>OX104129.1:43619997-44839218 GCA_944470555.2 Heterobilharzia americana | reverse complement strand
CCAAAAGCTTCATGGCTTTATTTTTCATGTTCATGTCTTGCATCATTCGTGAATTACGATACAACAGGTCAGAAAGTAGAGGTAAAAAAGGTGGGTTGGTGGGAAGATTTACAACTGATCAGTATTTCTTGACTGCTTGCAATACAAAATATATCCTTTGTTCTGAAGCTCACATTAGTAGTTCAGAATTAAAAGTTGTACACCACAAAGGAGTCCATCTCATAGTAAAACGTAGTCGAAAAGTTCAAAACAATTCCGCTGAGGCTAGATACTCTTTATATTTGTGAACCTACCGAAGTAAAATATGAGGAAGTTTATCAAGATGCTACCTTGGAGCAAGAAACCTTTTTTGAGTTATCACTGATCCAATAATAAACGGACATACTGTTCTGCATGACGAGAAGCATTATCCCTATAAACTTTTCTACTGACATTTGCCATATGGTCTAGTCTAAATAAATGCACCGAATGTTTAATAAATACCGATCTTTTAAGTTAGTAATTCGACGCTGATATTTACAAACACATGGCTTTATTTAGATTACATGCTTCATAGAATCTACGTTAGTAGCTAGTGTACCCACTGGATGGAGGTGCAATGTACATTTTTAAAGAGTCACTCATGAGGATTGACTTCCAGTTGGAAAATAAAAACGCGAAATTTCGGTTTGTTCTAAGTCGAAAACAAGTGACTTGTCTGTCAGATAGTTGGAGGACAATCAGCAGGGAGCTACAAACATAGTTTTTGTGCTTATCGGCAGTCGTCACTAAGGTGTATCTGCAAACTGGAAGGAACCGATGTCCTTCATGCGATTCAAACCATCACCACCCAATGCTTAATTCAGATACATTACCACTGAGCTATTCAGACCATGGTTGACCTCCTATATGATGGGATTAAATACAATGAGTGGTCACTGAAGACCCTAAGATTTCATGTTGCATAGACTTCAATGCTGACCAAGTTCTATCGATCATTTCGTAATGTGGTCACCAAACTAGGAGACTCAACATCGCGGTGCACTTTGATTGATGACTTGCCTTAGACTCAATCGTAATTATGAGAAAGATTCCGTTGCTGCAGCACAGTCCTTTTGTTAATCAATAGGAGTTAACGTTTCCTGTCTTTTCACTTATTCACTATTTTATTACTCTTTGCACTACATAAGGTAACCATCCTCCCAATCAGTATAACATAATGCTTCGAAGTGACAAACAATCCCAATTACAGCGTATCGAGATAACAGTTAATAGTTAAAATAAAGTGGGTAGACACTCCATATAAGTTTGCTTCATTCTGAAGTACTGAATTAAAAAGTTCCTGGATTTTTATAAATCTTTTGACTAAGGCTTAAAAACATAGTCCTAATGGTTTATCAAGGAAGTAGCAAACATTTAAGACGATAACTTTCTTATATGATCTCAAATCTCAGGTCAGCTTTAAAAACCAATTCTTTATATGTTACCGTAAGTTCACTATTCTTCTACTTGACTCTTTCTTTAGATACTAAAAAATCCTCATCAAAGAAAATTAACCCACTCTTTCATCCTCTGTTACCCTCAAATTACAAACAAAGATGTTTCAATAACTACTTATAAATAAGAACGACTTATCTAGTGGATATTGCTAAACGATTATGTGATCCGAATTACAAATTTAGGAGCTTCACAAAACAGAGTTTAGACTACAGTACCAAAAGTAATAAACTTGGTAAAAACTAGTTTTGTCCATAAGGTTATACATTCCTGAGCACAATATCTGATCTGCTCTTCGTTTTACCACTAAACTTAGTGTTATTCTTTGTGTGAAGCTTACAGACTGACCCACAATTTAATCATTGTTGGAATTAACGAAAACGTTTCGAAGAGGTTATTCTACTTATTGGGAATTCCCACTATAATTATAACGACAAGCGAGTAAAAAAATAATATTCTTTTAAAAAACGTATTCAGCTCCAATAGTTACATGTCCTCACTGAGCAACTTTCCGTTAACCATAATGAGATTTTTCATATCAGTTTGTGAATTCCCGCTAGAAAAGTCACATATGAACGGTGATGTTAGAATCCATTATTACTGGAATTCAATGCAAAATAATTGGTAACACAAATGATTTTACGGCTTATGTAACACTCAAAGTTGAAAATAAAATCATGATACCTTTTACAGTGAAATTCTTACGAGTGAAACATTCAACTTGGGTTATGTATGCTCACTAGAACACGAATTCTATGAAGCCCATGGCCCTATAGGAGATTCACTTTAGATTTTGATCCTTCACTTAAAAAGAACGATTGTCATTTCATAATGTCCATAGATGAGTAACAGCGATTAATTATCTTGCATCGTATGAACACTAGGCAATATAAATTTATATCTATTAGTTGTATACTAAGGAAGCAGAAAGTTGAGGGGGAATAGGGAATTATGGATATATTTGGTGGACTTGACAAATCATTATCAATTTATACGACACCATAGATAACCATGATATTGAAAGGTAACACTGTTTTGAAGAATAAAACTTGAATTGAACAAGTTGTTATTTCCTCTTTTTTCGTAGAAATGTTTTAGCTAATAAATTACAACTCTAATAAACTTGTATATGAACTGCACATCATTCATACTGTAAACTTCATCCTAACTGCTTTTGTAATTTTTTCCGGTGGATATTATATACTATTACCACTCACTGAAGGATAACTGGTCTCTTACCATATGTATAACTAAAGGAATTTCATCACTTGTATGAACATTTTTCAGCTTCAAATTGCTGCATCCATCACTTGATGCCGACTTCATTAACATTATTGTGAATTTAGACTATTAGATTCACCATGTTCGCATCCACTTATGCATAAATGTGTTTAAAAAGTTTTTAAAAAGTATCCACCTAATTCGTATCTTATTTCTATGCTTTTTTTTCAAATAATTTCATTATCACTTCAAACGTATAAGCAAACATGGTTTTCTAACTAATAGATCACTTCACAAAATTTATGGATTTTATTCAATTTACCTGTCAATTGAATTAAATTTGTCCAGCCTTTTGTCAACATCATCTCTTTTCCTTCTCAAGTTGATTGCTTATTATTTTCTCGTTTAAAAACCACCGATGAAGAGAATGAATTACGAATGAAATTTAACTCTTAACTAACTTACTTTTATGTCTAATTGAATCAATAAATCTCTTCTCCTTCTTCGTCCTAGGCACAAACTGGTAACAAAATAGTTGCTTTGCTGCATTTCGGTTATGTAAATAAAACATGATTCATTGGAAGTTCTGTTTTCCTTCGTCTCTGAAAAGGAAGATACAGTATGGAATGGTATATAATTAGTATGTGTACATGTGTTCGTCCGTTTATGCTTTTTGTAGGGAAGATAATTCGTTTTGTAAAATACATCAGGTTGTCGATGTTTTGATAATTAAAACAGATAAACAAAATCAACAGCATAAAATAAGATTCTTGATTAACTCCAAACTTTATCTGTTTAGTAGCTTAAACATTTCTACGGAGCGAACAACAGACTTATTTTTATGTTTGGCGCTTGAATACTCATAAGTAGTATGATGAAATAGAAAACATAACTACATATTAAATTTTGAGGGAGTTGTGGGGATTTGGAAATATTTCAAGTTGTTATTCATCATAGACTGACATCAGTTGGAGGAACAAAGGAAACCTGGCAACACTGGACAGCTGTCTCGTCCTAGTATGGGACTCCTCAGCAGTGCGCACCCACGACCCCACACCAGCAGGGATCGAACCCGCTACCTTCAGGTACCTCGGCCAGAGCGTTACCATTAAGCCACTGGGTCCTCTAACTGATGTCCGTCTACGATGAATAACAACTTGAAATATTTCCAAATCTCCACAACTCCCTCAAAATTTAATTGAACTGGTGCTCGTTGGTGACTAGCTTCGAGAAGTATTCCCGAAGTTCCAATGAGAAGTTGTGGCCGGTGGAGTCAAAGCCTGATGGCCGTGAGGACAGATACTCAGCGATGACATTGGGTGGTGGTTGCGCTATATCGTGAGCTAACAGAAGTTGGAAATATGGAGCGTTGGATTCTGACCCAGTGGCTCAATGGTAACGCGCTGGCCGAGGTACCTGAAGGTAGCGGGTTCGATCCTTGCTGGTGTGGGGTCGTGGGTGCGCACTGCTGAGGAGTCCCATACTAGGACGAGATAGCTGTCCAGTGTTGCCAGGTTTCCTTTGTTCCTCCAACTGATGTCAGTCTATGATGAATAACAACTTGAAATAACTACATATTATTTTAACGACTTTGTTGACGATATATTTTAAACCTATCCGCCCTGTGCATAGTTTTGTTTTGAATTACTGCCCTAAAAGTGGTCTGTCAGCCTCGAACAGAAGCCACGTACTTATGTGACTTAAAAGATCGATATTATTCATCAAATTAATGTTTGAGGAAACTATTTTTCTCAAAAGAAAACCGTCAAAATGACAATTAGGAACATGTATGATAATACCTCACTGTAAGTCACTTCAGACTCCTAATCTTTGATATTCATCACACCTATTGTGCGATACCTACATTTTGTGCAGACTGAGAATTTATGTACCTTAAATGTGAATTTTTTATATATTTGAAGAAAACAACAACTTTCAGTAATTACTCGCAATGTATCGCATTATCATGGAATTCGTCTTGCTTATTTTAATGGCTAGAATCTCACTAATTTTCTTTCTATAAACCGACTCAACTTATTTATGACTTATCTCGATACTGAAGATCAGATAGCCAGAAAGAATAAGCAACATAGAACTTTGGCTGACAACGAAACAACCAAGAACCTATCGCCCAACAAATGTGCAGAAGGAAGTGGAGGCGGATTGGATTCGACATACACGAAGAAGACCATTCGGGGACATCATGCTGCAGGCCAAGCCGTCGAGTGGAACCGAATTGGTAAACGATGAGGTGGGCGTCCGAGGTGAGGGTGACATCGAGGAGATGATGTGAGGAAGAAATGAAAGCTTCTGGTCAGTCGTGGAGAAAGGTTAAGAGGACTGTGTAGAAGAAAGTGAGATGGCGACGTGCTACTGAAGTCCTATGTTTCACTAGGAACCCAAAAGACAAATAATAATAATGATATATTGTACTAAGTTTTTCCTGAAAAGTTGTTGTTTTACTCAATGTCACGTCACAGCTGAAGTATGCAAATTAAAAGTGGTAATTTGTTAATAGGTTTAATGTTTTCGGTATCAAGACATTCCTTTTAGTTGATTTATTCGATGTAACACAATGAGGTAGTATTTGTGTAGCAAATAATGCTGCCTCACTGTATGATGACGTCTAGCCAACCAAATGAAATGGAACTAAAAACTAAAAATGTACCCAAGTCTTACTCCCACATCTATAAAAAGCAACTGAAAAGAACTACTACTGACAGGGTTATCTCAGTACGAACAATGAAACAGTATAGAAATTGTATGCAACCTACTTTTATTTATATGACTTAAAAATGTGTTAACGCGTGCTTCTTTGTTTTTACTGTGTTTAAATTATACTTGACTGGATACGACTTTTGAGTTGGATTCCACTGTGAACACTTTTTGCATTTTCTCCATCTGCATCTTCTGTTTTCACGTTGTCTGTCACTGGTGCATAAGAAGCGTTTGCAGTGCTAGAACTATGTGAATATGTTGGGTTCGTACCTACCCGTATGGAATCAGGTGTAAATTCGCAACAAAGTGGGTATACTTCGACTTGGATATCACTTCAGGCAAACGCTCAGTACAGCAATTCAGCTGCAGATTACGGATTATATTTTTGATTACTATGAACAGTTTTGACGAATTAATCACTTTCACCGGATTCTAAATAAAGTAACATTATAAAATGACAACTACAACATTTCCTTGATTTGTTATTTTCTAGACATTATGTCAGTATTTTTAGTGCCGCTTCTCATTCTTATTTTTCAGCGTAATCATCTTTACCATTAATTTTGTGCTGCCGCCTTCCATGTCTCAAAACGCTGACTTACTTGTTTCTTCTGAGTCTGATTCTGTAGGTGTCTTTACTGATACTGCTCGCGCTTTCAAAGTGGGGGACCCGTTTTTCAGTATACTCGACTAGAACACTTTTTCACAGACAATAAACTTACATCGCAAAACGCTACTTTTTACTATTTCAGCATCTAACTCCCAGATGATGTTGCACAACTAGTGAGGAATACCCTCACTGAAGAATCTTACGATGGACTAGAACAGGCAGCTTTAAAAGTAAATTCTGCCAAACCAACAGATGATCAATCAGCTCCTCAGCAAAGTTGAGTTGAGCACCAGAACGCCATCTCACTTTAAGTCCAATATGCATAACATTCTAGGTGACTGAATAGTAGATTCTTCTATCAGTTGCAGCTCATCCAGTTGCTCAGAAACATAAGATATTCACCTTTTCAGATGATGACATTGGTATACACAAAATGACAGCTGTCGAAGATCAGGTTTACGAAAGGACGAGATTCTCCTGTGTGTCACATGGTAGACATTCAGATTTCCAGTTTCAAGACAAAAGACTATCTGCCTATAATAATCCTTTTTCAGCAGATCTCATTGCTTGAATGAGCTATTTGATGATGTGGACATTACTCCTCCCGAGAATTGGTGCAACGAGTTCATTCACTCGACACGAAGACCAGTACTCTACGGAAACAACATTCGTCTTTTGCTTTTATATTCTCCTACCATGTCCTCTGAGCTATTCCGACATGATGGGAAGTACTAGAGAAGATAATTTAGATTCAAAATCGCTTTACAAAATCACGTATAACATCATTAGATCTCCCGTCTGGCTGCAGAGTGATGAAGAGATGTTCAGCTTCTGAAGTCAATCTTCGTAGGTCATGAGAGCCACCTCAGAAATCATATTAGCGACCGTCCTTTGGGCTTTTTCCAGGAAGCTTGAGTTATCTTACAGATAAGGATTTCCTGTTTGTGAACTGTTTCCAGTTTATTTCTAAGTATGTGTATAAGGTGGCAAATGCATAACCCCTTTTTTGCAAATGTTCTGAGTAATGCCCAAAATTTCCTAAAACTCTGAGGTGCAACAGATTGAAAGTGCTCCATGGTTTTCAAATTATAGCTAACTGCGAATTCTAGGAAATTGTGGATCAATGCTGAGAGCTGAAGAGCCCCACAAGTTCACACACTAATTTGCGTGGATAAGCATCAGCCATTTCTCTGAACAGGATAACTAACTGCTTAGGTCTATCTGAAGTGCACTTTCATCTTCATCTGTAATTTGTTGCCAGATTTCTGTGCATCATCACAGTAGAAAATCATGGGAGATTTCGTGGTATTTGAAAGTTCATTAATGTAAGTAAAAATACCCATGAACTTAGGAAGGTACCTTGTCACACCTTGCTGTATACTGACTTCCAAGAGAAGAGTTAACAACTGATCCTGACTTTTTAAATCTAACCGACAAGGAACTCTCTGATCCATGCAACTAAATAACCAGTTATTCCAAAGCTTTCCAATTTAATGAGTAACCTAGAATGAGGTACCTTGTCGACTACTTTATTGAAGCCTATTTACATGACATCTACAAATATCCTATCATCTTAAGACTTTACACAACTTTCTCCGACTGAAAGAAAATTTCTCAAGCACAAGAAACTCCTGCGAAAGCCATGTTGCAAAAGAGTACTGCTTCTTGCTAGGTGAACTGAAATGGCCTTCTTGATTAATCATCCTAGAGTTTTGTATGAAAGTAAAGCTTGTCCACTGTGGTAGGATGTTATTACACATTAGACCTGTTTATTAACCTCGCCTGGTCAACTAGTTCACTAGTTACTAGCTGGTCCTAAGCCCGTGTGGAGATGGAAGGTTGGACGGCTAGCGACCCTACCCCGGAAAACCAATCCAACCTCTACAGAAACTTCAAAGCACAGACAAAATGTAAAAAATAAAAACAACATTATTCCTCGCTGGAATCGGAGAGGCGAAATGACACCGGTTGGTGAAAGCCTTCGAGAAGCCGATTGGCCGACATGTCTTCTCTCGATGAAAGCGAAGGTAAACGTAGGGACATGGAATGTCCGAACGATGTTTGAAGCCGGATGACAAGGCTGCCTAGATTGCAAAGGAGATGAAAAGGTATAGCATTGAAGTGTTAGGAATCTGCGAAAGCAGATGAAATGGAAGTGGACTCTCCAAACTGTCAACTGGAGAATCAGTAATCTACTCCGGTCACCAAGAGGACAACCACGAGCACACTGAGTTCTGGAGTGGTTATCATGATGTCCCCAACAGCATCAAAGGCTCTCATACAGTGAGAACCAATCTCCAGCAGGATCATAACAGCAAGGTTCAACTCAAATAATGCAGATAAAGAGAAGGAGGAATTCTACAGACAACTGCAATCAGCACTGGACAAGACCTCGGTTGGCGACATCAAAATTCTAATGGGCGACATGAATGCCAAACTGCCAGGAGTGGACAACACAGGAACAGAACTAAATATGAGTCAAGAAGAGGTAGTTGGAATGAACGAGAATGGAGAATTGTTTGCAGAATTCTGTGCATTCAACGATTTGGTGATTGGAGGCAAGCCACTATGTTGAAGCACAAGCATATTCATTTAGTGACATGCATTTGATTTCACCAGATGAACATACTACACTAAAAATCAGATCAACTTCATCTCAATGTGAAGAAAGTGGAGACGCAGCCAGCCTACTGGACACAAGATCAGATGAAGAAGGGGAGCAGATGTAGGCTCAGACCACTGACTATCTAGTGCAAGGCACCTACCTGCAAAATCAAGTTGAAAGCCTTCAATTCAAGGAAGTTGGTGATAGACCAGAGTTGAAGTTGAACACCCAGAAGGGAACAGCGACTGAAGGACGAAACTACAAGGGACATCTTCACGTCAGCCAGCCATCAAGACAAAATGGGAGATATCGAGCAACAATCCCTGAACAAACCTGTGTGGATGAAGACTAGAAGTCTTTGAAAGCTAGATGGAAAGCGACCTGCACAGCCGTATTAAGAAGGAAGAAGAAGAGGCAAGATAAGGAATGGATCTCAACGGACTTCCACATGGAAGCTGATGGAGGAGGGAGAGAATGATGGTGATGGTGATGGTGATGGTGAAGTAGTAGACAAACCAGTGCAGTGCAGTGCAGGGATGAACGACGAGAAGAGGAACTGAGTACAATGTATAAAACACTCCACTGGACAAAGAAGTGAAGAAGAGTGTGTGCAAAGACAAGAGACACTTCTACGACACACTGGCAAGTGAAGCAGAACAGGCTGCAGGTAGAAGAGACAGAGACCTGACAACATTGCATCAAATAACCAGGTTACTATCTGAAAGGGAAGAGATCAACACAGATGAAAGCAATAAAAGATGAAGAAGGAAATCTAATTAGGAAAGAAGAGAAACAAAAGAAACGATGGACCGACCACTTCAGAGAACTCTTGAGTCGACCACCACCACCTGCACTTCATCCAGAACTACCACCTGCAGCCACAGGACTACAAGTGAACACAAATCCTCCAACAAAAGTCAAAGTACTGAGTGCCATAAAGCTACTGAAATGTGGGGAAGCAGCAGGACCAGATGGAATCCCACCTGAAGCACTGAAAACAGACCCGGGAACAACAGCGGACATGCTCACACCACTATTGCAGAAGGTTTGCAAGGAAAGAAGGAAAGCTACCTACCTGACGATTGGAAGAAAGGCTACCTTGTCAAACTCCCAAAGAAGAAGGGCGACCCAAGTCTTTGCAAGAAGTGACGCGGAATCACTCTCTGTCCACCCAAGGCAAGCAAAATATTAAGCCGCATCATCCTGGAGAGGCTAAAGGATGCGTTAGATTCAAAACTACGACCGGAACAGGCTGGCTGGTTTCAGGAAGTACAAATCATGTGCGGACCAAATTGCAACACTGCGCTACGCATCATCATAGAACAGAGCATAGAATGGCAGTCAACCCTCTACCTCACCTTCCCCAACTTTGGAAAAGCCTTCGACAGAGAAGTAATTTAGCAACCGCCTCAACACCACGGAATACCACAAACCTTTATCAACCTCATTCAACAACTATATGAAGACACCACATGCCAAGTAATTCACAATGGGAAGCTCAGTGATGCCTTTGAAGTGAAGACAGGAGTAAGACAAGGCTGCTGCCTACTATCACTGATCATCTTCCTGATTGTGGTGGACTGGATCGTGCAACAAACAGTGAGAAGCGAGAAGAGGAGGATTCGCTGGACCGATGACCTGTAACTTGTGTCTAATGTCACACAAAATTGAAGATCTACAGGCGAAAACTAACAAGTTGACAGAAGAGGCGAGGAAGGGAAGACGGGACTTCAAGTGGATGTAGAGAAGACACAGATGATGATGATACCCAACCAACAACAGCAACAACAAACACAAATCACCATCAACGGGAGAAACTTAAAGGAAGTACTAGCCTCTATCTAGGCAGCACTGTTTCAACTACAGGCGGCACAGACACAGTTGAGGACGTCAAAACCAGCGAGGATCGGGAAAGCAAGACAGGCCTTCATTAACCAACCTGAAACCAGTGTGGAGATCTACTGCACTCAGCATAAAGCGTGTACAACACCCGGATTTTCAATACCAATTCAGTCAAGTCAGTGCTTCTATGTAATGGCTGAGAGACTTGGCGCGTTACGAAAGGCATTTCCAACAAACTACAGACATTCATCAACAACTGCCTACACTCATTACTGAAGATCAGATGGCCTGAATAATAAGAATAAGCAACAAAGAACTCTGGCTGACAACGAACCAAACAAGAACCTATCACTCAACAAATATGCAGAAGGAAGTGGAGATGGATTGGATTGGACATACACTGAGATCATTTGGGGACATCACGCGCCAGGCACTAGAGTAGAACCCAGATGGGAAACGACGAGTTGGGCATCCGAGGCGAGGGTGACAAGGAGGAGATCGTGTGAGGAAGAAATGAGAGCTTCTGGGCTGTCGTGGAGCCAGGTTCAAAAGACTGTAGAGAAGAGAGTGCAATGGAGGCGTGCTACTGAAGCCCTATGTTCCACTAGGAACCCAAGGGAAAAATAAATAATACAGGTTCCTTGCTGCTGAATCTCGTTGAGGCGTTCGGTTATAGAAACTCACTGCATAAATTTTCACACCGCGCTTTTTCTTTTATTTTAACCGAAACAGTTTGTAAGGTTTGTTCTAGTGTTTGATTTATCCAGTGAGTCTTTCGCTGTTCATCTGATTTTAGTAGGGTTGGTCATATTTTTAAGGGTATTTTCCATATGACTGAAAACATCCTGTTCGTGAGGAGCAACTGAATAAGATTGTTCTATTTTGACAGCCTAGGTGACACAAAGGGCTAACGAATACATCGTGTTCGATGCAACCCAGTACAGGTTTACTCCTTAGGATGAGCAACATTAAATGAGGTGGATTTCGACAGGATCTGGATGACCACAGAGGAGCGGATGCAACAGGACTAAAAAATCCATCTGGTCAGACCTATATCTATCCCACCTTCATACATAGACCACTATAAGTTGTATTTTCGTTATTTTCTGGAACATTTATTCTCCTAGCTTTACAAGCAACTTAGTACAAGATTCTTTGAGCACGAGTTGTACAGAATCCTCATTGTCTCTGAACTTCACCGACTTTCTGTTTCGAGGTTTGCTCCAAATAGTTCCGCGCTAGATAACAAATAGTTGTTCGCAATGTAGGTCACGATGGCTTTCTTAATTACATTCCCCCAGATCTTCACTACAGTATTTGTAATCTCTACCGACCCATAATTTGATCGATAATGCAAATAATCTGGTTTATCTATGCTTCGGACTGTGATGTCCTTCTATCCCCTTGGTAGTAAACATTAACCAAGGGCTAGGGCAGAGAACCAAGGAGTGGTTACATGGATTACGAGATTTGGTAACAGCCTACGTGTGAATGCCGTACAAACAGAAAGATGACTTCCGAATGTCATCTTAGCGGACGGATATAGAATCTCACTTATTCCCCTCATATTTTTGTGAATCTCTAACTGTTGCATCAACATTTACGCTTATTTTCTGTCGTCTTTCATTGGACGGAAGGCTTTAACCTCACGTATCAGAATATTAGTGTATTTTTTGTATATTTAGCAGGAGCCTGTTAGTACATTTTGTTTCGGTTTGTTTGAGTTTCAAGTGTAGTCGAGAAAAGCCTGCTGCCAAAGAAATGAAGTGTTTTCGAAAAATCTTATTTAAGAATGGTTAGCCATTCCAGTCAAAGGGACGAAATGTAACCCCAATATAACCTATAAATTACCATTACCGAACCCTAGATACGAGAGTGAATTCAAGAATATGCTTCAGAAGTGCCTATCAAAAACTATAGAGAGTTTCATATACATTATCAATCCAAGTTTTCATTTTTATTTTTACTACCAACTCCGATTATTTTGCAAAAGAAAAACTGGGAAATAGGGACATAAATATGCCTAAACAGATTAGGCAAACTGTAGTGATAGGCGAATCGTTCACCATGAAAATCTATTCCCAGTTGCTATGTCATGCAACATATACTCAAGGCTTTTCAAAAAAACCACACACGAGTAACCTACGTACATATTTCGAAACAAGTGACAGTTTGCGTGAACTGCAACTTAATCTATGGGCAACTATGTCTTGGTTCATAGGCTTATCAAGTTCTCATATTCAGAAACGTTCCGGTTGTTACATGATATTATACCCCCTTTCAGTTCTATTTTTGTCACATTGGCAACATGGACGCTGACTAAATACACACAAGGTATTTCATATTTGGCTACAACCGTACAGCCATATATATAATTTTGCGATAATCAAATCCGGCCGCATACCCCGATTTTCATTAAATCTCAATCACTACACACGTGTTTTTCTAAAGTCACTTCTTATTGCTCCCAAAAAAAATGAAATTCTTCTTTTGAGCCGGTGGTTAGAATAATTCAAAGTTTGCATGCGCTCCTAACGCTTACATCTTGATGTACCACGACAGAACTTACCGTCTGTAGACTGATATCGCCTCATATATGTTGTCACATCCCAGCCAGGGCCTTCGGAAATTTAGACAAAGGATGGGGAAAAGATCAGTCACCAAACTGTAGTGGTCAGTCAGATGATATTGTAAACATTAAAAGACGTAAAACCAGGGTATGCGAATATAAAGCTGGATCGAAAAGAGATCAAGTTACAAAGCTAATCAGGCGTTACAGTCAATGAACTAAAGCTAGTGTTGTTTGGACCTAATTTTTAGTTAAGCTGACTATGGTAATCTAGTAGCTCACTTTTAACTCAATGTACTGATGCACGTAAAACTGGAGACAGATACTACATGAACAAAATCCACAGCCTGATAGAGATCTAATAAACTACAATTAACAAAATGATGGAATATAACGAATTCTTACATAAACATTTATTATTTTTCCACTAAAATCAAAAAGTAGATAAAATGATCAATTATACAAGTTTGAACAATGCAATACAACCTCAATTCAAAGTTTTCAAAAATAAAAAACAGCATACACAATGTAATTATCGTCAGCAGACGAGCCTGATAAACCATTAAGTGCATCATGTAGACTATTACAGTTCAGTTTCTTAGCTGCTAGATGAGTGTGAATCATTCGAAATCACATTTTTCAACTTCCATGACTTGATAAGGGATGGCCAAAGAAGTTCAGCATTAGAGCAGGCAGGACAAGGAGTAGATAATGGCAAAAGATATGAGATATGTGACTGAGTAAAATGAGATGTAGGCAAATCACTGACTTGACTCATGTACTTTGCCAAACAAAATATATGCCATTGGCCGAGAGGACAAGAACTAGGACACATAAGCGGTAGTGAGCGATCAACCTGTAAAAAACAACAATCTTATTAGGAAAACAATAGAGCACGAAAATGAGAGAAACGAAATATCTATGTTATGATCATCAACAACATCAAGATAGGATGAGGCATTCCTCCATAATGGTCTGAATTGCCACGTCATGTCAGCACATCAAGCAAAAAAGCACTAAGATGAAAGATAAAGCAAATCAAGAAAAACCAGTCAAAGATTGTAGAAAGAGAGGAAAGGAGAGTAAGAAAAATACTGGATTTGGTATGACATATAAGGTGAGGATAACATGTGGGTACATCTACATCATTGACATTTGTTCCGACCCACACTACCCAGGATCTCCAGCCACTCGCTTCTGCTGTCACGCAGGTCTCAACCGCTAAGTCTCTAGACAGCTTAGAACAACAGTTAAAAACTTCATTTAATAAAGCTACGTTATAATATGCTTGCCCATACTTCAGCCGATATTGTGCAACAAGGCAGATGGTGAACTAGGCATGCGTAACACCTGTCCCTGTAACCTGGGCACCGACGAAGACCAAACCTGGAGCAACAATTTCCATTCGGGTGAAGCGAAACGCATCCCAAACATTCTCAAGTTGCTACGCAAGGTGTTCGTTCAGAAGACTGAACCTTGTTAACACCACGTAACATGACCATATTTTCTGCGTATTGTTTGTTTGTCTACCAAAGATTCTATGTGCAAAAACTGTGATACAACATGAGTACATTACAACCTCAGTTCCTATGATACTACTACAACCAGGTGTGTGTATCTCAGCAAAGGTAGAGAAAATGAAGAGATTTCACGGGTCCGACTAACTTTGTCTCCGTAGCGTAGGGTTTTTCAGGGCTCTGTCAAAGTACTGAGGAGATCAGAAAGTTGTCCCAGTGGAACGCCATAGAAGACAAAAACCTGCTATTAATGGCAGAGGTAGGACAGTGTTTGTGAGATTTCCAGTCTGAATCCACAGTAAAACAGCCAGAAACATCTAAAACTGCGGATAGCATTGAAACTAAGACATTTGAGCTGCCTAAAACTGGTAACTGTAACAGAAGTACGAGATCTATAAGAAGAGTCTGTTGGTTGCAACCTTGTGTTCAAACAATTTACTTTCGGTAAAACATTGTTTTTTTCATTGCTGTTCTGATTCTTTAGCTAGTCAACAACTCTGCCATACCGTCAAGAATTTAACAAAACATTTTCGTACGAACCCGCGGACTTCAGAGCCTTTTCTTTCCTCCCCAACCTATTAGTCTGCAATAACATTCTGACCATTACAAATGTGGTTACTCTAAAACCTTACGATAAATAATCAGCATGGTAGGCTATCATAATCTACATACGTATACACTTTTAATTAGTTTGCATTCTGATAACAGATAATTTTTCTTTAACGTGTAGCACATTTATCGAAATTATTGAACGTAAAATTCCTCTTAACAGATGGCTTATTGCTGCATCAAACACAGATTGTATTGTATCTGTGTTCTAAGGAGGGGGTTAAGTAGCAGACATTCCATATTGAATTTGATGGCATACATAACATTGACCTTATAGTTTAATACTTGTTTAGGTGCCTTTATATAGGAAATTCTATTGCGTTTCTGCTGGTTTCAAAATGATTTTATCGTCAATAGAACGTCCAACTTCATACTCCGCGGTATCCCGTGCTTTCACGATGACGCAGCTGGATCAGCAATGCTAGGGATGATAAGAAAGACAATAGTTTTCAAGAACTTTATGTAAAGATTAGAGTCAGATAAGGCTCCAACAATACGGTTTATCAGAACCCTTACCATTGAAATAAAGTGGATGGAAGCTAAATCTAAACTGCTGGATAAGACAATGAGAAATGGGCAGATATCGATTAATACCATTCGATCAGAGGTAAAAAGGCAACTGGAATAACTGTTTATCAGTCCTTGATATGACATCTAATATGACATGAAAAACCACTGAAAAGACCAACGGATTCAAAGCAGTAACACCAGAAGCAGTAAGTACCCAAAAAGATGAAAGAGATTGAGAAACAGAACGCAAGGTCTAGATTACAGAGTAAGAGACCTACCTAGATTTTATGAAGATCAGTTTGTGTACCAAAATAATAGATGGCTTGAAGCTAGTAGTTAACACATGATTTCACCCAAGTGATCACGTGAATCTTCAGAAAAATCTGGCAGACAAATGGACAACTCTAGAGAAATGCTGACATAAAAATACTTGAAAATCGGCTACGTTTTTTACAACAATGCTTGTGTACACCAGTCTGCTCATGAACATGTGAAACACTAAAAAAAATAACCGACACCTAACCTAGTCGATAGAGAGACTACATTTTTCAGTTAGCATAATTACCCACCTTGAGACCTTTGAGTTTAATGTGCTAATGGATTCAAAGACCAGTTATCATTTTATAATTTTGTACACTGAAGACCAAGTAAGTTTCAAAGATGTTAACTGTTTGCATACCAGGCTGTGAATATTCTATCTCTTCAACCTAGAACTTTTGTGGGATGAGCTTACCAACTTCAGTCTGAATGTTATCTGTAATACTATTTCAAATAGAAAACCAGTATATTTTAGGATTTGCTGAACACTAGAGATTCGACAGCTGTGTCACTAATCTTAAGATGTGTTACCTACATGAGAACACATCGACTTAGTTTTTAATTAGTTGAATAAAAGATAACGATTAGTGCATTCCATTCTTCTTGACTGGTTTATGAATTTATGTCTCATTTACCTCATGACCATTTATTATCTCCACTCGGTCTAGGCATATATTTTCCTTCCACTGACATTATTTCGATCCTCTTAAATACATAAGAGGTACCTCTGTTCGGATGACTTTCAGTCTTTCAAGACCAGTCAGTACACACTATTCCGTCTATTATATGAAGTTATAAAAGTTGTAGCATACCTCTCTAAGCGAGCTGTTTCATGTATAAGTGAACCTTATTGAGACTCTTCCTAACCCGTTGTACCTTTTAACTCAATTTAGTGACGATAAAATTGACTAAACTCAACTTTTGACACAGGATTACTTGTGATAAAGGAAACTACTCGGCAAAGTTTTAGTTAGTTTACTTAATAATCAATAATGAGCACTTACCGAGAACGGGATGCCACATAGATGACAAAGACCAAACGTTGTCCTCTCACTAGTGAGGTTCGCAGTAGAGTTCATTTCTATTGGTCCATACGCTATTGGCATATGCAGAGGAGGTGTTAAACTTTCTGATAAATTACGTGCATACGACTGTTTTATCCACTGAATGGTCAAGCCCAAACGATTCCAAGGTCCCCTACACAGCATTAAAGCTAAAACGCGCAAACGGTAGTCAAAACTAGTTTCCCTTGACTTCTTTAAGGGCAATGAATCTTTTAGTCGGCGCGATAACTTCGGATTCTGCCATGCCCACTCAAACTGGAAAGATACACAGTTTTGCTCATCTTACAACTTACTCTTAAAGCAGATATGGAGTTCGGGAATCCATGAACAATTAAAACCATTTCCCTGAAAGATTAAAAACTATATACACAATACTAACCAAGGACCTTTACCACTCGTAGACTTTGCACCACCTTTTAAGCAACCAGCGTTGTGCTGCCTTATACGTCTATTAGGATCAACTGTAAAACCGATATAAGTTTTACCACGAAACTTCGGATTCAGAGACAAAAGAATATAGCATCCGTAGAAACCCTTAGTAATATCCTCTTGAACATCAGCATCATCAAAGCATTCGAAGCCATCCATATTACAAAGCCTAAAAAAAATTAATTTTAGAACACTGCAAAAAGCTTATCGATAAAAATAAGATCACCCGGATTCCTGTAAGAATACTATGCGAAAAAGTTGAACAATGTACACTGTCAGAATATACTATTGAGAAAACTAACAGGATCACCAAATTTATTTATAATCGTCACAAAGTACTATCCAATCCTATACTAACTTTCAGCACTACTTGACTACATACTAAGGAAAGGATAGCTTCAGAAAATATGGTAGACATCCTCATAAAAGTCCTAACCCCTTACTTTTAACAAGTTGGTCACTAACCCTAGCCATGTTTCTACCGAATAAAGGATTCGTGCGAAGTACTCCAAAACGTGAAAAACCGATAACATGTAGAAATATACGAACACCCTGACGGGACCTTCAGAGTTCTATTTGATTTACGTAAAATGCAAAAGACTGGTATGAGGCAGCAACATATGCACTACACATGAAGTTGAAAACAGTTAAACGATAACAGAAGCAATGGTAGAAACAAAGAAAACGTATCCACGCAATCAAACCGAAGTTTCTGCGCGCTTGTTTGCCTGCTTTACATCCATGGGAGATGAAAATATCACCAAAGAAGTCACTGACTGCTATAGAAGCATAATTATGTTGTATGTTGTTGAAAAGAATGGCATTGAAGATCACATCAAGTTTATTGAGGTGTCAACAGACGTCAATTTGCATGACCTCAGTTTACCCTGGTATGCTACAGGTAGTATTGTAGCTACAGTCATCATAAATCATCAACATAGGACCAGGCATTACTGTGTAACGGCCCGATTTGCCAAAGCCCATAATCAGTACATCAAGTAAAAAGGCAGTGAGGTGCAAGACAAAGATAAGAAAATTCAGTGAAAAAACAAAGTACGAGGAGAGAAAGGAAGAATGAGAAAATGGTGAGATTCGGTATAGCGCCGTTAAGATGAGGATGATGTATCTATACATCTGCGCCACTAAACACCCGTTCTCAGCCATAATATCTAGAGTTTCCAACCACTGGCTCCTTATGTCCCGCAGACCCCAACCGACTAGTCTGCATCGCCCCACAAGGCTCAAACCTACAATCAATGACTTCATACATTGGTGCCATGTTTTAGACTGGCCACCTCGGGCCTTTTTCCAGCCTGCACCTACTTCGGCCAACATTGTGTGACGACGCAGTCGGCGACTAGGCATGCGTAACGCATGTCCCAACCATCTCAGTCGATGAAGGTTCATAACCTCGTCAACTGATTTACCTCTACTCCCTAAAACTCTACACCTGACGTCTGCATTACTCACGTGGTGACACCACGGAATACGGCCTATACTACAAAGGCGACGGTGGTCAAACACCTGAAGCCTTCTTATATCTTCCACTTTCAATGACAATGTTTCACAGCCATACAGTAGAACAGAGGGGACTGCTGTGCAGTACACGCGACATTTAGTAGTAAAACGGATATCACGGTGGCACCATAGGTGGCGTAAATTGGCAAAAGCCAATCGAGCTTTTTGTATCCGTGCAGAGATTTCATCGGCCACTGGGCCAACAGGGCTGATCCTACTTCCCAGGTAAGTGAAGTGGTCAACACAATCACTACACTCTATTGTAAGCCGTGGCACCGTTGAAGACCAATCCTGGAGCAACAGTTTGCAACTGGGTAGTAAGAACCGCATCCCAAACATTCTCAAATTGCCACTCAGTGTTCAGAAGACTCTGCATCTTGTCAGCATCTTCACCTAACAGGACCATGTCATCTGCATATTGTAGGTCTAACGGAAATTCTCCTGAGATTGATCGGGCGTCGGAAGGCATGTCTCTGTTCAAGAACCTGGCGCAGTGTGAGTATTTGGTCGAATCACCCGCTACCGGGTCTAAAGCCTGCCTGGTTTTCTCGGGCTTGCTGTTCCCCAGCTCCACTCGGGTGTCGAAGAAATGTAGAACCTAGGATCTTGGACACTATGTTCGTCAGGCTGATTCCTCTGTGGTTATCACAAAAGGATTTCTCGCCTTTCTTGAAGACTGGAATAATCAGTGATTTAGATCAGTCAGAGGGGATCGTTTTGATTCCCATATACTGGTTAACACTTCTGTTAACCTAAGAGCACCTTACCACCATACTTGTATACCTCTGAAGTTAGTCCATCTGGTCCTGCCGCCCTCTCCCGTTTCAGGTTACCTACTGCTTTCTCGACTTTTGGAATTTGAGGGGCCTATCTCAATGTTCCATTCAGGATTCGAATGGATAGCGGGCAACGCAACGGTGGCTGGAGACCAGTTAAACTGTTCCTCAAAGTGTTCTACCTATCGTTCCAGTCGTCTACCCTGAGTGAATAGCAGACCCGTCCGTCTCCGCTATAGCCTCAGTAACTGTTGTTGACCGTTTCCCCCCAGTCTCCTAATAAGTCTAAATAACTGTCTACTGTTAACAACTGCCGCTGCCTTTTCCATCTCCTTAGCCTTCGCTGCCCACCAGTGTTCGCGGTCGTTGCGTAGACTTTTTCTCAATCTACCTTTAAGTTGCGCTCGCTCTTCAATGTACTCAGACCCGGCAGAGATGCGTTCACGTGCATCCATTAGTTCGGAAGAAGCTGCTGCTATCCACTGGCTCTTTTTAGCCACTACTTTGGAGCCGGCTACGGTTTTCAGCGCTACGTTTACAGCAGACTGAAGATGACACCAAGCCTCTTACGGATAAGTGACAGTCTTTTGTTCCGATAACCGCCTAGCCAACTTCTCACTGAACACGGCTTTGATGTTTTCATTGTCCAGCAGCACCCGTAGTGGTTTTGTTGCCAAATTTTTACTACGTTCATTGAGACGCAGGTTTATACGCGCTTGAACCATTGCGTGGTCGCTATCCAAACACGCACTCCAGAAGGAGTGCGAGTCTCCCACCAATCCTCTCCAGCGATGAGTAATAGGAATCTCGTCTATTTGTGCCAATCGCTGAGTTGAGCTCGGTGGACGCCAGGTCAGATAGTGTCTTTTTTTATGTCTGAAATTTGTGCTAGCTAAAAATAGGTGGTTATCTGAGCATAGTTGTAGTAGACGATCACCGTTATCTGTGCGTTCAGTCGGGACTCAGAAAGTGCCACTTAAGTGCCTTTCTGCTTCATTCAGTTTACCCACCTGTGCATTGAAGTCACCTGCAACGTTTAGCTTTCGAGAGGAGGCTAGACATTTAACGGTAGAACTCGTCCTTCACTTCATCCGAGCTGCAGTCAGTGGGTGCGTAAGCACAGATTACAGAGACAACGGCGAGTCTCACTATTCCTTTTAGTTCTCACCCTGCCGTTCAGCCTTATAGCGCAGAGGCGACTATCAACTGGGATCCAGTCTAGTAGTGAGTTTTCTGCCCTAGTACTTAATGTTATGCCTACACCTGCAAGACCACGAGAGCTAGCTATCTAGTCTCCAGAAACTCGAATGGTGAATTTTGCGGATTCACCAGATTGGTCAGTTAAATAACCGCACCTGGGTCCTGTATGTGTCGCACATATCCTTGCCCCGAAATGCTCGAGCCTTTGCCAACGAGGCCTGTTGACCAATTTGACGGAGGGTGCGGACATTGAAGGCTCCAATATGTAATTTAGAGCGTGGTTTGAGAAGACCACGGATGCTGTTTTTTATGGACGCAGCCTTTTGTATGATTATTTTGAACTTTTGTATTTTTGTGGCCGGATGGTTGAAAGAAACGACAAATGAACCAACACCACCGGCTTGGCAGACCGTGGAGTATAGTGTAGTGTTATTTTTGGGGCCGACCTTTTCTTACCACCCCCTTCCGTTGAGAAGGCAGCATCAGCATGGCACTGGTCATCCAAGAGGAACACCTTACTGCTGTCATACCCCATCCAGCTCAGCAGTAGTACGACTTCGCCCTCAAACCCCCATCATAGTGTAATAATTTACACCACAACGGTAACTGCTTTTCGTCTAACTACTATCCAACAGACCCTTCTGGTATGGTAGGACCTCGAGGCAACAAGTTTCCCACCAGCATAGCTCGTTGGGTCATTGTGATATGCAAGCCCGACCACCACGTCAAGGTAGCAGCTATCAGTCAGTAAACAACATTCGGGAGTGCAACTACTGGAGCAAAACTTTCCAACCACTGAATCTAGTTCCGGGAGGTGATAATAACTATTTTCGCAACACTGAACCATCTATCACAAACCTTAGTCAACATAATGCTTTGGACAGACGACTTTTAACAATCAAGTTACAGGCATACATAATGGCGACTGAAACTCAAATTAGTTATTGAGTCGCACCTCACTTCATATAATATTTAAAAGATTCCCAACTGTTCCGGAGACATCAGAGGTCGAATACATAGTGATGTTAGGCATTTCAGTTGGAGCTGGCTACATTCTGGACCGGTAGCTGTTACCTTGATGCGGTGCTCAGGCTTGCCTAACAATGACCTGACGAGCTAAACTGGCTACATCGCCTGTTCCGCGTAGTCCGACCATATTAGAAAGGTGAGATGGATAGTAATGAATAGTGGATCTGTGGCTCATTGGTTTAGGAAGATGACAATCAACGAGCATTGGTTCGAGCCCCGTTTCACCTATCGAGCCTCGGGAAGCCAGGCGGCACAGTTAGTTCAAACACAAAAGGTAAGGCTCACTGCCGACTGAACAGATGTGCACAAGGTAGATGAGTACATTGCTAGTCAAGAAGAAAAGCAGTTACCATTAAAGCGTAAACTGCCACCCTACGGTGGAGATCCGAGGGCGAAGTCCTACTGCTGGCTGGACGGGATGTGTCAGAAGTAAGATGTTTCTCACAAATGGTCAGAAGCAGCATGCACATGATGCCCTCCCTATCAGGGAGGGTTAAGAAAAGTTGCCCCTGAAAACAGTTGTCTTCTGGTGCTGTTGATATGTGTTTTGTCAATCCAGCGTCACGACCGAATCTCAAGCTAACAATCCTAAAAAGGCTGTGACAGGCTTCAAGCAGACGTCCCACAGCCTCTGCGGTCACACGATTCTCTTCCTTTTTTCATTTTCAGTTAACCAGCAGAAAAAACTTTCATGATGTGGACAGCCACGAAATACCAACCGCCTGCACGCTTTCAATAGTATACAAAACCCAGTCAAACAAAATCCTCCCTTCTCACCTCTATCTGCTCCTGTCCCTTCACATCCTAGTAGCAATAACTGCTCTTTTACAATTTTCTCAACCTCCTACTCTGCGATCATTGCTGACGACCTAAGCCAGTGAAACATAATTCCTAATTTCATAAAAACCCGCTATCGACCTTACACTAAAGCCTTTAACATCAAAATCCTACGCCAAAGCAACCAGAAGGCATCGCTAGCCAGAATTCTGCAATCTCCACCCACAGATACTGTTTTCCCAAGGTAGGCATACAAGACCCGATTGTAGTTGTTCCCTTGACCTCCACCTGGTCATTGCGGTGTTTTTACAATCCCTTATACGACTATCCGGAAACTCAATGGCTAGCTCTTGTAAACTCACTGGTGTTGACACAGCATTAAGTTCCCGAACAGAAAGCACACTTCTTGACTAGATACCAGTCAACAACCATGTGTACTGTCCAAACGAATAGCTCAGAAAGAACTAGCAAGGACCATGGGACTTGTCGATGCTTACCCGCAATCTCCGCCAACGCAAACACCAACTACAGTTAGGATAAGGTAATGGATGAAACATCTGAAAAGTCCTTAATTTCGCTACACAAAGACAAGCATTCAGATACAGTCACACCGGCAGGTGACTTTAACGCTCAAGTAGGAAAGCTATGCGGATTGCAAAGGTATCCTGGAGGTAATTATCCGAAATAACCCAACCCACCAAGTTATTGCTCACAAGAAGCACTTCTTTGATAGGGCAACTGCGGTGAACACAAACAACTCTGAAGATATTTGGAGTCGTCCTGGAAGTTTTAACAGGATCACGATGGAAAATCTCGCAAATACGTTGATGGTACCATTTAAATGATATTTTCTCATATGCGATCGTGGCACTGACGACGATCGTAAGGATTCAGATATATACAGCGTAATCAAAATATAGACATCCTAATTTCTCATCTAAAACAAATTGTTCATTCGTGAATAAAGCATCATTTCCCCCTAATAACTACGTTTTACGAATCTCCTTAATTTTTGCAATTTGCTTAACAATTAGTAAACACGTTGAACATCTCCCATCAGACATTAACAGCACCTAGCATGTTTCGACCCAAAAGATATCTTTGGACACCCTCTATTTTTACCTTGTCGTTAACGCGGATACCACTCAAAATAAATGGACAAGACAGTACTCCAGCAGAACAGTAACTTGGCATTTTTGAAGTGGAAATTATGGATTATGCATCATAACAGGATTCCAGATTGGCGTGTCTGTAGTACAGCCTGTTCAAAAAATGTAGCCACTCGAGTACCTCATCCCAAGGTCACAGACGCATTTTAGAGCAGGCATTTCCGTAGACTGAATATGTAGCTGGACGTCTATCGAGGGAGCGCCAAAACATATCCACCCAACTTTTGGTAGTATTGAACAGTAGATTATTTGGATATTATGCCTGGAGTGACGTGGATTGTGGACTTTAGGTCTCTGTCAGACCTCAGTGAGAGTTCTGTAACCTTTGATGCAGTGCCAGGTTTTTGATGAGGCTTTTCATGGATAGATCAACAGAGTTCGGTGGTTAGGTCAAATCACATACTTCGCAGTCGTCCGTTTCCACGTCGGTCGGTGTGGTTTTCTGTATATTTAAGGGTTCAGGGAAGGCGAAACTTCAGGCTTATGTATGTTGGAGGAGATACCGTTTTAGTATGTTGTACTACAGTTGAAGCTTTCTGTCTGGTCTATGAGCAAAGTTATATACCACCAGTTTTATTAAGAACTACCTTTAATGCTGTAAAGATAGTGTTGTTCGATAGGACAGATTCTGCTTTGATGAACTTGTCTGGTTGTATATACGTTTTAAACTAAGGGCGTATAGGACAGCAAGTCACGCTAGCTCTTTTTCAGTCTAAAACACTGCATGCACATCATGCATTCTCGCTGTTCTAAGCAAAATCCCTCGTACTACCTTCAACCTCGTCGTGCCAGGGACGTTGTAAACTGTTGCGTTGAGCTTTAGTACAAGTCCTTTATTTGTTTCAGTTGTGATAAAGTCTACCAAATGATCTAACTTGGTTAGTGTTTCGATACCGATATCACTGATCAGTTTTATTATGCATCAAGATGATCAGTGGCAAGAGGTTGCTGATGTGAGTCTTAATTTTTGTCCAGATAGGATGACTTAGGACGCCCAGATCATATTTTCGTGTAGTGCGTTGTTCTGTTTGTAGTCCCTCAGTCCACGTATTTCTGCCCCTAGTTACTCCACAGAGGACTTCAGGCTTTCGATTTCTGACGCGGGTGACAATGACAAACCTGGTGACTAAAGTTTAGTTAGTCCTAAAAAAGGCATGGTGCTCCCACCGTCCTTTACGTCTGCTGCAACATTTGGTGTTGCGGTCTTATCAACTGTTGGACCTTCAGAGTTATTTCTACTGTCATTAACGCTGACTGGCCTAGCTAACTAGGTGGCTTCTCATTTTTCACGTTCACTCTCCATATGCAGCGTACCTGAAGTGTGGTTAGTTATTTGTAAACGTCAGTAGCTTCATGACGTTAGTAGCGGAGTTTTGATACGGTTATGAAATCAGGTTAGAATATAACAAGACTACCAACTTACAGCCTATGATGTTATACGCCGAAAAGAGATCACCAAGTTAGCTAAGCCAGTCAGAGTTAATGACTATAGAAATAACTGGAGGTCCAACAGTTGATAAGACCGCAACACCAAATGTTGCAGCAGATGTAAAGGATGGTGGGAGCACCATGCCTTTTTTAGGACTAACTAAACTTCAGTCACCAGGTTTGGCACTGTTGCCCTCGTCAAAAATCGAAAGCTAACCTACTGCTGACGATGCAGATTTTCAGCAGTTGGCTACAGCTTGCTACGACAACGGTCAAAGTGATTATCTACATGACTCTGAATCCACAAATCTTACAATGAATATTTGCCCTCCTACCCTTCAGGCTTTATCTACAGTACTCATATCCACAAGTGTTGACCATGCCACTGAAGACTCAGATTCAGTCTCCCCAGACTCGTTCGTTTTTTCCCAATCCCCACCAAACCCAAACAACTTCGGTTTTATGCTGACACTGAATCTTGGTTGCTAGACTATATACGCAGCGTCACATCGCCAACCAGTCTGCAATACAGCAGAATTTCCGAAGTGTAATTTTGATTGGCTTTAATATTTTCCTCATAAATACAAGCTTTGTTGTAAACAAACTACCCTGTCGATAAATCCCCCCCCAAAATACATCTACTCTGCTGCGATGTATCTAACGCCTACCAAACCAAAACAATGACCTCCCCAAAATAATAACAGCTGCCTTTCACCATACAACACTTAATTTCTATACTACAGTTGTGCCTGCAGGCACAACTAACGCCATGCCAAAGTGGAGCAAGTAGAAACAAATCCTTATGAAACAAAAAAACGTGTTAGTAAAAGCTGATTTGTTTTTCTTCTCGTCCTAAAAAGACAATTCAATTCCAATAGTTGGCTAGGCTCTTATTAGGAATAAACAATTAAAGCAACAAATTTCGGATGAAACTAACCTCTGTTGGTCGAAGTGTGGCTGTGTTCACATTAGCTAACCACAAGAAACAGGAAAAAGGCAATGCTTGTCGGATTACAACGTGATAAGACTAAATCCCTGGAACGTTTTGATTGCGAAAGACCACCCGAGTTCATCACACACATGAAAATGCCGGGTAAGGTGATTTGGAAACTTCCAATCCAATATCCAATATTGATAGTGCGAGCGTAGAAAACTAGTAGTTTTTGATCTCTCGCGTCTAGTTCTTAGGGCTTGGTTCCAGTTGTTCGGTTCACTCCTGCAGTGGACGAGGAAATACCCTCTGCTTTCTTGCTTTTAGCTTCGGTGAGGTGGATGTTTTGTGGGTTAGTAGGTTGTAATTTGTAGAGTGATTAGGGAGCTACGGGCTGCTGGGAAGTTTAGAGAACAACCGTGACTCCTGTCTGTGTAGGTACCTGAAAGAGAATATTAAGGTAGTGGTAAAGGAATGAAGAGAGAAGTAAGGAAGAGTAAAAAAAAAAAAAAAAAATAAAAAAATAAAATAAAAAAAAAAAAAAAAAAAATAAATAAATAAAATTAAAAATAAAAATAATAGTAATAATAATGTAGGGAAGAGGAAAGGGAAGGAGAATAAAAGAAGGGGTGAAAAGAGAAATGAGAACGAAAGAAAAGTATTTGGGAATTGCCCGAATGGTCGCGTGGGTTTGGTTCCTACAGAAGAATTAGTAGGTAATGTGGGTGTATTAAGGAGAGAGATAGTGAGTGGTAGTTAGGAGGGAGTTGGGGGTACTGAGGTTGGTGACTACCTGAGTACGTCCGTGGTAGTCCATGCGAGGTGACATAACTGTCTAATCGCCTCTTGAAAGAGTCGATTGAAGGAGCTATAACGATGTGTCGCGGTAAGGCATTCCATAAAGCACATACTCTCAGGGAGAAAAATTTGGACCTGAGTGTGGTGTTGGCTCTCTGGTGTGCTATCTTAAAGGGGTTTCCTCGTGAAGATCGTTCAGTTGCAGGCAAAATTGATTTGTTTGCATGGTCTGCCTGATGGGCGATCTTGTATGCCATAATGAGGTCACCCCTTTTCCTGCGATAACCCAAGGTAAATAGGTTGAGGTGTTTAAGTCTTTCAGGATACGTCTTTCCCCTTAGCCCCACAACTGATTTTGTTGCAGTTCTTTGTATTCTTTCAAGGAGATTAGAGTCTCTCTTGAGTGTTGGAGGAGCCACCGTATTGAAGACCTCTAGGTGCGGCCGCACGTAGGATTTGAAAATGGTAAGGAAGAGTTCGGGAGTGAGGGCGCCAAGCTGTCTACGCAGAAAGTGTAGAATGGCGTTCGCTCTGGTTGTCATACCTTTGTAGTTGGAGCTGGTGTCCAAGGTGTCGGAGAAGTTGAGCCCCAAATCTTTCTCCATGGACACTCTGGTGATAGCACGGTTGCTCAACATGTACTGGAAGTCGGTCGTACTTGCCTCATTTTTACTGATGTGCATTACTTTGCACTTTTCCAGTTGAAGCTCAGACCATTTTCCGACGACCAGAGCTCGAGTTGCTGCAAGTCCTTTTGTAGTGCTGCACAGTCGGCTTCTTCGTTTACCACCCTCCAAATTTTTATGTCGTCAGCGAAGAGGAGGATGGGTGAGGATATTTTGTCTGGCAGATCGTTGACAAAGAGGAGGAACAGAAGCGGTCCTAGGATTGCTCCTTGGGATACTCCTGACGTCGACGGTCTCCACTCCGACCTTATTCTGTTCACTTTAGTGCAGAACTGCCTCCCTTCCAGGTACTCCTTGAACCAAGAGAGTAGGGGTCCACTTATACCAGCTGACATGATCTTGTGAAGCAGTACTGTGGGTGGGACACTGTCAAATGCTTTGGCTAGGTCGAGAAATACAGCATGTACAGGTTTTCTATTATCCCAGCTTTGTGTCCAGTCGTCCCAGGCAGTTAGTAAGTTGGTGGCACATGAGCGACCACTACGAAAGCCGTGCTGAGCAGTGTGGACAGTGTTTTCTCTATTGAGGAATTCCCAGATGGTGTCAGCTACCAGGCTTTCCAACACTTTCGACACAATAGGGAGTAGGGCAATCGGCCTGTAGCTGCCAGGGTTTTTTCTGTCTCCTCCCTTGAAGATGGGTGACAAGATGGCACTCTTCCATTCTTTAGGGAGTTTGCACGAGTCTATTGAGTGCTCAAAGAGGTTGCGAAGTGGTTTGGTAAGCACCTCGGCGCAGTTTTTCAGAACCACTGGTTTCAGATTATCGCAGCCAGGGGACTTGCCCGGACGTAGCCTAGATAGCTTCTCGAACACCTTTTTCTCTGTAATAGAGACGTGACAGAGGTATTCGTTATTTGCGACCTGGTCGGTGTCGTGGCGAGTCGGTGTGGATCTTGTGTCAGTGCTGAGTTGGGCTTGGAAGTGTGAGCTCAAAAGCTCGGCAATCTCTAGACTGCTTAGCACACTCCCGTCATGGCCTGTGACAAGATTCACTCCCTTACTGGTCGACTTTCTTCTTGACATGAAGCGGTACAGGTTTTTGGGGTTGCTTTGTAACCTCGCTGCCAAGTTTGTTTGGTAGGAAAATCTGTCGTTACGCACTCTAATGTTACAGAGATTGCGAATCCTTTTATAGTTCAAGAAGTCAGACTCCCTGCGTGATGTAAGCCACTTGAACCAAGCCTGCTTCTTGCTCCGGATAAGCCTCTCTGTCCCACGCTTTAACCATGAGGTTCTCATTGATTGTCTGTGTGTTACTTCTGGTACACTGTGACTGATGGCCCCAGTGATTATTTTCTTCACCTCCAACCAGTGTTCATCTATTGTGAGATGAGTCCAGTCCACTGGCCATGATGCATTCATGAGGTAGTCCCTCATGGTCTCATAGTTGGCCTTGCTGTAGCAAGGGAAGGTGTTGGGCGTCTCCAGTTGCAGAGCCTCCCTAGTTATCATGGAGAAGGTGATTACAGCGTGGTCACTGAGGCCAAGGGGAGGTTGGATGCAAACATCCTCAATGAGAAGTTCATCGTTCGTCAGAACGTAGTCAAGGCGCGATGCGTTTCCGTTAGGTCCCCAGCGTGTAGCATCACCCACTTTCTCTGAGAGGCCAGCAGTCTTAATTGCATCCTTCAGCTTCTGATTGAAGGATCTGATGCGTCTCCCTTCCGTCTCGAAGAGGATGGACGGGGTGTTGAAGTCGCCGGCAATGACTACGGAATCGTAATTTGCAGAGGAAGTCGTTAAGATAGCCTTGATGATCATTTCCTTATGTGTAGGGGAGCAGGTGGGGGACCGATATATGACTCCGAGCAAATATTTGGTACTGTGGAGAGTGAAGTAGCACCATAGGGACTCTGGGAGCTGGGTTAAGGCCGTATCGCTAACCATCCTTGCCTTTAAACAAGAGTTTACGTAGATAGCCACTCCTCCTCCTGCTCTATGTTCCCTGTCCCTGCGGAAGAGTTCCATGCCAGTAACATGCATCTCTTCGTCGGAGATGTCCGATGAGAGCCAGGATTCGGTGATGAATATGATGTCGGAGTGCTGATGTGCACGCAGCGTCCTCATTTCTGCTACCTTCCCTCTTAGCCCCCTAACGTTGCTGTACATACATATTAGAGTGTGCCTGGTGAGGGGGAGGTCTGGTTGTGTATTTTCGCAGGATGACAGCTTATGTGGTTGGGTCTACCCTCGCCAGTCCTCATAGGACTGGCATTGTTCCGTTTTTTGGTGTTTCGTTATTAACTTGGGTGGGGGCTGTGGCAGTGGTAGCTTCTTTACTTGATGTATCTAACTCACTGGTCAGCGCCTGTGTGACGACCACTGACTCCAGGGTCTTGGTGGTTGTCGTCTCTCCTCTTGCCTTGTGGGTCTAGGCTTACTTTCACATATACGTATTGAGCCACCCATGCGATCCTTCGCATTATACCATGCCTGTAGAACGTCTGTGAGGGAGGCATGTGAGTCGAACTGGACGGCGAGTAGTCTGGGATTGGGTATGGTCTTCAGGTGCGCTGGCCTTGGCAGTCTACTGACGCTGTTGGCCGGTATGCTGTTGAGACCAACTTTGGTTGAGAGCCATTGCCATTGTTGGACGTCATGAAAGTACCGATCTTTGACCGAGCGGTCACTTGGCAATTCTGGAATCCCATGTACAACTATAGTGTTGTTTCTGTTGGGATTTCCAACCGCTGACTTTCTCTCCTCCTCTCTTATTGACCATGGCTTGTCAGGCCTGGCCCGAATTTTACAGGCATTAACAACGTCCGGTTGTCGCGAGAGGAGGAGTGTGTCTTCAGCCTCTTTGGTAGTATTTAGGGACACACGTAGAGGGGGTGGCTTATCTCGGGGTGCACGGCTTCCTCGAGAAAGGCGACATAAAGTTGCAGGGAGGGGAGGGAGTCCTAGCATCTGACAGTAGTCGGTCCACATTCGGCTGTCAAACCGTTCCCTCTCGACCAACAATGAGTCTGTCGATACATCGACGTTGAACAAAATGATCGAGTTGGTCCTCCTGTGACCTGGGTTCGTTGTGGGTGGCACGCTTGACTTCCCAATGGGTTTGAGTAATTCCACTGGTTGTTTCTCAGTCACGGTGTGTAAGGTGTTTGGAATGGGTTTCGTAGAGGCTTTAGCGGTCGATGTCTTTGGCCATACGCTTGACGTCCCCTGGGGCCGGGTAGGAGGTATGGAGACTTGACCTAATATGGTCCCCACGCGAGGTGGCGTGCCGGCAGCTGGAGCTCTAGGTCTGTTTCCAGGTCTCTGTGTGTTATCTTTTGGTGTTAACCCTACTTTATTCGAGGGTGCTGGTAGCTTTTGCGTGGCGGAGAGCATCTCCTTCAGGCTTTCTGTGCGCAGTGCGGGCATTTTCCTGCACTCTGGACAGATGTACCAGAACCACTTGCATGGTTGTCTCTTCATCAACTTATAGTATTGTCGGGGGACTTTGGTGTCGCAGTGACAATGCGCCCATCGTTGACATAGGTTGCATGCAAATGCCTCATCGACTACCGAAACAACTTTGGTGCAAACACTGCAGCCATCGGGTGTCGTAATACAGCATTCCTTGCATGAATTAGGTGCTACGGATTGTGACGAACTGCCTGTGGCTGCCTTGTGCTGAAGCCTTTTACGTCGTCTTCTATTTCCAGGCGTGGTATGATCCGTGCTCAAGATAGGACTAGTTTGTGACGGGCTAGTGCTACTCTGTGTCACCTGTCTGATGGCTACTGGAATTCTAGAAACATGGGTTGGCCACTTCTTTAGAAGTTCGGTGTTCTGCCCTACCTCTGTTTGCATTCTGGTACAGACTAGTGTGTTGTTTAGGGTGTTTTTGGCCGTTTTTGTGCACGACCGCGTTATCCGTGTCAAAGCTTCAGACCTAGCGTTTTGGGCAGACATGTCGCTATGATATAAACTTCTTAGGAAAACAAGTAGTTAACAACAAACTTCACTCGCTGCGTTCAAACAACTTTATACCTTTTGAATGCCAGAGTTGCGAAGTAAATTTATTTAGCTGTCAGACGTAATATTTCTCGAGAATATGGATCTTTGATGTCAAATGACATGAACATACATGAGTTATACAGTTCTGGAATCTTCAGGGCCATGCATTAAGCCAACAACTTGTGTATATGCCGTCATGATTTCTTCGTCACTATCCTGAACTAAAAGTACAAGATGTTACGATAGAGGCATTAGCCTCAAGATTGATTTTTCGCTAGGCTACACGTGTAAAGCCGAGATACAAACCCTGCATTTTGTTAACGCGAAGACAGTACTTCCGTAGCGTCACCCACTTCTCCGGAACCAACAGCCAAGGTTTCGACAAGATTCAACATTGATGCTGACCCTCACAGTTTAACTGGACTCGCCAAGCTGAAGGCACCCGGTCAAGGATCCTCACCATCTGGAACGCTGTCGTGTTATGTTGCATTGATCGTAATCGACCATCTAGCCAATTAGTTGGAACGCTTCGATATCTTGGCACGACCTAGCAAATATACCGTTTCATCCGACTACACTATTGTGTTCTTTCCTGGTCCTGTAATCATGGGTATATGACAAGAACGAATAATCGGCTACTGGCCTCCGCATCTGTTAAGTTTGAACCAGAACTATTCCTAAACGCTCGCTTGTCGAACTAGTAAGTTTTTGCATACTTATTCTGCTTGAATGTTTCGTCAAATAAACATGCAGCACTTGTATCTACTAGTGACGGAACTAGTGGGGATTAAGATTGCCTTCCAAAGAAGTTCATGTGCCTCATTAAACAACTCACTGATACCCGTGGAAATGGTGTGTGCTCGCGCGTTCAAGAATAAGTATCCTTGCTATTATTGTCAAACTTGCCTCTTGTAAGTTAGGTTCTGTTCGCTGTAGTTAGGTATCGTGAACGCAGTAAAGTTGGTTACCTCCCATGAAGGGTAGTTTCAGCGAAAGTCTGTTCCTCAGATAATTACTTCTCGGTGACGATCAAGACAACATCTAGAACTGGAGTGCTTTTCTACAACGAGAGAACTATAGGCAAAGCAGCAGGCAGAAAAAGAAGCAAGAATTTCAACAAGGAGTGTTTTCTATGTTCATGTTTCTCCGTACTTAACTTTTCTTGTTATGACGTCCATTGTAGGTGCTTTTTCTGCTGAATACTTAAGAACACAAATTCCATGCTATCGTGTAGTGTAGGACTTTTGTTTTTGATGGCTGTGTCAGGTAAGGCACAATTTGCTGTTAGTTTGAAGCAGGAATTTATGAAAGTCCCGTTATTTAGTGTGAAAGGCCGGTGGACGTGCGGTAGATGTCTCGTTATACTTCATGAGGACCTGGTATATGGAATGTCATAGAGGATAGTGTTGGTGCACTCAATAAGTTGGATAAGTTGCCAGATCATAAGAACTTAATTTGTAACCAACCAAGTTAAGGGGTTGGTTTGGATGCCTTCACTCCAGCAGGAAGTCTATTCCAAGTCTGAGAATCTTACGGTCTAGAAATCTGCTCGCGAGCGGGATTTAAAAAGGCCCATCTCGATGCCGTAGGCGGGTTTAGCAGATCATAACAACTGTTGTGTTCGAGCAGAAGCTCACGAATGGCTGCAAGAGTGAATTTGTATGGCACATTGAAGATTACCACATTAATTTTGAGCTGTCTCATCCAAAGTGGTTCTACATTTACGGCATTTCATCTGGAAATTCGGTACTGTATGCAATCGTGTCACAGTAAACTGTTTCCAAAATACTTCTGGAAACCCTCTATTTTCACTTTCTCTTTATTACAGATGGTAGTCAATATAAATGGACAGTATTATAATAGTGAACGTAAGCAAGTTTCACAGAGCAGTGACTTGGCCGCTTTGAGATGAAAGCTACGTATTACGAAACCCATTAGGACCCTAGATTTGCAGGCCTGAGATGTGGCCTGTTCAGAAAATGTGAGGTGACCTGGGTATGATGATAATAATTTTATTTCCGGCCAATACAAACCTATACTAGTTCACGGGCATGATCACACATTTATACCAGTTTGACATTTTTGGCCGGTTAAGTTTCGCTGCCCAAAGATAGCCGGCAGGTTTGTGTGAGTAGAATTAATGTACAGAATAGAATAGGACAATGGATATCCAAGGTTTCTGCACACAGCAGTTTTTCAGGAGGATGAATTTGCTTTTCATTTCACAAAAAAAAGAAACGTAAGAAAATTGTCACGTACCTTGTTGGAAATAATTCATTTTAAAGACAGATAGGTGACAAAGGTGCACACCATATAACTCATCAAAGATTGTTTGGATAATTGTATGCCATAGGCTTAAAGCAGGAGAACATCTATACCACAGTGGTGGTCTGGTTAGACGTTGTGGTAAGAATCCATTGAATTGTACTTTCGAAACAATGGACAAATATAAGCGCGGAAAGACGAAGAAAAATTGGTGATTTGGCGAAAAAGATTCACTGCCTGCGTCACAAAAGGGCAAGTGGTTGAAAAGGAACATTTAAGACTTCCTATGAGCACAAAGGGTACAGAACGTATAAAACGTGAGAACGTTTTGCGGATAAGCAGCTTACAAGCAACATAAAAATAAAGTTTGACCTCATTGAAAGGTCGTCGTATATGCCATCAGTGTTAATTATAACATTACGCTGTTGGATAGTGGTTGTTGAGTATATAGTTTCATGAATGGATGAAACAGTAATCCCACTGATGTTTAGGACGAAATATTTGCTTCATGTATTTTTTGACTTGTTGCTAGATAAAGACAGACATGGTTTCCTCGCAGTCGTTCAAACGGGTAGGATATCAGTTTCACCATGCCTGGTTCCAGAGCAAGCATTTGCAGAAAAGAAGAGAAAACGAGAGGCGAGAGAACACAGCGAGCGAAGGCCGGAAAAAATTGGTAAAAGTACCCGATGAAGACTATGAGAATTGCAGTCAACAGAATTTTCCATAAAAAGTAGTAATCTTGGTAATTTGAGGGGTGACGCCATGTTATGATGTGGATGGCAGTAATAATGTTTTGTAAATAAATAAATTTTTTGTTCTCACATCTGTAATTCAGCTGAGATAAACCAGTTTACAGGCATCATCACATTGATACATGTCGAAAAATCTGCAAGATTCCACGAGTTCTGAATGGCACAGTGGGTGTCATTAAACTGCATTAAAACACCAGAAGATCCTGCTGGTTATGAGGTGAACAAGAAAGTGGCACTTTACAGAGTATACGAAGTGTTCACAAGTTAGGATAGCGGTGACATAGTAACACAATTTTTGTTTCTGTTTGGTTCCAGACTGCTGGGAGCTTTTGAACTTCTCCCTCGTTTCCATCTACTTCGGACTGGATATTGTCAGTCTTTTTTTATTTTGCCTCATTTCATTATTCATTACCGACATAATGCCGTCAACCCTATCGTAATGTGTAAGGCAAGTAAGTTCATCAGAATCTGTATTATCTGACTCGATGGAGCTTCGGTCACAACCCAGGATGTTAGTGGAACCGAGTCTTACATTCTTATCGTCAAAGCTATCTATATTTGAGCGCTTTGCTTTCGACTGTTCCATTCTTAAGATAGGTTCTATGTCAGATGTGCAACTGACGGTAAACTTATGTGATCCACAGGAATAGGAATACACTGTCTACGGATTAGAATATAGCCTCAAAATATCCAGGCACAACAGATCGTTATACTGCTATAAATATGCGGTACTAATGAGCTAAGCACAACAAGAAGTCGATAGGTTGACATAATCAAGGATCATGTATTAAAGCAACCTAGAATTTCAGAGTCATCTGGAGAGTGTCGATCACTGTTGCCGGGCTACCGCTCATACTGGGTGGTGATGGAAGCAACACGTTTCTTTTTCGTCGCATAGAGAAATGTTTTTCACCCAGCATTCGCTACCAGTAATATCCAAGCAGTCGCACACTTAAAGGAGCTATGTCGTGTAAAGATTCACGCATTTCGCACCTTCTCAGACTCATTGAGAACAATAACATTTGGACACTGTCCGTGGGAACGGCACTCGTTTGCATAATTCATTACTCAAAATAAATTATTATCAATGTGATTACTGAACCAACCAAAGAAAATATCTTCAGAGCGCCACCTCGTCATTTCATTTTTTGTGTAGTTTTTCGGGAGGTAGAAGAAACCTTGCGTTGCCGATACCGGCCATCTCGATCTGGTCTTCAGTTGTTGAAAGTGGCTGTTTTATCCAGGAAAAGAAAAGGACTCAGCACCAGGGTCATACGAGTGGGGAATTCTACAAAGCTTAGGGACCAAGCTTCACGTACACTAAATTCAGCCCAGTTCACGAATTCCGCGAACGGCACATCTTGGAAATAGAACGCCGGAAGATTTTCGAGGAAGAACTGAGGACAACAATGTTGGAACTGACAACGAAACGATGGGATACAAGAAAATACATTTGTAAACCGGTGAATACTATACTGATTGGCTAAAAATGAAGCACACTTCTGTGGTCTAACACAACTAGGTGCCTAACCTGGCAGACATTCATCTATGAAGTGAATGTCGAGACACCCATCATGGTCAACCACTTTGTAACCTAGACGACTAATGAAGTAGCTGTGAAACTTACCAAACGCTACTGCGCCCGTTAATAGTCTCAGGTACGGCAAAGTTAGAAGCCACAAGTCATTTCACTGACGATAGGAAATCACAGGATTACTACCTCAGAAGCGCTTGTAGGGATTTGCTGTCCGAGTGACGTTGTGTGCGAAATCTTAAAATGCACTTCAGCTCTAGTCTTTCAGTAGTTTTTCTCTTGCCAAACAAGCCAACCACGGCACACTGAGTCCCCCGAGTTACCAACTTGGTGTGTCCCTATTTTGGTTGGTAAAAACGCGGTAGCTTCGAAACCAATATCACTATCGCATCGCGTGTCTGAAAGTTTTCATCTGATAGCACCTGTCTCTCGATATTTGTCTAAGCTGGGTTCCATACCACGATGGGCTGCATTTTTACCCTGCTACCATGTCTCCAGGATGGTGGGTGAGGCTGCCTCCCAGAATTATTGGCTGTTTCGCGTTATGAAATGTGTGCAGAACGATAGTCGGGACACTGGCAAAAGCACAACACACGTGGTAAAACCCTTAAATTTGGGAGTTGCTACCGACCAACTTTATACCGACGTTGGCTGAAGATACATCTGTCACTGTTAAAGAAGTACAACATGACTCCCGGACATTCAGGACGTTGAGATGATGAAGTCAGGGGTAGACTTCCTCTTTCACATCCTGTATATGCCGTTGAGGTGCCCGTTCACCTGACAAATCCAATAAGGGGATCAGTGGGACTTAGCCCTGAGACAAGCATGCCATAGTGTCTCACTTATACCTTCGGATATCATGAAAAGCCTACAGTAGCTCAAAATGATGGCTACTATATGACGTACTATGTCTCTTATTCTGTTAAAAAAGTTAATTCTTACGACCGTTATCATTATTGCCGACCGGAGTGTGTACTGGCTCTGTGCCAGGAGTTTCTAGCGCAACTAACAAGATGTGTCAGGGGGGTCTTGAAGAAGTGTGGCAATCGCCCAACCAGAATGTTAGGCGACTGAATTGATTATCACGTACGCCTTAAGGAAAAATTTACATCGGACGTATATGGTATGCTGAGCAGGTGTAGAGACAATATACCAGTAGATTTTCTAGGGAAACACCGCTCACTTGGTGACTCATATACATGGAAAGCAACTGTGTGTCGACTGTCTCTTTTTCATTTAGGGCTAGTCTTTCCTAGAGAAATCCTTCCACTAACTCTGTATGCCAACTTTAAGCGCTAATTTCTTTGCACCCTAAACTTTGCAGACAGTACTGTGAGTCAATAAAATGTGAGCTGTGTAACTATTTTTGGGTTTGAGGCCGCATATGGAAGGAAAAGAACAACTTACAATGTCCATCCTTTGAAACATATCGCTGATGACGTTATTGTACATGTATGAGAACCTCAATTTATTCCCTCAATTTTTAGACATCGTACATCTCTGAGGTGTTTGTCTGCATGAAGAATGCCTGAGAACTTTCCGAACACTCTTCAAGCCCTGTACACTTCACGCTTCTTTTGCTTTTCGGTTTACTGATCAAGGTGCGCTCGAAATACAGCGTTCGCATTCGTGTTTTGGTCTTTTTAATACGCGTCGTTGTTGATCGAATTACTAGCAACATGAACTGGGCCTGCTGTATACACGAATTGAACCCATTCTCTCCCATCTCATTTCCATCAGAACTGATAATTCCGTTAACGGACTAAACATGGTAGCACCAAACGTTCTCCGCATTTCTTTAGGAATTTTGCCTGCGGAAAATGCGATGCTCTTTGCACGGTAATTACTCTGTATCAAGGCAAGTGGCTAAATGCTAGATTTAGCAAGTTTACACGGAGGATAAACTTACCCTATGAAGTCAGTTTCTGCAGCGTCGAGTGCGCTACGAATGTAGACGTCAATAACGGCACCATAACGTGTTGAAACATGTGTCAAGTGCCTATGGCCCGGCCAGGGTGGCGATGGCTGGAGGCCAACTAGGATTAGTGGCTGATATTAGTGAGCCTGACGGACTACTTCTCTGACTGTTCAAGGACACTGTCAACTTTCCTGATGAGCCGTTCCCATCAAGTTATGTGGATATACGTGAGTGTTGGGCACTAGGGCATGAGTATACTTTGACTTCCGCAGACGCCGGGCTGTATAACTGCACTGTCGTTCTTTCTAAGAAGTACGAAGCAGTAATGCCGTTGCTGCATACATCTGGTTGACCTTTTCCCATATACATCTTCCTTTAAATGACGATTTTAGCGGAAGCACGCTTTTCTGTGACGAGTTAACTGATTAGCATGTCAGCCATCACTGAACATCCGAAATACGCATCCATCGATTTTCCGTTTCTGTAATTCTTTTACTTAGTGTTCAGAGAAAGATTTTTGGATACCCAACATTTGAGATGAAAAACTCACTGTCTTCCTGCCCCGCGGATGGAGCTACCCAAGGACACAAGCTTCCTCAAAGGAGGTGCTTTGGATTGGGGAGCCGAAGATGACGTAACAACCGTAGGTGGATGAAACATTCGAAAGTGAGGAGTCGCAGTGGAAAGCAGGAATATTCACGTTCATTACTTAACTATCGGATGCTCTGCTCGAAACCAATACACTGCTTTCCATTTCCTAAACTATGTATGGCATATGCACCATCGGAAGATGAGGAAACATTACCATTAGCAGCTAAAAAGCAAACGTGATGATTGCTAATCGATAATTGTTGATGAGTAATCGCTTATTTCGAAGGGATATTAAGAAGGCGAATGACCAACTCCTGTATGATTCGGTGGCCGCCCAAGAGACTTGAACAAACGTTGACTAGCCCGAGGTAGATATGCTACAGCAGCCCTCGTCATGCAGTGCGCGGCACGCTGGACAAACGATATGATCATTTCGTACCTCATCGGAGTAAACCCACAATTCTAAGCCCATCATCTACACGTCAAATAGGGAGCTTCGAGTCCATGGGCTTTACACTGCTAATATTTAACACGCGTGGTTCCTAGGAATCAAAATACGATGGGTGGGTGAAATTACTTTACAGATTGTGCAGTGGCAAGAATGAAATGTTGAAAACGACGACACTCATGGTCACTCATGGTCACTCATGGAACTTACGAAACCGTGGGAAATCACGTAAATACAGACTCCATGGAATTTCACTTTCCATTGCATTCCATTATGAAGGTCGAAATGCTTCAGGCGTCGCCGAAGGATAGTCAAATCAAAGAGAGATGCGCAAACAGAAGTACGAAGGTTCAGGAAGGTGCAAATTCCCGAATGGTCCTCACTCCAACTTGACAGATTAGGAGGCCAGCCGCGACTCCTCTGGCTTGCAGAATACCCGCGAGTGCGAGTCCAGGAAGGATTGTGAAAAAGTGACCAGATTGGATAAATCTTTCCAATTTACTAGAATGCGCAGACTGACCGGGATACAGTGGCACATTGATACGAACTTGGCACAAATGCTTGGCCGTATGTCTTCGACCCAACACTCATGCTTAGGCGACAAAAGACAAAACCGTTGGCGAATACTATCCGATCGAATGCCGCCGATTTTGAGGAGCTTCCCTCTGCTACAAAGCTAAGCCAATTCCCTTCAACTCAAGCATTTTAACCTTTTCTCCCTATCCTGCCATAATAATAATTATTATCATTATTCCTGAATATACAGGCACACACCATTTTTACAGGTATGAATAAGCTTATGTACAAATTACATTCATCTTCATGTAGGGTAATCTGAGTCCCTATCCGTTGTCGCTGTAAGATATAGGTGCTGCGTATTCATATAATGGAACATCCCGGCAGAATAAATGTGCAGAAAATTTACAAGTTGGACAAGTGGAATTACTGTCCTCATATTAACAAAAAACCAGGTTGTGTCAAGACACTACAGGTATTACCTACAAGGGTGTGAATACCAGCTCCTCTCCGTATAATGAACTTAAGGAGTACTGTTCATTACTGAAAGCCACTATGGCACACACAAGCCCCTCCCAAAAAACGACTTGATAACCCTATAATAAAAGGACTATGTAGTTGACTTAACATATATGCATGAAAATGTACATCAAGTCCGAATAAATAAAAAAAGGATGGGGACCTTTCTCTTCTCCAAATTTGATAGCGTAGTGATCTGTATTTCCATATCTGCTTGTGTCTCTCCTTTCTTTCCCCATCTGCAGAAACAGCTGCAAGTCGACATTTGATGTTCAAATTCAGTCTGAACGTGATTACTTTATGGGAATAACACCTGCTCATTGACGCCAATAATTATTGGACTACTCCCGCTCTTTCGCAAATTCTGGACCATCTTCAAGATTAACTCGCCTACTCGTCATGATTTCTCTTGCGACGAACCGTCCGACCATTCCCAACAGTATTACTAGCAGAGGCATTCTGAACAGATGATTAAACCAGAGGCCAATTAAAATCTTGACTCAGGACCTCACTTACATGCAATGGCTCCACACTAGACATTTTCTAGTACGCTGTACCAAGAGACCTTTTCATATGGAACTTACTACGCGTCAAATACACTTCTCGAATGATGCCGCCTATGCTAATACAAAAGATGCTCGAAGTCTATGGACCGTTGACTGTTTCAACACCTACTTTCACCCAATACAACAAGTATTCCCAGCAGAATTAATCTATATCACCTTTAAAAGTAACATGGTGACCTGGATATGCACTGATATAGCCACACACGTTGGTTATATAACTGTGGATACTTTACTGATACTCCAGATTGTATAACTGGGTCCTTTGTGGTTAGCAAACTAAAAACTGACGATCATTCTGAGTAACAAACTATTATATTACTAATCAGCAGACTACGCGAATGGACTAACAACGTCGGTTGGTTACAACGCAAATTTTGAACACTGCGCGCTTCTGATATTGATAATGGAACCTATCTATGTGATGGGAGATGGCAATCCACATCCGTCTCATGAATTTCAGCAAATTTCAATAAGATTATGCACACTAATGACTTGATATGTAAATTATTTAATACTAGATACTTTCAAAAGTTATGAATTTGACGGTGCTTGTAAACTAGTATCCCTCATGTTAAGCCTGTTAAATGAAGGCGACATTTACTATTATCTAAACTTTAGTGCCCTATGTACGCTGTAAAATAATATTTCCTCGTTCATTTCATAACTAGCAGGACCTTCGGCAGTTTTTTAAAAACTGAGTTTAATGACATTCCATCAGTACCACTCAGGACTTAAGTCTTGTAGACATTTTGACATGTATCAACGTGATGAAGCCTGTAAACTGGCTTCTCTCATGTTAAAATCCTTTTTTAACACGAGAATAAAACATTTATTTATTTATTTATTTATTTACCTGGAGAAAAATGAAGCTTGAGGCTAATACTTTCTCTGTACCAGTTCATACTTTTTGCTTGAGATAATGATGAAAAGTTTATGGATTGTTTACATATTGTACTTCATTGACGATTCCAGGACTCTATAATTCATCCATGTTAACACCATTCCACAACAAAGATTCATAATCTTGATGAATATTATGGCTGAAAGTCAAATGTCTTTACTTTTCCAACTCCAGCACCCAGAAGCAATAGACTTGCTTGAATGCGCCAGATGGACTTCCAGAACATCTTGTACGCCATTTTCATGGGTCGTGACAGCCTCGCAGTTGGGAAGTGTTGGACTTTACTGGTCACTTTTATATTGAGTTAATCCTGGATTTTGATAATCATGAAGTTGCAGTCCAGTGAACATTTTTTATTTCTGCATGTTGTAGTTGGGTCTTCTGAACTTTGTAAAGCTGGCTACCCTCCATGAAGGGTAGTTTCAGCCATGGTCTGTTCCTTAAGTAATTAATTATCGATGGCAACAAAGTCAACGCTTAGAACCGAATTACTTTTCTACAACGAGAAAAAAACAGACAAAGCAGCAGGCGGAGAGAGCGAGAATTTCAACAAGGAGAGTGTTTTCTATGTTCATGTTTCTCCCTACTTAACTTCCTTTGCTATGGCTTTCGTTGTATATCCTTTTTCTATAGAGTATTTAAAAATATAAATTTCATGCTGTCATGTGGTGTAGGGTTTCTGTTTTTGATCACCGCGTTCGGTGGGGCAGAACGTGCCGTTGGTTCGAAGTGACAACCTATGGAAGTCTCCTCAACGCTTCGTGTGAAAGGCCAGTGTAGGTGTGGTGGCTGTCACCACTCATTAAGAGAGCCGAGTATACGAAGTGTCGTGAAAGAGACTGTTGGTGTATTCGATAAGCCGTAGAAGTCACCAGATGATAAGATTTCAGCCAGTAACTGACCGAATTCAGGGTTGATTTGGAGGCCTTCACTTTAGCTGGAAGTCTGTTCCACAACTGAGGGAGTTTGACGGCAAAGAAGTTTGCGCGCAAGCAGGACCTGAACGACTTCATTTTGACGCTATGGGCGTGGTTGTGCGGATCGTAACAGCTGTTGTGTTCGAACCGAAACACCACTGGCTGTAAACTTGTGTTTATGTAACACATTAAATAATAGTTTCAGGTTAATTTTAAATCGTCTCATCCAAAGTGTTTCTAGACTCAGTGTTCTGCATCCGGAGCTGTAGTCCTGTTTGCAATCGTGTCCTAACAGTCTAGCTGCGAAATACCTTTGAACATCCTCTATTTTATGTTTGTCTATTATGCGGATACCACCCAGTGTAAGCGGACAGTATTCTAACAGTGGACGTATGCAAGTTTTGTGGAGTAGCAACTTGACCTCTTTGAAGTGGAAGTTACGGACTATGCAACCCATCAGGATCCTAGATTTGTGAGTCTGTGGTGCAACCTGTTCAGATAATGTGAGGTCCCTTGAATATCTTGGTCCAAGGTCACATACACTTTTAAGAACAGGAAGTTTCGTAGACTGAAGATGTAGTTGGATATCCACCGATGGAGCACTAAAACATATCCAGCCACGTTTGCCTATATTGAACTGAAGTTTCCAAGCGGCAGATCATGTGGATATTATATCCAGGTCCCTTTGTATTAGTGCTTGGAAGTGGGATAAATTATCACGGGTGGATGTGTATGCAACTTTTGGGTCATCAGCAAACAAGAATGGTTTACCGTATGTAAAGCAGCTGCAGATGTCATTAACGTATAAAGTAAAGAGAAGGGGGCCTAATACACTGCCTTGATCGGCCCAGGTTTTGAAGTGTGTGAATCTACCTTCACCACTTCAGTGCGATTACTGAGGAAAGACTTAATCCATCCCAACAGAGGATAGTCAATCCCCATAGTCATCAACTTATTAACAGCAAGTGATCGATTCCGCCAAGTGCCTTTGAAATGTCTAGATAAAGTACAAGGACTAATTGGTGTTGGTCACACAGAGTGGTTATGAAGCTAAAGAAGTCAAGGTGGCAAGTTATACAGAACCTCGATTTTAGGAACCCATGTTGACTCGATGTGATGATGTCGCCACTAAGCATATGCTGAAGAACGCTTTCTTTAATAACTTTCTCCATAATTCTAGAAACTATAGGCGTAATATTTATTGGTCTGTAGTTACTGGCTGGTGTTCTTGAACCAGATTTATATCTAGGGAGAATGAACGATATTTTCTACATATCAGGGTCTGTGAAAGATTCCAAAGAGGGAGAAAATATTTTAAGTAATAACGATGGGATATCACGGCCACCAAATTTAAAAAATGTGATGATATTCCATCTGTGCCAATGCTGCTGGAGCATTTTAGCGTCCTAATGGCCTGGTGAATACTAGAGTATGTGAATTCAACCGTATCTATTGTCGTTGCTTGAGGAGAAGAATAGCCTTTAGGAGCGCAGACCGCGCTAGTATCACACAAAAAATCTATAGGTCCCAGATAACTGACTGCAAATAAGTCGCTGAATATTTCACACACATCCACTGGATTATTATAAGCTTTGGTGTCATGGATAAGAAGGGGAATTTTATGTCTTGTGCAATTCAATCGCTTCTTAAAGAGTGCTGAGAGAGCATATACTCAAGATGAGCTAGCTAATGCACGACTCTCTTCATTCTTCAAACGCAAATCATGGTTGGGCGAGATAGAGTTAGGAGTACCAGGAATCAGCCGAGGTGCATCGACGTCATGATATCTGTAGTATCTTGTTGAGAGTTTGCGTAACTTTCTACGAGCATTGGGAGGTATATATGGCTTGTTGTTTCGCTGCATTTTTTTGAAACCTTTCAGTGGAGCGGTGGTATCGAGACAGGTTTTAGAGTTGTGGTAAAACATATCGATGGCTGATTTGAGGTCTGTAGTGGTGAAGAATGATCTCCAGTCAATGCACCTAATCATTGGATACATCCTCTGCCAATCCGTTCTACCGTAGTCCCTACATACTATTTGGTGCATATTGGAAATTCCAATTGAAGTACTAGTTGCAGGAAGTGGCAGTGCACATAATACCGTGTTGTGATCACTTCCTGGGAACTTGGAGCCTGCATTTGTCAAAATAGGATTCATGTTATGGCAAAATATTTAGTCCAATACACTGTCACCTCCTGTAGGAGTTGTAACAATTTGCTTCCATCCAAAAATAGGCACTGTATGGAAAAAGTTGTCACACCTAACCGGACCACTAAGTGAATCCCGCTTAATTTCAGGTAGGTTAACGTCACTGCATTTGATCCTAGATCATATGGGAGAGTGGACGCATGTCCCAGAGCCGTAATCAGTGGGATCTCATGATTGTTAAAGGTACCAGGTGCTCTGTAAACACATCCCACCAATGCTGTAGCATTCCTGTAGTGTACTGTGACCCATAGAGAGTCACTTTATCAAGAACCATATTTCCCAACCTGAATACGGTGAGAGTGTTCAGGAAGTGCATCAGGCAACTCCCTCCTTTCTTGTTACTCCGGTCACATCGGAATTGTATATGCATGTCAGTACTTATCTCTTGATCTGGTATACTTGAGCGACACCAAGACTCAGTGATAATTATTACCAGCGGCTCATAAACGAGCTCGATTCCTCTGAATACCGATAGTTTGCCAAGGATGGACCTTGCTTTTGTGAGAACGATGTACAAGTAGGAGGAGTGATACTGTGTAAAGCTTTCTAGCTTGTTAAACAAGCCAAAAGGTATCTCAGCGTCGCTTGACTGAGCATAGTCTGACGTCGTTGCGTTACAGAACGTCTCTATACGCTGTTTACTTGTAGTTGTAGAGTTACTGGGATATCCTAGTGGCAAATCGACCGCACAGTGACTTGGAATAGTATCACCTTTATCAGGGGAGAGCAGAGCAATGTTTTTATTTGTGTTCAGTGTGCACATTGTATCCAAATAAACAGAGTTTGACCTCATGCAAGCATTGTTTCTAATACCTGTTACACAGAGGGTAGGTAGTTTTACCACTGTACGTGGTGGGTGTGTAGGGCTGGTGACACCACCTGGAGGATTCAATAGACCTGTTGTGCTTTCGCATCTGTTGACGCCACTTGGGAAGTTGGTGTCTAGGATTTGTGTGTATGTTTGACCGTTTCTTTTCTGTTGCTCCAAGGGGCTAAGATTAGCGGTTCAGAGTAAGGGGTTTCAACATCCCTATCAGTTGTTTGGCCAAAGCTGCAGCCGATAGGGATGTAATGGATAAAAAGTCGTCGTGTTTTTGTGGTCTATGTAAACTTATATTCTGCGTTGTATTCCTTACCAGTGACTGTCTTCTGGTACAACTCACAACGGACGTAACTGGCGTTATGTTGGATCGGGAGCTGTCTCCTAGTAAACTAGTGCCCTGCAGCCGACCAAAGTTTTTCCTCACGAAGTACCCCGCTGACATTCTATTATGGTTGGTTTGATGTTGGCTTTTCTCATTAGTAAACGATAGGGTTGGGTTGTTGTGATGTCTGTTTTCGTTCTCGTTACTAGTGAGACTTAGCTGAGTGCATAGAACCGTCTTGGTAGAGCTAGTGTTCATGCTTCTGTCAATTCCAGAGGGGGGTAAGGGATCACTTCGGATCATTATAGGCCTCCTGCGTCCGTCTCTAAGTGTTGGGTTCCATAAGGGCATTGACTTATCTGTTGCATATTGAGTGGCCGATATCCTAGGGCCTAGGCTGGTGTGGTTAGTAGACTTTAGGCCTGCAGCAGACCTCAGCGAGAGTTCTGTCACTTTTAGCGCTGTGTCAGGTTTCACTTTGGGGCATTCTATGGATACGTCTAGATCTACAGTTTCGGGTGGTTGAGTTAAATCATGCATTTCGTAGTCTTCCATCTTCACGTTGATCGGTGTGTTTTCCGCATATTTGACCTGATAGAGTTCGTGGAAGAAGAAGTCCTAGGCTTGGGTATATTACGGGAGATACCTACTGCTTTAGTATGTTGCAGCTTTGGAGCCTTTTGACTGTCAGGTCCATGAGCACAGTTGTATACCTGCCTCACTACCACTGTATCGTCAAGAACTATCTTTATCCCTATGAAGACAGTGTTTTTCGCTAAGACAGATTCTGCTTTGATGAATGCTTCTGCTTCTATCTGCGATTTAAATTGAAAGCGTATCGGACAGCAGTGGTCCTGCTGGCTCTTCTTTGTTCGGAAACATTTTGCTTAGACATCATGTATTTTTGCTGTTCTAAGCAAAATTTCTCTTATCGCCTTCAACCCTGTCGTGTCAGGGAAGTTATAAACTGTTGCGTTCAATTAAAGCGCGAGTCTCTTACTTACTCCAGTGGTGATAAGGTCTACCAGGTGATCTACCTTGGATAGTGTTTCGATGTCAACTTCATTAATGGATTCACTACGCGTCAAGATGCTCAGTGGCGAGAGGTTGCCGATGTGAGCTCTAATTTCATCCAGCTGGGGTGATACCTCGAACGCCCTCAATATACTTTCTTATAGTACATTATTCCGTCTGTCATCCTTCAGTCTGCGTATCTCTGCCTCTAGTTCCTCTATGGAGGACCTCAGGCTTTCGATTTCTGGAAGAGAAGAAAATGACACACTTGGTGACTGAAGCCTAGTTGGTCTCAAAGATGTGGAGCTTCCATTAGGCTTTACGTCCCCTGTAACGTTTAGTGTTGCGGTCTTATCACATGTTGGGCGCGCAGAGGTGTTTCTATAATTATTAGCGTTGGCTGTCTTATCGAATGCAGCTCTTCTTCTCTTGAGCACAACTGCAGTATAGGCTGACTCACTTATGCTGTTGCAAGAGGAATTTGCTTTTGGTGTCACCAGCATTTGGGTATTGTCAATGCACTGTTCCACAGACGGTTGTATCCGGGCCTTTTTACGTGCGTTAGCCATATCTAGTTGCATGACTGATATGTGATCAGTCATTTGAGAATTCAGCAGCTTTATGATGACGTTAACAACAAAGTTGTGATACAGTTACGACATCACGTTAAAATGTAACACGATTTCAAACGTAAGGCTTTTTGCTTTTGAGCGACGCCGCTTGTTGAAATCGTACTCCCGCGATAAAGTTGAATGTATACGCTTCTTTTTCTCGTCGCTCTTGATGATTTCAACCAGCAAATTCCCTATGGTTTGGCTACTTATTACCATATATTTAGGGCAATATTTCAATCTATCCCATGTGTTTGGTTTACGGCTCCGCTGCTCTCCTAATATGCTGTGTTACCAACGTTCCGGTATGCTACAAATAGCCGCCTGCTGCTTTTATATTTCAGCACCAAGTTCCAATTTTAACGTCCTTTTAAAGGAGAAGGTCTAAGTCCAGATGATCCCAAATCGACTGCTCTGGTGAGAAAAGGCAAAGAATTAGTCATCCTAGTGCTTTGTTGGGACGGAATCATCGTCACTCCGTATACCTCACATCTCGATGAACCGTTATGCCCCACGCTTTTTGTCAGAACCAAAAACATCATATAAGTCATGAGTAGCAGTATTAATGACCACATGGAAGAAATAGACAATATCTAGACCATGATGGAAGAGATTCGGAGAATAGCTGATGATTTCCACCCATTAGCATATCTTCCTGGAAAGCAAGAAATCTAAGTTGAAGACAGCGTGGAGAAAGCAGAAAACCTAATAGACTACTTGGCAACGACGGTAATGAAGGGACTATCGTCGTCTGAACAGGCCGTCGTTTATAATATAACATACCTGGTGCCCTACTCCTTGATATAGTTAAGGCAAAGGTATTAAGCTCATGCTGTATGACAGGAACACAGTGTGACTGTAAGCCTCTGCAAAGAGTCAACACAGTCCAGTTGTCCATGAATTTCAGGTTTGCTACTTCATTTGAGGCCAAAAGATTTACGAAACTACAAGACCACACAAGGTTACATAGCAGCTTTAAAAATACTGCTATTGCACCAGACAAGACAGTGTGCCACCGCAGGAAACAAAAAGAAGTGGTCTGACCAGCTCATCACCTTTAAACGTAGAGGCCACTGTGCGCACGAACAGACCATCAGAACGTGTTGACACGACCAGTAATTCTGTTGAATGTGCCTCCTCCTCAGGACGACGGCTTCATTCAAATCAAGCTACAAGTGAACCCGGTCCTTCAATCGCTCGTAAAGAGAAGGGTATTTGTACCGTCCCCCCTAAGGTCACTACAAAATTAACCTTCTGGGCGACGGAAAACTCAGAAGCACCGGCAAAACCTCGCCCTAAAAAGCTAAAACAATTTAAAGAAGGACAGTTAAAGGCATGTGTTTTCCGATGACGGAGAGGAACACCTCACAGCTCCTTAGCTATGCCAATGCACAAACCCGGAGTGCGGGTTTTACGTCAAACCCCTTCTTTTAGAAATGAATACCACGACAACTAGGGGCTGCGTCGCACGAGACACTCCTTCAAACCACGTTTCTTCATTCACAAGGGTTATAACGTGGTGCCGAGTAGCATGCAGGATGCTCAGATGTTCAACATACCACGAACACTTAACCCGTTCAACCGTGCATCCTAATAATCCTAGTCAATACTTTGGTAACAGATTTATACTCTTTGCCAGAAACGTCCCCACTGATGGAACCCACTAAAATTTTTTTTCAGATCGCGCACAATATGTACAACCCATGGCATTTAGGGTCGTTCTTTCCTCCAATGGCACAGGTCTGGAACCAATTTCTTCAACTCACACCAGTCATAAACCGTGCCTCACGCCAACAGTAAACAAGTGCACGTTAACAGCCTATAAGTGCCATGAAAAACTGGGTAATCACTTACTTGTGAGGGGTAGAAACTCACCAGTCACGCCGGTACACCACACTGTTGAGTCTCGTCACGTCCGAAACATGGGCAGCTCATCGGCTACCGAACTAAGTACGGGAAATCCCTTTGCTCACCGAGGATTAAGAGACACAGCGAGTTGCTTTACAAGCCACAGTAGCCTTTTCACGCCTCTACTTACGAATGCCCACTCGTTACTAGAGAAAATGCCCGAGCTGAGAACAACAGTTTTACCGACCAAAACCACAGCGTTACTGGTTGCTGAATCATGGTGCACTGACTCACTCCTAGGCATGGATCTGTGCATATACGGTTATACTGTTTATCGCACTAATCGTGATCTCAGGCGTGGTGGAGGCTGTTTGATCTGTGCGCTTAGCCTTGCTACCTCAAATGAGATTGAAGATGATATCTTCAATGATCTTCCGGACTCACTTTGGGTGGTTAAAAACGGAACTAACTACAAAATCCTCACGGGCTGTGTGTATAGAGCGTCATGTTCAACAAAAGAAAATGATGAATTGGTGGCTTGATCATTTTCCCACTCTGGATCCCTCACTATTGACTTCAGACTGATTGCAGGTGGCGTTGACTAACCTGAAGTTAGCTGGGAGGCCAGTCGCGGCTTACAATGCTCTAACGAAATACTTGCCATCGTAGATATCTATGGCTGGAAGCAAAACATCCAGCAACCCACCACTGGGGACAGTATGCTGGGCCTAGTCTTTTTGCTGTAACATCATGTCAACTTCATAACTTGAGAATAAAGATATTTATTCATTTATTTATTACCCCTGATGCTACCTACGTCAGTAGCGAATTCTCCAACAGCGACTGTAGGATGGTGTTCTGTTGCTTACCAGCTCTTCCTCCTAATGAGAAGAACAAGCAATCTTCAAATTATGCTAGGCATCGAAGCTACAAGAATATAGAATAGGAGGTGCCCATCGAGCTCCTCAGGTGCCCTCCATGGGATGACTACTTCACCACAGCCTCATTAACAGACACGCTCACTTTTCTACAGAAACGTAGAGTTATGTCTAGGTACCGTTGCCGCTGTGAAAACAATTAAAGCTTATAAGGAGCCAGACCCATATATCCCCAAAATATTCCGTGATAATCCTACTAACTTTACTCCAATTACTACCAGTTCATGTGCTGAAGTCGAGTTCACTGCCGAAAGTTTCACAGAGGCTTTCAATAGCCTGAGACTGTCGACAGGTATGGGGACAGATAGCCTAAACTCAACAGTCCTCAGAAATGGTGATGACATGCCACTGTTCTTGCTTAAGATATTCACACTATCAATGGAGAACGGGGAGTGCTGAATCAAGGGTCTTACTCTACAATGTGAGGATCCGTCCAATTTTAGAATGCTGCGCATTTATCTTAAGTGGCCTCAGTATAAGTGGCAAACAAAAAACTGAGGGGACGCAACGCCACTTTGCGTTGAGAACGCTAGGAGGTGACTGCAGCCCAAGCTACATCTCCAGGTTCAACAGGCTGAGACTAGAACCTCCCTGGAAGAGGTGACTTAGAATGAGTCTTATATTTTACCGTAAATTACTTCGTAAGCGATTGCACTCAGATGACCCAGAAACTAAAATAATTGTAACATCTCTTCACTGTTTACGTTATCACAACCTGTTAGCTGAAGCTAAGTGTTGTAAGACCGAATTGAGGGGAAATTTCTCCCTTAGTAAGTTCTCTCTCATCTAAAATGGACTTCTTGAAGGAATATGTACTGCAGGTTCATTATCTGCCCCCCGTCCCTCACTTAATAAGCCCCTCACAGATGATGAGTCTGTCACTCGCCTAGGCACTATCTACACGTTCTTGGCTGATGAAATTACTAGGACTTCTAAAAGTGTAGAGTGAGACTATCATAAATCTCAAGTACCTTTTACCCTAATGAACTCACAAAGGGTGTTTGGTTACTAGTCATTCTGGTTGGATTGTGCAGTACAAATACATAGTCAGTGTTCCCTTTAAGTCTACCGACAAAAGCTGCCTATCTAATAACTCGCGTGAACATAGTGTAGGAAAACGGAAAAGTTATTTTTGTGTGCATAAATTAAAGTTTACATAAAGTTCGAATGACCCTAAAAGGACAGGAACTCCTCTTCTTTCAGTTTGTTTTACGTGATGCTCCACTGTCCAGTTTCGCTTTGCGCACTCTTTTCGCCTCTCTTTTCAGTATCAGCCTGACAAGACAATCCTAGAGAATAATTTGATCAAAAATTGTCAACCTAATGGAAGTCCTACTCCGTAGGCGATACTGGAAACAGATGTTAGAATTTTTCAACTGGCTTGCCCCCTATTTCCTGTTTCTTGAGGGGCCTCGCAATCAACTCACCTCTCTACCAGTGCCCTAAATGCTATCACACTCGAGACCCTAAGCGTAATAACTGGTCTCCGATTTCTGCTCGGTCACAAACGCAGCGGAAATCTGGATAAACAACTAAATCCCAGAGATCACTTTGCCCAGCGGCAACACAACCATAATAGTGCTATACAACAGATTTCTCTAATACTTTGTCCCCTATGAATCCATTTAATAGGGGCCAATTAACGGCCAATGTATATCCTTGAAAAAGCTGGATACTTTAATGGGAAATCCATGAAGTTCCACACATGTGTAAAACTCACCACCGTTGAACGACGATTCTTTCAGTCTTTAATTGCTTGCACCACAAGTATTTTCAGTATCATCGATTCAAGTTGCTGGGAGAGACAACGCTTGAAGAGTGAGAGACGCCTAAGCTTAGATACTCACCTGGACTAGATGATTGTATGGATGTTTACTTATTCCTGAAATCAATGAAGTAAGTTATTATTGCTCAACAAGGCTACGAACATAAAAACTGCTGTTAAAATAGGCGTTATCCGACGAAACAGTGGGTTTTGCAGTCGGGTCGATCATGTCGACTACTGGTAACGCAAACGCCGAATATTGCGCGGATTTGATGCAACTTTAGGGTGAAAAGAGATTGTGATTTAAACTCCGAACGATGTGTGTATGCTGTAACGTGATATTTTCCTGCCCTTTTCACAACTTTCAGACACTTGATATCATGATAGAGTTTAGTTTCCTCCTTCTGTACCACTGAACACTGCCCAGATCTTTTAGGTTTTTCTGGAATTATCAATTTGACGATGCTGGTAAACCGGCCTCTCTCATGTTAGATTCATGGCCTGAGAATAAACACATTTTACTTAGTTATTTATAGTAGCAGAGACATTCTAAACAAATGATTAAGCCAGGGACCAACTTAGCTGGTGGCCGGGAACGTGACTAACCTACAGTAGCTGAATACTACATGTTTTCCGGTACCCTGTATCAGGTGCTCTTTACAAACTGAAGTCATAATGCATCAAATACGCTTCTCGAATGATGCTCCCTGCGATACCACGGAAGATGCCTGAAGCCTGTGTACGACCACTGTCACTTGGAGTATTAAGCTTTTTAACGCCCGCTTCCATCAACTACAGCAAGTGTTCCCAGTGAAATTAATCCATATTACCCTTAAACATAGACCTGGAAATGCATTGGTTTAGACACTCACCTTGGTTATATAACTGTGGATGTTTTACCGATACTCCAGATCGTATACATGGGTCCTCTGTGGTTAGAAAAGCTAAAAACTGGGGAACCTTCTGATGAAAAGATGGTTATATTACTAAATAACAAACCATGCAAGTGGTCTAACAACGCAAGCTAGTTAAAACGCAAACTTCGAACACTGGGCGCTTTTGTTCCCAATAGCAGAACCTGCCTGTGTACTGGAAGGTGAAAATCGACGCCCGTCTCTTGAATTGTGGCAATATTTAGCAGGATCATTCGCATCAGTGGCTTGACATGTGAATTATATAACACCAAATACTGCCTTGTAAACTTTCGAGACTTTCCAATTTGACGGTGCTTGCAAACTGATGTTCCCCATGTTGAATCCATTATATGAGGATAATAATTGTTGGCATCTAAGCTTAAACACTCTACGTACTCTGAAAGTGGTATTTCCTTGTTCGCCTCATAACTAGGACGATCTTCTGAAGTTTATGACAGAGTTTGACCTTCTTTTTTTATTATTCGTGGCCCTTAAAATCTTGTAGATCAGTGTGATGATGCCAGCTAGCTGGCTTCTCTTATGTCAGATTCTTAATGTTAGAAAAAACATTTATATATTTGACATTAGTTAGGTAATTAGTGGGAGCACATATTATGTCAGGTGTTGAGCTTAAGCAATAACTTTGTACTGTTTACAGGTGGCGTGCGAAACGAGATTTAGAGGCCGAATTAGTTGGAGAGGAAATTCTGGGACCAATATTGTGTGCATTGAGTCATGCGTTTTGTGACAATTTTCAGATCGAAGTTTTTGAAAGACTAGTCGTTATAATACGGCAGCTGGCATGTGGGGTTTCTTTGCCAAACTATTCAGTATGCCTTCAGTATCGGTGCTTCACATGAGTTCAGCTTTGGTTGGCGTCATTATAAGGTGAGTGCCGTCAGCAGGTGAAGAACTTGGAGGTTTGGATGCAAACTGCATTCACTATTGAAATTTCTAGACGAAGTTTCAAGTGAAGGCATCACTAGGGCGAAAGGCTAAGGAATCGTTATACAGTAGCCACATTAAGAACAACAATGGGGACACAGACGTCTGTCTGCAAGATCAAACAACAGGAATATCTCAAGCAGACATCCAGGCCAGAACGAAAATGGGTCCCTATACGACCTTGGGCATGGTAAAACAAAACTTATAACGAAACAAATTGAATTGGAACAAGTGGATTTCAGGAGATGAGAGGAAATATGGCCTTGCCAAGGTCGAGAAAGTGATATAAGCATTCGTGTAAGTTTGGGCAAGATCGAGATTGAGAAAACAGAGGAATAATGACGCACCCCAATACAGAAAAAATGGAACAGTAAGGGCACCACTTTCACGCGCAAATTTTTGGTGATAACACACGATTTCTTTCACGTGTGAAATCTGTTTATTAGGTAAGACAACGAGTATATATATATATCTGTATCTGTAGAAATGATATGCACATGTAAATTCAGTAATAGATCATTATTATTAGATACAAGCATATATATGTGTATATTAGTGGAAGTATGAGTTTTGTTCTAAAATAACCAGAATGTCCGTGAATCCTAAAAAATTAATCAAAGGATATGGTAACAACCACAGTTAAGTTGTCATGATATGAAAATCCAGGGCAGCTAAGATTAGTGGGTACGACCCAAGATATCATTCAAATCATGTAAAGGTGATTAATTTCGACTGGCGATTACAACAGCATGACGAAATGGTAATGGAGGCTTCATTATCAGGGTGAGAATCGGGTTGATGTGTGAGGCAGACTGATATACTTGTGCGTAAGTAGCCAAACGTGGTGCCTTGTCTTGCAGGCCTTCGCTGGGCAAAGGAAGACTAACTAACACTGATCTGAGGGTTGCTACGGAGGAGCTTCCCTTCATGGTGTCTCCAAGCACGTCGGCCTCAAAGCCAAGATTCATATGCAGTATCTGCCTCAACGTGGGAAACCAATCACGTTCTGGCGGATCCAGTTAGATGCTTTCACCTTTGTGCCATGATGGATATTCGTTTTTCATCGAATACTGTCTGGGAATGTTTATATCTTCATCGATAACGTGTGGGCGGCAAACGCTCCAAATGCGAGTAGCAAGGGATATAACTAAAACGCTCTTCCGATCAATGGGCACCCAGCTGTAAAAGCGAGCAAAGTGTCCATTCTAGGTAGTATTTTCGTTAACCAGCCTCCATGGAGTTCAATCTGTCTCTCTCGCGAGTTCTATTTTAATAAAGGAAGATTTTGATCCCTTGTCCACTTTGATAGTGAATTTCATCACTAGGTGGTGGTTTATAAGTACGCCAACTTCAAGCCCCAAGAAAATCAAACACAATCGCAATTAATAAAAATTTCATCGATGTACATTGTAACCAGGTAATACATTTGATTTTCGATGGAAAACAATCGGTTTTTCAGACTTTCCAGGAGGAAATATGCCATTAAATTACCTGAAGAGGGTTCCCATAGCAATTCCGTCTTTCTCATTGTATATTGGTTCGTTGAAGTTGAAGTACACATTAAGACTGAATCCTGAAGGCAACTCGTCCGGATGAATGGATAGTATTCCAACTTTCAAGCTGTTGTCAGATAAATGATTAACTTTAGAACAAGCAGCTTCCACGGGCGGAGAACCATTACCGAATGATTCGACTTCGAGTGATATCACACATTTGTATGAAGCATTGGTATTCCTTATACAGTCTATGATTCCAAAAGTATCTGGAAGTGAGTAAATAGGAAATTGTTTCACCATATGTTCCGGAATATTGGCCTACATTTTGCTATTGGGTGTTAAGGAGAAGCGCAGGTGCCTGGGATAGTGCAAAGTCAAGGATCAGAAATGTACATTTTTGGCAGACGGCAAAGATGTGGTATTGGAGAACCTGTTTGTTCAATGCTCTTATAAAAATCTTCGTCAACTAAATGACCACTTTTCAGTCTTTTTGGCGCATCCATGAATGTTTTGTTTCTTCCGTCGGTAGATCGGTTTTAAGGATGAATCGGTAACTTCACTGAGTCATTCATATCATTCGAGCTTAAAGCACTGCACCGTTATCTATGGTAGCATGAATGTGTCGGACAGAATTCGAGTAGAGAACATTCAACGGAACTTTACTCGGCGCCTACTAATACATAACGAAGGACTTCCTTACGAAGCAAGATGCAAAAAACTAGGACTAGAATCACTCTGGCTGAGACGCCTGAAGCTCAACTTAACACTTCTTTTTCGTCTTTTATTTACAAACCCTAAAACGAAATGTGCTGTCACTTTTAAAACAACACAGGCATATAATCTGCGTAATAGCGAGAACATCATCCCAATAAATAAGTATCGCTCAAAACTTCGATGTAGGTTTTTCATAACGCAATACAGTATGCTGTGGAACAAACTTCCCGCTCCTATACGAGCATGCCGTTCGCTCGGCCAGTTTCAACGACTACTTAGTAAATTCCTCCTATCTAACGAATCTCATCAATTCGTTGACGGCCAAACCACAAACGGTAATGCCATGCACTAAGGTACCTAGACTCAAGGGAGACTAACAGCAATGACATAAGTATACAATGCCGAAAACTAAACGCAATAGTTTAGTTAAGATCTAATTTCTTAGAAAAAAAATGACCAAGAGTGAACAGGAAGCGGAGTGCGACACGATATGCTACAGTGAACTTATTAGATACTCAAATGTAACCTACTTTTCTTCACAACCTAACCGATCTCACGACTTAACACCTATTTCCTAAAAATCGCCCCTTAAAGTAATCTCTCTACTCCGAAAAGATAAAAGAACTGTCTGTCGGTGCATTTTCATAGCATGCAACTCTTTATTATTTGCCCTTTGTCATCAGTACTTACATCTAAGTACTCTGCACCAACATAGTTTCGGTAGACCCGATATGGTAATGCTCAACAGGCAACACCATGATCATCCCCTCGTGACCAGATAAAGGGTGGTGGTCCTAAGAACAAAAAAAACCACGAATTTCACCTAAATGTTTATAACTTCATCATACGCTTGTACATAGGTATATAACAAGTTAATACCTGGTCAAATATCCTCTAATCTTTCTATTTCGTAGTGATATCTTCAGCTTCAGGCTGACTTTCATTACTGTCGTGCGCACCTTCATCTTCTTCCACCTAAGCTTACCTCTAAACAGTTGGTTCTGGACACTTCCTCAAGTAAGTTTAATAGTCAGTACAAACTCACCCAGATGTATCATGGTCGATCTACTCCTGCGTATTTTTGTGCTCCTGTTACAAATTTCGCCTGCTGCTCGCTTTTGTTATTCACTTTTCAGATTTACTTAACCAGTCCTGCATTCAAATGGAATCCTACAAATCGCATTCGTCAGCGGGAAATATTGGCACCGAAACCTGATGACGAACGCGCACACCCCAAGGTCATGACTGTGATGCGGCCTCACCTTCAAGAATATTGGATGATTCAAACGATGACCGGATAATCTTCAAATTCGAACTGAGCCTGCTTCAACATGCCTCCTATATGCCATAAATCACAGCATCTAATGTATAGCATAACATTGTACATAATAGTCATCTCTCATTACCAAAGTGATCAAACCTGTAAACTGGTTTGTATTCATGTAACCTTTGTTGCATGAAATATATTATTATTATTATTACTACTTGACATAATGTTGGATGTAGCCATTTATGTCACATCCATAGTTTTTCGTTGCCTACTTACATTCAGTCTGAAAAATGTATTGTTTCAGGTCGTTCAAGTGTTCGGAGCGCCTCTGGGTGACGCTTTATAAAATCTCCTCATATTCGCTTTGTGACATCTGAATTTGACGAAAAGTTGAGAGCAAGTCTACTGAAGCGTAAGTGAAAGGTGTCAAAATGGGCGAATAAGAACCGAAGTAAAATACTTTAGCCGTCCGACATTCTTTGAGTCGTAAGAACCCACGCAACGACAGATTCTCGGAGATTTTCATACAGTGAACAAAAGATACTACGTCCAGACAATATCCAATTAAAATGTCGAAAGAAAATTGCATTTTGGTCAACACGTTTTTCCACTTTCCTTTTGTAATTATACTGTTCAGAACAACTGTAGCTGACATTTGAATAAACTTTGAGTGTTCTTCTTCGTTCGCTCCCGCATCACCTGCTGAGCAGAATGTTGGTAAAGCGTGGATGTCTTGTCAATAAATTTGTCGTCCTCTTTGTAAATTTGATGTTTGATGTCAGGGTTAAGTGGTGCAATTATTCACCCCCATCGATGGGCTTGCCATCGTTTTTCAGTCCCCTCTTTGTGAAATGTCTCTCACTACGTATGTATTGTGAATAAGGGCTCATTGAAATGGGCCGTGGGGGAGTATATCAGTTTTAGGCAGCTAGCTTGATCTTCCCTTCCACTGTTGCATTCCGAGTTTATTCCAAGGGATTATGCTGATGGCTAGTAATAGCAGCTGATGGCCGTGCGTCACAAGCTGCTGAAAATCGCCCTACGGATGTAAGTTAATTAAAGGCTTTTGTGGGGCGTAGATCAGTTATGGATTTGGATGCTGTTGGTCCGTAGAGAATGCGTCTATCTGTATTTACTTCATTCCGTCATACACCGTTTTCCTCACCAAGCGACAAAAGGATCGTCGCATTTTTCATATTTGTTCTTTCTTCCCAAAAACAAGTGAAATTTTAAACGAAAGCCAATGCCTATTAAAACCCGATCGGCACGCGTAAGCTCAGAATTCAATACTGCTTTATAAGTTCTTGTGCCTGCAAATAAAAACCGTTCACTTTTGACTTCATAACTACGTCATTTGAGCACATCACTGCCCACTGCATTTTGCTCTGTACGCTAACAGCTCAGTCTCCCTTGATCACACCTTGTCAATGATGTGAAGATTTGGAGAGAGTTAACCAGTATGACGAGGTAGGCGCAGTGGAAAGTGATCTCAGCAGCTTCCTAAGCTTGTCCGAGAATTGGCCGACAATTTCTGTCACATCTAAGAGCGTGGTCAGGCCTGTTTTTCACACAAGTGATCACACTGGTAGTATTCAACAACATTCAGTACTAATCCACTACTACCCAGGAGTTGTGATGACCTGAAATCGATGGCCAAATAAGGATGTCGTACAAACACATCTCTAAGCTTCGAGAAAAGCGGATTTTTTCACGGTGGCAAAATAAGTGTGGGTATCATTCCGTGCATGAAATTAGTTGGGCCTGTATGGCAAAACAATGTGTGCGCACCAAACCACTGTATGAAAAGTGACCCACAGTTATTAGAAACAGTTCTGGCAGCAGCCACATTCACGATGTACTTTATGAGGGTTGAACTGAGGGGATGAATCCCCCCACTGTTTCACTTAAATGTAAGCTACCAAAGGAAATGAGGTGTCCTGATAACAGCCTGCAAGATCATTCACCAAGTGGAGTATACAAATTGGTTAACGTTATCGGTCAAAAACCGACACTCCTGTGGAAACCGAACTTGCATGCCCCACCACAAGGTAAAGACGGGAGTGAGATGAAACTTCTCATACATAGTATGTGCCCTATGAAATGCTGTACCAAAGGAAGTAGTCACATCAGTCGACTCCTTCAAAAGAATACTGAGCGCAAATGGCTTGGCACCAACACTTGGTGGTAGCAACTGATGCTTTGCCCTTCCATCCTTGTACTCCTCAACACTACTATCCGCAGTAAGACGCAGCCCTTCTCCATATTGTTACCAATAACATTTACCTTCCCATGTGTACCTTTTACTCTTTTTCTCATTCCCCACTCACCCCACTTCTGTCACTTTTCAGGTGACGCTAAATACTTACTTGCAGGTGCTTACGAAAACTGGAGTTACAAAAAGTTAATTAATCTTGTCAGCAGCTCCGCTGTGCCCACTGGAAACAAACCAAGCTGTGATTCAGAAGGAAAATTCCTTCAAGTAGACAATGACTACCTCCAAAGCTATAAACAGAAAAAAACGCAAAGACTTCTGCAATCCCCGAAGGAGTTAAACCAACCGAAAAGAACCAAGCCCCAAGACCCAGAAGCGAGAGCCCAAAATTAAAAGCTTCCTCTACTGGCATTACTGAACCGGAAACTTGGTGGCCGTTGGTTTGAATCCGGACGCGATCAAAATTTTTATTTCACCTTTAGTCATTACCCTGTATAAATACTAGTCTACCAGACTACGGTTATCTTAAAACCATGGATCTGTAACCGTTCCACAAGACCTAGAAGAGAGCGAAATGAAATCGACTGGTTTACACTAGCTCGAAAAAGATATTGGATTGATGTTAAATGTCTGAAACTCGTTCAACAGGAGGTAGAAGATTGGGGAGGAATTTTGTTAAGGGCATGCTGCAAACTATGTAACCTTGTACTTCTAAACCAAAACAGGATCTAATTCTGATTCTTACAATTGGGGATTGGACTTTCACTAACCTGAAAACACATTGCTGGAGGTCGCTGTGAGTTTTTGAAAATTTCGATAATGTTTGAGATTGGTCGTCTCACTGAGAATCCTCTTGTTGTTGGCAATAGTCTAAAGACTGAAAATTCTCAGGTCAATAAAAGTACTCGAAAATTTGGATTGCGAGACATTAACATCCAACAAAATGCTCCTGTACAACAAGAACTAAAGCAAGGTCCGAAGGTGCTTGTTCCTGAAGAAGCTTTTGGAGATGAACGCGAGAATTATATTCCTCCTGGGGACACAGGTGCTATTTACAAATGATTTGTTTTATTTCAGATGAATATAATTATATACATGAGCGGCTGGTCAACTTAAATTCGCTGCTTGATGGGGTGATTTTTCTGTCATGTAAAAACTCTTCGGTTAGTACGGAATATCTCATCGAAAGTAAGCATTCATTTTACACATTTGATACTTGCAGGTGATACTCATGAGTGTGACGTATCAGACATAGAAATACCAGATGATGAGATCAATGCTATATTCACCCATATTGGTTAGATTTTCGAAGTATTGTTGAGTCTGATTCAGAAATATTTGTCCTACTTTGGGTTGATGTTCTTTTTGAAAATTCTGTAGTCATTTTAATATTTTAGAAAAAAAGTAATTGGCCCACTGTAATTTCATGCTGCACTTTTGATCATGGTTTAATTTTCGTTGTCCATGTTGACTTCTTAAAGATGTTACTTGTTTGGTAACATTGCTTCTGAGTGTTGGTTGAATCGCCAGTATGTTGGATGCCTCAATAACCTGTAACGGCGTTCTTTTTAGCTACTGAATTCTCTGTTGATCTTAACTCATCCATTGCCACTAAATTTCGTCAATGTAGTTGTGTATCACTACTTACAGCTGACACATGGACTCTTGATTATGATATAATTGTGCAAAGTCGGTTTGGATTCAAACTTCATGAGCTGTCGCTCATTGTTGCTGACAGCCGACTTCATGGGTCCAACGTCTTTTCCACCAGCGGAAGTTTTTAAAACCAGTTTGTAACAAGTCTCACCAAATGAATGGCTCCTAGTTTACACTTATATTCAAAATTTCTTGTGACGAATGCAGTCTGAACTTGTTGACTGCAGAGTTGGTACACAACTACGAATAGCTTAAAATGGCTTCGCCTTATTGTTCGTTTTGCATGCAGAAATATGATTTCATGCCCATCGTTCTCCTTATTCTGTCTGCGATCTGAACTGCAGCGTAATACAGCTTTATTCTATTTGCTGGGCCACCAAACAGAAAGTATGCAACTGACTACAGGGATTTCTAGTGTGTTTATTTTAGCAGTGGTACGGATCTAGTGTAAGTATCTAAAATATATCATATTTTTTGAATCGTGTCTAGTGGGTCATCAGGACGAAGTGGTATTGTGTTTACGTTTCACAGGTGTATATCGGCCTTTAATTTCCTCTCCATTGTTCCCTACCAGTAAGCATACAAGAGTTGCTCTGTAGTGGCTCAAGTCTCGGTGATCAAGTCTGCTTTACAAGTTTACGAGCGCAAACAGCAGAAGCATGCAGATTTTGTTTTGTTAGTTACAGTTTCAATATAATTGTCTTGACTAAAAGATTAATAGGTAGGTCATCTTAAGCAACATCTCGAAATCACGATATTTTGGATTGAACACGTGTTACTGGTTTGATTGTTACAATCAGTTAGTCAATATCAGTGTGTGGCCGGGCATCGTTGCATAGTAGTTCGAGTCACCTTACTCTACATCAAGATACGAAGCAAAAAGGCCAAGGATAAATGATTGCATTGTGGCTAAGTGTTGTAGGAAACCAAACAACTAATAAGAAGACGAATTCAAGGAAACAACAGAACCGGAGAAGTTACTAACATAAATATTGGGTGTGGATGTATTAGATCTAGTGGAGTCGATGCAGAAGGATATTACCGAGAGTCGCCAGCTGTTGACTTCGGTTGTCGTGTGATGTCGACCTGATTAGCTGTCCGAAACTTCAAGAAAGGGCATCACGTATTGGTTTACTGGTTTTTTTTCATCCTAACCTGGCTGCAGCAAGTAAAAGGCACTGGTGCAGATTGTGGGTCATTCAAGATCAAAGTCGAACCTAGCTTTAATGCGTAACAGTGTTTGTTGCAATAGCACCAAGGTTAAATTTTGGTAAACAAGAAAGACAGTAATCAGCGTGTGTAACATATTTTGATGTAAACATTATCTCTTTCTACTAATTTCCAGCGATAGTTGTTAACATCTGTTGACTAGTACACCATAGCCATCGATGAGTTAATGTACTAAATGTAATTCCCGGAATATTAGCATCTGTGATCTAAGAGATCCAGGTCGGAATCAAAACTGATAAGAACGTCGGAGGTTGTAAACTAGTGTACAAAGAGGTCATCGGCAGAGAAAGACTAGTATCCAGGTGAAGAAAAGTGTAAACCAAAGGAGAAGTAGGTTGACATAAATAATATATTCAAAATTTACATTGTGATGAACAAATCAACTTCACTGTGGTCGATTCTACCCTATATCACCATAAGTCTTCAGCCATTCCTCCCGAAAAGCTTCTTCAGGAATCCTTTGCAGGTTAAACGAGACGACCAAAATCCCCTTCCTTGACTTGATGGTCGAGCTTGTATATCACGACTGATCTAATCTCAGGAGCATCCTTAGTAGGTCTAAAATACGCAGATGATGTAGTTCTCTTACGTAAAGGAGCAGTCTACTGAGCACCCTGAGTAGCAATTTAGGAATGTCTGGAATAAGTTTTTCGCCACCCAAATGCCAATTGTTGCTCCAGGACTGGTCTTTGGTGATGCCGTGTGACAGTAGGTAGTGAAGCGGTTGAGTGCATTGACCGCTTCACCTTCCTGCGAAGTCAAATGCGCCCAGGTAGATAAAAATGACGATTAAGATGAGAAAAATATGTGGATACATCTGCACCACTGACGTCGAGCAATATCACCTAGAGTCTCCAAACACTGGTTTATGTTGTCACATGGATCCCAACCGGCTAGTCTGCGTTTCTAAACGTGACTCAAACCAGAAACCAAGGACTTCATACAGTGGCGCTCTGTTTTAGTCTGGTCACTCCTAACCCTTTTACAGCGTATTCCTACTTCAGTCAACGTTGTGCGACGAGGTAGACAGTGACTAGGCATGCGTAACATGTGTCTTTGCCACCTAAGTCAATGAAGATTCAAAACCTCACTACCTGACTTTCCTTTTCTCTCTAAGACTTTATACATGGCTTGTACGTTGCTTACGTGGTGACATCATGACGCACTGCTTATACTGCGAAGGCGATGGTAGTCAAACACCAGAAGCCACCGCATATGATCTACCTTTTATGGTTATTTTCCACAGCTGTGCGGTAGAACAGAGCAAACGGCAGCACAGTACACTCGACCCTTAATAGATAATCGGATGTCACAGCGGCTGTACAGGCGGCGTAAGTTAAGGAATGCCAATGGAGTCTTTTTCATCCATGCAGAAATTTCGTTGGCTACTGATCTACCAGGGCGTATCTGATTTCACAGGCAGATGAAGTGGTCAATACACTCGATGGCTCCACTGAAGACCAGTCCTGAGTCAAAAATTTGCATTTGGGTGGCGAAAAACTTATTCCAGACATTCCTAAATTGCTACTCAGGGTGCTCAGTAGACTGCTCCTTCACCTAAGAGAACTACGTCATCTACCTATTTTAGCTCTACTAAGTACTCTCCTGAGATCAGATCAATCCCTGTGGTGTCAGGTGACGAGAGAGACGTCCATAAGGACATATGTGACTAAATTGATCAGGAATGGGCATCGTTATGGACACCACTCCATGTACACAGCTCATGAGACAACTCACCGTAAGCTGTGACATAACACAGATGTTTGCGTAAAGCGCCTTTAACAAAGCGATGTACTTATTCTGTAGCCCTTTCAGTGAGACACTCCCGTAAGACCTATCGATCGACGTAGTCGAATACTGCCTTCATGTCGAGAAATATAGTCGGGCATCGGTCAGTGTATATGTATTCCAGAACCTGGTGGAGTTTGGGTATCTGGTCGTCCAGGTCTGAAGCGAGGCTGGTTTTTTCACGTCTACTGTCCCCCAGCTCCACTCAGAAGTTTAGTGATAATAGGATCTACAGTCTTAGAAGCTACGTTCGTCAGGCTGATTCCTCTTTAACTATAACAGGTGAAATTCCTACCTTTCTTGAAGTCTAGAGTGATTAGTGATTGAGACTAATCAGATGGGTCATACTTAACACATACACACACACACACTAGTTAGGACTTCAGTCAACTTGCCTAAAAATCTAGCAGAAAACTTTCTACCTTAATGTTCAATGCTATACCTACACCTGCAAGACCGTGAGAACTGATCATTGAATCTTCAGAAACTCGAAGGGTGGATTTTGCGAATTCACCATATTGATCTAGTGAGGTTGAGTAAATAAGCTCACTTGGGTTCTGTATGCGTGTCTCACAAACACAGCATACACCCGTGACCCGAGTCGCTAGAGTTTTGGCTGGTGAAGCTTGTCGGAGGGCCCAGACATTGAAAGCTCAAATATACGATTTTAAGCATGGTTTCAAGAGATTAGGAGTGCTATTGTGTGAACTGGGATCGTTGTCGAAATCTGCAGAGCTGAGAGAAAGTAAAGGTGTAGGCTTATTAACCAAGAGATGTAAAGAAATATTTGAAGTTGAGAATTCGGAATGTAGACAGTGGTCTGGAAGAAGTTATGGGGACGGTTAACACTTCCTGACTGCCTTCCCCATGACAGGCTGTTTCTTCTTGACGTGTCTAAAAAAGAAGGGTTAGTTCGTGACCACAGAGCCTAAGGGATATGAGCTTGAAGCCGGTCGCGTATAGCCTTTTTTCAAGTTTGAGATTTTGGCCTTTTGCTTTCTAATTCCATTGTGAACCCGTGTCGTTGGCACTAGTATTTCATGGGGTAGGGGGATTGTGCAAGATTTTTAACTCCGTTTCCGATAGGTGGTGGTGCTGTTCATCCATGGAAACACCTTACTGCTTTCACACCTGCGTTCAGTCAGCAGTACGACTTCACACTCAGGTATCAGTCTTATCGTAAGTTTGCCTTATTATCGTGACTGCTTTTTTGCTGACCAATCTCCAGGAGATTTTCGTAATATGGTGGTCAGAAGTGTATCACCGCACGATTTCCCTTCATTAAGTCCTTGAGGTTGACATAAATGTTCAACGTGCTTCTGAGTTGTAACACCAAGTACTTATGGTATGTTCTCAACTTGGTCATTTCTCGTAGAATGGGACGTTATAGCCTCAAATTTACTGTTTGTTGTCGCTCGTTGGAATGTTGCGTGTCACAGAGCTACGTACAAGGGTTGTGGGGATGGTTGACCGCAACACATCTCGATTCTACTGTTTCGCCTTTATTTCTTGAAGTATAGACCTTAATTGGTTGTTAAGTTGGTTATGAACTGGGTGTATTTGAATTATACCAGGTGGCTACTAATTTTGTGAAGTACTTTAAGACTTAGTTATGTAATTAACTTAACTGGGTTTTAATATATGAATTGCGCCGTTTTATATTCTCGAAAAAATTTATTACACTTCAGTTTAATTGGTGTGCTCTAAAAGGAGTGCTTTGATCATCCTTTTGAAGTGAAGAGTATACTCTGTGTATTTAATCATTGTATATTTCAGTAAGGAAATGCATTAATCGCGGATTTGTTTAGTTAGTCTTCAATCTATTTGCCTTCAACCGTAGTACGGACGCTTCTGCAAAATTTCTGAAAACAAGAAAAAAGTATGCATACATTAGTGTATCTCCGACTAGAACCTATTTAATAACTGAAAACATATCAACTAATAAAGATAATAGTTCAAATTCCAGGGAAATTATAGAGAATCTGATTATGAAGTAGTTATCATGAGCCGAAACGGAAGAAGATGGACTACGATGAAACTATGTATGCATGAGATAATCGTTACACTTTGAGTGTAGATTGGAAAATGAATATGTTTAGGTGGTGGATTTACTTATGATATAATTTGCTTGGTTGTGGCTTTTGTATTCCTACATATTATAAAGTATATTGAGGAAACATTTATAAGTGCATTTCCAATTTTTCTTATAAGATATTACTGATGTAAAAAATCAAGACATTGTTTTTGGATATATTTTAGAGCTATGTGATATTTCTCCCACACGTAAGGGCTCGAACTCTTGGTAGGAAACAACTATTTAAGATTCATTTATTTCAGATCCAAAAGTTGTTCATTACTTTCTCGAACTGTAGCAAGTCGGTAGATTTATACCTTCCAACAATGCTGTTTATGTATTATTTATTTTTATGAAGTTTTTGTATCGTTTTTCATTATAAGAAGCAAACAGAAGCAGACCCTGTGACTGTGCACATGTTGCTGAAAACCTGCTATTTTTACTTATCAGCCTTACTTTCCTGTCTGAATTTATTCTCAATGTTAAACTTATGTGCAGCTATTATTCAGAGAAATAACATCAGCAATGCATCCTATTATTTTCAATGCATATTTAAATGGGCCTCGTACTTATATGTAGCGCAGAAAGTTATATATTTAGTTTCGCTCATTCATAGAACATCAGTACGCAACACTTAGTGACTAATCTGTTTTAGACCTGCTTAGGAGTTCATTTTCATAACTTAGCTGGTAGAACAACTGGCTGTTAACTTCAAGGTCACATCACCGGTTCTTTTCATGAAAATTGAAGTTCTTAGGACACTTCCGCAATTCTTATTCTTCATCAATAAACCTTATCGGATAACAAAGTGAAAGTTTTATAAAATTACGGAAATTTAATTACCTCGTCTTGAATCAAGGCAGTTTTGTAACCAAGTATTGATTAACATTTCATAATCCAAATGATCACCAATTAGACTCTGAAGAACATTCTTGACAATTTTTGGATCTATGTGACATAAGGATGCCACTGAAATGATCATGAAAAGGGAAACGAAGGAATCGATGAAACATACTTCAATTTCGAAATTCAGATAACAAATAGAAATATTAGATCTATGATGGATTTAGTACATGATTGGAAACAAATGAAATCAGAATCAGTATGTAATATATAAAAATATTAAAGACTGTTCCACATTTTAGCAGAATGACACATCTTCGTACGCGCCCGTAATAGGAAATTTCTAGCATCAAAATTATTGTTTTTCGTCCGATCTGTACATTGAGATGATTAGAAAGATTTTGCAGGTGATTTGTTTTCAATCAGATTAAGATAACTGTGGTATGGCAGAGTGATACGGAAGGATGATTAAAGGGGAAATGAAAACCTGGGTGACGATAAGGTTCGAACTTACGGACTTCAAGTTACCAACCTGATGCTCTACCAACGGTGATACGGGACCGAGACGCTGACCTGGTCTTAAATTCAATTCAACCATCAAAGTATGTTCGCTCAGCTTCCCATTTACTTTCTTAGTCGTTCTTTTCTATGTATGGGAAATAACTGGTTAGGTTATTTCGACATAATTCCATTAGATATTTCGCTGAAAGTTATCAGTGTTCATGTTAACTGTTCAATTTAATCTTATAATGTATGAGCTTGCAGTATTATACTGTCAAAATATTCATTTAATGCAATGTATCTGTAGTTTCACAGAAACAGAACGTGTAAAATTAATCAAGTTAACAGTTATTTGTCATAAGATTTTTCTTACTTAAATATGTCAGCAGAAGTCTATCTAACTGCAGTGTTTGGAGAACATGGGCTGTAATATGCGAAGCAGCATTAATTGAATGTTTTCTAACTTGTCTTGTCGATGAATACCGGCAAACATTAAATTCGCATTATTTGCCTGAATTCTTACAAGATAAAATACAGTATGTTATGATTGGTTGTCACAAATCACTGTTGCAGCAATGCAAAATTCAACTATAGTATATCGGACTAGAAAGTCTGATATTATTCACTATCTAGTTACCAAGTAGTGTACTTCAAAGTGAGATGCTTTTTAAAAAATCGAGTTGAAGTAAAAAAAAAGTTGATCTGCCCTAAGCATCGCTTTATTGCATATGATAATTCCAATAACCTATGCTGATTATAAAGAAACTAACAAACAGGTAGACCATTTTGGAGTTCCTTTTTTTAACATTTAATAGCAAAGCTCCAGCTCAATACAAGGTTAACAACAACTTTAACTTATGATTTTCTAATTTAAGAGAGTGTAGATCTTTCAACTTTCCACTGCTTTATTACACTCGTTTCATTTCGATTGCCATCATCTAAACTAGAGATGGACTGCATTAAAAGATGAAATACTCTATATTTGTTACAATTCTTCAAGCTGATATTTTAGGCCTAATTCATATTAACAGCAAACCCAGGGAAATCTCTTATTTTGGCTGAAAGCAGATTAGAAATACTACGTTATGGATTTGCGCTAGCACCATCCTCATTACAGCTGTAAAAATAGTGCTATATTTTGTTCATTCATAAAATGTGTAATTCATTCAGCATATATAATAATTTCTAATACTCTTCGCAACGACACTTCAGAAACTAGCAAGAGTGTTTTATTGCGCGATTAATTTACATCCATAACAATTAGTTATTTCAATTTGGAGGTTTATTGGGATTCGGTTGATTTCGAGTTGATATATTCATCATGGGTTGACGTCACTCAAAGAAGTGTTGAGCACTAGACGTCTGTTTCGTCCTGGCACGAGACTCCTCAGCAGTGCGCACCCACGACCACGCCAGGGATTGACTCCAGGTCCCACGTTCGGCACGTAACCATCGAATCACCAGGTCAGAATCCAATGCACATCATTTTCTTACTTCTATTAGTTCACGATATAGTTAGGGTTAGTGTTCAGTACCTGTCCTCAATTCTGACTTTATTTGCCTCACCGGTTACGTCTTCTCACTAGGAAGAGCTCTAGAAAATCTCATCTCTAAGAAAGTCACTAATGAGTAGTGGATGATAATTCATTTTGGAGGTTTATGAGCATTTACTGATTTCAAGCCAGTATTCATCATGGATCGACAGCAGCAGGAAAGTGTGGACCAGTAGATTCCGTCGAAGTGGCTGAATGGTAGGATGCGGGGTGTGGAACCTGAAGGTCTTGTCTTCGATCCCTAACGGGGTCGTGGGTGTACACTGCCGAGGAGTGTCTCACTAGGACGAAACAACAGACTTGTGTGCCTAGGCTTTCAATTAAGGATTTATCAAACAAACTGAGTGATAAAATTTTTTCAGTGATCCGAAGACTAGGAAGAAACTGCTTATTGGGCTAATATCATAAAACTTGGTAGAATTATAGTGCTAATCAGTAAGAACAAAAACCCTAAGGTGCGGGTACATCCAGATGGTATATCTCAGATATAAAGAAATGTGTGTCATGGATTCTACTTTCGATCACCAAATGTAAATAACCAGAATTCATGCTGTTTGAAATTTCAAATCAGTTGATAACATCCATACGCTCTCAATTTTATAGTAACGAAAAATACTCATTTGGTCATCGAGAAACAAAAAAAGTCAGAATGAGGGTAATTATCTATTCAGCGACTCATTTTCACACCTGTACATTTGTAAATATATGAACAAAATAATGGGATGTTCCAGACAAGTTTCCAGTCAAAGGTCAAACTTAATCGACATGTGTATGCAGGGAGTGAAATGATATTACGTAACACAAGATATGATCTCATTGGCTTTTTATAAAATACAATGAACAGCAAGATTTGGTATCTGGTATAATTAATCAATAAACATGTAATGAAATATTAATTGATAAATAAAATACAAAATAGAATGTAAACTGAAGTACAGAGTAGCTGGTTAAGGCGGTTGTAAAGAGTGTTTGTTCACGTTTCTTTTGAATACACAGTTGAGGTACGACTTACCCACTCAGCTATTTATGAGCAAGTGAAGTTGTAAATACACATTCATGAGGCCCGATGTACTAGCTTGTCTTTCATGCACTGCTGAATCAGCTGTTGACATGACATGGACCTCATGAATGTGTATTTACAACTTCACTTGCTCATAAATAGCTGAGTGGGTAAGTCGTACCTCAACTGTGTATTCAAAAGAAACGTGAACAAACACTCTTTACAACCGCCTTAACCAGCTACTCTGTACTTCAGTTTACATTCTATTTTGTATTTTATTTATCAATTAATATTTCATTACATGTTTATTGATTAATTATACCAGATACCAAATCTTGCTGTTCATTGTATTTTATAAAAAGCCAATGAGATCATATCTTGTGTTACGTAATATCATTTCACTCCCTGCATACACATGTCGATTAAGTTTGACCTTTGACTGGAAACTTGTCTGGAACATCCCATTATTTTGTTCATATATTTACAAATGTACAGGTGTGAAAATGAGTCGCTGAATAGATAATTTCATAGTAGTTGGAATACATTTCGGGCTAAAGAGATTATGGTATCTGTGTTGAGGGAAATTTTAGGAAAGGTATTTTTTGCAGAGGTTCTTGTTAATCTAATGAAATTAGTTATATTTGGTAAGATTTGTTCATTAAATTGATAATTATGTTCTGAATTTAAGAAAAAACATAAAGAGATAAATTGAGGTTTACTGCAGGTTAAGTAACGATATAAAGTGAAATCAGTGAATATGGAGAACTAGTAATAACATTGCCTCTAAGGTTACATTTAGATGCATAATTAGCTGAGGTTCAATTAGATAAGGTTTAACTGTATTAGTTGGTTAGATTCCATTGGCACGAAGCAGATTCCATGCTTTTGGAACACGTCAACAAGGTGTAGCTGCAAACTCAAGGTTCGAACACGCGTCACCCAGTGTTACAGTCTGAGATATTAACACTGAGCTATTCTGGCCTCCTTTAGGACTAGATTACAGACATTATCTGGCCACCGGAGATAAAGCAGGTTCATGTTATAACTGTAATTGTTTTTCTGATTTCCCACTCACATTACTTTAAATAAATTAAAATTCACCATTATCATGGATTTATATCAGCTGGGCGATTGTTTCTACCAATGTATGAAATCTTAATTAATGCGTACAGTGCAAACAGTAGTTCATTTGGGAACCTTTTGGGGGGTCCTATTGATTCTAGGTTGGTATCCATCATGAACTGACATTATTTAGAAAAATCAATGGGATTTTTTGTGTTCAATAAAAATTGATACTGGGAATGATTAAAGATGAAATGAAAATCTTGGTCACGGCAGGATGGCCTACTTGTTAGTGACGCAGTGAGCTAAAAGCTGAGTTGCTGACAGGCTTTTGTCCGGCTACTATGCGGATTCATGACGCATAACTATCAGTTCATCATAACAGGAAACTGAATACATATCTAGGCTGGCGAACTCGTAACATATGTTAGTTTCATTTTCAGTACTGGCAGCTTGTCTACTGTATTATCTGTAACTGTGATCCTCGAAAATGAATGTTCATCGGTTACCCCTAGTTATATTCATTTACTGTTTTGCATTCTTTTTAGAGGTCTTTTTCCATTTCATGCTTAGATAGGTAGATAGACACTTGGAATTTTTCTTGAAATTTACATCTAAGGTTAGATCAGTTTATTTCTCATTTTGAAGTAATTATCTCGCATTCACTTCATCATACTGTACAGCAGGATCAATCGATATAAGCTAATTGAAAAGGATATCCGGTCATTGTCAGGAGTAAAAAATGTATCGTTTCACGTAACCGTTTCTAGTAAGTCTTCTTTTCATATTTATAAGCTACCCAAAGCTGAAAGACTTTAAGCTAGATTATAATTGATTTTACACTATCTAATCTTAAGTGGTGATCAAATCTTGTCAGTTTAAGTTGACTATGCAATCAATTAGTTAATTGACTCTTCATCATGTTACATTCCATTTGTAGCTTATCTTGTATGAAATGTATTACATTATTATTATCATTTGCTGTAGAGGATGTTTATGGGAGTGCAAACCAAAGAATAAATATACGCGGGAGCTTAAAGTCATGAAAATAGTTCATAGATCCAATAAAATATTTAGTGATAATCATTTATCACGCTATCTACTCAGTAAGTTTTTATTTCGGTCAACTCACGCATCATGCAGGGTATGGCTATAACTAAATGGGAAATTTTTCTCTCTTCCAACTGACTTTTGAGAGATGTTTAGTGAAGAAGTTAGTCATTGAGAATACTCACAAATAAAAACCGTGGAAAATATCGAACTTACTTAATTACTGAACCATGAAGTGCCAACTTGTAAAATAGCTACCATTGTATTCATTTGCATTTGTTCATTGTTATCGTTAAATATACTATCACCTAGTAGTGAGTTTATTATGAGAGCCATATTTATTGAATAGTCAATGGAGAGAAATCGATATCATATGGTCTAGTCCAGAGTGCTGACCTAACTAACTCTATCGATCATTTTACAGATACACATTGCTGACGCCTACTAGTAAGCACAAACTTAGGTCTAGAGCTTCCTTCCGAATATCTCCAACCAATTGACAAAGTCATGCTTCATTTCTTCTGTAATGTAATACATAACGATGTTAAGTCAATGAAAAATTGCAAGTGTGCAATGCAATTATAATTGTTCGAGCAATCCTTGCACCTCAGACTGATAAATTTTCAAGTGCCTTATTGCAAATTTTGGATTTTATGTAGAAGTGGGATTGCAGTTGGAGTAAGGTTAGCCTTGAAGGAAGATAACAGTTCTCAAACTAAGATTTGAGATGCATCTATGAGTTCTTAAGTCATGTGCACTTATCATCTGAATAAAAGTTCCTTTTTGAACCGGTGTACATGAACATAAGATTTTAGGCTATTACCACAAATATCCACTTTGTGTCTGATGAAATATAAATTTCAAATTCCACAGGTTTGCTTTTCAGTATTCCACTTCTAATGTATATGACTGCGTTAAATCATAGCTGAATCTAAAAGAAGGGTTCAGTACCGCGAGTATTTGTATCGTTAGTATTTTAAAATTCCTTGGCAGCTTGGAATAATAACCACATGACAGGGAAGGGTTTCAACATAAGGAAAGATGGAGTGTTTCGATAAATGGAAAGAGGAAACTATTCACTTTGGGGGAATTCAGGAGTTTAAATGTGCCATCCACAAACATGTGGGAACTGTCTACGAGAAATGCCACAAACCTACAACGGTAGGCTAAATTCGGGTGGTACTTTTGTGCTCACTTCTCAATGTTCATTAAGTTTGGTTGATACTTTGAATGAGTAAACGATAGATATCATAAGTTTTTGCATTCCAGCTGCTATTATCTTGGTCATAACACTTCAGATGTATGCAGCTGTAACTTATTAGGCACAAGCTTACGTATTAGGCTGTGACCCACATTTACTATGTAAGGGCATATTATACTATCATGTTGTCCGGGTCGAAGAAATGGAGTGGGATCTGAGTCTGACACTTACTACCACGTTTAAACTGTATGCTGATGATGATGATGAAGAAATACTGGATGTATTTATTGTAAAGAAAGGTTATCTGGGCTAAACTGCTTCCAAGAGCTACATTATCTCTTTATAGCTGACCAGCTTTTTTAGTCAAAATATATCAGATGACGAACTCTAAGATAGTTAACTTTTGTCACTGAGTGGAAAGCAATGCAAAAAGTGAGGATTCTAGCTATTTTCACACGAAAGTACTTAGTCGCTTAATAGTTTTCTCAAAGTTCATGTCAGTAACAAGAAAGTATGAGGAAAGAAAAATATTCGTGCAGTTTGTGACATAAAGTTCCTATGACCACTATTGTGTAAAACAATTCTCAATAAATAGTTCCTGGGGAAATTATAAAAAGATTTGTACTAGAATGTTAGTACTCATAAGTAGTCCTAAATATTACCTTAAATATTTCGACTGCAGACTAAAGGGTTTTGCGCATTGAGTTCAACATTTCACTCCTAATTTACGGAAATTATGATGCTAGCAATATCAAACGTAGCATACTGAAGCACTTTGTTTTATCAGAGAACCACTGGTGGTGAGTAATTCTAGTTTTTTAAATTTTGCTGGAGGTATTCCTGGCTACTTTAAGGGTGATTTTCAATCATGATTATTGAAAATAGGTAAGTAATGGGCTAGTAGCCTATCTTATTCTAAGGATACTAGGTAATTTTCTCCGTCCATCCCTTTATCTGATGAAGTAAAAAATTCTTAGACAACGAAAAGATCTGATTGGTCTTCCTGTTACTTATGTAAGTATGGAATTTAAGCACTGTAGCTGAATATAGTTCCATTTTAGTTCTCCTATTAAATGTATCATATAGTGAATAATACTTGTTTACTTTGGACAGTTTTATCAAATTCTTGAAGGTGGTATTTTTAGCCATCTTTAAATTCTTCATAAACTTAGCAACTATTTATTCCTTTTTAATTTTAAGTGACATAACAACAAACTTTTATGTAAATCAGTTGCTCAACCATGTTTGTGGACTTAATATTCTCACTTAACCTGTATCCTTAGTTAAATATCTATGGCTGTCGTTCAGATGTGTAATATGAACATCATCTGAATTTATAAAATAAAATAACTAACTAGCAATTGAAAGTAACCAACATCGATATTGACAAAAATGAACAAAAAATTAATTAGATTGCCTCATAACACGGACAAATCAGGATGTTATCAATGCTATCCAAGTTTATTCCATGAGGATGTTATAATCGTACATAGATGCATGTTTGTCTGTGCATGACATCGTGGCAATCAAAACTTCATTTTCATGAATCCTGTTTCTTTTCACATTTGAAGCGGTAAACATAAGGACTATATATATATATATATATATATATATATATATATATATATATATATATATATATATATATATATATGTATCGAGTAAAGTTTGACTGAATGAATGTGTAGGTCTTATACACATCGCTGCACCGATGCAATAAGCGTGTATGCAATCACGCAGCATACAAAAACCAAGCAGCTGCTTATATCAGTAACTACTTTTTTTCGACAAGAACAAAGTGCTTACAGAATAAAATAACACTGCTGTAAGTCATCATTACTGCTGCTACGATAAATGTCATGAAAAATAATAACTCACGTATCTCTTTCTATTTCTCTTCGCCAAATCAAGAAGAGAAAAGGAATCATGAGACTATTTACAACTTGATTCTGATGTTGTCAAGTTGTTCATTTTATTTTCTCATTTCATTAATAATTAAGAAGGAAGTCATTTCTGCTACCTAGTCTTTGATTTATGTTATGAGTGGTTTTAGCATATGGCACATGTGTACCTGTTTATACTTGAGCATATTCAGTAGATGGGTGTCTTTGTGTTTCTAGGTTACATGTTATGTATTGATATCCGATAAGCCTTCACTGGGCTTCTTATCTGTTTTTTGAGTCATGTAAACATATTCTGTTTTTGAATTACATTCAAATCGTGGTGTAATTTCATTATGTTTTGTTGATATTATTGTGTATCTGTGCCAGTGTGAACCTAAAATCTGTTAACTTTATAGTCATTTCGTAAACCAAATCATTACCTCAGCAAGACCAACTATGGTACTATGGAGTACATGGAATACACAGAATGCATGGAATACATCTGTGAAATGTAATTTAAAGGGAATTTCTTGAAGGCATTTGAGATAGAACAAAGTCAATCTAAAATTTTCCAGACTTTTTAACATAAGTCAACAAGTGTGCCATTACATTTTAAGAAAAGTTTAAAAAAAGGATCATCGGATAATGTAATGACCTGGATCTCACCGATACAAGATCATTGTAGAGAATTCTCTAAGAAAGATTAATATAATTCATTGATTTATATCAATGTCACTGGCATTACAGTCAATGTGCTATTTAACTCCCTATTGGACATCCGTGGGACTAGAATAGATTTGCTAATCAGTCACAAAAGTGATTTTATCCGGTTACATTTAGAACATGAATAATTTGGCTCTGTTAGGTGGATTTTTTGGGGTATACCGCCGATGAGCTCGGCAGCAAACAAGAGAAACGGCCGTTTTGTATTTAGATCATTCTGATCTGTCTGGCAAAATCTCAAGTTCAACTTGAGTGGTTTCTATCTATTCAAATTACTCAGTAGTATATTTTGACATAACATGTCTTATTTTAAGAATCTCATTGGAAGATGAAAGATATCATCTGTTCTTTGGTTTCCAGTATTCCTGTTTTTAAAAGGACAAAGGCTCATAATAAGTGGTTAGAATGTTTCTTGAAAATTTTAGGATTCCGTAAGATTTATTTTCAATAGGAATAATAATTTACGCCATAGATTTAGATGTTTACGATAAACTCCAAATTTTTCACGACATAAATTAGTATGAATTGACAAAGTCGAGGAAATTAGTACATGTTGCAAGGTATTTCAGCTTTCTATTTTCATTAGGTGGTATTGAGGAATAAGGTTAATTGGCAGATATTACAATTTAATGGAAAGAAACGCTGTGGAATTCTAGTGACTACAGTGGAGATTCCCGTAAAGATTTTATACGTCATTCTATTGATATTATGCATGTCTGTGTATGCGCCAATTCAGTATCGTCAATAATTCATGTGCATAAAATAGAAATTAATAACAGATTACATTTTCCGTAGCAAGCAACTAGTCGAGTCCTATCTTGTGTATGAAATAACAGTAATTTTAGTCAGGTAAGTTAAGAAAAATTCATAAACAATGAAACTGTCAAAATCATAAGGGAAATATATTTGTAAAATCCCACTGAGATAGCAAAGTAAATTTCTGACATTTCACGACCACTTGAAAGCCCCATCTTCAGACACCAAAACCACTTCTAGTTGTTGCCTTTTTAAAAATAGTAAATGACGACAAATCAGAACACCTTATTCACACATTATAATAATATGGAAATAAATGTTATCGTTATGAGTAACTGTTCCATAAGTTCAAGGTGAAGATGTGAATGGGTGTGGATGTGTGAGAAAAGTAATCTGAAAGTGAAATCCAGTTTGTTTGTGAGTGTATTTAGCTTAGTTAAGATTAGTGTTTCCAACATCTAGATGTTTTACATCCAAAAAGCTACCGTGATATCATCATTCAGAAGATTAAAATCTATGAGCATAATAATCCAAAAGGAAAATCATATAATGAATCTTGGAATAGTATAGTAGTTCTATGTTTCCTCCAAAATACAGCTGTATTCAATGTACCGGGACGTGGAACAAAGTGTGTACTGATAATAAATATAACACTTAGGGGATACTATGAAGCGTCGTATTTCCACACTTTTGCAGTGTGAAATGAACATAATAGTCACCTGAATTTAAGATCCTTCTGATATAATGGGCGAAATCTTTAGGTTTTACTACTCGTTTAGTTCATTCGTTGCTCAACAGTTTCATTTCACACATCAGAATCCATGATTTTGGTTTAGTGATTTTCAACTTAAGTATTATAGCTACAAAAAATTTAAAACTTTCACTAAGCTGTGGAAAAAATCAAAATGGGTGATGCAATATTCGAATAATTTGCAAACTGCTAAGCTATTTAAACATAAAAACAAGTTTTCTGTAACAAATCATCAGAAAATATCCATAAAGTTGGATACTATTGCGTAACACTTTGCTGAACACTCGAAATTTGCTGAATCGTTTTTTTAGTATCACAAAAAAAGTAAAAACAGGAATTGATGATCAAATGTACTGAAGATACAGTTAACATTTTTTCTATTTGACAGCGAGTGTCTCGGTTATTATAAGTGAAATGAACAAGTTACTGGATTTTACTGCTAATCCTATTCTTTTCATAGGTCATTCATTTACAACTTTTGATGTAGTATTGATAAATCAAAAACTAAACACTACTATTGGTGCTTCAAATGGTGAGTACTTGGTTCAAGTCTCGGTGGAACCACCACCACTCACTGGTGTGCAGGTATACCTAGTTGACGAGTTCCGAATAGAGTGAAATGCGCGTCCTGGATTCCACTACTAGCCGCCACTAAGTAAACTGCAATATAATGACATAATCTGTTTATTTTTTATGGAATTATATTGGTTGTATTGTGTTCTCTGAGATACAAATATGCTCCACCATAGAATTATATCCACCTTTATGCTAACTACATATACAGTTACATTGAAACTATCATAAATCTGATAGTAAAATCCTGCAGTTTGTAAATCACTAAATGATATCAAATATTATACAGTCAGTGTACCAAATGAAATTATTTCTATGAAGTATGAATAAGGTTTGACCTAGCAGTATCACAGATATAACGCGCAGAGTAAAAAGTTGACATAAGATGTAAGTTATACTTGTGAAAGTCGCGGAGTGTTTAAAATAAATAAGTTCGAAAGTTTCGTACGGCAGTCTGGTCTAAACTTTTTCAGGGAAACAGTCAAAATTAAACTATCAAATATATGTGAAAGATTTCAAAAACATTTACTTAAACTGTTTACCCAATCCTTTTCTATTTCATAATTACTATGAAAGAGAAAATGAATGAAAACATATCATACAGCAACAGAGATAAAATTTTACGTTGTTTGATTAATAATCATATTTTAGAAAAACAGTGATTATGCAAAGAGGATTGGGAAAGGAGACTAAGTACACATTTTTCAAGTGTATCTGGGTATCTTTAGCATTTTGCTTTTGATAATTTCCAGGAAGAAGCTGCGACCAAACTTCCCCATGAAAAGTTATTTTATCGCAAACACGCTTTCATTCACACAAATATAACCGATATTTAAATAAACTTCTGTTTCTCAAAATGCTCTGTTTTCATTTATTTTGGGAGTTTAATATGACTGTACATGATAGCTGATAAAAAAATTGGTAATAATCACTGACTGTCATAATTCAAATTGCCATTTTTTCGTAGCAGAAGAGTGTCCGAAACATAAAGAGATTGAGCAAATATTCTTTAAAGAAAGAAATATCAGTTGAACACCACATGCTAGAGACTTGTGACGTGTACAAACTATGCTCTATGTGTTAGAAAACAACAAAGACAAGATACTTTACATAGAAATGGACAGAAACTAAACCGCATCCTTTGAATATTCAATATTTCTCACATTATAAACACTTGTTTTCTCGTTCCAAACTTATCTTCTAAACCTGTTTTTATATGTTTGCTTTGAAGCAATATGCATTTTGCTGTGTTGAAATCTGTAAGTCATATACACAGTAATTTATTATAGTAATTATGTGGGTATAAAGTAATTTAAAAAATTCAAGGAAGATTCTACTTCATCTACTAACCAGGGGAAGGAAAGAACAAATTTCTACTTTCGAATTCAAATGTTAAGTTAATGATATTTAGATTTTAGTATCGACTAAAGAAATGTTTCTGTAAGATAAACAGACTGCAAGGCTGAGTCGGTATGTGGCAGAGACATGCTCCTTTTATGCATTGAGCAAACAGTGAGAAGTATTGGTCGATTCAGCTTCTTATACTGGTTACAAGTATATAGGAAACAGTTGTTACGTTTTATATGATAGGTTTTTAATAGAAAAATCATGGAAGCTAAACCGGTTTTCTGACTAAATTGCAACACTAAATATGTTAATAATTCCAAAAAAGGAATAAAAATTTCAACAGCAGCACTATATAACAACTTGAACATACTCAGTTATCTCAGTCAATAACATTGACAAAGCTGTTGTGTTTCTTCAGCTCCTTTTGTCAACTCAATACTACATTCATACAAGGGAAAGATGCTTCTCAAAAATACAAACAGAGTTAGTTTTAACTTACAGTTGTTCCTTAAGTAAAGTGTAACGAAAAAACGTTTTTGGTTAAGCCTTGTTAATACTGCATAAACACCTCATAATGGCGACATCAAAATTCTAATGGGTGACATGAATTCCAAGTTGGGAGCAGACAACACAGTAAGAGAACTCATCATGAGTTGAGAAGCACTCGGTGAAATGAACGAGAATGGAGAACTGTTTGCAGACTTCTGCGCATTTAATGATTTGGTGACTGGAGGCACTGTGTACTTTGTCCACACATAAGGATATTCACAAAGGAACAAGCGTTACACCAAATGGACTCACTGAAAATCAGATTGACTTCATCTCAATCTCAGGAAAGTGAAGACGCAGTCTGCTGGACACAAGATCTCGAAGAGGAGCAGATGTAGGTTCAGACCAATATCTAGTGCAAGGAACCTACCTTCAAAATCAAGTTGAAAGCCTTGAAAGAAGTTGGTGATAGGCCACGGTTCAAGTTCAACCCCCAGAAACTGCAAAGGACATCTTCACGTCAGCTATCAGGGAAAAAAGCGAGACACAAGGCAACATCCCTGTGAAAATCTGAATAGAAAAACACTGGAACTCTGTGAAAGAGACATGGAAGGAAACCTGCATAACTGTGTTAAGAAGGACGACGAATCAAGATAGGAAATGGATCTCGACGGACACATGGGAGCTGAAAGAGGAGGGAGAGGAAGATGGTGAAGCAGAAGATGAACCAGTGAAGTGCAAGGATGCACAACGGAAAGAGGAACTAAATACAATCCATCAAACACTGGACAATGAAGTGAAGAGGATTGCGCGCAAAGACAAAAGACACTTCTACGACATACAACTATAGCAGAACAAGTTGCTGGTAGGAAAGACCTGACAGCACTGTATCAAATAACCAGGTTATTATCTGGAAGGGGAGACATCAACGCAGATGAAACCAATAAGAGATAGTTAAGGAAACTTAGAAAAGGGAAGAAACATAGGAAACAAAGGACTGACCACTTCAAAAAGCGTTTGAATCGACCAACACCTGCAACTCATCCAGAAGTACCACCGATAACCACAGAATTACCGGTTAACACAATCTCTCCGATAAAAGCAGAAGTGAAGTCCTGAACGCCACAAAGTTACTGAAGTAATTTGTCAGTTGCTTCAACAGTACGGAATACCACAAACCCTTATCAACTTCATTCAACAAGTATATGAAGACACCACATGCCAGGTAATTCACAATGGGAAGCTCAGTAATGCCTTTGAAGTGAAGACAGGAGTAAGACAAGGCTGCTGCCTACTACCACTGATCATCTTCCTGATTGTGGTGGACTGAATCATGCAACAAGCAGTGAGAAGCGAGAAGAGGGGGATACGGTGGACGGATGACCTATGACTTGTGTCTAATGTCACACAAAGTTGAAGATCTACAGGCGAAAACTAACAAGTTGACAGAAGAGGCGAGGAAGCGAAGACGGGACTTCAAGTGGACATAGAGAAGACACAGATGATGATGATACCCAACCAACAACAGCAACAACAAACACCAATCACCATCAACATCACATTCACTTATACATGCACTTTTTATTATTGTTCCTAGAATATCCTTTCATTACATGGTATTATTAATCGGTCAAATATGACCATTTTGTCGTTTTATCAGAATGTGCTGTACTCATAAATATCCAAGATGTTAAGCATGGGAAGAAAATGATTTCGCAATAAAATTGTAACTCAACATTCATCTACTAGTTCTTTAATGAGTCTACAAATTGCATTAGTTTTGTAATTGCTAATGATGTTATCAGTTTTTCTAAACTGGATTAGGTGACGAGCATCCTAAATCGATGAAATACTGAGTCCAGGTCAGTTGCTTTAATCAGTGAGCTGTGTCACGATAACTGAAACCACAGTATTTCAATTGTTAGTGTATTGATATGTTATCAAAACTATGTTATTCAGCTGTTATCATTTGTTTTTCAACGTCTTACACTTCGATTTTCATTTATCATTTAAGAAGAATTAAATAGTTTATTTTTTGGTGAGTGAAAAGTAACTTATCTTCTACAGGTTAGAAATGGAAACAAAAGGAAAAAAGCGAATAACATGCATGAATAAATGAGGTGGTAAGAAGTAAGCTAAAATGATTCAAAAGAACAAATTAAATTTATTCCCTGTTATGATGTTCACCATATATCATATCATATGATATTTCTTCAAGTCATGATATCCTTTGCCAATATAAAGTTGAACTCTTGTTTTACTTGGGATTCTTTTCATTTCTCTCTCCCTCTCTCAACCATTACTTTCAACTCCTTTTTCTAACGGTGATTAACACATATTCATAATTGAATAATTTGTTTCAACGTTAAAACATCATGATTTATATTTGACATGTAATGCATACATCTTATTCCGATGAATTTATTTGTTTTTATGCGTTTGTGATTAGATGCATATCTGTATTTGCTTGTGGGGATACACGCAAGTTTGTATGAAAATATTTTTCTCAGAATAATTTAAGTCATTTAGCGTAAAACAAGAAATTAAACAGCATTAAAAGCATTATTTATGTTTTCAATGGTGAGAAGAAAACACTGGTTCACTTTTTCATTGTTTCATCATTATTTGTAAATCTTTCATAGGGCAGGTATTATTGAGGGGAGTGAGTATAAAAATCCGTCATTATTTAGTAAATTATTATTTATTCTAAGTTAGCATGAAGAATAAAGACGTTTTAGAAAAATAAACTAAGAAGAAACTAGCTATTCTGCTATTTAAAGGTTCAAGAGTTTACATTATCGGTAATCTGAGATTATGCTTAGTTTATGATTGTAAAGGCGTTGGTGGGCAATTATGATCTTCATCCTGAGCTACAAATCTTTCCCAGTACCAAAGCAGAGTGTTAGAGCTAGTAGTTTTGTTAATAAGTCAGAAATTTTTACCGTTTTCCTTACATTTTGTGTGAAATATGTCATGTAGAAATCAAAATTAGCGCCATATGTCAGCAGAGCTGTGACATTGGTTTAAGCGTTTGACTTTCACCTAACGAACTGTGAGATCAACCCCGATCCCTTATAGATGTCTGAAGAGCATTATGGTATCATATACCCCAACAAGATGTTCGCTGTTCATTTTCTACTCCAAGAATGTGCACTTGGCTGCTGTGTGGATTAAGATATCTTCTGGTTACTGTATACATTTATCTTTTTTAATCTGACTTTCACTGAGTAACAAAATCTGACAGTGATTATCAAGTTTAAGGAAGGTTAAACTTGATGTGAATAACACGAGGAATAAAAAATGTGACAGATTTAGTATTCTAAGGTAACACTAAAAGTAAAGAATATTCGTGCTGTCGCAGTCACACGCTAAGATAATATAGCATTCTGAAAAGAAAGTGTTATTACAACTGTACGTATTGCAATTTGTTGTTGGCCATGTTAAATAATGGACTAAAAACTGAGGTTGGAAATATGTGGTGTATAGTCAGCATTATGACAAAGTACTTCGTTCAAAATAAATGTCCGTATACTCAAGACTAATATTGATAATAGCATGATAGAACTAATCACTTGATTGGGGACACTACTTTCGATACAGTATGGAATCTCAGCAAATCATATTTCATAAAATCTTTTGCACAATATCTTTTCAAGTGAAATAGTCATAATATAAAAATCTTGTTCATAATAACAGCATTATAAGCAATAGTCTGTAAAAGTCAGCTTTTGTTAGGCTTCAAGCATAGTCTTCAGATACACTGTGTTAAGATCAAGGAAACGAATAGGCAATCAGGCCAAAGCTTTGTTGTAGAAGTCCATTCAGTTACTGAGAAAGTCTTCAGTTTGAGACAGCTATTTCAGGAGTATTTGTGATATACTATTGAACCCCTAGGAGTCTATTATCATTCTCACTGATGTTTCATTTTATTTTATCGCTAAGTTACAAAATAATTGCTAGAAAACATCTTAAAGAATATCACGAGTATATATCAGTATATCTGTATATGATTAGAGGATATATTTTTGTGGCTAAAGTAACTTTAGAAGAAGCGAGTTGTTGCAATACATTCTGCGGCGAATTGTATTAACTCCTAGTACAAAGATGAAACTTTTGTCTTTTTTGCTATTCCTAAATAACAGCTTAGTGTACTAGATGTGACGTGGAATTAGAAAATAATTATTTTAAAACGTGCCTTATTTTGAAAAGCAATGATTTAAACGAGGAAAAACCTAGGGAGCTGAATGCAGCAGATTCTTGTTTTTCACCACACTCTGAATCACTCCGACAGCATAAACTCCTTCAAATGTACAAAAACACCTTACAGATTACTGATAATTACTACGAGACTCAAGCAGACAGTTCACTATTATAAGAGTAAAACTTGAATACTGTGGAAGAATGTAATTTCATTTTAGTTGACTTATTATGCCCATCACCCAGTGGAACAGTATCATTTACTGGATTACGATTTGGACACAATTTATTGTCCATAGTCATATCAGGATTACTCCGCAACTTTGAGAAATTCTTTAAATGGTTCTAATTTTCTCGCCTTCTTTGTGATATGGGTAGTAGTATTTCCCACAAATCTGGAACAGGTGTTGGGTCATTCCTGTGGAATTAATTAGGTTTTCCGAAATTTGAAGACTATAGCCGTTCAGTGCTGGGCTGCAATAATGCATTCCCTAAGGTTGACATATTTCTGCAGCATTATAATACTTTTCCATGGATAAATCTTTCAGTTTGAGGGTTTGTGGGGATTTATTTATTGCTTTCGAATTGATATTTGCTACACATTGGTGTTAGTTGGAGAACCATTGAAAACCTAGGGACGCTAAACAGCTGTTTCTTGCTAGTATAGCAAGCTGGCATAAGAAGTAATATGTGAACCATTAGATTCCGATCCAGCAGCTAATAGTAATGTGCTGGCCTCAAGGAGTGAGGTTCTTGTGTTCGATTCTTGGGAGCAACCTAAAAGTGCACTACTGTGGAGTTCCATGTTGAAACATAAGACGTGTCCAGCAATCCTGGGTTTTTATTGGTTCTCTAACTGATGTCAGGCCATGATGAATACAAACTACGAAAAATGTTTTCGTAGCTTTGCCCTGTTCACTTTTCATGCACTTAAATACGAGAACTGTCTCTCTGTAAGTCGGTAATACATTTACTGTTAGTTAATTTAATACTGATTTATGTTTAAATGTTTTAAGTGAAACGGCTGATTCACCAAATTGTCATTCATTTGTATGTCTGTAAAGCTGTTTAAAGTGCTGGATTTTTTCACAGTAAACATAGGAAATTAACCCTGTGATAACTTAGAAACCACTTTTGAACATAATTATTTGCAAAATATCTGTATGATATTCTATGGTTATTTTATTTGTTTATTCACATTAACATTACTTACAGATTTTTATATTGACGTCTTAGTACAATAAATTATATTGCATTACGTTGAACTTGGAATTCAGTCAAGTTACTGACTGTCTAAATTGCATACTCTTCAAAGAAAGTAACTTAGAACTTCAATATCATTGCATACATTTACAAAGTTTCCTTCTTGACAATCTAACACAATGTTCTTTTGACAATAATAACAGAAAAAGATGGACATTTCATCATTATTTCCAGTTATAACTTGTTTTAAAAATGAAAACACTTCCGACAGAGAAAACATGAATAAAGACACCAATTATTTTGTAATTTTTCATATTAGCTGATAGCAACTGTGAGAGGATTTAGTTTGTTTTGTCTGATATTTAAAACTGTCGTTAAAGAACGTCAGTTTCACCAAGGAATGCAAACACAGACGAATTGAAACTGAAGGACTTAAGTGTAATTTTGTCCGAAAGTGAGTTGGTTGAAATCATCATACTGAAAACCACAAGGAGCCAGAAATTTGTAACGATAGAAACAAAGAACATGAGTTAAGAAGTATAACACCCAATAAGCAGCTAACAACCAGAATTTTGAGTAATATGGAAAGTGAAGATGTATACCTTATCTTCAAATATGCCAAGTCACACCTTCAATCCTCGATGGTTTCCAGACAACTGGGTTTGACGCCCTTAATCTTTCCAGCATATGACTGTATTGTATCGCAATATTCCTAACTACATTACTATATCTCATCAGTACATCACGTGAGAGTTCCCATATAGGTAGTTAGGTAACAAACAGTGAGTGCATTTTGCACAGCCAGACGATGTTGCTATGGGATCACCACTAAGTCCAAATCTAGCCGATGTTTTCCATCGAAATTAAAAAATATCTGTTTGGAGTGGTTAATAAGAGAATTACAGTCTTACTGTTATTATGTGAAGGATATATTCTTGACATGTGGATTATATTGAGCGAGGTTAATAATTTCCACCCAGCAATTACCTTCTCCATTGAGAAAATGACAATATTATCACCTTTTTATATGTCTGACTGACGTAGAGCACGGATGTAACTATAAGATGGAGTGTTTGTCAGAAACCAATGTCATCCAGTCAGTGCACTCATTTTTTTGAGTTTCCTTCGCTTGCAATATAATTGGAATTTAGTCAAACATTTGGTTCACCGGGGAAAACTTGTCTGATCAGATGATACTTTCCATGAGGAATTCCATGTTATCCGTGGCATACTTAGGCGTGTGAAATATTCGGTAAATATTCTAGCCAAAATTGAGAACACATCTAATCGGAAAGCTAGTATACCGACAACTTTCAAGAAATTGACGTTCCTGGGACTACAGTTTCGTAGTGATATCTTCAGCTAAATTTTAAAAAAGTGCTTAAGGAGTTCGGTAAAAAGATGATTTAATGCACCAAAAAACTTAATATGTATTCTACAGTCAACCGATGATAAGTTTGCGATTCATGGGCAGATTACTTGACTTCGTCTAATCTGTGTGTATCTACCAGTTCAACTGCTCCTGTGAAGCCAACTACTTCGGGCATACAGTTAACTGTGTCCATCATCGAATTGCCGAACATTACTCTTTATGGCCAGGTTACCATCAAAAAAGATGGTTTTGATGTTCAGTACTCTAACATCTAGTTGTCACTGGTCACTTAGTTGGTATTCACAATACCTTCAAAGTTATTTATCGCATTTCTTCGTACTTCAGCCATACTCTAAGAGTTAATCGCTTACATACAGCAGAAACTATCGGAATCCACCTGAAAAAGCCGACTATATGTCTTCGGAAGAAATTCGCACATCTTATTTCTTTGCCTTGAAAATCTGTATAGCTTATCTAAGACAGAATGGGCGTTCCCTGTTTTCATCCTACTAGCCGTTGCCAACATTATTATTATCATCATCATTACGGTATTAACCATCAAGTTTTTCGTCCTGTTACCCTTAATTACTATCAACAAATGATCGCCTGATATAATCATTCATTATTCCTTCTTGTTCGTTAATATTATAGAAACTATCAGTTAATTAACAACCTGTATAAAATTTTACTATTTGGTTATTCTATACCTTAGCTACTGTTTTAATTACCTTGACTATTTATCGAACTCTTGGTCCTTTGAAAGTGATTATCTGTTATTAACCAATTATCACCAGTAGACCATTATGCTATTTTATATTTTGGAAAAGCTATATATATATATATATATATATATATATATATATATATATATATATATATATATATATATATATATATATATATATATGTATATATATATATTGTTGTGGAGTAATCGATGAGAAGCTAATTCAAGAGAAGTATTTCCTCCATCACATTGTTTTCTATCAATAAATGCAGACAAAAAGTGAAATCTAAACTTTGAATCTTTATTAAATTTTGAAATTTAATTTTAGCCGTCAGCTATTAGTACTCTCTACTGTATGATAAATAGTTTATTTGTGTTTGCATTATACAACAATAGTAACTGATACAGAATTTTTACATTTAAAGTGAGCAGTATAAAAACACAAAACTGGAAGATAATTCTAGAAAACATTTTCAGTGGTGAAATTTCAGAAGATATCTTATTGAATTTACAGTCCTTCTGAGTGGCATCCTAATACCACCAATGTATTACTGTTGCTAAGAGGCTACCAAAGAAGAAATTTGATACCTTCAAGGTATATTTCATTTCGTTAGTATGATTCAGCGGTGAGCGGAAAATGGTAGGAGTTCTTTAATTTCAAGTGAATCTTTCCCATGTTATACAATAGGGATATCAAATTATTTTATAAACTGTCCGTTAACCTCGAAAGTAGTCGGTGAGGATTAGAAGTATGAACACTTGGACCAATGTTAAATTTTATGAAGTCTTAAATTCTTCACTTCTCTCTGTTGGCTTTTTGGGTAAATTGATAAGAAATGGATGATATGTAATACACAGAATCATCCGTTAGCCGAATGATATCAATTAGCCATGACTTAATTTCTCTAAAAAATTGTGGTCATATTAAAAAAAATCAGCTTGTATATTACGAAACAATGATAAGCCTAATACTGATCAACCATCTTCTATGGTGCTAAACGCACTTTGAAAAGTTACCCTATTGCATATCCTTTATCGTACAGATGCGACATTATCTCACATCAGAGAGGATTTTATTATAAAATGATCAAAGCAGGCTAAATGTAAACTTGAGTATGGGTAGAATTCAAACCAGCAGCCTCTGAGTTACCAGCCTGGTGCTCTACAAAATGAGCTATGAGACACATATGTTGACCGGGTTTTAATTTCATCTCGATTACCAGTCTACCGAGTCACAGCTATCCCAAGCAGTTTCTCTAATGTATTTTTATTTGGCTTGAATTGAGAAGGCCTGAGTGGGAAGCCAGTTTGATCGCCATGAACGAACAGCTGCGCATCACAAATTCACATGAAATTTGAGCTAAATCCTTGGTGAATAATGTGAGATTAAGGTCTGGTAAGCAACTGGGTCTCGTGGCTCAGTTGGTAGAGCGCAGGGAAGGTGATCTGGATGACATTAGCTAGAACCTTCATGTGACCTAGATTTTATCTCACACTTAGTTGTCATTCCATATCAACAATACTAGTTCGCTATACCACAACTGTCTCACTCTTACTGGTAAACAGATTTCTGTTTACCATAAAAACATATTACAATAATCATTTATCTGTTTATAGAGTGTTAATACCTGAAAACCGTATTAGGCAGCCACTTTCAGTTTTGAATATCAGCACTGCTTGCATGCACTCTTGAGATTTTACCGGTAAGAATATGTTTTCAGTTCGGTCAGTTGTCCTCATATGTAGACAATCTAATTAGCCTCTTAGTCTCTATACTGTCGCTTATCATCCAACCATCCATATTATGATTATTATACTTTCATCAGTCATGTGCACAGTGGCAGATAACATTTTACTGCAGTGTAAGTTGTATGATCAACACCGATGAAGATAATATTCTTATTACCGGTCCTTAAAGTTTCTTTCAGAATACTTATCACTGCATTATAATTGAAATGAATTGCGCAACCTATGCCACAAAACTATTGACGACGGATTAACCGTATGTAATTTAAAAAGTGTTTCGACTTATATGAGATTGCATTAGTTACAATAAAAGCAGTTTGTCGTCTAATGAACGGAAATCATTTATATCTTTTTGTAGTGCGATTACTGAGATTCATTCAACTGCATTTAACTGACAAAGCATTTACGATCTCAGTTTACATGTTATTAGCATGAAAAAGACACAATTCTTGAGTTTTATTTAGCCATACACAAATTAGAAATATGAACTTTCTGGTTTCATTGTTTTGTTGTACATACGATTGCTGAAAATAAAACGAGATGTGATAAATTAATTTTAACTGAAACTTTCGTCTCCAGAATCTGTTATTCACATTTAGTTTTTTTCGCTAAGGGTTAGGAAACTATCCATTTATTTCGCTGAAAGTTGTGAACTATGTCATATTTGTAACTCAGGTATTAAAAAACACTCATGGACTTTGATAAATGGTTCTGTTCTTAATTTCTCAAGGGATAGTTATACATTTCTAATGATATACTCATCTTATCTGTTTTAGAAGTGTGAAAGAAATAACTGATCATTGTTAATTTCTAGTCTTGCTGATCCTGACCGCAGAGCTTTGTTTAAATGAAAGGGAAGTTATTCTGCAAAATAATAATTCTGCAGTCAGTTATTTGCTGGAATGATGAAATGTTTAATTGACTGAAAGAAATACACAATTTGTGAGAAATCAGTGGTTGTAAATCTAAGAAGTTAAGCGTGTCCACTGTTTTAGGCCTTCCGTGAGGACAAAATAATCACTATATGGTAGTTTAAGGAAACGCTAGGTGAACAGTTTCCTCACATTCTTCTCTAAGAACCCAAAAGGGTTTCACTTTGTAGTTAGAATACCATCACTAATTAATTACAACAAATTTCGGAAGCAAATAATTTGATCAGTAAAGCTTCTCTTAATTTCCTTACATTTCTCGTAAAAGAACAACATTTACAGCTTACGTAGTGAATGAAATATGTTATTATAAAAAGATGCTACTGTAAATGACTATTACATATACTGTACTTCATAAGAATAGATGTAATTTCGAAGGCAATTACGTAAACACTATTCTAATATAGAACAACACATTAATAACAGCTTCAACTGGTTGTATTACTTCATTATTTAAATAAGCTGTTCCTTAGCTCGTCACCTAGTTTTTGTGTGTTGATCAATTTCCTAGGATGTATGTCCTGTAATTCCCTGTAAACAACTATGATTTAGGAGACTTAGCCCATAGAAGTTAAGGTATAGCTTGGAAGTGAAAAGCCAGTAGACATTATTTTCAGTACACAGATGATAGAAAACGATCCAACAGAAATGCAATAAAGAAAAAATGTTTCACTTCAAACTGATACTTGTTTAGGAAGCGATTGCAGTACAAAAAGATATTAAATTGTGATTTCACCATAGTTTTCAGCTTTTCAAAAATTAGAAGCGGAATCGACTTTTTGGAATTTATCCAAGAACTTTGACGTTCCAGGAATAAAAGGGTACTACATGCCATATTACTTTTTCAACGGAACTTAAAGTAAGGTACTTCTTCTTTCATCTAAATGTGGAGAACTGTAAGGTACTAACTAAGTCTATTAAACTTTCCCTTTCTTAGACTCAGCGTGGGTGATATTGCACATTGATGAAAAGCAACAAAGTGGGAGATACAGTTTATATAATTCATAATTGGCATTGGTTGTAGGACTGAGTAGGTTTGTAACAAAAGCAGATTTGAACACTCAGCAATGAAACCTATATGCAAACTATACTTTATTGTGTCTGATCAGTAAAAGAGGTGTTCGAAGTGTATTGTCGTCCTGTAATTTAATACTTCTACTGGATGCGAGATACATTTTTCATTTGCTATGCTAATCAAACAAAAGGGTATGACTTTTAAGCGGAAAGGCTATTTAAAAAAGTAAGCAAAAAGATCTCAAGATCAATAAAAATATTTCCCATCAGACAAAACGCTGAAACTTCGAACGTTTCAAATTTTAATTAAAGTTGTCAACAACAAATTGTAGTTTCTCAGGCAATACATATTATTCTGTGATAATTATTACATCATACTGAAGAGAAATTAGTTTTTACATTTTGATAACTTTATTCAGTAGTTATTTGATCAGCTCTATTCAACCTTGAGCGATGAATAACTATTTGTATTCTGAGTGAACACATTTCTATGAATAGGGAAATATTCAAATGGTCTAACTTCAACTTTCTAAGAAACTAATGAAGTTTATATCTATCGATCTCATAAAAGTTTCATGTTTAACAACTAAAATAGATCTCACTTCAGCTTCAAACTGTTTATAGACTTGAATCCTATTTTTTGACCACCCCAAGAGCCAATAGTTATCACTAAATAATATCTTAATCACTTCATAACTTTCAAAGGTTAGGCTGCTGATTTAACCGAGAAATAGGATGATAATCAGATCATCTCACATTCTACATGGCCCCTTAATTTGGGAGCATGCTAACCCCAGCAAACACTTGTTATAATAGCTCATGACAACAACTCTGTGAAACAAACTTATTTTATTCTCTTGTTTACACATACTGTACTGTTGCAAAGTAGGTCTTGTAACTAAATTCCAAAGTTTCTTGAAAAGTTGCATGTTTGCTTCTATTGTGGTTGAATATTGGGGTATTTATAGTGGTACCGATGAGTCAGTATCTTGTGAAAAAATGAAGCATAACTTCAGTTATGTCGATTCTAAGTCGGAAAAAATGAAAAAACGGATTCCCATACTTAACTACCCTAATTTCTTTATCTGAAACATTAAAGGCATTGTGTAAATATTTCTTATGGTGGTGATTTTAATCATATTGGCAAGTTAATAAGTTTGGTTTACGTGAATAAAACAAATAAGTACAGGTATGCAATGATGTATATTTCCAGCTCTACGTTACTACCTTAGTTTCTTTTCAACAAGATGGAATATTTTCAGAAATCTATGGAAATATTATCTGGCTGATAAACCCAAAAAACGTTAACACAGAAAAAATAAAGCAAAACTTGGTTTATGAAGAATTAATAGATGAATTTTCTCAGGTACTTCATGAGCCTACAGTTCCACGGAGACCTATGACAGATATATTGAGAAACCATCTTTTGTGCTCACTTAAAAAGGCTTTCTATGCTGCCAAGCATAAATTAAATTTCCCTACTTACCCAATGCTTTGATTATGCTCAGAGGATAAGCCAGTTTCCTTGGTCACCTAGAAGTGTGCCTATAAATTCACCTGCTCATGTGAAGTAAGGTATAATGACCGTACTCAGCCTTCGCTTTCCAAACGGTTTTTCAAACATACATCAGTGTAGTTGCACAAAGAAGAAAGAAGATTACCTAGCAGCTCTATTTAGAACATTCGATAGGTTATGAACACCATGCAAATGCGTAAAAAAACTTCATTTTCATCTACACAGTACATGAAAGCGTAGTGAAGGGCGTACGCCTTGTACTTCTTTGAAATCCTGAAGCCACAGAAAGTAATATCTTGAAGCTTGAACTCTGAGTTCAAAAGGAATTTGTTCAGTCATTTGAGATGCAGTTTATATGACCTTTTAGAACGTTTTACACTCAAAATCTTTTCCTCCACATCTTGTCACAAAAAACATTCTTCTGCCCCTATAACTATGATCTCTCATCACATTTGCCGGTCTCTGAACCAAAATATATTACATTATATGATAAATTAACTTGGTAACCGTACATTCCTTTATCTCCGGTAAGTTTTCTTCTCAATACTATTTCTGTCATCATGTAGTTCTTCTTCCGATCTCCTGATTTCTATAGTCGAAACTGAATTACGTTCAACAACATTCCTTTTCTGTTACCATGTAATCAGAATGCTTAAATGCGATTAAAAAGTTTAGAAATGACTGCTGAAAAGAGCGACTCTACAAAATGTCTTTTGCTTTACTTCATAAATATTTCGCAAATGTACACTTATTGTATTCAACGAAAGAAAATAAATTATGGGACATGAAAGCCTACCTACAAGTGTGAACCTTCGTCTTTTTAGTTTCTGGTTAAATGATGTCACTTAACATAAAAAGAAATTATAATCATTAGACTAATAGAGAGAGAGATGATAATCATACAGTTACAAAAATATATCGGTTTGTTTAAGTGACCTTCAAAGATTCAGTATCTACAGTATACATTTATCCCGTGGAACAATCATTTTAAAGCTTGCGGCTGTCTTAGTTTATAGAGGCACAATACAGATAGAAATATTTCTAAAGATTTCTCACAGGAAAGCTAATTCTGTGTCGGTGAAACAGTGGTTGTAATTAAATTTTAAGAGAGCTTCTAATTCCGAAAAAATTATCGAAAGAACAAATTCAACTGCTCACACTGTGATCTCATTGTTTGCAGTTAATAGGATACTTTAATGAGACAGTAAAATTCAAAAAAAATATTAGATCCATGAGTAAATAGTTGCTTGCTGTTACTTTTTCTAAAATTTCATATTTGAAAGTCATTTACTTTCTAGAATACTAACTTCAAAACAGTCAGCGAAACAGAAAACAGTTTTCACTGAAATGATAATGTACTAAGGAAAATATGATAATTCAGTTATCCACTTGTCACTGATTTCACCGATTATACCAATAATCAGTTGAAGAGTGGCATATTTCTTAATAAATTAAAATCTGATATCTATAAGAATTTATGAGTGTTTAAAATTTATTGAACATAAAAATAAATCATTTCTAGTGAGAATACATTTCGGTACTTCTTTTTGCGTTTCTTCGCAAGGTTATTCGCATATGAATTCAACTATTTATAGTTAGCAGCGTATTGAAGTATGCTTACAGTGGGTCATTTCAAGTCAGAAGCTCAATCCTACTTCACTATAACCAGGATAGTTATAATGAACAGGTATCCTATTTTAGATTTGTCTTTTTGTCTAATGCTAAGTGTAATAAGTACAGATTTAAACAACTTAATATGCAAATCTTTCTTGAAAAGACAAAAATAAATATTTACATGAATAATTTCACCCTAATAGTTTTCAAACTCACATGAATCTTGAGGAAAATCTTTGGATTCATCCCCTCTACTGGTTCTGTATGCCACTGCATAATTGAAACACATCACTGCTGCAACAGTTTTTAAAAGTAGCTTGAAAAAATTCGCTATCATTTTTCACGAAGTGTTATGCTTCAGTGGATACTCAGTGATTAACTCTGATGAAGTCTGTAAACACGTAGAGACTATACTTACAAATCTATATGATTTTCACTTTTATATATCTTTTGGTAAATAACCTTTTTTTACTCACTCGTAAAGATACTAGGTCAAGACAAGCCGTTTTTATTTATTAAATACTTGAGCACTCATTAATGACAGAAACAGTTTTATCATTTCTACGCATTAGTTGCATGTCCTAAGATAATCACCGACAGTTGGATAAACAACGTATCAATGTGATTGGTTGATAATAATTGTACAAATATTTAACCAATAAAAAAAGTAATTTATTTTAAAGTGTAATAAATGCTTACAATTGATAAAACCCGAACTATTAAGTTATGAGAAAAAACACAATGTAGTCATCCTATTATTGATACAATGTTCTATTTCTTTTATTGTTACCATTATGTGTAATTTATACATTATATATGCATACGTTTTTACTTGTGGATGAATGATGTATTTTGAGGAGATCCTAATGAATGACATTAGGTTACTATCACGTATAAATCCTTAATCAGAATTAGGATTGATCTACAGTGTACAATATATAAGTTATCCTAAATCCTAAATGAATTCCCTTGACAGTTGAATCTTTTGTATCAAATGTACATAACAGAATTAATTACTACTCAGAATGCTTCCAACCTGAGGGATGGTAAGACGTATAGGAAAAGTGTGTAGGAGTAGAGGAAGCACTACATCCACAATTGAATTCAGTTTATATACTTGATCGTTTAAATTTGTTGTCAATGTTTTATGAAACTTATATATAGACTGGAACACATAATTTGTTGCAAAGACTGAAAAGTTGCATGGAATCCACGTTAATTACCAAGGTTATGTTTTGACATGTCTCCTTCGGTTAGATACAATTAGAGAGCTAATTTTATTTTTGAATAGAAGACGGAATTAGTCACAAGTAACAGTTAAACACAACTGCATAACTTTTCTATCGAGTTTCCAAACTGCCTACAGTTAAATTTGCCTTATTTGCAAAAGGAAACCATTTCGTATAGAGATAGTATTATCTTCTACCTGATCATTGCTGATCATTTAGAAATTGCGTTCACCTGGACGCATTATGCGAAATACTCTATGGCTTAACGCCTCGAATCATCCCCAATGTATTCACGCTTGATTTCAGGACCATTTGTTGAGCTTATCGTATTCAAGACCCATTGTGAGAGTTTTGTCATATCTTACAGGCCTTCACTTTTCAAAGCAAATAATTATGGAAGTTCCCGATACTTTAAGTGTAGTTAGCAGTTATTTATGAGGTTCCTATGAAAAACAGGGATGGCAGGCCATTAGCTTCTGATTTTTTTATCGATGTAATCAAATATTCAGAGCGCTGTTGTCATCTGTTGTGTTTATTATAAGACGTCAACTAACAGCATCAAAATAACCCGCGGTGAAATGTCCACCCTCAACCTGTATACTTGAGGTACTAACACGTTTTACGCACATACTGAACTGTTTACTTATTATACAGTTGTAGGGTTTCAGTTTCAATTTTCTGGACACTCTAAAGCTATGATTGGAAATATGTGGGTCGACAGCCAGTGATTTTGAGTAATTTACTGCACAGATCTCCTTTCATCATGATTTCTCTCCTTTCCAAGTAAGGAAAAATAATCACACTACCTTACTTTGGATTGTTTATCAATAAATAATAACCTCTGTACACAATAACAATAATATAGTAGTAAGATATTTCGCATAATAATTTTCCCTTACCTATAACGTAAAAGTAATAATCAAATAAGTCAGTCGAAGTAAACTGAAAATCTGCTGGCTCGAATCCCGACGTGACCTAGATTTTATTTCACTCAGTATAATACTTATTCAACAATGAATCTGACAAACAGGTTGAATATTTTGCTTAAAGCAGTGTTAACTGATTTACTGTCAGCATCAAACGGTAGAAAATGTAACTTATTCAGGAAATCTTTGGACAGTAACCTCAGAGTAAAATTTCGATTATGTAACTTGCCTTCTAGATAGTCTCTTAGCTTTTAATTGACAGTAAAGCCACTGCAAAGTTTGATACAAGTGGATCCCTGAATGATTAGGGTACGAATTGGCTTATTTGTTGTGACTTTTAATTGTAACCACTTCTCTGTTACAGGTCTTATATTTCCTCCCATTTTGTCCAACTATTTGACAGACATTTTTAAAACACTGCTGGGTAGCAATTTTAGTTTGGCGGTAACATTGAAAAACCAATCTTAATCGTACTAAATGAGCATACATATTAATTTTTCTAATATCTGGGAGGTTTTGCAGAAGCACATCTGCGTCAGATAGATAAATCTGTCAAACCAAAGGGATATATTCCTAACTGCTTGTATCAACGTGATAGGAAGTGAGTCAGGAAACCAGGCCTGGACCACCTGATCGATTTCGACCATCCAAGTGGCTCATACAATGACTTTTAAATTGGTGACTGAATTCGTTCAAATGCTTCTTGGTTTCTTGTTTCTTAATGATTAGAAACAGCAGAGGCCTTGATCATTTGTTATTTGAAACCTCATAGTTTTTGAAAACTTTTCTGAAATTCCCTTTCCTTTCTTCTTTTTTAGTCAAATTTTTGACTTTTCAGTTGGTTACAATAACAATTGAACTCTTCAGTTTGTAAATTCACTATCATTTTTTGCATTTTGTAGGCAAATAATTCTAAATTAACACACTGCAAATGGAAAGCTAAATTACTGGATTTCCGATACCAGCAAATCAATATGGTCACTCTGAGCAGAAGCTTTGTAAACGACGATATCTTATGAAGTCAATGAACGAAGTAATTGTCTGCTGAGTATTTAGTAATTATTGTAGAGTTATATACATGAAGGAAAGCTGCATGACCGATCGGGTTGGATTGCTCAAACATAAAAATTTAAGATAAGTTACAAATATTAATAAGCTGGTGAATGCAACTGATAAAACTGTCTTACTTTTCGATACATCTAAACAGTTCAAATGAGAGGGTGAATTTCGTTGGTTGTCCTGTGTTTGCTTCAAATTTGATAATATACTTCAAGATTTGTTTTATTATATCCTTACATGGCAAGATATATATCTAATATTGGACTTATGAAACCATTATATTTCACTAGCTTTCGTATATCGAGAGGTGTGGCCATGTGCATGTTAATGGATTATTTTGCACTGGATATAATATCGAATCAACAGTAACCTGTTGATTGTTTTATTTGGAAAGAAAGCAGTTTGTTTATTCACTTGTGTATGTTGATGGATCATTTGGTACTGAATATAATACCTAGTCAACAGTAATCTTATTGTTGTTTCATTTTCACGAAAAACAGTTAGTTTACTCTTATGCTGTTTTGACCTGAGCATTTCTAATGAAAACGAATTTGTCATACACATAATTAAGAAAATCCTGCTACATATTGAACATTACGGTTTGGTGTTTCATGTGATAATGTTAAGGCATGAAAACTACAACATGAAGCAATATGTTTCAAAAAAACGCAACAACACTTCTGATCACATTTTGTCAATGTAGTTAGAATGTTAAATATGAATTTGTTGAACGATTTATCGCTGTCTTGAACTTTCAATAAAGCTGTCTTGATCGCAGGTGGCGGGATAATCTACGTCAGGCAAGTCTTTCTGGTTGCAACTATTTGGGTAAATTCCATCCAAACTATGTATCGTTATTTTCGCTACATAATTATAGGTATTAGAGTACTACTGGCTAGATCACTGATTTTTTGAGTCGTGGAACAATTAAAACTCTACTATCACCATTTACCTGGTATAATCAGTCATTTAATGTAGACGTATTGTTTTTGGCTTTTCCTCAAGCCCACCTTAATACTATTTCACATGAACCATTTTCAGATGCTTATCCTCATTCCGTGACTCCTGAGCAGTTCGGTAAATAAGGGAGGCCAAAAAAATAAGATCTCAAAGGAAGGACATTGACACTCTTTCAGCGGCTTAGAATTAAAGGATGCTGACTTTACAATTAGTTATTCTGAGGTATGATGAGGTTGCCGTAACATCACTATCAGACACTATCTTCACTCCTGACTTAGTTATCCATAGACGTCATAGTAACTACTGGAAAACTTGAACTCATTTCATCATTGAGCTGATTACCACGAGCTTCTACAAGAAAAAAACCCGATTACCAACCAAGCTATAAGGGTGAATTCCAGAGTTACTCAGAAGCTTTAAAAGATAACTGTATCCCTGCTTTCAGTAAGCGCTCTTTTCAATCGAAATAGATGTAAGAAACCATTCCCTAAAATATATAATGAATCATTCTTTAAAATGTTTGCAAAAAAACGAGTTATTGTAGCACTGAACTAACTGAGTTTATGAACACTTTCAGGTTACATCATTGCACACAGTATATAGAATACACATCAGGATTCTGCATGTTTTACATAAATTAACAAATTAGAAGTCTAATCACCTGCTTTGATTGTACATCCTACTGATCTTTTTCATCAACACTGATGTTTATGTAGTTAGTTTAATCAAGCAGCATGTGTGTAAAAGATTTCCTTTGTTCGATGGGAACTAAGTTGCTATTATCATATGGTACAGAAAGTTAGGCCACTGGCGAATTATAAATAGTGACACTCCGGTAACAAACTGATCGAGCTCTTAAACCAAATCACCACATAGGTCTTGGCTGCAGTTTTTGTCAGTGACATCTTTTCCAACTCTCTCATAAATAATCAATCTGTAACTATTTCATTATTATCACACTGGCTATCAAACTAACCACCCTGTTCGTGCGGCTGACGATTCCCAAATAGCATAAGACGCAAGTCCCGGATTCATCTGCAAGTCACAACAAGGCAAATTATAAGGAAATTGCCGCTAGACAATGGAATTATCTGACTTACATGGATTTTCTTCGTGGTGCTGCATCCTCTGAGCCACGTGGTATAATCATGTGACCTTCATTTCGATTCTAGGCAAAGTGAAAAGGTGAACCGTAACCCTTTCTGCTTACACTCAACTTGGTCGTTTTTTCTGATGCTTTGCAATATTAGTGATTTTTTCCATAACTGTGTTTTCATGGTTTGAGTATGATTTTGATTGTTCGGCCTGCTGCCATGGCCTCTGACTTCATCAAATGAAAATTTGAAGAATACGCAGAGTGCATTTTTGGAAAAATGATTGGAATAAGATAAATTTAAAACTGTGTGAGGGCTCAATGATATAGATTCCCACTAAAATTCCCCACATACAGATGGAGAAATAACTTTTTAGTTACTTAATCATCTCATCGTTTGCTGTTCAGGAGAAAGTATTATCTTCCAGTCCATAATTCTGTGACATTTTCATATCAGCTAAAGGCTTCCATTTAAAAATCCCTCTTAAGAATCTAATCAGTCAAATAAGCAATCTTCATCCAGCTTTTACCAAGATTCTACACTAAGTGAGGTCCATTATTTTAAACTTCTGTCATCAATAACATAATATGAAACTGAAAACTTGGGGATTATCACTAGACAACTAATATTCCTAACTAAAAGACTTATATGCAAGGGTCTGTTGTTACTCCTTCCTGATAAAGATTCTGGTACCGTCCTCGTGGATTGACATGAAGTTGTTGTAATATTGTCTTTTTTATAGCGAGACAGAAATAAACTTTCAAAATAAAGTGCTCAAAAAGATGCAACCGAATAAACGGAGTGGAAATTGTTTAAAGCACTCAGGAGCATGAAACACATGTCAAGTTTGAGCACTTGAAATCATTTGACTCTAAGCTCCTATAATATTATGTCTTCCCGGAGGAAAACAAGACAATTTCCCCTCTCTGTTCAGTTTTGAATGTGAAGAACTTAACAAAATTTTTCAACCGGCAAGAAATTGTACTGGTAGGTTTACTTCACGTGAAACTGTATAGCTGCATAGGAACAAACAATCTAGCAGTCAGTGTTACAGTTAGTTGTCCAAAATAATGTTATTTATTTCAGTTTTGTTGATAAATGATGGATTTAAACTGGGGTAACCATTCAGCCCCTTTTCTAAATATTATCGCACTGCTAACGTAGAAAATACATGTACTACACCCAGTCATCAGTAATTGACATTTGTACAAAAAGAAAGATAGACGATAGTCTTATCGTGTGAGATGAGAAAATTGATCCTGATGCCATTCTTCTTAGATTCAATTGAGATTATATCTCGATCAACTTCATGATGAAAGTAAAAAGTAACTCAGAGCTTCACTTTCTTGCTATTTTGTTGAGAAAGAGACTTAATTGCTGTCCTGGGAAGTCAGTCGACAGGAAAGTAGCTTTGAATCAACAGTAAACTGATTGAAAAATTTAGTTGCCAGTTGGCTTGAAAAAGTGGCTGAGTTGATTCACTGTGAGTAAGAATAAGAGGAATTTGTGCAGAAGATGGGAAGTCTTCGAAAAATACTTCCTTGAAATAACTGTGATTCATGACAAAAAGCACGAAGTCGAAACAGCAAAAAGAACGAATTCTTTGTGTTTCTAAGCAGAGCCAACTCAAGAATATAGAATTCAGAAGAGAAATCACGGTGGAACTATCACAGAATCGCCTTTCTACTACAATCAGCAGAACATTCTATGCTGCTGAATTACGAACGGTCTTCATCAGCCGGCAGTCGGCTCAAGAAGGCTTGGCGAGCAGTTTGACCATTCTTGGATAGCTTGTTACTTATGCCAAACGAAGTGAACAATTGCAAGCGCATCTCCAAGCTTTTACTACTTGCCTGTCTGGTGAAGAATACAAGTTAGCCAACAGCTCTATACTGGGTCATTTGGTCAACTATGATCATGCAACTTCCCTTCCGCATACAAAGTCAAACTGAATGGCTTAAAAGAAGTGTAGCTCTGTCACCAATGCTAAGCAAGGGCGTTAGGAAATCCAACAACTGAAGCCCGAGCTCCACCTACAGAAAAGAAACCCAATTTCTTAGTTGGCCGTAGTCATTATCTTCATTTGGTTTCCCTCATTTTTTCAATAGTACTGTAACCGTTATTGACTAACTATTTTTATTATTTCACTATGTAGTCAACTAGGTCAACTAGTTCACTAGTTACTAGCCGGTCATAAGCACGGGTAAAGAGGGAAGGTTGGGAATACGGCTAGCAACCCTACCCAGGAAAACAAATCTAATCTCTAAAAAAACTTCAAAGCACAAACGATATATAAAAAATAATAACAAAGTTATTCCTCACTGGAATCGGAGAGGCGAAATGACACCGTTTGGTGAAAGCCTGCCTTCGGAAAGCCAATTGGCCGACGTGTCTTCTCTCAATGAAAGTGAAAGTAAACGTGGAGACATGGAATTTCTGCACCATGTTTGAACCCAGTAAGGCAGCCCAGATTGCAAACGAGATGAAGAGTATTAAATTGAAGTGCTTAGGATTTGGGAAAGCAGATGGAATAGGAGTGGACTCTCCAAACTGTCAACTGGAGAATCAATAATCCACTCCGATATTGTCACACAGATGACAACCACGAGCACACTGAGTTTGAAGTGGCTATCATGATGTCCCCTTGAAGAGCATCGAAGGCTCTCATACAGTGGTAACCAATCTCCTCCAGCAGGATCATGTTAGTAAGGTTCAACTCAAAAGGAAGGGAGGTCACGACATAAAATGCTACACTACTCACCTACAAATAATGCAGATGAAGAGAAAGAGGAGGAATTCTACAGGCAACTTCAATCAACACTGGACAAGACCTCAGTTGGCGACATCAAAATTCCAATGAGCGACATGAATGCCAAACTGCGAGGAGTTGACAACACAGGAAGAGAACTGAATATGTGTCAAGAAGATCTAGTTGAATGAACGAGAATGGAGAATTGTTTGCAGAATTCTGTGCATTCAACCATTTGCTGATTAGGAGCAGTGTGAACAAACACAAGGATATCCACAAAGCGACATGGATTTCAATGGACACTAGACACACTAAAAATCAAATCGACTTTATTACGATCACAAGAAAGTGGATATGCAGCCTACTGGACACAAGGTCAAAAACAGGAGCAGATGTAGGTCCAGACCACTATCTAGTGCAAGGAACCTACCTGCAAAATCAAGTTGAAAGCCTTCAACGAAGCCGGTGATAAGCCACAGTTCAAGTACAATACTCGGAAACTGAAGAATGAAACTACAAGGGAGATCTTCACGTCAGCCAGCCATCAAGACAAAATGGGAGATATCCAGCAACATCCCTGAACAAACCTGTGTGGATGAGGACTGGAAGTCTTTGGGAGCTATGTGGAAAGCGACCTGCACAAGCGTATTAGGAAGGAATAAGAAGAGGCGAGATAAGGAATGGATGTCGACGGACTTCCACATGGAAGCTGATGGAGGAGGGAGAGAATGATGGTGATGGTGATGGTGATGGTGAAGTAGTAGACAAACCAGTGCAGTGCAGTGCAGTGCAGTGCAGGGATGAACGACGAGAAGAGGAACTGACTACAACGTATAAAACACTCCACTTGATAAAGAAGTGAAGAAGAGTGTGTGCAAAGATAAGAGACACTTCTACGACACACTGGCAAGTGAAGGAGAATAGGCTGCAGGTAGGATAGACAGAGACCTGACAACATTGTATCAAATAACCAGGTTACTATCTGAAAGGGAAGAGATCAACACAGATGAAGGCAATAGAAGATGAAGAAGGAAATCTACCACTACCACCACCACCCCTGATATTCCTGATTGTGATCGCTTAGACTGGATCATGCAGCAAACAGTGGGGAGCGAGAACAGGAGGATACGTTGGCTGGACTGCGGAAAAGAACCTAGAAGATCTGGATTTCGCCAGTGATGACTTGTGTCCAATGTCACACAAAATTGAAGATCTACAGGCGAAAACTAACAAGTTGACAGAAGAGGCAGGGCAGAGAAGGAAGACGATCACCATCAACGGGAGAAACTTAAAGGAAGTAATCTCCTTCACCTATCTGGGAAGCACTGTTTCAACTAGAGGTGGTACAGACGAGGATGTCAAAGTGAGAATCGGAAAAGCAAGACAGGCGTTCATTAACCTGAAACCAGTGTGGAGATCTTCTGCACTGCACTCAGCATGTGGAACAAGATCCGGATTTTCAACACCAATTCAGTCAAGTTAGTGCTTCTGTTTGGTTCAGAGACTTGACGCGTTACGAAAGGGATTTCCAATAGACTACAGACATTCATCAACAACTGCTTATCCTGGCTCGCTACTGAAGATCAGATGGCCAGAATAATAAGAATAAGCAACAAGGAGCTGTGGGAACGAACCAACCAAGAATGTATCACCCAACAAATATGCAGTGGAAGGAAGTGTAGATGGACTGGATTGGGCATTCACTGAGAAGACTGACTGGGGACATCACGCGTCAGGCCAGGCCCTCGAGTGGAATCCCCATGGGAAGCGACGAGTTGGGTGTCCGAGGTGAGGGTGACATGGAGGAGATCATGCGAGGAGGAAATGAGAGCTTGTGGGCTGTTGTGGAGCCAGGTTGAAATGATTTCAGAGAACAGAGTGTACTGGAGACGTGCTACTGATGCCCTATGTTCCATTAGGAACCCAAGGGACTAATAATAATAAATAATAATGCAGTTTACTGTACCGTGTTTTTGACTAGCAGTTGCAACTTCTCATTAAAGTTGTCCTAATAATCTACTGCGATTATTGATAACAGTAGGTAATCTTTTACCTACTGATCACCCTTTGGTTACACAATTTCTGACTCTAGAAACGGCTTGCTTTCCCCTCTGGGAATATTCTGTTTTGATACTGACTTATTCGCCAATAACAGACTTACAGGTTTGATATTGCTATGTTTACGATTGCACAGAGATTAAAAATGATTCACTGAAAGGAAAATTTTGCTTCTTGAGTTGCTTCGTGCCCCTTATAGGAACTAATAGAAGAATTATTTGCCTCAAAATAACAAGCACAGTAGTTTGTCTGTTATAAGATAGATTTGTGTACATGTAAACATGCTCTATATTCGACGTATTACTAACTTTGACTGTTCACAACCGTTTAGAGACAAAAAATAATGTTCAGAGTTACATTTTTACATAATCTGCTTATCACGGTATGAAATGTAAAATGTAGATATAATACGTTTACAAGCTTTCGGATCTGTTTACTGTTATCAGCATGAAGCTAATTTTATTAGTACGAAAAACATCGAAATTTATAAATACCTACTTAACTGGAAATTGATGACATTCTTCTAAACTCACAAGTCCTAATGTAATGGGTTAGGAGAAAAAAGAAATTAGAGAAGCTTTTGAATGTTAGAAAAGTATAAAAAGAGGAAATGGCAAACGTCTACATGAAAATAATGCATATTTCATTCTTTTAATGCTTGAGAACAATGCATAAAATATTTCGTAAAGCAAATTTACTCTTTTATGATTTCAGATGATCTTTAACTCCATCTAAACTACATTAATTATTTAATACGAAATATTATATTGTTATATTATTTATTTCGTTTTCTACATGAATAAATTAATAAATATGAAGATGACATTGTCCATTTTAAACAAAAAGAGCCATACTGAATGAAGGATTTGGAAAGATATTTATTATTTGTAACTGTTCTTGAAAACAAAATATATAATTCTGTCTGCTGACAACACAAATCTGTGTAGTGATGTATTTGATAATGATAGTAGACCTAACTATAATCATATCTCACAGATTACCATTGACGATGACATTTCTATAGTTATAGAGTCTGTCAAAGAGTGCTGTACCCACTTAATAGAAAAAAAACTATATTTATGCAAAGCCTATCAACGCTTATGTTATTAATTTTGGGTGAGACAAATGATAAAGCTTTGTTACGTAAAAGTCCATAAGTTAAGATAGACAGAAAGAATGAGCAAAAGAATTAATCCGGTGGAGAAAATTTCTGGTATATACATCGTCAAAGATACACAAACAAATAAGCCATGAAAAATAACTGCAGCTACCTCTAACTAGTAAGCGACAAATGAAGTTAGATAAGTAAACCTTTATAAGCAGAAAGCATCATCCAGGTTTCTGTATTTTTGAGTCATTATACAAATGTTTCTCTCCGGTAAAGTGAATTTATCTCTCGCCAAAACGTTAATTTTGTCACAAAAGTAATGTATCTTCTATTAACATATGAAGTAACATTGAAAACCTGCTCGACTGTGTTGAACTTACCATACTTTATAATTCAAAGTATTTTTTGACTACAATTAAAAAAAATTATTGTATGAGATTTCATCATTCTTAACAGACTTGCACAACATCATATAACCTATTTTACAAAAACTTCTTAACCTGCATAGTATACTGCATAATCCTCGAGTTGTGGATTACCACTTTAGATTATGATAATAGAAGTAATCGAAGAATAAAGTAATATAGTGCAGTTTATTCAATGCTCAAACACGGTATTAGTAAAGGTTGTAATGCTAATATAGTTCGACAAAGCTACAGTAATGATAATTTAACGTATGGGATTAATTAAGCAAAGGAGATGTCCGCATTTCTTAAAAAACATTATTTTTCGAAAATGGCAATAAAGCTGAATAGTTTCTTGCTTTTGAGAATGATTTCAGTTATTTCTCTTGACACTTTACGCATATGCGGCTTCCGTTAGTTATCAAAATGAAAAAAAGCTCACTTAGTCATATGGTCGTACTTGGCTTGCTGGATTCCAGAATGAAACTGTGCATACTAATCTAAAAAATACGGTAGTTTCTCATTACCTTTTTACATAAAAGAGTTAAGTTTTTGGAAATGAGCTGCATTCTACCGACACTGAGGAAAAAACATTGCATCATTAGTTTTGAATAATTTAAGCAGTAGTAATAGTTATAAGACCACCTCTAATTTAATAGTGGTGAACACTATTTTCCTAAAGAAAGTGTTCATTTATTGCGCATTTAAGTTGATTTTCACAGTGAAATTTCTTCCTATACACCAGAAAATATCTTTCCTTTCTGTAAACAATTTAGGTTCATAGTCAAGTGATTGATTATCAAATCATCACTGAAGGTATCTCATAGAGACAGTAATTAACACTTAACTTCCTAAAATCCAATATTAAGCATTGGAAGACATGATGAAAAGAAACTTATATCCCTTATTAGTTACTTTTTTATTCATCAAAACTACCTGTTTGGTAATAACAGAAATCGAATACGTTGTATGTAGACGTTATGTTACTACGATGCTAATGTCTCAGTCAAGACTTTATGATATTCTTTCCAGTATTAGCAAGAAATTACTACTGGATGTATTGGTGCAGATGGAAGGAAGGGGAATGATATTACCAGACAAGTGTTATCGACCGTGCTATTTTATTTATTTGGCGTTGCATTTTGATCAGGAATTATTCCATTCCATTGTTGCATATTTTGCCTCATCCCACACTATTATTAGTAAGACTTAGCTTAAAAACAGCCACAACTAAAGTAAAATCAATTGCTGCGCACTATTCTTATCGTTATGTATAAAACTTGTTACCTTTCTTATGAATTGTGGTACCTTGTTGACATATAGTACACAATTCAGATTATTAACACGAAAGGATAGTTAGCCTTAGCTTTATCTACTAGTGTACGAAGGAAGAAGAAAAAACCATTAGTCTAAAGGTTGAACATATATCGTCCTGCACTGAGTCCTGTTGGTGACTCAGATGTGTAGATACTACTGTGATATTCAAACGGTTATATGGACAGACTGTCGATATCACCTAATAGTGTCAGATAAATGTATTTCCAGTGATTGGAGTAAAATAAAAATTTGGTCAGCACTCAGACCTCGTAGCTCAATTGGTTGAGCATCGGGCCGAAAACCCACTGGTCGCTTATTTGAATCCGACTGTGGTTCAAATTTTCGTCTCACCTTTAATCATCAACCAGTATAAATACCAGCCTGCCAAACTACGGCTAACTCAGATGGTCAAATTGTATTTCTAGTTATTAGTTCAAGTACTTGATCCGGGCTATACCAGTTTATTTATTTTCATTGGAGAACGACACTTGGGTTGACTCAAAGACAGAGACTCTTAAACGATAAAAGCGCTAAATCCTTAACTTTTCCCTTCAAAAGTGATAAATGTTTTGATTCAGTTGTCACAGTGATCGGGGAAACGTTTTCGAAAAACTGCCTTATTTAACGCGTCTGTATTTGTATTGGTGTATGGACGGTTTCTTACAAATTATGAAATTATCTGTCCGTCAGAATCACAAGAAACACTCTAATCCTTCATGGTAATTGCAAAGTCAGTGCTTTGTAGACTGATTCAAATTTCGTACGACCTATTAATATCAAGGTAATCATTAGAATCATGTAAAAACTGATCATACAAAATTTAGTTGTATTCAATAGTGTGATAAATGAAAGATTTTTCAGAATTTGATTGGTGATAATTATGAGTAAAGAATATGAAGTGTTATGTATTTTGAGTTTCATAACTAGTGGTTATCACCTCATTAAACCAGTCTGCATTTAAAGTTTGGTGCTTTTGTTCAAATGTAGCAGTTATCAAAATAATCACGTCTTTCTTCATTGAACCTGACAGTAAAGGTTACACTAGTCATATATAAAAATATAAGGGATTATCTAATTGAAATATCTTTAGTTTGAAGGACAGATTTTATGTATGGGAACGTTGGGTGAAATGGGACGAAAAATTTAGCGGAGTTACTATTTGGGTTAGGGACCATCAGACTACTGATCTGTTGCCCTACTACCTGAGATCGAAGATTAAACTGGTATTTGAATTGCAACTTCACTTCATTTACCGAAAGTTTCGTTCATGTGACATATGAATGAGTCATAACTAGCTGACTAACATTATTAACTAGATAATATTAATAGTAATACAAGTTGTTGTTGTTGGAATTCCTGGCAAAGAGTTCGAAAGCTATTATTCAACATATATATCCAATATCCTCTTATCTGTTTATTAAGTGATTGATCACTAAATAACTACAAAACTTCACTCTTATATAAACGGTGAGTTTGACTTTTGAGATACTGATCATTTAAGCACTTTTGGAAGTTCATCACCATCAACAGCAGTAATAGTGAAAAAATAAAGAAACATAAATTACATAGAATAATTTTAGCCAATATTAATAAATGGCTTTTTGACAGAATCAGTTCTAATAGCCTAGCCTTTATTCATGTCATAATGCAAAGGAGTAGATTTTACTAATAAACTGTAAAAGTTACAAAATACACACTGCTTACTACTGAGAATGAAGTTATACGAAGGTCAGCTGTTGTTGTATGAAATTAACTTGTAAAAGAGTCAGATTGCCTGGGTATTATAGCACAACTCATATATATATTACCACATATAATGGGTAATGTTAAGATAATTTGGATTGAAAATAGTGACACAACTGAATACGAAACACAAAAGACTCTCCCTAATCAAGTAATTAGCAACTGAGAACAAGGCACAGTAGGAAGAAACCGAAAGTATTTATTATTGTAAAATATTAAGGACCAAGAAAAAATTCAGATACAAAGTTATATATGCAGGTTTTGGTTAGGCGAACCTGTAAATTAGCTAGTAAGCTGGCGAATTCATGCAGCCAGATTTAGAATTTTACAGAAGTGGAATTTTTTTACAAATGATGCAAAACGTAACGTTTCATTTTCTGAAAACTCAGGTCAGATTTCGGACAAAAAGTGGCATTTTATGTAGTATGTTTCCTTTCAATTAATACTTCGAATAATGTGAGTTAGTTACTGGCATACTTTATTACCTTGCTGAAAAGAAAGGGGAATGGTTTTTATGATGTTATCATGTATAACTACGGCGATTTCTAGCACGACACTAGTAAACTTATCAATCAAAACTCTAACTCAGAAGACAACTCAGTTTCAGTATTTGCAGACTGAGCCATAAGTTCTAGAATGATTTATTCGAGTATACATGCATGCAAATGGTGACTTACGTTACGTAGAGAACCCAAAGAATATAACACCCATAACTACATTAGTAGGCCATGAGGTCAGAAACTTATATGAACTAGCTCTGACTTTATTTAAACGTCATTTGTGAGTATAAAGCAACTCTTAAAGTAGGATTATTTCCCGTGAGCAAATAAAATATGCTTAAATTGTGACCGCAGATATTATGTAATGGTTGCAAATTATCTAACAACACCAAACACAAAGAAATAAAGAATATTATTTCATGACTAGAAAAATGATAGAAGTAATGATACACTTTCATCACTTTTGCAACATAAGATGATACCTAAAACTTGTAGAAATACATAAATGGGTTCAGTTTTTCTTCATAGTTCAATGGACATTTTTTAACGAATTATAAGGCCACACCATAACTATTAGTCCTTCATACTGGGGCAAAGTTAGAACTTTTCAAGCATATATATGAAGAAGTTAAGAGAACTGAGAAGGAATCGTATTTATCTAAACTGAAATGTAGAATCTGTGATGCGAGTGAAGTATGGAACCAAACAGCATGAGTCTTAGTAAACCACTGACTCCAATTTGGAAAATTAAGTTCTGCAAGCCTACTTTTTCTGGTTAGACTGGTGATGAGCTCGGCTAAAAGAGAATAAACTAGTCATTGAGTCTCTAGATCACTTTCATCTGACTAGCGATATCTACAGATCACCTTTAGAGGCTTTTACAAATCATTTTGTTAGGTAGTATATTGTTGTGATTCACAAGACTTTTGTGTCAGAGATCACAAATTATGGTTTTGATTGCATGGTTTCCAATGCGAACTTTGTTGATACTACAGATGTCAACACAGACAATGCAATTTGCAAATAATTTACAAATTAAACATTCCGTGAGGCGTGAACTGTTGAAAGAGCTCAGTGAATGATCAATCAAATATATATATATATATATATATATATATATATATATATATATATATATATATATATATATATAGTGTTTTATGCGATAAAACCAAGAATAAGCCAACTGGTTGAGTAACCATGAGTTCAGTAACATTTCAGTGACCCTAACTGAAATAAACGACAGGGTTTTCATTCTACAAGGTCTTTCTTTTAGAAAGAAGAAGTTAACAAAAGATACAGGCATACATGGAAATAACACATATGAAGCTAATTTACGCTTACAAAATAAGTTAATAACTAGCTACAAAATAAGTCTTAACTAGTCATTCAAACGAAAGGTTCACTATAGCATAATCACTTTGGTACATGCTGAAAACATCAGGCCTGGAAAATCTCTAAACATTACTATCGTACACAGCTGCAGCATTCAAAGTTGAAACTTTTTATTAAAGTCAAAAATGTTGCTGTATGCACATAAAAATGAGGCACGACTTTTGATTCACTGATTTGAAAACTGTATGTCACCAAAGCGTATTATACAGATATGTATATATTTTGAAGGGACGACTCTAGACAAGATCTAATAATTAGACTTTGTGGATTCGATTATTTTTACTTTGATGAGGAGTACAAGTAGTAGGTTTTCAAACAGAAATGCTCTCTTATTGCAAGTATGTGTTATCCACAGGTAAAATTCATAACATTGACAAATTTAATGAATCCTTCTTTTGTAATTATGTGACAGAAAAATATGCCGAAACAACCGTTCACTATTTACAATGCGTAATATTCTACACTGATGTATCAAGAATGGCACAAAGCAGGTATGATAATGAAGTGAAGGATGTTAGAAAATTGGAACATTTGTTAAAATTAAGGTTAATCAATAGTAAAGTTCAGTCCATTATTAGGTCACACTAACAAAAGTAGTGAAGCAAATAAAGAATTATTTGTCGAGATTTTATCAACCAGTTGTGAGAATCAAGTGTATTCATGTGAAGAAATGTTAGTAAAGATGAAAATAATTGATTTCATAAACAAAAGATACAAAATTCAAGAGCAGTTTCTAATTGTATTACTGAAATATTTGTTTAATCCTCCAAATAAAACGTTCTGTGACTGGTCCATTGTCGTAGGAATGTTGATCTGATGGAGTTGTTTGCATGTAAACAAAACGTATTCACAAACTTTTGCTAGACGTAACGTTATTGATTTATCCAAATTTCATGTTGTACTGATCAGTCCTGTTACATACAGGTTTTGATGGATTCGCCCTAAACAGAGAGGTGTATTTATTTCCCTTTATTCAAAACGAGTAGTCAGTATGTTATGGATAGCAGTATTGCTTGCGCTATAGCGCTTTGTAATTTTTCATAGTCTCAAAACACCCTGTTGCATATTGAGATGTAAATGCAGGTTGCTATTGCAGTTAGTCATAAAGTATAGGAACTATTCCACTTTAAACATACCTTATCAAACCATTATCAGTTAACGCTGGAAATCATGCTCATGATAAAAATTTTTAATGAATAAAATAGGGATAAAAACATTTAATTTTCTGACCTATATTTCATGATATTTCTAAATCTGGATTTTGTTTCCTTCCTCATTTAAAAGAAGTGACAGCATAAACCGTTACCAGCGTCCTTCAAAAATATGTGTAACGATTTTCCTTTTAGTATACTTATAAAGCCTATGATAGGACTAAGTTCTCCACTTAGATTTGTTTACCGTAAGAAACCTTGTAGAGGAATTGAGTGCAGTAATCCACATACCAACGTAAAAATCCAGATAAGTAGCATAACTTATATCATCATTGTTATTTAGCAAATGAAAGCAGGAGAAAATTTTTGATGCATGGGACATTTTCTTTGATGTTGGATATAAAAATTTACACGCAGTAATAATGAAGGTGCACTAGTGTTCCCTAAGTTGATACTAGATCTTATATCAACACAAATTGCTACATATCACTTTGTATTGGCGCCGTCTGAAAATAAGGATTAATATTATTATAGTGTCCCCTGAAATCCTAGTGGAGTATAGGGCTTCAGTAGCACGCCTCCATTCTACTCTGTTCTCTGCAATCTTTTAAACCTGGCTCTGCGACTGCCCTGATGCTCTCACTTCCCCCTCACATGATCTCCTCCATGTCAACCCCTCCTCGGACGCCCAACTCGTCGTTTCCAATTTGGGTTCCACTCGATGGCCTGGCCTGCAACGTGATTTCTCCGAATTGTATTCTCAGTGCATGCCCAATCCACCTTCACTTCCTTCTGCATATTTGTTGAGCGATAGGTTCCTGCTTCGTTGGTTCGTTGCCAGGCCAGAGTTCCTTGTTGCTTATTCTTATTATTCAGGCCATCTGATCTTCAGTAACGAGTATGGGCAGTTGTTGATGAATGTCTGTAGTTCGTTGGAAATGCATTTTCTGACCCATTTGATTGTCATTCTATGCTCTGTTCTATGATGATGCGTAGCGCAGTGTTGCAGTTTGGTCCGCACATGATTTGTACTTCCTGAAACCAGCCAGCCAGCCAGCCAGCCTGTTCTGGTCGTAGTTTTGAATTCAGCGTGTTTCTTAGTCTCCCCAGGATGATGCTGCCTAAAATTGTGCTTGGGGTAGACAGGAGTGCTGCGTGATTCCTCACCAGTTCTTGCAAACACTTAGGTCGCCCCACCACAACCACCTGCACTTCGTCTAGAAATACCACTTGCAGCCCAGCCACAGAACTACAGGTGGATGCAAATCCTCTAACAGGATTCGAATTCCTGAACTCCATAAAGCTACTGAAATGCGAAAAAGCAGCAGGACCAGATGGAATCCCACCAGGAGCAAAGAGGGCGGACGCATAGACAACAGCGGACATGCTCACACCACTATTGAAGAAGGTTTGCAAGGAAGGAAGTAACGAAGGCTACCTACCTGAAGATTGGAAGAATGGTTACCTTGCCAAACTGCCGAAGAAGAAGGGCGACCTAATTGTTTGCAAGAACTGGTGAGGAATCATGCACCACTCCTGTCTACCCCAAGCACAATTTTAGGCAGCATCATCCTGGGGAGACTAAGAAACACGCTGAATTCAAAACTACGACCAGAACAGGCTGGCTGGCTGGCTGGCTGGTTTCAGGAAGTACAAATCATGTGCGGACCAAACTGCAACACTGCGCTACGCATCATCATAGAACAGAGCATAGAATGACAATCAAATGGGTCAGAAAATGCATTTCCAACGAACTACAGACATTCATCAACAACTGCCCATACTCGTTACTGAAGATCAGATGGCCTGAATAATAAGAATAAGCAACAAGGAACTCTGGCCTGGCAACGAACCAACGAAGCAGGAACCTATCGCTCAACAAATATGCAGAAGGAAGTGAAGGTGGATTGGGCATGCACTGAGAATACAATTCGGAGAAATCACGTTGCAGGCCAGGCCATCGAGTGGAACCCAAATTGGAAACGACGAGTTGGGCGTCCGAGGAGGGGTTGACATGGAGGAGATCATGTGAGGGGGAAGTGAGAGCATCAGGGCAGTCGCAGAGCCAGGTTTAAAAGATTGCAGAGAACAGAGTAGAATGGAGGCGTGCTACTGAATCTGCATATTCCTCTGGGAACTCAGGGTACAGTTGGTAGATGTATAATATTAATATTTATTGGTTTGGTTTTACGGGGTATTGTTGCTATCCCTTTGGTTATCCTTCCTTCTTTACCTGGGCTTATGACTGGCTAGTAGTTATTGAATTATTTAAGCAAGCGAGGTTATATGTGCTGTGTACGAAAATTTTTTCATCTTTTTCTGATAACTCAGCGTAACTTCATTATGAAACATCTGCTTCTTGGCTGTGAAACTCGATTTTCAGCATTTTGATGAATCTGTCCTTTACATTCTCTAGTTCGCGTAAATTTGGACACTTATGTAATATTTTTGGAAACTGAAGACTCCTCAGTTCTGTTTGTTATGTGGACTGGATAATATTTCTGTATTACTTGGGATTTGATCACTACTTCTTTTCCTGTGCAAGTAAACATGTCTCCATTCGTATAAATTGGCTTTTCATCCTTTCTTAAGATCCAAACCACCATCATCTCTATATTTAGCTACAAATCTTTTCGTTTATTTCAAAACAGTCGACGTTGTGTGATTATATTAAGGAGGAAACCAAAAGACATTTGGTCTAGTGCATTACTAATATAAGATATTCCTGCTCACCACTAAAATGAACATAAATTTTGAAAGCAGGGAGTAAACCCCAACAGTAATCAGTAGCATTGAAAGTAGATGAAGAATTGAACTTCATGAAAATAAATAAGATGAATGTAAAAGACAGCATGACGTGTGATGCCATTATTCTCAATTTGAGATAGTCAAAATATTCTTATAAGAATTTCCTGATGTACAAAGAAAAGGTGAATTACGTCCATGAAGTTATTGATAATGATATCAACATGTTGAAGAAATGAAAGTTACGTTCGAAAACCAAAATAAAGATTCATCAGTCTAAAAAAAGTAAACTGAACCACTAATAGAAAGTGTTTAAGCGCCTTCTCAGTGTTCTCAGTAACATAAAAAAATAGCATGTGCTATTTTATTTTCCAGTTTGATTTATGTGTTTTACTTTCTGAAAGATGGATCCCCACATGTATACAAAACAGTGACTATCTTTTAATTGATACTGAGGGATAACTGAAGGTGAAATGGAAATTTGGACCGCGGTGAGGTTCGAACTAGCGGACGCTAAGTTTCTGGTCTGGTACCCCACCAACTGAGCCACACGGTCAAAGGTACATTTATTTGCCGGTTACCTATAGTGTACGGTTTTATTCCGTTAGCCTGAAGCTGCAGATGAGTAAGAAAATTCTGGTAGGATGAAATTAACTCGTATAAATATTGTAAGACAGAGAGAAGGTGTTTTGTGGACATGAACTGTATGTCTTTATCCTATACAAAACATCAGCCTTCTCAGTAGCTGAAATCCTAAGAAGCATTATTTGTATATATTTATTAGTATTGCATCTAGTTATAAATCTCCTTATTTGTTGTGTCGGTGTAATATCTGTATTCTACAAAAGCTTTGTCGCGGGAAATCCAGAATGAATCGAATATAAGGTGAAAGGTACTGAATAAATTTTGTGACTCATAGAACACTTCTGTAGCCGTATGTTAATTTTGTTTGACGATGGTCTGCTTGTATACCTGGGCTACTGGATTTTCCATCTCTTATATTGCATCAAAATTTTATGCTGTTTAGTTTGTTTTAGCCATTTTATTATGTCAGTGGACCACATTATATACTCAAGCATGTTTTTAAAAAAGTTTGTAAGCTACTATGATGCCTTTATCAAATAAGGTGGGGAAAAAGCAGCCGGTGGATGTTAAAGTGCCTTGAAGCAAACAGCATCTCAAATGACTCTGTCTGAAGTTCTAAGCACGGACTTCAGTTCCTTGCCGTTTTTCAAAATGTGCCCTTATGCTGAAGTAATTACATTACAAGAAACTTGGATGCAAGATCTTTATGACAGTAATTCAGCTTCTTTTCATAGTATCAAAATTTTGGTCTGGATCGACGTATCTTGGAGGTGGTGTAGCTACCTTCATCGACACCCATTGGTGCAAGTCGAGTCATATATGCTTCATATTCGCAAGTGATTAAACAAACTGCATTACTGTGATTTATCTTGGTGTGTGCTTTACTTCGAACCTTTCCCGGTGCTTCCGTATATTACTAAGTTACAAAAACATTTTCCGCATAGCGTTCAACATAAGGATGCCGACAGCACATAGTATGACAGCCTCTTCTCTTGTGTTTCGTAAAAACCTGCATCTTATGTATTCTCCTTTATTGTTTCTCGAAAACTGAAAAACATATCACGTGATATTGAGTAAAATTTTGAATACTGTTAGCAGAACTGTTGTTGTGTCTCTAAGCCTTCAAATTGAAATTGTTGTATACAAACATCTGAACTCATGTAAATATCTGGAAAGACTGAATTTATCTGATGACCACAATCCTCTTTACTGAAATTTCTCTAGTCGTTGGTCCTCAGACAAGACAGGAATAGGGTATATAAGACTTTATGCATATACTACTAGATATAAAATTTCTACAATACAGTATTCAGTTATTAGCCTGTGTGAGAGTGTTGAAAATGAACTGATTAGTCAAATTTTGTTTCTGAAAACAAGCTAATTAAAGATTACACAGCTAGCTGCTATTATTGTATTACCATTTATTTGAGTGACCATTTGCTTAAGTTAACTCTGTATTCTCAATAAATTTGTAGATGAAGCAAATGTTCTTATCTTTTATTTATAATTTCTACTTATTTCATTTTATTATGTATATGTATATAAACACCCTTCCTGTCCAATTGATGCTATGTAACATGCTGGAAATTATGTACAGTATTTGGGAAATATCTGTCGGGATAGAGCCATCGTCATTATTAATATTATTATTGTTGTTATTAACATTGAAATGCATATGATTTTGAAAACATCTTAGTGTCCATTGCAATATAACCGAAATTTCTGACAAAGAACTACCACTTCTTGTTACATCATCCCGTTTCTCTTGAAAGAATCAGTACCTGTGTTGACATTGGCCAGGTTTATATGTGTGTGAAATTCACATAAGTATAATAGTCAAGGAAAGCAGACGAGGGATTTCATAAATTTACAGTTTGAAGAAATATACAAAATTATAACAAGATGAAAGAAGAAATCAGGCAGACTGAAGAGAAAAAATACAGTGAGAGATTTTATCACTGAATATTTTATTATTTAAATAAAATCAACCTTTCGTAAACCCATACTTTTATTACTATTATAAATATTTTTGGTTAGGTCATGGTAGTACAAATTTACACTGAAAGATATTGTAGTGTATTTCTGAACTGACTAACAGAAGAATCTACAAGATATATTGATAACCACTAGCAGACATGACGATAATGAACTGTGACTTATCCGATATCAAAATAAGCTTATTATTATTGTTATTAACACTATGACTGTAATTATTATGCGGAACAGATGCGTAATGAATTGCGTAAAAAAGAAGTAGAAATAGTTCTGGATTCCAGTCATTACGCATCAAATGATCGCTTTTCTGTGAGAATAATGCAGTTAGGATATTGAAAATAATATCACTAAAAATGTTTAAGAAATAATTATCATTGCCAATATTTTGAGTATCTGTGTTTGTCACTTCGAAAGAAAGTTATAATACTTTTATGTAGGTAAAGAATGAAAAATGGTATAAAGGAAAACATCTTCTTTTCGATACAATCAACATAAAATGGCTGCTGAAGAATATTTTAATATGATAACCTATTTGAATGAAGTAACTGGAAAATAAGAGGAAAAACTTATTTCAAATTCTCTGTTGATTTGAAGTATATTAAGAAAGGAAAAGAATGAGTATATACGGAATGAATGAGCAAACATTTTCATTAAAAAAAATCATTTTTATATCACAGGTTTACTTCAGATTTACCATTCTTCTTCTCACACTTTGAAAATTATTCTTATGAGGAAAATAAATACACATTTTATGATAAAAGGAAGAGTCTTTCAGTGATGTGACAAAAATTCTTTTAATCTGTAGATTAGATAAGTTGCGCAATAAAGTGGTAAGTGAGCCATCTAGAAAGTCATATTTTATAAAATTTATTTGTAAATTAATTTGAATTCAGGCGGTGGTCCTGGGTAATTTACTTTGGATGCTGGTGCACATTGGTGGTCTTCTTGTTTATAGTTATTCTGTTTTGCAAACTCTGAAGATTCATAGAAAATAGTACTTGAACTTCTTGTGTCTAGTGATTTTTCCTCATCTTGGCTTGTAAAGTATGTATTTGAGGTTGTTAACGCTTGTACTAGCGGTGTACTTAATCTTCTGTTTAATGAGAGTGAATTGTTACCACCTTGTAAATAATTACTTCCAACAGAAGAGGAGGAACATGAGATGGTGTAGTTCCGAATTACTTCATCCACTAACATATCCATTCTTCCAGCGGTTCGAGTCACTTCAGTGGAAAGAAACAAGTAAAAATATCAATGAAAGCTAATCAAGTAACTTCAACAGACGATAAAATAGCTTAGAATGTTATACAAATGTAATACAATTTAGGTATGACTCTTCTTGAGACTACTAGGCTTTCATATTCCTCACGATTCAGTTCATAAATCGTTTTCAAGCAATTCAATCAAATAAAGCCGGTAAGCAAACCTTAATTGGGCTATATACTGTTTACCTGCAAAAGTAGCTAAAATTCAAACGATTTATTACACCATGAAAGTAACTTAGATTCTCTGTTAATGAACCTTCACTAGTTGCACAAGCATTAAAACATGAAATGATCAAGTAATTCCTTATGTAACTGTTTTGTTCGAACACTTTTTTCGTTGTAGATATTACTGTATGCAATTGTAAACTTAAGTGACAGGAAAAGTTTAACCCCAGTGCTCATTTCAGAATGGAAAGCCGGGACGCCGGATGAATTCATCCAGTGCCTGGCTTAATTTCCTCAACACTAGACTTCAACACCAAAGTTATCTATATTTCGGTATTTTAACACTTGTCGAGGTTAGATAGGCCTTTTAAAGCAGGAAACGACGCAAAGTTGTTCGGACGATTATGATCAAAGAACTTTAAGAAAGATAATTATGGATTACTGGTCAGCGTGATTGAGGTACTCTCTAGCATATTCATATTAGATTAGGTTCTATAAAAACAATCTCAGTTGCTAATTGTGCTTATTTACAGGAAAAAAGATAAATCTTCTCGTACTGGTTCTTGCTTCGTTGGTTCGTTGCCAGGCCAGAGTTCCTTGTTGCTTATTCTTATTATTCAGGCCATCTGATCTTCAGTAACGAGTATGGGCAGTTGTTGATGAATGTCTGTAGTTCGTTGGAAATGCATTTTCTGACCCATTTGATTGTCATTCTATGCTCTGTTCTATGATGATGCGTAGCGCAGTGTTGCAGTTTGGTCCGCACATGATTTGTACTTCCTGAAACCAGCCAGCCAGCCAGCCAGCCTGTTCTGGTCGTAGTTTTGAATTCAGCGTGTTTCTTAGTCTCCCCAGGATGATGCTGCCTAAAATTGTGCTTGGGGTAGACAGGAGTGGTGCATGATTCCTCACCAGTTCTTGCAAACAATTAGGTCGCCCTTCTTCTTCGGCAGTTTGGCAAGGTAACCATTCTTCCAATCTTCAGGTAGGTAGCCTTCGTTACTTCCTTCCTTGCAAACCTTCTTCAATAGTGGTGTGAGCATGTCCGCTGTTGTCTATGCGTCCGCCCTCTTTGCTCCTGGTGGGATTCCATCTGGTCCTGCTGCTTTTTCGCATTTCAGTAGCTTTATGGAGTTCAGGAATTCGAATCCTGTTAGAGGATTTGCATCCACCTGTAGTTCTGTGGCTGGGCTGCAAGTGGTATTTCTAGACGAAGTGCAGGTGATGGTGGCGATGGTGGTGGTTGACTCAAGAGTTCTCTGAAGTGGTCAGTCCATCGTTTCCTTTCTTTCTCTTCCTTCATAATTAGATTTCCTTCTTCATCTTTTATTGCCTTTATCCGTGTTGATCTCTTCCATCTCAAATAGTAACCTGGTTATTTGATGCAATGTTGTCAGGTCTCTGTCTATCCTACCTGCAGCCTGTTCTCCTTCACTTGCCAGTGTGTCATAGAAGTGTCTCTTATCTTTGCACACACTCTTCTTCACTTCTTTATCAAGTGGAGTGTTTTATACATTGTGCTCAGTTCCTCTTCTCGTCGTTCATCCCTGCACTGCACTGCACTGCACTGCACTGGTTTGTCTACTACTTCACCATCACCATCACCATCACCATCATTCTCTCCCTCCTCCATCAGCTTCCATGTGGAAGTCCGTCGACATCCATTCCTTATCTCGCCTCTTCTTATTCCTTCCTAATACGCTTGTGCAGGTCGCTTTCCACATAGCTCCCAAAGACTTCCAGTCCTCATCCACACAGGTTTGTTCAGGGATGTTGCTCGATATCTCCCATTTTGTCTTGATGGCTGGCTGACGTGAAGATCTCCTTTGTAGTTTCGTCCTTCAGTCGCTGTTCCCTTCTGGGTGTTCAACTTCAACTCTGGTCTATCACCGACTTCCTTGAATTGGAGGCTTCCAACTTGATTTTGCAGGTAGGTGCCTTGCACTAGATAGTCAGTGGTCTGAGCCTACATCTGCTCCCCTTCTTCATCTGATCTTGTGTCCAGTAGGCTGGCTGCCTCTCCACTTTCTTCACATTGAGATGAAGTCGATGTGATTTTTAGTGTAGTATGTGCATCTGGTGAAATCAAATGCATGTCACTAAATGAATATGCTTGTGCTTGAACACAGTGTCTCGCCTCCAATCACCAAATCGTTGAATTCGCAGAATTCAGCAAACGATTCTCGATTCTCGTTCATTTCTCCTAGTGCTTCTCGACCCATTGTTAGATCTCTTCCTGTGTTGTCCACTCCTCGTAGTTTGGCATTCATGTCACCTCATCCATCAAAATGTTTATGTCGCCAACTGAAGTCTTGTCCAGTACTGATTGACTGGAGTTATCTACAGAATCCCTCCTTTTTCTCTTCATCCGCATTATTTATAAGTGCGTAGCGTTACATTGAATGGTTGTGACTTTCCTTCGTTTTGATTTGAACCTTGCTGTTATGATCCTGATGGTGGAGGAGATTGATTCCCACTGCATCACAGAGAGCCTTCGATGCTGTTGAGGACATCATTATACTCACTCGGAAACTCGTTGTGCTCATAGTTGTTGTCTGGGTGAAAATATCGGAGTGGATTATTCAATCTCCAGTTAAGAGTTTGGAGATTCCACTTCCATTTCACCTGCTTTCGCAGATTCCCATCACTTCAGTGATATACCCTCTCATCTCGTTTACAATCTGGGCTGCCTTGCTGGGTTCAAGCATGGTGCTGACATTACATGTCCCCACGTTTAAATTCGCTTTCATCGAGGGAGAGAAGACACATCGGCCTGGTCAATTGGCTTCCCGAAGGGAGGCTTTCACCAACTGGCGTCATTTCGCCTCTCCGATTCCAGCGAGGAATGATTTTTTTATATTTTTAATATTCTTTTTATGTTATGAATTTTCTCTAGCCATTGGATTGGTTTTGCGGTGTAGGGTTGCTAGCACTACGCCCAGTCTTCCTACTTCATCTGGTCTTAGGACAAGCTAGTAGCTAATGAACTAGTTAACTAGGCTAGGTCTCAGAAATCTTTAGTTATATTTAACTGATACTAACCGGAATTCCAGAACAGCGAATTTAAAAATATCGGGCAAGTTTTAGACCTACATTAGAGTTTATTATTCAGGGTTTCATCTCTGAACACACTCTGGAATATATGTATACTCAAAGCTATCATATACTTGCCAGGTTTTTTAGCTGAAGACATCACTTTCATGCTTTGGCCAGTAGGTTTCGTGACAGTGTCATGTTGTTGAGGTAGTATTCAAATATTATATTGGGCTTTGCGTAGTAATTGCAAAATTTTTAAAAATCAGGGTCTTCTGCACTCCTCAATAATGGTTCATGTATAACAAATATAGACTGTTGCATAAGAAGTGGTTTATACTGACCATCAGATTTCAGATACAAAGTTGTTTGGTAGGATATTCCAATCACTTAAGTTTTCTCAATGAATTCATGTACCAAGTTTGATGTAAGACATGAGAACAGATTTATTTCCTTGGTTTTATCTATCAACAAGTTTTTAATTGTTCCGATATATTTAGTTATCACTGGTTGATTGGTATTTTTGAGAGAACAAAATTCCAAAGTCTCATTTTCAGATTTGTCTACCACTTCAACAGTTAAACACTACTTCTTGTACAAAAGTCTGTTGATTTTATTTAGGCTTTCAGGATGTCAAAAATATCATTAGTTAACCATTGGAAACTGCTTCTTAGGAACTCCATATTAGCCTTCAAAGCCAATGGTTCCATATTGCAGTGTTACCAGAGTTGCAAAATGCATCCATTTTGAAAATCGTTGTGTTAGAACATAAATTCAAGGTTTAGAAAATACTCAGAATATCTTCAGTGTATATTTTTTAAAAGATCATTTTGTAGATTTCAATCTTTCTTGAAGCAGATATGAATTACAAAACAGTTCGAATTTAGTGGAGCAACTGAATAATGAGTTTGCAATATTCCCACTTCATTAGGAAAGATAACTATGGATTACAAAAGATTAGTTGAGAAGCTAAAAAGTAGATCTTATGATCACGAAATTGATGTAAACTGCTATCAAAGGAAACCAAAAGATCATGTAGTATTTATGAAGTACAAAATAAAAGCGATATAATTTTAAATTTGTCAGCAGTAAGCACTTCACATAAATTATACATTGAATGAGATTTGTAACGAAACCAGTGATCACTTAAACAACCTAGGTTTTCAGTAACAGATATAAACAGGCTGAGAAGCAAAAATATCTGAACACAGAAGTACGTCAGTTTGATTTTCTAAGCTTTCTAGCAATTGACGATAAGTAAACAAATATTAAAACAGTGGTATTATGCGAAGAATGAGGAGACGAAACATGGTAAACACTTCAATCAGTTTCACCCTGAAGAAAAGCGAGCGCAGTCAAACCACCGTCATTGATTTTGTGGACGAAAAGAGAAGAATTAAGCGCTGATGATGATTGCCTTTCAATACAGAGATCTCAGAAGGTTCCTCTTTCAGGGCTTTAATACAACCACATGTTATCCTGATTAGAGGTTTCAGTAAGGCTATCAGCGTTTCTATCCCATCTCTCAGTGAGATGTACACCAAGAGCTCTTTCTATTGTTGAAATCGAATGCCACATTTATATGTAGGAGAAATTATACTGGATATGTCGCCAGTATGCCACTGTTCCAGAAAACACTAAGAGATTAGTTTAAGTTATTACACCCAAATTAGGTCAACCATGCTTAGCTTTCTTGATTTTACTGTTTTAGCGATCCATACGTGCATCAAACGATTACTGAGTCTAGATGCTTCGTGATTACGTTGGTCAGAGTATCTCTTATATGTTCATTGCTAAAAAACAACCTTAATTTATCATAATAAAGAAGGAACTATATCTGATTTAGAACCGCTAGTTAGAGCATGAGCAAGAAAAACTAAGTTTTCCCTATATCCAACCTTTAGACAGCCCTACTTAAACCACATTTCACTCTCACTCAAGTCAGAAGCAGTTTAACAAGCGTGGTTGAAGTTCGGAAGAGTGAAATTCCGTCGAAACTCAAATTACCTGGTAGACTTAGAGCCAACCAAAATGATGTTCAGTATGTTAAGTACGATTTTCTTTCTATCTGATTTAAGATAGTTCCAACGACTCAATATTCTTGACAACCGTCTCATCAACTACCACCGTTTTTGTTCATGATTCTTTATTTCTCTCAACTAACTGAATGAGTGATACTTTAGGCTCATATAATCTCCATGTATTTCATCTTTGTTAATAAGACCACTATGAAGCCTACTAATTATCTGAAGTTTAGACTAGCTTGTCATAGTGATCGGAGCCGAAAAACGTAAGCTCTGTGTATTCGAACTGTTTGAATACGGCTTCCGAAATATAACAGTTTATACTGACCGCTAACTGCGGGTCGTTAGCTACACTTTGTCAGCTTTTCCTACAGTCTCTTGATAAGAACGTTATGTTTATCAGTTCCTCCTTCTGTCATCTAAACTTTTTTGGTCGAATATCTTCTAAGTATTGATAATTTTATTTCTCTGCACTGATGAAAATTTTCAAAATTGGACCGATGTTCTTGAATGAAGTTATTGATAGATTTTCCTGTCTATCTGCAGGCTGACAATGGCCTCTGGCTTCTTCATGACGAGAATAGCTGTAATTTTTCTTACTAATAACGTGCTACCTCCACATTTCGCAGTTTAATATTCAAGCCACTTAAAAAAGGCTGAGTATTTCGCCGATACATGGGTCAATGTGTATACGTATGAAGTGGCACCTATTCCAAAAGGGAAAGAAAGCTTCATTAAGGCTCTTTAACGATGGTTGGTTGCAATGTAACTGCAACAGTCGTCCGCACGATTCTGGCAGCTTTCAAACTAAGGAATGTCTTTTTTTGTGCTTTATTTAGGTTTGGAATAAAAATGAATGCCTCTCAAAACAAAAATGACAAGAAACGACACAGTCATAAAGTGTTCAACATAATAATGTCCCCACCCTATAATCTAAGCATATCGTTTAAATCAAAGCAGAACAAGACAGAACAGAGGTTAACCCAGAAACGTTTCCAACTTTTATCGATGGAAGCAACAGATGTCGTTTCCTTTCATCTTCTCACAAAAGGAGTCCACCTCGACTTTCTCTATCCTTTACTTTATGTCTGGTCATAGGTGCCTGCAAACTGAGATGTAACCATGAAAATAGATAAGTTTAAGTATGATAGGTACCCTCTTAAGAATTCATTTTATGTTTTAACATAGTTACTAAACAAAGAATCACTGATCCCTTTTAGACATGTTTAGTACTCATTAAAATGATATTTTGTGTTTAGAGATTCATTATTGAACGAGCTTCATTGAAAATCAATCATTTTTATACTGGAATAAACTACAATCAGCATTTATTTCTCTTATGTTTAGCTCTGTCTTAACTCGACTTGATTATGATAATTGGAATCGATAAAGACAAATAATGTTTCATCAAATTTCATAATGCCAAAAGTTAATTACATTCTTTTCGAACATTTATGTGACTTACTGTGAGTAGATTCATAGAAATCTGTTGCTTGTCTGAGCAAAGATCTTGATGAAGCAGAATAAAGGTATATTATATCTTGTGCTATTGACAGTGAATGTTTTCGTCCAAATAAATTTTTAACTTGAGATGACAATAGGGATGGCAGGTGATCACCATGTTTAATTGTTTCGCCTTCAGTATTTTTCATATGTTTAATAACTGGTTCATAATGCAAGTTTTCTGCCGGAAGGCGATTCCGTAGAGATTGTGTAATCAGTTCTCTCAGTTTTACTATGACTGTTGCCAGTTCATCTATCGAATACACAAAAAAGTAAATATAAAACTACACAGAATGTTTTCAAGTTTTAACTGATCATTCAAATCGATACCGAAGAGATAGTAAATTTAAGGGTTACTGTATCTACAAATATATTAATTAAGTTTTGATGATGATAATGGTGATTGGTTGGATTCTAAAGTACTTATCACCATAAATGACGTTACTAGGCGAATACTTGACTTAAGACTTTGAGATCTATCTATTCACTTTACTGAGGCGTGTATCAGTTTTATGAATTACTACATACTCACGCAGTGCTCAGTCATGAAGAATTTGCATAATATGTCTAAAGAAAAATAAGCAAACCAATATTGACTAGGAAATAACTCTCACTGCTTGAGAGTTCGTACATTCATATTTATGTGAACTAGTAAGCACCAGCTATAAAACTGAATATTAACTATGAAATTATATTAAGTAGATTTTTAAGTATTATTCTTACTCCAGGATAGTATTCAGCATGGACTGATATCAACTAAAGAACAACTGAAAACCTGGGAAGACTGGACAACTATTTCTTCCTAATATGGGAATACTCAGCTTCTCAGAAGTCTGTGGGTAATACTCAACTGAAACAATCAATGCAAACCAACCTCCAAATTGAATATTTTACTGTAAGAATTAAATTTTTTTACACCTCATTTTTCCAAACTGAAAAATAAAGTTAAGGAAAATTTAACGACCCATTCTTTGACGTTTTACGTAAGTTTATTATCATTTTTGGTGAACTTGACTGATAGTTTTAATCTAATAGAAGAGAAACGTAATGCTTTTATTTTCTATTTCATTATCAGTTATTTTTATGGTTTCGGCTTTATACTATTTGCTTTTATCAAGTAGTACTATGGCATCCCACACAATTGTACTTTACCTTTATTATAAGCCTTTTCCGTTGGACTCGTATTTTTATCATTTTAGCCTCCAAGTATATTCCTTTTTTCTCCATTCCATGACTGTTTTTTTACCACCTTTAGTTATTTTGTTGAGTTTCCATCTCACTTCTAGTATTTTTTCATCCAAAGCTTGATCAAATAACCTGCATATCTGTGGGTTTTAGAAATTTCCCAGCAAGGTTTGCTTTCGATACAACTCTCATGTTTATTTTGATAACGTATTTACTGTTAAGACTTTTGATGTTGATAAGCCCATACATGTGTACAAGTTCGAGGCTTTTAATTTATCAGTCTCCATTTCTGTTATTAACACAATACTGTACATCACATAAATTTCATTTTTGCATTCTAATTGTCAATCGTATGTTTGACTTTGTTTGTTAAGGAATCAGTTATTAATTTTAACCTCATAAATCTGTAAGCAGGCCAACTAATGCAACTGAGCTAGACTATGGATAACTATTTCATGCAAGTAATCATCGTGGCAATGTAAACTGCCAAAAATTCTTAGAGAATCACAAACAAATAATTTATTATAACTAGTGAACTTCACATTTGTATTCAAAAATGACTTCCTGAAGTGAATTTCTACATGAATAACTAAAATAACTAGGAAAAAATAAAAATTTGCAGTCGTTAAGTTAGTTGAAAATGTAAACGATAAATAAGGAAGTGAGGTTTACAAATAATTAATCTAGTCGTTTACAAATTTTGGAATTTTCCATAAATAACAATTGCTGAACTAACAAATTATACTTCCATACTTTAAGACTAATCTGGCCTTTAAAGGCTACACAAATAACAGATTTTGCAAGGTAAGGACTGGATAGTTAAATGTTTTTCAATACATATTTTATGAAGCATCGCCTAGCAATTTAACTGAAAATTGTATATGTATTTAATCCTTCTTGAGACACACCTGCTACATGAGGAATTGTGATACTGGCTCTCTATTTAGGTCGAAGCAGATAGAGCACAGTTCGTAGTTAAAATCTACAGGTTTCACAAAGACGGCATCCATAGAATCGTCTGTGTCCTACGTATCTCTGTCTGTCTATTGACGGAAATTTTATTGATTTGCAGAGGGGTTTGGAATTGGCAATTCAGCCTACCGCTGGACTTTGCAATCTGTCCTCAGATTTTCTTGATATAACCAAAAATCTGAAAATATTATTGTTAGTAAAATGACCACGGACAAAACCGGAGTTCTACATCATGATCCTTACTCAGCAACATTTATACTATCATTAGCTCGAAATACTAGAATGTTTTCAACTTTCTCTTACAGTTATTAAAAGAAATCCCGGGTAAATTTAGTCAGACACCTGGGCAAACAGTTCAGTTGTTCAAATACATCGTAGCCTTATGGGTTACCAAATTCATTTCTCTTAAAGACAGAACTACATGTTGTATATGTTGATATACTTAACACTGACCTTATACTTTTCGCTTCTTGAATTATCTTGATTTAGACTTTCGATTGTCATTCTGATTATTTCAAATAAGAAGTTTAATTGGTAAAATCTTTCACTTATACTCCCCACTATCTCTCGTTTTCACAGTATCTGAAACAGCTGAGTCAGTAGTGCTCACAATATCGAATTAAGTGACAGTCCACCGTGAGCTTTGGTTTTTAGATGGAAGTCACACGTGAGCTAAATTAACTCTTTATATATTTTTAAAGTCATTATGGGCTGTGTTAACCTCTCCTGGTTAACTAGTTCACTAGTTACTAGCCGGTCATAAGCACGGGTAAAGAGGGAAGGTTGGGAATACGGCTAGCAACCTTACCCCGTAAAACAAATCTAACCGCTAAAGAAACTTCAAAGCACAAACGATATATAAAAAATAATAACAAAGTTATTCCTCACTGGAATCGGAGAGGCGAAATGACACCGTTTGGTGAAAGCCTGCCTTCGAGAAGCCAATTGGCCGACGTGTCTTCTCTCAATGAAAGTGAAAGTAAACGTGGAGACATGGAATGTCTGCACCATGTTTGAACCAAACAAAACAGCCCAGATTGCAAACGAGATGAAGAGTATTAAATTGAAGTGCTTAGGATTTGGGAAAGCAGATGGAATGGGAGTGGACTCTCCAAACTGTCAACTGGAGAATCAATAATCCACTCCGATATTGTCACACAGATGACAACCACGAGCACACTGAGTTTGAAGTGGCTATCATGATGTCCCCTTGAAGAGCATCGAAGGCTCTCATGCAGTGGTAACCAATCTCCTCCAGAAGGATCATGTTAGTAAGGTTCAACTCAAAAGGAAGGAAGGTCACGACATAAAATGCTACACTATTCACCTACAAATAATGCAGACGAAGAGAAAAAGGAGGAATTCTACAGACAACTTCAACCAACACTGGACAAGATTCCAGGTGGCGACATCAAAATTCTAATGGGCGACATGAATGCCAAACTGCGAGGAGTGGACAACACAGGAAGTGAACTAAATATGTGTCAAGAAGATCTAGTTGAATGAACGAGAATGGAGAATTGTTTGCAGAATTCTGTGCATTCAACGATTTGGTGATTGGAGGCAAGACACTGTGTTCAAGCACAAGCATATTCATTTAGTGACATGCATTTGATTTCACCAGATGCACATACTACACTAAAAATCACATCGACTTCATCTCAATGTGAAGAAAGTGGAGAGGCAGCCAGCCTACTGGACACAAGATCAGATGAAGAAGGGGAGCAGATGTAGGCTCAGACCACTGACTATCTAGTGCAAGGCACCTACCTGCAAAATCAAGTTGGAAGCCTCCAATTCAAGGAAGTCGGTGATAGACCAGAGTTGAAGTTGAACACCCAGAAGGGAACAGCGACTGAAGGACGAAACTACAAAGGAGATCTTCACGTCAGCCAGCCATCAAGACAAAATGGGAGATATCGAGCAACATCCCTGAACAAACCTGTGTGGATGAGGACTGGAAGTCTTTGGGAGCTATGTGGAAAGCGACCTGCACAAGCGTATTAGGAAGGAATAAGAAGAGGCGAGATAAGGAATGGATGTCGACGGACTTCCACATGGAAGCTGATGGAGGAGGGAGAGAATGATGGTGATGGTGATGGTGATGGTGAAGTAGTAGACAAACCAGTGCAGTGCAGTGCAGTGCAGTGCAGGGATGAACGACGAGAAGAGGAACTGAGCACAATGTATAAAACACTCCACTTGATAAAGAAGTGAAGAAGAGTGTGTGCAAAGATAAGAGACACTTCTATGACACACTGGCAAGTGAAGGAGAACAGGCTGCAGGTAGGATAGACAGAGACCTGACAACATTGCATCAAATAACCAGGTTACTATTTGAGATGGAAGAGATCAACACGGATGAAGGCAATAAAAGATGAAGAAGGAAATGTAATTAGGAAGGAAGAGAAATAAAGGAAACGATGTAAGTGAAATACTTGGGCACTGTGGTAGAATGTAGTTCCATATTAGATTTGTTTATTTGATATAAAGCGCACAGTGATACAGTATTATTTAATTGATTACGTTTCAAGCATAAATTATTGCTCTACCAATCAAAAAACAAAAAAACAAAGAGAGATCAGGTGACAGGACTATAAAATCAGATGTCGAAAGAAGTCTGATTACATTGATATGATTATGAGCAATAATTTATGCTCGAAACGTAATCAATTAAATAATACTGTATCACTGTGCGCTTTATATCAAATAAACAAATCTAATATGGAAAGGAAACGATGGACTGACCACTTCAGAGAACTCTTGAGTCGAACACCACCACCACCACCACCATCACCACCATCACCTGCACTTTGTCTAGAAATACCACCTGCAGCCGCTGAACTACAAGTTAACACAAATCCCCCAACAAAAGTGGAAGTCTTGAACTCTATAAAGCTACTGAAATGCGAGAAAGCAGCAGGACCAGATGGGATCCTGCCAGAAGCACTGAAAACAGACGCAGAGACAACAGCGGACATGCTCACACCACTATTGCAGAAGGTCTGGAAGGAAGGGAAGAAGGGTTACCTTGTCAAACTGCCGAAGAACGGAGACTTCAGTGTTTGCAAGAAGTGGCGCGGAATCACGCTCCTGTCCACCCAAGGCAAGCAAAATATTAGGCCGCATCATCCTGGAGAGGCTTAAGGATGCACTGGATTCAAAACTGCGACCGAAACAAGCTGGCTGGCTGGTTTCAGGAAGTGCAAATCATGTGTGGACCAAATTGTAACCCAACGCTACGCATGATCATAGAACAGAGTATAGAATAGCAGTCAACTCAACTCCACCTCAACTTCATCGACTTTGAGAAGGCCGGCATTCGACAGCGTCGACCGAGAGGTAATTTGGAAACTGCTTCAATTCTACGGAATACCGCAAACCTTTATCAGCCTCATTCAACAGCTGGCTATATGAAGACGCCACATGCCAAGTAATTCACAGTGGGAAGCTCAGCTCAGTAATGCTTCTGAAGTGAAGACAAGAAGGAGTGAAACAAGGCTGCCACCTACTATCACCCATGATATTCCTGATTGTGGTCACTTGGACTGGATCATGCAGCAAACAGTGGGGAGCGAGAACAGGGGGATACGTTGGCTGGACTGCGGAAAAGAACCTAGAAGATCTGGATTTCGCCAACGATGACTTATGCCTGATGTCACACAAAATTGAAGATCTACAGGCGAAAACCAACAAGTTGACAGAAGAGGCAAGGTAGCGAAGACGGGACTTCAAGTGAATATAGAGAAGACAGAAGTGATGAAGATACCCAACCAACGCCACCACCACCAACAACAACAAACTCCGATCACCATCAACGGGAGAAACTTAAAGGAAGTAACCTCCTTCACCTATCTGGGAAGCACTGTTTCAACTAGAGGTGGTACAGACGAGGATGTCAAAGTGAGAATCGGAAAAGCAAGACAGGCGTTCATTAACCTGAAACCAGTGTGGAGATCTTCTGCACTCAGCATGCGGAACAAGATACGGATTTTCAACACCAATACCAGTCAAGTTAGTGCTTCTGTATGGTTCAGAGACTTGGCGAGTTACGAAAGGGATTTCCAATAGACTACAGACACTCATCAACAACTGCTTATCCTGGCTCGCTACTGAAGATCAGATGGCCAGAATAATAAGAATAAGCAACAAGGAGCTGTGGGAACGAACCAACCAAGAATGTATCACCCAACAAATATGCAGTGGAAGGAAGTGTAGATGGACTGGATTGGGCATACACTGAGAAGGCCGACTGGGGACATCACGCGTCAGGTCAGGCCCACGAGTGGAATCCCCATGGGAAACTTCTTATTCATACACTACGAAAAGTCATCAAGTGTGCCACATAAGAGTTTCTTGAGGTAGGCTAGCACATGTTTTATGTGCAACTTATGTGTGAGTGCAGATTACAATGATCAAATATGGTCAAATGTGGTATTGATAAGGTGACTAAAGATGGAACTTCATTTTCGAACGTTTTTCAGCTAGCTTATCTTGTCTGAGTGTAAACTAGGCCTAAGTGAACGAGTGTCGAAGGATCAAATCGCTGCGCAAAAATTTAATAATTATTTGGAAGGAGACATTTATGAATTAAAGTCATAAATTACATGCCAACATTATGACCAAGACAACAAAGCTTTGAACTGCATATCGGTCTAGTTAATAATCTGTCAGGGAACATATGAATGCGACCCGTACCAATGCATCTTAGTGTTAGGTTCTAAGTCGATTTTATCTGTATATCTGTCAGAAACACTAGGCAGCAGCCGTTAGGCAATTACCAACTATTTAAAGTTGCCCCCAATCCACTGTGACTAAATGCCTCGCTTCTGGACCCTATTCTCAAGAGGATTGCAGATAAAAAAATATCGTTCACTTTATTTTAAGGACAATGCTTGCCGAATTTCATTAGTGAGGAGCTAGAATCAATAGTCTGAAATGCGTTTCACAGGAATTAATTTTTTTGTCTGAGGTTAGATGTCTCAGCGTGCCACGAATGTTTTGTTACAAAATTTACACTACTGTTTGTGCATAAGTAGCTCAATGAGCTACATGAAATTTCTCGCTTGTTTTGCCATTCAAGACTGAGTAGAAGTCGCAATGATATAGTGTAATCACAATTTCAACAGCTTTTACATTAGTTGGGAAGATATTTGGAAATTGCCTGCACAAAACTGACTCTCCAAAGTCTGAATGATAATTTCAAACTTTTAGAAATCTTGAAAAAACCTAAGTGTCTTCCAGAAATTCATGATTTCTTTCCATGCATCACCTATATGTATAAAGAATAAGTTGCGAAAATCGATAACCAGACCTACTCCTGCAGATGCAATCATAATAAAAAGAGATGCTAGTGGTTTATGTGGAAAAAACCGAATTTTAACTCAATATTATCTGATAATGTCATACAATGGCTAGGTCATTTGGTATGATATGGCCTTGTATCATTATTCACGGCCCAGAAGATAAGAAAATAAATCTTCGGATCAGTCAGACAGTACTCCATATAAGGTGTGTTTTCAACATACTTATTTTTCGAAGCAATTCTACCATATGAAATGGAAAGTAGACATAATAAAAAATCCAATTCAAATACCTTGGTGCATAGTGTTACACAGGTGAAACAAACTATATGTAGGACTTATGAAGTAGATTTTGGCCAATTAACTAAAATAATGTCTGGAAGTAGAGTAAAGAGAGATTCCCCACTGTTAAAAACGGCCGTAGCAGAAACTGTTTTATTTTGTAAGCGTAGTAAGATGGAAAAATAAAGTCCTTAGCAATGCAGCTAAGAAAGTTGTTCTTGCAAATAATATCTTCAAACAGGATTAAATTACCAGAAGTATCTAACGCCGAATGGGTGTTGCCGAAAAGGACTTGTAAAGCCTTCATTTTAATCTGTTTACAGTTAGTTGACCAACTGGGTACTGAGACAATCAAAAGCGGTTAAACTTCTAGATCCTGAATCTGCTTACCCACATGAAATTGCACATAGATTAGATGAAAATCGAGAGTGGATCTTGATGAGAAATCCAAACATATCCCAAAATATCTGAGACAAAACTTCAGTCTTAAATGGCATTCCTTTAATAGTGAACAAACTGTCAATGTATCCAATTGAGATTCTTAAGAACTCCATTAAATTGCATTCATTTTAGTTAATCAGCGTCTATATTATCTTGAATATTGACTAGATTATCTCTTATCGACTTTATGAATGTACTTGGTACATTTTGTCAGTTTTACGCACAAACATCATAATGTGTAGGTTATACAGCGACTGAAGAATAGCCGTGAAATATATAAAATCCTTCCTGCTATTATTCTTCTTACCTTGTTAAAATTGATGAAAGGTGCACCAATTCCTACTCAACTATTTCCTAGGGCAGCTTGTGGCATAAATAACCACAGGGTTTATGCATCATGTCGATAGAAATGGTCAGAACTAGGATATAATTCATAGTCCATAATAGATGGATCAAAGCTAAAATGTTTACGAAATTCACTCAGTTGGAACATTTTAGAGCCTAAAGCCAGTAAAAGGGAACAAAAGTAAGAATCATCCATGTCGTATACTTCGATAAGAAAACCTAGATTTCAAGTGGATAGAAATTGGAAGAAAGTGAAGAGCACCTCGCAGTCCCATCTTACACGTAATGAGTGTAGAAAGCAAATTCATTGCCAGTTATAGTGTTCTGGAAAATTTAGTGAAGACTGACTCCCTGAAAACCTGTAGGCTGTGAAAACCATGGTCTTTCCTACTTTGAAGCCTGAAGTCTGGGTTCAACTCAATTTGTCATGAAAATGACCTCTCAAAACAACTTATACCTTAAATCATTTTTGTTTACTCTCTTACTAGCATATTACATCCTCCTGTAAATCACATTCTTACACCCTTAAGATCCTGATTCCATATTACAACCATAATTTCCTTTAGATATTTTAAATTAGTAATTTGCTACTAATAATAGTTAGAAGAAGACAACCTTCTCTCATAACTATTTTATGCATTCAGTAATTATTTTTTCGACCTGCTTATCTTCAGCATCAAGTGAAGTTTGTTAAAAAGCCATTCTTAGGAAGATTTGTTTTCTGGTACCCAGAAAATTTAATGTTAAAAGGCGATTGAACAGAGTGAGAATATCACTGAACAGAACGACTCTTCTCTCAATGTATTTTGTTTTTAAGATGAAAGTATGCAACTAAAATTAATTAGAAGGAGAATCTTTTCAAACTGATATATTCAAAGAGAATAAAGGAGTTTCTGCGTTCTCAGAAGTTCTGAACCGCATACTTCGAAGTTTATGCTTGTCTATATCACTGCCTTATGTCAATTAATCACCTAGTAAGTTTATTTTCACAAGATTAGATTCTAGGTTTTAAGATGTATTCTCGCTTCATATTCTTTAATTTTATTTAGCATACTGTGAAAATGCAGTAACTCCCGGAATAAGTTTCAGTCACATATCACTGACTATTATTATCTTAAGGTGTTCGCACAGCATTTGAAACTTAGTTAATACCGTTGCAAAGCATTTCATTTTTGACTGAAATGCTGTAGAGCCTTATATGTTTTTGAGATTAGTGGTGAACTGATTCATGTACTATTTGCTGGTCGAATAAAGATGTAGAGCCGTGGTGTTCAATTTCCTTCTTCGACTATGTTTATCTTCTAGAACGTTGTTCTATCCCACTTCGTAGCACCATCATAATCCGAAATATGCTGCTTGTTGGCTCATTCTTTTCTAAACTTAGGGATTTTGGTGTGATTTATTATTATTAAGTTTATATAATCCGGTAACCTAACTGGCTCCTATAGATTTGACTGATATATGTGAGTGAATTGAATATCATTTGTTAGAGTGTAGCAGAACGCATTTCTTTGCCATGGGAGGCTTTAAGGGTCTCTAAGTCAATAAAGTTTGAATTTTAATTTAATATTCATTACAGACCGATTTCATTTGGAGAACCACTAAAAGCCAGAAAGCACTGGAGACCCGTTTCGTCCCAGTATGGGACTGCTCATTCATCCAGAAGGTCATTTTCCATAGCCATAAAGTGGAACAGAGAGAACTGTTGCGTAATTTACTCGGCTCTAAACAGACAATCAGATATCACGCTGGTTCGAAAGTCCATCTTAGAAGTCAAAAAACGATCAGGGTATTTGTTTCCATGCAAAGACTTTGCCGATCACTGACTTAGCAAAGTTGATCCGATTTCTGTCGCAAGTGAAGTGATCAACGCACTCAACCACACCATTCCTTATTGTTAGATGGGAGACCGACTGAAACTAGTCGCAGAGTAACAATCTACATTTGAGTTGTGATAAACGCATTCTAATAGTGACCAAATCTCCATTTAAGTTATTAAAAGAATTCTGCATGTTGTTAACATCTTTATTTAATAAGAAGCGACCGAAAATAGTAATCAACATTCTAAGTCATCGGCCGTTTGGGTAAAAGTGTTTTTGGTTCAGATTTCGATTTATGTCGATATATGGACGAAATAACCTGATTGGACGATCCCATATGTGATGTAGTCAATAAGAGTTTGTTATACTATCTGGCCCATGACATTTTCACATCTGCTTATCGAATAAAACTTCCTTACAGTCACAAGTCAGCCTTTAGCTTTTGATGTTTGCATGACTGAATGACGAATAAGGTGCTGACAGGGAATATTCACATTGGCATTCAGTTCAAGCGTGTCAGTGCGTTCACTATCGTTATTATCTATGTCTTGTTCCACCCGGCCACTTCGTCATCAAACTGGGTTAATTTCATTTGTGTATTCTATATCCACAGTAAAGTCTCCTAAGATCAGGCCATTCCTGATAAATTTAGATGAGAAGAGAGATCTCAGTAAGTATGTCTATTAAAATGTTTCAATAAGAATGGTGAAAGTACATATCTTCAATGAACACTTGAGGTATACAACTTACCCGATAACTCACCACAGGCTTTGACATATTTGTGGGAAATCTACCACAGAAGCTCTAACATGGTGGATATAATTGTGAGACACCCTTTTCAGTAAGAGAGTGGTTCAGAAAAAGTCCCATTCCACGAAGCCAGATGTCTTCTGTCGATCAAAAATTAAAGCTGTTTTTGACCACTAGTAAGTGTGGCATGTAAAAGGACCCAGCTGAGAGTAAATTTCTAGTCGATACACAAAAGACAAGGTAGTAAAAGAAGGACTGTATTCCTTGAGTTCGTTGTTTCCATGCTTCATTTAGGCATCTGATAATCATAAGACTAAATATCTTTGATACTATGTTAATCAGACTGAATCACGCATACTTATTACCAGGAGATCCCTCTTCCTTTCTGAAGACTTGGAAAATGAGTTTGAAAAGATCTCAGTCCCAAATGCCAACTGAAACCTCAGTATTAATTACTAATAATACACAACCAGCTTTCATAAATACCTGTAAAACTAACTCTAAGAAGCCTGCCGCAATGCCTAGTTTTAAACTGTTTCCATCCTCAAATTTTACTGAAGTTTTATTCCATATCTTGATGCTCCATTTTACTGATGAAACTGGATAGTGGGCAACCAAAAAGTAGCCGTAGGGCTCTTGAACGTTTCTTCAAAGTGTTCTGCCCATTGTTTCAGTCGTCTCTACTATGAGGAAATCGCAAGCTCATTTTTCCGCAATATCATCTTACACACCTGGAACTTCCTTCCTCACTTTCCTAATAAGTCGAAATGACTTTCTCAAAAATGTCTAGTTAATGATGAGTATTAGCAAGGATACTAACACTGAAATGCTAGTTGAAATAGTTCAGTTACATGGTATTTTCGTTTCTATGACTACTGCTACCTATTATACCTTTTAAAGTCACAGAAATGGAAATATACACAACAGTCATGCCAGTTGGTTGCCAAAACAAGGTTCTTTGCAGTATTCACCATAGGAATAACGGAAAATACCTCATATTCGAACAAATGAAATATGCTTGAAAGTCACCCAAAAATCTGATATTTACACTCACTTCCTAGTTTGTATTAAACTTCTTTCTGGTGTTGGAATACAAAACTATATTTTGAAGAACAATCGATTTTTTTCATCGGCAAAACCCGAAGTAACTTTGATATTTGAATATTAGTTCGTTTTCATCTGTGATAATTTGATTGAAATGCGTATCAGTTACATCTAAATTATATTTTATTCTTTATTTGAACTGTTTGTACTGTGGAAAATGTACTCATTTCCTTGTCCAATCTATTTACATTTCTCATACGCACTGACAGTTGACAGATTTTGCAACTACCTCTGTTATCTTGCATTCACGAAACCCAAATCTGTTTTCTGGCCAATGTCAGTATGCAGAAAGCTATCAGAAAATTGCCATGACAGATTCTGTAGCCTGCCCTGACGCGGAGATGTGATATCTGGTTTCCTTTATTTACCTTGCCATTAGCTGCGGAGATTTCCTTGTTGGGTGTTTTTCAATGACCTCTGACCATGTGGTTGTTCATCATTTTCTTACTGGTTGATAAATGAGATCCATGCCTGTAAACCTGTTGACTGCTGATAGGCCCGTATTCCGGGTTTCTGGGAATTTTCTGGTATTCTTTCTTTCCTCTATCCACCACTTCTACATTTTCAAAATCAAATTCATGTTTATTTTTGTCCACAAGAAGTGATACGAAAGACGAAATGCAGTGAGGTTTCACTGGCAACTGGTGTTATTGTAGATGTTGGTCATGAGTGTGAACAACTGATTAACTTGGTGTTTATTGCAGCCGATGAAAAAGTTTCTGTGGATAATATATGACCTATCTTCTTTGTACTCCTCATTTGAACTGTGTCATTTTCTCGAAAACCCACTGATTTTTCAGTTCAGGCTATTTACATTTCCCCTTAAAACTATCAGATAACAAATGCCGTAACCATCACTGAGTTAAAGAGTTTATTTATTTCTATCAGTAAATCCTATGAGTAATACTGTTTTATTCCTATTTATCCACAAAGGATAAGGTAGTGTTAGTTTCATACATTGAATGAACTTATTCATGCCAAAAATTCATAACCTAGGCAAAGCAAGTTAAATTCACCTAACACATAAATCTGTGTACACTTCAGATTTCACACGAAGTTGTCGTATTCAAAATAAAATGCTCTACAATAAACGGATATTACCAAGTGCTACTTCAGTTAAGTTAACATCTAGGAATTCGTTTTTCTATCTTCAAAATGACAAGTGAATGTGTGACTTATATGCGTGCAAAGTAAGCACTTCAGTTGGAATTACTAAAACATGTGATTACAATATATGAAGTAAGTAATCAGTTTGCAGTCATCTTGGTGACTTGCAGTGGAATCCATAACGTGCATTTCTTCCTTTTTGGGACTCGTTAGCAGGATGCACCTGTAACCCAGTGAGTGATATAGCTCCCATTGAGAATTAAAACCATTACGCACTGCTTCAAACGCCAAAGTGTTACGCAATGGACCACTGAGGCACTATGACTGCCACTCGTTTGATGGGTATCAAGTATCGTATTGATTTTGGAGTTTCCCGTTGTTATACAGGATCGAACTGCCCAACTTCTGTTGAAGAATCGGCCCCTATGAGGATGGCTCTCGTATCTCTGTGGTCTAGTGAATAACTCTCTAATGTTTAAAGCGGTGGATACCATGCTCCAGTCTCAGTGAGAGTAACACAAGTCTCCGTGGTGCAGGTAAATCCAGCTGACGAGGCGTGTATCCTGCATACCAGTACTAATCACCAGTATCCAGACATTTGCATAGGAGCCCATATGCCAACAGAGGTCAAGCAAAGTGGTATTATATGTATCAAACAACAGTAATCACTTTATTATCTCTTCACATAAAACGAGATATTTTTAAATGCTACGTCAATAGAGTTTAATTTGACCAGCTCTTGAAAAAGTGTTGCAGAGAGGTCCTGTTTCGCGAAGACCAACCTGATACCAGTATAAAACTTACTTTGTATCAAACTTCGTTGCGTTTTACTTCTTAGAGACATTGTTTTTAAACTTAATGAATTTCACAGCTTCTTTCAAACAATTACTGCAAACTAGAAAGTGATTATTGTCAATATAACTGCAAGATACACATTTCGATACTCACTAATCAGTATAGTTATTTCCTTATTGTTTCAAAATATCTTCAGTCACATTTGATGATCAATAATATGTTGGTAATAATATGTCAATGTAAGTCAAAATATTCAGCAGTGGCTCAATGTTGGTAATGCTAATAAATATTACTGCCATAATTGTTACGCTTCTTCACAGACTAGTCTGAAATGATGTTTAACAATCTAGTAAATGATTTTTAAGTCACTACCCAAACTTGAAGTTAAGAACATTCTGTTTAACTTGCCTAAGATGAATCACGAGTTTGATAGAAATTCATTTAAAGTGACCACTTTTTAAATCTGTATTATAGCTACATTTATGGTTAAATGACTAAGATAATTCTGTTTTCTGGTACATTAAATGCACTTTGATTATCTGATAACCTACCTTGTTTATAATTCAGTAATTAGTCGAAAATCTTTCTGTCTGAATACACATTTTAGTGTTAATTTATCCATTAAAATGCACAACAAACAAAGAGAGCAAACCAGCAGAGATATAACACAGTCAGCAATATGACAACACAAAGCATCCTCTTCGATAGTGTAAATAAATTGCACATGAGTTGAAAATAATCGATATATTAGGCTAATGAACAAATAACTATCTGAGAGATTTTAGCTGATTTTTTAAAGCTGAGAAATCATCGTCTTAAATTAGTGACAAATATACATGCACATAGTCCATGTTATGTCCTTTGCAGCTTTAACCTGAAATGAGAATCTTCTCATTGAAATATGTATGTTATTAGTCTTGCATTTCTTTAGTTTAAATATAGAATTTTCGTGTAAAAGTATCTAAATCAATAGGTTGTATTTTATTATTTTCAAAATGTTTTCGTAGAGGTATTGCATCGATGTAAGTGTTTAGTGATGCCTGCCATCTAGTTATATTCATTTTATAACTTATTCAGTCAAACAGAGTAGTGCAAAGATTGCACTAATTGAACATCCAATGTTTATTTGATTAAAAGAGTTTTTGCTTCAACGTATACACTTAATCAAATTTTTCAGTTAGTTAACTAGAAAAGTAATTATAAAAATCTTTAAATTAAAACAACAACTCCGTGGATTATTATGATTAACACATATTAACCTTAATGTATTTTATTTCATGAAGCAAATATAATGTGTAGAATAAGTCAATAATTGACTGTGGTGATTTCGTGAGTAGAAGGTAAACAATTCTTCAGTACTCTATAGTAATTCATGTAACAGAGAAAATATTTTGTTCATCTTTGTGGAACTCATTTGCATGGTTGATGATAAATGTCGTACCAACAAATAAAAATAACAATTTTCATTTTTGATGGCTTTGATGCTTATCTAATCTACTATTTTACAAAGTGCTGATAATTTCATCAACCCTAGTGATGAAACATACATGATCAAATAATAATGATCAGTGAACACTGAACGATTGTTGATCTCTTCCTGACTAAAAAGTCTCAGCTGCTTTCCTAAAATTATACAATGGAAGTATTACATCAGATGTATCATAAATTTCTACACACTTTAAACAATAAATGTATTGGGTTATCTTCTGAAGAAATAGATATCTAGTACATTAATAATCTCATTGTATAGCAAGTGAACATTGTAAGTCATTCATTTAGGGGATAATGCATGGGCATATGAAACTCTAGGTGCTGGGTTCAAGTATCACTGAAAACAATACTAACGGTGTAGCAGGTATATTTAAGTTAGGAACCATAAATAGGACAAAATGGATGTCATGGACTCCACTGGTAGTCATTAACCATCATCAGTGTCAGAAATTATATGCGGGCGATTTAAAAGAAAACTTTTGAGCCAAGTCCAGGTTAGCATAATCCCTAAAACGAACTACAAGTTAAAAACAAAAACCTATTATGTCGTGTTCACTTTGGCAATGCAGACAGGGATATATAGGAATAAGTCATAAAAACTATTATTGAGGTTATTCACTTTACATCTAGATTAGTTGATACTCGCAGGTTTCTTCTAGCACACTACATCTTGATTTTGCAAGTGATATGCATCATTATTTAGTAAATTACATTAGCTCGGTCCTCATGTTTTTCAAAACAATGTAATCCCTTGTTGGTAAAGATACCTTCAAATAAAATGGTATATTTGTGATTTGGAAAGTTTTTAGTAAAATCTATATATGAAAGGTGATACGATTTTAAAGGGAACTTAAATGAAATTTGATTCAATTATTAAAACATCTGAAATTTTTATTCTGATAGAATGCTAAATAAAGAATCAGTTTTCAGGTAACATTAATTTTCTCACATCTTAGTTTTTTCACATGATCACCTTTGATAATTAATTATGCTTTCCAAGTATACACTACGTTTTATTTCTAATCAACATGTATTCTTAGTTTAATCCTAAGAACTTTCTATACATATTGGCTAACAAATTTAATGTTATCTAGGAAAGAACTAGTTGCTCCAACTGTAATATTTATTACCCATTAATGTAGGTGTGTCTGTTTCTTGATTAGCATAATTTTCAAAAGTGAAGGATCTTCAAGTTAACTAAGATAAGATCATCACTACATATGAGTTAAGGTTCAATGATAAAAAAACTTAGGTGGTATAAAAATGTCACGAATAACAGCTGACTCACTATATTCAATTTCTAATCCAAGGTATTTTATTTTATTAGCTTCATGGAATGCTTTTTTCTTGAGGCGGCAGATTCTAAAAAGCAAATAAACAATATGCTCTTCATAATTCTATACATTCATACTATTACACAAGATGTCTAGATAAATTTGTGGCAAATATGCTAAACTACAGGTTACATCCTTAAGTAAATGGTTTTATTACTAAACATACTTTTGGTGTTAGAGATTAATTCCTAGTTCACCACTGTAATGTAGGTATTATGCAGTATTATCACTGTTTTATGCAAATATTCAAATCTTCACGACGATAAGTTTCTAAACATTTTAAATTAATTATTAACTGGTCCAATTTATAAATCATTTTCCATAACCCTCGTTATTTGCACACACAATTTCCTTAAAAAACTTTTTAATTCACTTATTCTTAGTCACGTTTCTTTTCTTGCAGCTTGAGAAGTTTGTCGAGGTTAATCATGGCAGTGATTTACAGGATTCCTGTATTTAGCACTTTATATTATTCTTCTATATGTCCCTTGGATTCCTAATGGAGCAAAGGGCATCAGTAGCACGTCTCCAGTACACTCTGTTCTCTGAAATCTTTTCAACCTGGCTCCACAACAGCCCACAAGCTCTCATTTCCTCCTCGCACGATCTCCTCCATGTCACCCTCACCTCGGACACCCAACTCGTCGCTTCCCATGGGGATTCCACTCGAGGGCCTGACCTGACGCGTGATGTCCCCAGTCAGTCTTCTCAGTGTTTGTCCAATTCACCTCCACTTCCTTCTGCATATTTGTTGGGTAATAGGTTCTTGGTTGGTTCTTTGCCAGCCAGACAGCCAGAGTTCCTTGTTGCTTATTCCTATTATTCAGGTCATCTGGTCTTCAGTAACGTGTGGGCAGTTGTTGATATATGTCTGCAGTTTGTTGGAAGTGGTTTTCATGACGCGCCAAGTCTCTGAAGCATATAGAAGCACCGACTTGACTGAATTGGTGTTGAAAATCCGGATGTTGTACACGCTTTATACTGAATGCAGAAGATCTCCACACTGGTTTCAGGTTAATTAATGAAAGCCTGTCTTGCTTTTCCGATCCTGGTTGGCTTTGACGTCCTCATCTGTGTTTGTGTCACCTGTAGTTGAAACAGTGCTGCCTAGATAGGCGAACGAGACTACTTCCTTTAGGTTTCTCCTGTTGATGGTGATTTGTGTTTGTTGTTGTCGTTGGTGATGGCGTTGGCTGGGTAACTTCATCACTTCTATCTTCTCTATATTCACTTGAAGTCCAGTCTTCGCTACCTTGCCTCTTCTGTCAACTTGTGAGTTTTCGCCTGTAGATCTTCAAGTTTGTGTGACATTGAACACAAGTCATCACTGGCGAAATCCAAATCTTCTAGGATCTTTTCCCCGGTTCAGTCAGCGTATCTCCTTCTTCTCGCTCCCCACTGTTTGCTGCATGATCCAGTCCAGTCGAACACAATCAGGAAGATGATCAGTGATAGTAGGCGGTAGCCTTGTTTTACTCCTGTCTTCACTTCAGAAGCATCACTGAGCTGAGCTTCCCACTGTGAATTACTTGGCATGTGGCATCTTCATATAGTTGTTGAATGAGATTGATAAAGGTTTGCGGTATTTCGTAGTGCTGAAGCAGCTGCATGCCAAATTACTTCTCGGTCGAGGCTGCCGAATGCCGGCCTTCTCAAAGTCGATGAAGTTGAGGTAGAGGATTGACGTATTTAGCATTTGCCATTGGTTTAAACCAGGAAGTTCATTAAGCCGTTTATGTTTCTATCGATAAAATGACTAAATACTGTTAGACTTTACGTCACGTATTTTATCTTCAGCATTCTTCAAGAATTCTGTAGCCACTCGAATCTATAGAATGCCTGCACATCAAGAGATATAAAATTTCAGAAAATCAACACGATCAAATAATTTTACAATATCAAGTAATAAGTTTAACCTCGCCTGGTTAACTAGTTTACTAGTTACTAGCCGGTCCTAAGCCCGGGTAAAGAGGGAAGGTTGGGCATAGGGCTAGCAACCCTACCCCGTAAAACAAATCTAACCGCTAAAGAAACTTCAAAGCACAAACAAAATATAAAAAATGAAAACAAACTTATTCCCCGCTGGAATCGGAGAGGCGAAATGACGCCAGTTGGTGAAAGCCTTCGGGAAGCCAATTGGCCGATGTGTCTTCTCTCGATGAAAGCGAAAGTAAACGTGGGGACATGGAATGTCCGCACGATGTTTGAACCCAGTAAGGCAGCCCAGATTGCAAAGGAGATGAGAAGGTATAACATCGAAGTGCTTGGGATTTGCGAAAGCAGATGGAATGGGAGTGGACTCTCCAAACTGTCAACGGGAGAATCAATAATCTACTCCGGTCACCCAGACGCCAACCACGAGCACACTGAGGGAGTGGCTATCATGATGTCCTCAAGAGCATCGAAGGCTCTCATGCAGTGGGAACCAATCTCCTCCAGGATCATGACAGCAAGATTCAACTCAAAAGGAAGAAAGGTCACAATCATACAATGTTATGCACCTACAAATAATGCAGAGCAAGAGAAAAAGGAGGAATTCTACAGACAACTTCAGTCAACACTGGACAAGACGTCAGTTGGCGATATCAAAATTCTAATGGGCGACATGAATGCCAAACTGGGAGGGGACAACACGGGAAGAGAACTAACCATGGGTCGAGAGGCGCTAGGTGAAATGAATGAGAATGGAGAATTGTTTGCAGAATTCTGTGCATTCAACGATTTGGTGATTGGAGGCAGTGTGTTCAGGCACAAGGATATCCACAAAGCGACATGGATTTCACCAGATGGACACACTAAAAACAAATCGACTTTATCTCAATCTCAAGAAAATGGAGACGCAGTCTACTTAACACAAGGTCAAGAAGAGGAGCAGATGTAGGTTCAGACCACTATCTAGTGCAAGGAACCTTCGAAATCAAGTTAAAAGCCTTCAAGGAAGCTGGTGATAGACCTCAATTCAAGTACAACACTCGGAAACTGAAGGATGAAACTACAAAGGAGATCTTCAAAGCAGCCATCAAGACAAAATGGGAGACGTCGAGGGACATCCCTGAAGAAACCTGTGTGGAAGAACACTGGAAGTCTTTGAAAGCTATGTGGAAAGAAACCTGCACAACAGTATTAGGAAGGAAGAAGGAAGACAAGGAATGGATCTCGACGGATACCTGGAAGCTGATAGAGGAGAGGAGGATGGTGAAGCAGAAGATAAACCAGTGCAAGGATGCTCAACGACAAGAGGAACTGAGCACAATGTATAAAACACTGGATAAAGAAGTGAAGAAGAGTGCACGCAAAGACAAAAGACACTTCTACGACACACTGGCAAGTGAAGCAGAACAGGCTGCAGGTAAGAGAGACCTGACGACATTGTATCAAATAACCAGGTTGCTATCAGGGAAGAGACCAACACAGATGAAACCAATAAAAGATGAAGAAGGAAATTTAATTACAAAAGAAGAGAAACAGAGGAAACGATGGGCCGACCACTTCAAGAAGCTCTTGAATCGACCACCACCTGCACTTCGTCCAGAAATACCACCTGCAGCCGCTGAATTACAAGTGAACATAAATCCCCCAACGAAAATGGAAGTCCTGAACGCCATAAAGCTACTGAAATGCGGGAAAGCAGCAGGACCAGATGGAATACCGCCAGAAGCACTGAGAACAGATGCAGAGACAACAGCGGACATGCTCACACCACTATTGCAGAAGGTGTGGAGGGAAGAGAAGGTACCTGACGATTGGAAGAAGGGTTACCTTGTCAAACTGCCGAAGAAGGGAGACCTCAGTGCTTGCAAGAACTGGCGCGGAATCACTCTCCTGTCCACCCCAAGTAAAATATTAAGCCGCATCATCCTGGAGAGGCTTAAAGACGCACTGGATTCAAAACTGCGACCGGAACAGGCAGGCTTCAGGAAGTACAAATCATGTGCAGACCAAATTGCAACGCTTCGTATCATCATAGAACAGAGCGTAGAATGGCAATCAGCTCTCTACCTCAACTTCATCGACTTTGAGAAGGCCTTTGACAGCGTCGACCGAGAAGTAATTTGGAAACTGCTTCAATACTACGGAGTACCGCAAACCTTTATCCGCCTCATTCAACAACTATATGAAGATGCCACATGCCAAGTAATCCACAATGGGAAGCTCAGTGATGCCTTTGAAGTGAAGACAGGAGTGAAACAAGGTTGCCTACTATCCCCCATGATATTCCTAATTGTGGTGGACTGGATCATGCAGCAAACAGTAGGCAGCGAGAAGAGGGGGATACACTGGACGACGGAAAAGAACCTAGAAGACTTGGATTTCGCCGATGACTTATGCCTAATGTCACATAAACTTGAAGATCTGCAGGCAAAAACTAACAAGTTGACAGAAGAGGCAGCTAAGACGGGACTTCAGGTGAATATAGAGAAGACAGAAGTGATGAAGATACCGCACCACCACCATCAACAACAACAACAAACTCCAATCACCGTCAACGGGAGAAACTTGAAGGAAGTAACCTCCTTCACTTATCTAGGAAGCACTGTTTCAACTACAGGCGGGACGGACGAGGACGTCAAAGTCAGAATCGGAAAAGCAAGACAGGCGTTCATTAGCCTGAAACCAGTGTGGAGATCTTCTGCACTCAGCATGCGGAACAAGATACGGATTTTCAACACCAACGTCAAGTCAGTGCTCTTGTATGGCTCAGAGACTTGGCGCGTCACGAAAGGCATTTCCAATAAACTACAGACATTCATCAACAACTGCTTACGCTCGCTGCTGAAGATCAGATGGCCAGAAAAAATAAGCAACAAGGAACTCTGGGAACGAACCAACCAAGAACCTATCACGCAACAAATATGCAGGAAGAAGTGGAGATGGATTGGGCATACACTGAGAAGGCCGACTGAGGACATCACGCGTCAGGCCAGTAGCTCGAGTGGAATCCCCATGGGAAGCGACGAGTTGGACGTCCGTGGTGAGGGTGACATGGAGGAGGTCGTGCGAGGAGGAAATGAGAGCTTCTGGGCTGTCGTGGAACCAGGTTCAAAAGATCTCAGAGAACAGAGGTCACTGGAGGCGTGCTACTGAAGCCCTATGTTCCACTAGGAACCCAAGGGACTAATAATAAATAAAAATAATAAAGTAATAAGTTTGTTCATCAGTTATTCAGGATATTGTAAAAGGTGAAAAGGAAGTGGAAGTACTGAAATGAGTATACATAACACACATTTAGTTACATATAAGCGTACAAACTCCATGAATTATTCTCCTGAGATTGAAATGTAGGTAAATGTATGAGCAGCTGAAAATTTAGACAATAACATATTTTCTTGAACAATATGTACACATAACTCTAGGACCTGATGACGAAGTTACCGGACAAAATTATCATCGTTCACTCAAACGGTTTTTGAACAGAGTGAGCATTTAGAGTATCAATCAAATATTCCTGTTGGTGTAGCACCTTAATTTACCCATTGTTTAAATGACGCAGCTAATGTATACTATGGAAATACTACAAATATTCACCTAAATTCTGTAGTGGTATATCATAACCGACAAATTTATTTTATGTTTTAGTTATCTAAATTATTATACACAAAAGCTTTTTTAGTTTTGTGCGTACTACTCACAATAGACCGCAGTATTCTGATTCTGCACGAAACTCAGCTTTCTTTGTAGTCTTCAAAGAAATTCTAAGTCAGATCGTTGCCTGAAAAATGACTGCGTGAAAACACACCTCAGACATTCGCAGTCGAAGAAATCTCTATGTCTGTAAGTTAATAAAATGTGTCCCAGAATGGACTGCTTTACAATTTACAGCTGGATAAGTCAAACACATTTTGTGCACTGATTGTATTTCATGCGGTTTATTTTCTCATGTTATGAAAAAGAGGAAGGGCTGATAGAATTTTGTGCTATCAGTCGTATAGAATGTGAAATTGAAAAATCATATGCCAACTAAAAAACAGATTCTGTACGGAAGTTTGTGGGGACTTGGTTGATTTCAGCCCGGTATTCATCATGGACAAGAAGAATAGTATTCAGTAATAACATTGAATGATGGCTGCGTTTTGTCATGAATTGTCAGAAGCAAGATAATGTAAACCCTTACATTCCAGCCGACTGGTTCAATCTTAAATTCTTTATCCCGAAACCTAAAGACCATGCCTGGGTTCCATCCGTGATGGGATCATGGGCTCATACTACTGAGGAGTCGCAAAATAGGACGAAATGACTACAAAGTGCTTGCAGCTTTTCCGAGGTTTTTCGTTTCATATGAATCCGTGATTCTTCCTACCTTGGAATCAAGATGTAGTGCACTAAATACCTCGGTTTTACAAGGGAAGGAATAGAAATTATGTTAATCTAATACGGTAAGGCAAAAAAGGTGTGCGTAATGTAGTGCTTGTGTATTACTTCAAAATCCTATAGAATTTTGAAGAATTCGGTTCTGACTAAACAGGATGTACAGCATTGGCGGCACCTCACAAAATGTCAAATGAAATCATAAAATATTCATCATTTCTTAATGCAGTTCCCTTTAGTTTTAGTGGTTGAAATATTTCTGAAGATTTATTTTGTAAACAGATGAAGCTAATACGATCACAAAGCCACTTAGGAAAGTGTAACTGTAGACAACTTCACTTAGCTCAAAACTTTACAATCCTTTCACTATCATGTCTTCAGAGTACAGAACTTTTGTACTTTTAACCTTTCGCAGGTGAAATTCAAATGGGCAAACTAGCGGATGCCTGACGCTGACATCTACGTACTGTTAATTTTTACAACTTCTGTTTGAACTAAACTTATTAATAATTAGGTTTCTAGAAAGTTTTGTCTTGGTAAACGTCTTCAACTCATGCATTTCCATGATTTAAAACTTCTTAGTTTTTCTTTAAATATATGGTGAGAAGATTATAAAATTCCTTATGCATAAATATATACATATATATACAGCTTCATGTCTATTTTTATCATATATAATTCGAAATGAGATTCTGAAATGGTTGAGGATATTGTGAATTATCTTGCCCAGGTTTGATTCATTCGTGATCCTTCAATTAGTGCTTTCAGTACAACAATAAAATGTGTCAAGTGATGAAACGAGGAAAGACAAAGCAAATGAAAGCCCAAGGAAAAAGTTTTATAAAGATGCGAATAATAGGAAACTGGCTGATAATTATCAGTTCCGTGAGTCATGATGTCAATGAATAGCTATGTGCTATATCAAATAAATTTATTCAATAAAGAAATAAAGCTATAATCACAACGCCTCATCTGTACAATACAGTCAAACATTATCTAAGAGGAACAAGATATATTCTAGCAATGCCAAACTTGAATTGTCATTCGGTAACTGAACATTTTTCCTTCGAACTAGAAACCTAGAAGTTGAAAAACAGTGTGGTGTTTGAATGGAACATTCAAGCACTCGGTAGGGAATAAACATTGGTAATGAATTCCGTCAATCTAAGGTTTAGAAAAGGAAATCTAATAACAAGCAAATATAAGTGCAGAAAAGGACATTTTGGTCCTATTTGAAAAAGCAACAGAAGTAAAGATTACTGAACTTAAAGAATTATGGAACTTTAATGCTAAATATCATATACTTCATGATTTGTATCATGATGTTATACGGGAAGCGACACAAACAAAATACGAACTAAGACTAAAAATACAGTATGGCAACTTATAGATAAAAGGAACCTGACATATCAAGTGGGTGTTTGAGAATGGATGGAATGGAATAAGATTTAATCACGTAAATGTGTACAGAAAAGAAATTAGTTTGAAAATTGTTTTTTTTTATGGTAAGAATACGCGATAAATGGGAATTAAGCAAGAATAAAACTACAAACAAGTGGCATTATTGTTAATTGATTAGGCCTAAAAATGCAACTATGCAACTACAGTTAATTTTATGAATACGATCGGATTTTTCTTTTCATTCTGAATAAATTGGTATATTTCAGTTGTAATTTGAAAAATGAGCATAAATTAGTCGAAGTAAGACTCAATAAAGACGTCAGATAAACTAATTATACTTCAAATATTGTTCTTGATACCATCCCCACAGGTTAATACTGCAAATGAAAGACAAGATATTAGTTCTTGCCATTTCAAACAGCATATATCAACTCGAGTGGGTTAGCGGATTTAAATACAAAACCTAGATTAATAAACGGTTATCTATTCGTGCCGTTAAATCGAAACAGCAAAGATGGAATAAAACAAATACTCCATGCTGTTCAATGACGAACCATCTCCTAGAATACAATAATTAAATTAAGAATTTAAGTTAAAGTGGTCAGCGAAGTAATAAATAGGAAAGTACTTGGGGTTTCAGAAGGCTTTACAACCCGAACTTATGGACCTAATTTCTACGTACATGGGAAGTGATGATTATTTCAAACTTGATACCGTAGTATTTTTATTGTGTCCTGATTTGTAAAACTATACTTTTATTCTTTATCAACCAAGGAGGTTATTGTCATCTCTATTTCTTGTTTTCTTCCCGCCAGACTTGGATGAACAGAATTATCCGTTTGAAAAGTAATTCACTGCACAGGTACTCATAAATTGACTACTATTTCGCGTAATGAAAACACAAGTTCGATCTAATTCCTTTGATACCTCTGATTTCAGGACATCAAAGTTTACTTAAAATTGTCAGTTTGTAAAGGTTTACAAAGCTTTCGATAGGTTATTTTTACGTTGTCTGCTTATTATCTGCTGAATTATTGTTATACTCCTGAGAGCCTAAGTCGACCTTTATCTTTTCATTTTTTCATTATACTTGCTACTGTATGTACATGGAAATTTACAGACACAGTTGAAAGGACAGGGAGTCCATATCTTGTCATTTTTTCACCTAACAGGTTGATGTCTTCTTTGATATAGTGCTAATGACTTTACAATCCGATAGAATTTTCACAAAGCTGTTCAAATGTCTATGTGTATTCTCAGTATGTGATGCTCAACAACATTAAAACTGACTTGTTTTTGACTTTGGAATTTTTATTCTTCTTTGTTTTCCTCATGGACTTCTTTCAATGAATTTCATGAGATGTAGACTGTTCAGTAAATGGTGCTTATTTGATTTCCATACATCTATAAGCCTATTGCAAGAGAAAACATTTTCTGTTAATTCACTTAGTGTTCTTACTAGTCATCTCATGAATCTGACTCAGTAAAATTTATTAAAGCTCATACATTAACCCCTCTCATTTACATCAAAATTCTCGTATTCGACTCATCGAATGACGGCATTTCTGTTTTTGCTGTGTATTAAAAAAGTGGAGTAATTACATTCCTCAGTACTTGGATATCCTCTATATTTTAATAAGTTAACACCAGTGTTTTGATAAGTAGGCACAAGTGTAAATTTGAGATGGTAAAGAATATTTGTAGTTCAGGAGAAAAAATTTTATTGGTTTTGTGTTCTCTCCCAGCTCCGGAAATACAACGCTATCAAATAAATTAAAATTGAGTTAGAAGCAAGATTAAGTTAGAGATAAAACAGAGAATTAAAGAGATTTCACAGGAAAACCTGGTTCTGACATGTGAGCTTCAGGGAAGCAAAATGAAACACAGCTGTTCAGGTGGTTTTCAGAATTTGAATTATTAAAGCAATTTAGCATCTTCTGAATATAAGCGAACCTTTTACCCTTCACAGTTTTTGTGTTGAAACACCACATCCACTTTTTCGAAACTCAAGCTTGAGACTTCATGAAAAGAAACACTGAAGTTTATTCATTACTCAGTACCTGCATATTTCCTACCTACCTCCGATAAATTTTCGTGTTCTAGCTGTGAACTTTCTTACCTCTTTAAAATTCCTAGTTTGACAGAAACCAGCCTAGTGTTTATATGCATCTACCAGTCTACCTGATCATGGGCAGCAAGGGACATCGGATGTAGCCAGAGGGTGCTTTCTGCACATATAAGAGAATATGTTCCAGCTTGCTTTTATGGAGGTGAAACTAAGTCTGTTAGACGTCCAACTCAGGAATATTTGATTGATTTCCACCACTAAGCAAAGTGAGACAATGACTTTAAAATTGTTTATCAAATTCACCTAAACCCTTCACGTTTTCATCGTCTTCAACCTCTTAAAACAGCAGGGGCCTTAGATATTAGAAAACTAACACCTGATCTTTTGTTTCACACTTATTGATTGAAGTGAGATAAAATTCTGGTCAGGCTTCCGCGGTCCAGATTTTCATCTCACCTTGCGTCATCACCCAGTACAAATCATTATATTTACTAAGATTACCTTCAGTCTGATTAGTTTCATGCATTATTTCACTTAGGTGTCCTAATATTTTCAGAAAACTGATTTTATTTGACCAACTCGTCTTTCCTATTACATAATACTTAACTGATTTACCACTTCCATCATTTTTTCATCCCTTTCTGAACAATATACATACTGTTAACTATTCTATATATTATGCAATCCTTGTATCATTCATAATGTATCTGTTATCGTAATCACAAACGTCTATATTGCCATTTATTTTATAATTATTATTACTTTCATCATCATATAGTGTTTACTTCACCCTATGTGATATAGTTTTTCAAGTATCATATATAAACGAATGTACAGCTTGAAAAGAGACTTTTCGCTGAATATAGTGTTCTTAATGTTACAATGGGAATTATACAATAGCTTGGTAGGAAGACAGGGACTTAACGCTGCCATGAACAAAGCATATTATGTAGCTAAGGTTCGGATAATCGAAATTTCGGAACCTATATACCTATTACAGTCCTTGGAACAAGTGAAAGATGAAGTCACGTCCAAATGTACCTACCAATTTAAATGTACATATTATCGCACATATAGAAAGGAATCATTGGACATTGGAATAAGGGTCACAGAACATACTCTAAAGAAATGAAGTCACCAGACGCAACTTATGCTGGAAACAAACGTCCGAGCTTCTCAATAGCTAAACATGTTACTGAAATAGGGCATAAAGTGGGTGTGCAAACGTAGTTTACGCCCATTCTTAAGACCTGTTGCGGACGTATTTCAAGGTTTGTTGAGAGGTTGGCTGTTAGTAGATTGAAACCACCTTTATGAGTTCAGAAACAATTTGTCATCACACTAAACCTTCCTTGGTAAATTTGGCTATGAACCTAAGGTCACTGGACTACTAAATTTTTGTTGTTGTTTTAGTGATCTTCATTGTTATTTTCACTTTCAGTATAGACTCCTGAGTTGGCAGATAATTATTTTCCTACCCCCTAACTCTGTTATTCTTTATACAGGTGACGAGTACTTATGTGACTGGATGGTTCAAAATGTTTTGCGAAATGCATCACATGACTTAGACAAATTATGTCTTATTACCTTATCAAAATTATTCGATGGTTTAGTTACCGAATGACCATTTAGGACGATTAGTCACTGATGAACTTCCATAGTTCAATAAGAAAACGGAGGTGTCCTGAGAAATGTCATGTATTTGTGAAATACATTTCAAACAACCTGATCACTCATTAACTTGTCAAGGCATTTTATATAAAGGATGAAAATAGGGTGGGGTGCAATAAATAAATGAGATAATAGAAGATTTGAAAAATATAGGGATAATAAGGAAGAATAATACATTTTCACATCTCCCTTGGCAATACAGTAAGATAAAGATGACCAAGGTAGATTTAATGTGAAGACAAACTGTTTTTGAATACACAAACGAGGTTTAAACTTTTGTATAACTTAGGCTTCAATGAATCTAAGTATACGATATTGATGGCTCCTGTACAATGGTCTAAAGGCTGATTTGGGATCAAGCCGGTTACCTGTATCTATAATGTGCTTACCTATCGACGATGACGTCTGTCTACCCCCTGTATTTGTTCGAATATTTGAATGTGATTGTTTTTCTAACCTTCATCTTTTATATAAAATGCCTTGGCAAGTTAATGTGTGGTCAGATTGTTCGAAATACATTGCACAAATACGTGACATTTCTAAAATAACATCTATCTTCTAATTACGCTATTCAAAATGACAATTTAACTTGTAGAAACATATTTCGTTTCTACAAGATAGTTTTTAACTGTAGATGAAGGGTTGCGATTATGGCTTTTTTGTCTGTTGAATGAGTTTGGCTAATACATTCAGCAACCTCGCCTAGTTAACTAGTTCATTAGTTGCTAGCCGGTCCTAAACCTGGTAAAGAGGGAAGGTTAGGATAAGGGCTAGCAACCCAACACCATAAAACCATCCAGTCGCTAAAGAAGACTCAAAACATAAAGAAAATATAAAAAATAAAAATGAACTTATTCCTCACTGGAATCGGGGAGACTAAATGATGCCGGTTGATGAAAGCTTACAGGAAGCCAATTGGTCGATGTATCTTCTCTACCTAGATGAAAGCGAAATTAAACGTGGGGACATGGAATGTCCACACTATGTTTGAACCTAACAAGGCTACCCAGATTGCAGAAGAGATAGGGAGGAACAGCATAGAATTACTAGGCTAGGAATCTGCTACAGCAGATGGAGAGAGAGATGGAGGGTCAATAATCTAACCCGATATTGTCACTCAGACGACAACCATGAACACAATGAATTTTCGAGTGAGTATAATGATGTCCCCAACAGCATCGAAGGCTCTCTCTCACCCAGTGGGAATCAATCTCCTCCACCATCAGGATCATGACAGTAAAGTTCAACTCAAAACAAAGGAAAGACACAACCATTCAATGCAATGCTACGCACATACAAATAATGCGGATGAAGAGAAAAAGGAGGAATTCTGTAGACAACTGCAATCAATCAGTACTGGACAAGACTTCAGTTGGCGACATCAACATTTTGATGGATGGGGTGACATGAATGCCAAACTGCGAGGAGTGGACAACACAGGAAGAGAACTAACCATGGGTCGAGAAGATCTAGTTCGAATGAACGAGAATGGAGAATTGTTTGCTGAATTCTGTGCATTCAACGATTTGGCGATTGAAGGTGAGCCACTGTGTTCAAGCACAAGCATATTCATTTAGTGACATGCATTTGATCTCACCAGATGCACATACTACACTAAAAATCAGATCAACTTCATCTCAATGGGAAGAAAGTGGAGAGGCAGCCAGCCTACTGGACACAAGATCAGATGAAGAAGGGGAGCAGATGTAGGCTCAGACCACTGACTATCTAGTGCAAGGCACCTACCTGCAAAATCAAGTTGGAAGCCTTCAATTCAGGGAAGTTAGTGATAGACGACAGTTGAAGTTGAACACCCAGAAGAGAACAGCGACTGAAGGACGAAACTACAAAGGAGATCTTCACGTCAGCCAGCCATCAAGACAAAATGGGAGATATCGAGCAACAATCCCTGAACAAACCTGTGTGGATGAGGACTGGAAGTCTTTGAAAGCTATGTGGAATGCGACCTACACAACCGTATTAAGAAGGAATAAGAAGAGGCGAGATAAGGAATGGATGTCGACGGACTTCCACATGGAAGCTAATAGATGGGGGAGAGGAGGATGGTGAAGCAGAAGATAAACCAGTGCAAGGATGCTCAACGACAAGAGGAACTGAGTACAATGTATAAAACACTCCACTTGAAAAAGAAGTGAAGAAGAGTGTGTGCAAAGACAAGAGACACTTCTACGACACACTGGCAAGTGAAGGAGATTAGGCTGGTGGTAGGATAGACAGAGACCTGACAACATTGTATCAAATAACCAGGTTAGTATCTGGGAGGGGAGAGACCAACACAGATGAAAGCAATAGAAGATGAAGAAGGAAATCTAATTAGGAAGGAAGAGAAACAAAGGAAAGGATGGGCTGATCACTTCAGAGAACTCTTGAGATGACCACCACTACCTCCTGCAGCTTGTCTAGAAATTCGCGAGCAACCTCAGAATTACCAGTGAACATAAGCCCTCCGACAGAAGCTAAAGTCCTGAACGACATAAAGTTGCTGAAATGTGAGAAAGCAGCAGAAGCAGATGGAATTCCGCAAGAAGCTTTGAAGACAGACACAAAGACAACAGCAGACACGCTCACACCACTACTGGAGAAGATCTGCAATTAAGGAAGGGAAGGTATCTGCCGATCTGTTAGACAAAGGTCTACATTGTCAAGCTTCTAAAGAAGGGAGACCCAAGCTATTGCCAGAACTGGCGTGGAATTATGCTCTGTCCTTGTCCACGAAGACGAGACTTCAAGTGAACGTAGAGAAGACAGAGGTGATGAAGATATCTAGCCAATAACAACAACAACACCAAGCATCTATCACCATGAACTGGAAAAACCTAAAGGAAGTTGTTCCTTTCACCCACCCGCCTATGCATCATTGTTTCATCCACAAGTGGCAGAGATGAAGATGTCAAAGTCAGGATCAGAAAGACAGCAAAGCAGTCCTTAATTAAGCTGAAATCAGTATGGAGATCTACTGCACTCAGCACAAAGCGTGAACAGGATCTGAATTTTCAACACCGATGTCAGTCAAGTCAGTGCTTCTACATGGTTGAGAGACTTGGCACGTTACGAAAGGCATTTCCAACCAACTGCAGATATTCATCAACAGCTGCCACCTACACTTACTCAATAATGAACACCAGATGGCCAGAAAGAATAAACAACAAGGAACTCACTATGGGTGGCAACTAACCAATAGGGAACCCATAGCCCAACAAATGTACGGAAGAAAGTGGAGGTGGATTGGGCATGCACTGAGAAGACCATTCGGGGAAATCATGTTGCAGGCCAGGTCGTCGAGTGGAACCCAAATGGGAAACGACGAGTTGGGCGTCCGAGACGGGGATGACATGGAGGAGATCGTGTGAGGAAGAAATGAGAGCTTGTGGGCTATCGTGAAGCCAGGATGAAATGACTGCAGAGAACAGAGTGAAATGGAAACGTGCTACTGAAGCCCTATATTCCACTAGGTACCCAAGGGACAAATATTAGTAATGCATCATGTAGTAATGCACTCATATTACTGCACAATGAATCAAGTACAATATCTTGTTCATAGTCACGTCAAGCTGACAATTGTTGAGTTGCCCTAGTTATATTCGCTGATGAACAGGATGCTATATTATTATAAACAAGAATTTTTCCTTGAATTATTGTGTAATAAATAATATAACATCACTATGTTACGTATCATTTAAAGTTAATCATTACTGATTTACACACTTCCACAGTGAATAAATCCTACTGTTAGGTTACTGAAGCCTATGGTTTTTCTTTCTGAAAGGCAGTCAACAAACTCATCCGACTTCCACAAAATAAATCGTGGTTTACCATCAGATTAAGAATATTCATTCGATTGAAAATAAAATCATTCCTTACTATCTATTTGATTAACTGACTGCATGAACTGAAACTACATTCTGCGACAAACCGAAAGTTTTTCTCTTACACTTCTAGCGATCTTATTCTACACAGGGCATTCCTAAGAGACAGAATACAAATTAGCTGTAAAAATAGACAGTAGACTACGTCTAAGAAATGAAATGTACTGAATTACATAAGAAATTACCTTCAACAAAATCCGACAAGTTATGTGTAAGAATATGAAAACAGTGAACACCCAATAAAGCGAGATTACCTGCTTCTAATATGTTCTGAAATGCTCAAATCTAAATGTTCAACAGTTTGATGCCTGGAAAGTCTCTTATTGAGAGACATAAGAATAGCAACCAGGCACTATAAACCATTGGTAGTACAGCGTGCATTGTCAAATACTCAAGAAAAATAATAATAAGTCCGAGGAAGGATTGAACTTTAATGAACCACTTTATAGATACAAAGTGAACGAGCATATAGAAACAGGACCATATGAAGAAATTACGAAGTCAGTCGATACTATTATGATTAAGGTCAAGAAATCGACAGGGGATCTGATACACTAGATGAAGCCATTTCTAGGTGAGTCAAATTGGCTCAATTTAATGCCGAAAACTAATAATCCCAGTAGAAGGTATGGTACTATTAAGATTCATAAGTCAGGTCATCCCAGAAGGCCTACAGTGGATTTTAGAAACACTCCGACCTACGAGTTGTCTAAATATTTCGCAATGGTGTTAGGCCCAATAAGAAATCGCTCAAAGTCTCGACCTACCAATTCTTATGACTTAAAGCATACATTAGACAACAGTGAAAAAATGGTTAGTTTTGACATAACTAGCCTTTACACAAATATACCGATCGGCATAACTCTAGAGGCAGTTAGAAATGGGCTTAAAGATGACAAAGAACTTACGCATCGAACTAAGGTGCGGATCGAGGAAATCATATTAGGCGTATGATTTTGCCTAGCATCTACAGTTTTAAAGTTTCAAAATAAAGTATACAAACAAACTGAAGGTGTTGCCATGGGATCACCAGTATCCCCTATCGTCGCAGACATATTTATGGATAGTTGGGAACAGGTGGCCCTTCAAACATTTAGTTCTACTCCAAAGATATGGTTCCGATATGTAGATGATACGTTTACAGTACTGAAATTGGAACACACTACCAGGTTCTTGGCACATATAAATTCAGTAGTGAATGTAATCCAAGTTATCTGTGACGTAGAAAGTGAAGAAGGTGAGCTAGCAATGTTGGATTGCAAGATTAAACGAACACAAGAAGGAAATCTAGAGACTAGCGTCTATAGGAAACCTCCCCATTCGAATAGCTACTTGAACTTCTAATCCTCCCACCTCATTTCAGTTAAAGTAGGCTTAGTTAAATGCTTAAGTAATAGGGCGAAAAAGCACACTAGTAGATCAGAAAATCTGCGACAAGAAATTAGACACATCAAGAAGGCCCTGCGTCTCAGTAATTACCCACCAAAATTTATAAATAAGTTCAAAAGAAATCGAAAGAAAAATACTAGCAGTGGTAGTGGTAGTAGTAGTAGTAGTAACACAGGTGTTATTAATAATAATTTCACTACTAATGGCAATAATGGTGACAGGGTTAAGAGAGAATTCAAAGCCTCTGCTGTATTACCTTACAAAAAAGGCACCTCAGAAGCATTACAAAAAATTCTCAATAAGGCTGGGATTAAAGTGGCATTTAAGCCAACAAACTTGCTTAGAAACAAGCTTTGTAGGTTAAAAGATCCTATCTATGCAATTGAACGGAATAATCTGGTTTACCAGATCCCTTGCAATGATTGTGAGGTCAAGTACATAGGTCAAAGCAGTCAACCAGGGTTGATAAGAATAACAACACAAAAACTTAGCTAAATCAAGATTAGTAAATCCCAATCAGATAAGAAATCTAAAGAAAAGCTCGGCTATAGCTCTGCATGCTATGACGCACAACCACACAGTAGGGTGGGATAGGGCGACAGTGTTGAAAACCAACTTGGTTGATTGGAGAGAGAGATTGATAACCGAATCCTTGTTTATCGAATCAACACCAAATACATGCAATCGAAATGATTCTGCATCTGTCCCAGATATACGGAAAATTCTACTACCCTTGTCATCACAGAGAAGGAGAGAAAGTCAGGAATATATAAAGTCTCTCTCGAAGTTGTGGAGTTACCTGATATGAATATGGACGAAAAATTGTGTCCGAAACGTTATCCAGTAAGTGCTACTGTTTCACTTTGTGATATTTCTGAATGGAGAGATTAAACAACATTCACCTAGAAATAATTATGAGCAGTAATCTATTCTGGAAACAACATCTAGTCAATAATGCTGATTAAAGAGATTCGCTTTAGAATTAGGCTGTACTACAGCGCGCAAACTGAACTCTAATGCTAGGATCCTCTTTGTTGTTTGATACCTTTTTAATTTGATATACATAGCATTTGCGGCAGACAGATGATATGAATATGATTCTTTGGTTATCTATGTTGTTATTCGTTCACTGTACACACTTCTCTCCTATCAATATGCATAACTCAAATGTGAAAATTATCGTTGTTTCGGATTGCTTTTATTCAGTGTGTTACTTTAAGGAAAGGTGGGGCTAGTTGTTTATGAATAAACTGTGCAGTTTCAAAACGTAGTATACAGTAAATGAATTATAAATATACGTTGATGAAAACAATGCCTGTGACCTCATGTTCCAATAACTAAGAGGAAGCTTGAATCCACACACAGTCCAATCGTTTCAGTAAGTTTTTCATCCTCGATGAACATGGAAAAAATACGAACGTTAAACTAGAATTAATATTTTTCGTACATCATTTGCTTTTTTTACAAATGAACCCAGGTTACAAAGGAATGTACAATACATTTGCAGTACAACAAACCGATCAAACCTCAGTATGAGGATATAAACACATTTCTCCTAGATTATGAAGAGCAAGAACGTCTAATTCCAGGTTAGTTCATGTAACAACTCACCACATTCAATGATCAGAAAGCAAATGAGATGACAAACAGAAAAGCGTAAACAGTATCGATTCAGAAATTATGTGTGACAGCAAGTTGCAATTGCTGTTTGAGGTTGAGAATAAAGGTAGCTGAACAAAAGAATGGAATACTATCCCATCAGAAGTGACGTGTTAAATGAGACATGACTATAAAGAGATAAAACAGATGATAGATGTTTCATATCGACTTAGACGAAGATAAAGCCTGAATGCATTTCAAAAAATGAGAACAGTTTTGAGCCATACCATCTAAATTCCCAATCATTAGTTGTTATTTTATCATGGACGCCGAATGAAAAGCTTTCATTTCACTACTTAGCTCAGCACAACAGTTATAGACTCAATAATTTACACTATTCCCTTTTTCGGCCGAATTCTAGGTCATTCTTTTGTAACTGTGTCCATTAATTAGCTTCACTCCAGCTGAACAGAGAGACATAATGAAATGACGGAGAATACTTGTAGGATTTTGGTCGTATGTTTTGTGAGCTGGATATTTTAGTCACAAGGCTTTTATGTCATCCTGGACAACGTCAACAGTACAAACTTCTTGCTGAAGCTTAAACGATTATAACCAAAGTTATGTACTCAGAAAGAAACATTTCTCAGTCTGTGCCTACCATGGTAAAGACTTTTGTTTTGTTGACTATCATCCTGCTTTTTTTACATTTCACTGTCGATCTATACAATTCGGGCTTTTTTGCTTTGTTTAACAATTCACACCCTTGACCTGATTATCTGAATTCTATTCACATTAGCTCATAGTTAAATTGTATGACCTTTCACGCATTGCATGCAGCCCTTCTTAATATACTGAATATGCTTGTCTCCACCACTTATCCAATTTCCGCTCTAAAATATTCGTCTAATCCGTCTATATACTGGCAAACGTTGTTCCCCAGGTTAGTTCTGCGTATTAATTCACTAAATTCATGTGTTTTCAGTTGCTTCATACTGACGTCATCTTTAATTGAAGCCGACAATCAAATCCATTCAAGTATGCAAACACATGTAAATTTGTGTTAAAGGTTGTTTTAGGTTGCAAGCAGCTGATGAGAAGCCACGAAATAAATGGATCCATGCTGTTCTGCTAAAGTTGTTTTTGTCCCTCTGTTTAAATTTGTGAATGGAAAGAATTGTGTGGAATGGATTTACAATTTAAGACAGAGATTTATGCCACGCTTATCTGGTAACTTTAGGTTTGAAAGTCCTGCGACTGTCCAGTGTGCGGCTGAAACCACTTTTCAGTTCGAGGTTTATAAGGACAGACTGATCAATATGGTGTTTCTTACCACGTGATGTTAGCTTGGAAACCATGGAAAGAACGATCAATAAATCTGAATTGCCAGAATAACTCTACTTAGTCAAGGTATCTAGGCTACATGCATTAGAATGTCATTTCTTAAATCTACATATCGGAAACTTCGTTGTTTTAAGCTTTTAACATTTATTCCACTATGACAGCATTTGATGAGTGGCTATTGGTAACCGGTCAAAGCAATTACTTTCCGAGCCGAAAAGTGCATATCTTTCTCTAGTTAAACTTCGAATTTTGGGGATTGAATCTGGTCCAAATTGCAGGTATGTTCTGTGTTTGAAACATCTGAGGTTTACTTAATCGTAGCAGTTATATACATTTTACACAGCAATTGAAGTAATTTTCTTTCTTATATAGTCAGAAAAAAAGAAGGCTTGGAATAATACTCAGTTTCCAATGGATTTTCAAGTTATAAGCCACTGACTTTAAAGTTATAATACCGTTAGCAGATCATAATCACACTGCATCTTGTTTGCTTCATTGAATTGTCTACCACTGAAGCTATTCAAGTTTAAAAGTCAAAAATAGGATAAACATTTCATGTATTGTAGTTTGAATGCAAACTTTGCTTTATGCAAGATGATCACTTTGATAACCACTAAAATACATGCAGTTATCATAACAGTCGAACTAAGGGGATCAGATTTATACCAGTTATCGGTTGCTTACTAATCTTAAGTAAATACTTCTAATTGGTTACTCCCTCTTGGGTCAATAGTTGCCAGAAATTCACTTTTTTCAACTTAAAGTCACTTCATTAAATGTGTCAATGAAAAACTTATCAACTACTTCTAAACAACACTTATATTTTATTTTAAAAACATTAGATCCAACACTTTTTTTATTTTCTATCTTCCGACTTGCAGAACCAGATGTAAACTTAAACAGATAGCATTTGAAATAAATTTTTGCTAATTTTACAGTATATTTTTCAATTCACTATGAACATAAATTGTTAAGAAAAATATCCATAATTATTTAATTAATAACTAATATTAGCATCTGATTTTGTAGAAGCGAAATAATGATACATTTCAAGGTACAAGCCTAAATGAGATTTACAATGAGTATTCATTTGCACTTAGTTTTCTGTTTGGCTTCAAAATGAGTTGCAGCGTCAAGATATTAAGAGGAGAAACAAATTACTGGTGTTATCTTATGAAACAGTTTAGTCAGTTTTCTTTGAAAGTAAAGGATGTTTTAGTCTAATGAGAATAAATTACATAGGTATTCTGGAATACCTGTCACTTTTTTAATAAAAGCTTCAAATACCTTCGCAGCAAAAACATTACAGTATGATTTGAAATTATACGAGTTAAAAGCTTACAACATTAAAACTTACTTGCTGGCCAGTTTGTTCTTTTCACGCTTTGCTTGTTCAACAATCTTTGAGTTTGAAACGCATTCAGAAAGACCCTGAATTACCTTTAAATTCGTATTCACATTTGCTCGCTCAAGTGTTACCATTGCTCCATGAGAAATTAATTCACCTTGAGCTGTAATATGCCTATTCAAATGGGCAAGTTCTTCTCCCATAGAACGTAACCGCATTAAATTTGGAGTCACATCATTCCCATCACCTCGACGCAGTTTTGAACAGTGAACTAAATCAAATCTTCTTTGCACAGGGTCTTCAAAGACAACAAGTGGATATCCTGGTAATGATAACGGGGATATGGGGTAATGTATTACTGGTTGAGTAACAAAAGAAGATGTGCTCAAGGACATAAAATCGTCTTGATAAATGCTAGGAGCACCTTTGTTTACACCTCTTTCTTGATTATTTTCGTAAAGATTGTTTTCAGTCACGGCACTTGTTAGGTTCAGTAATGGTGACGCTTTTGGTCCTTTGCACTGCGAATTATACAGCCAAAAGTAAGCCCCACCTGATAAATTCAGACCATTATTAATTGACAGATCTGTCCCAGAACCTTAACAAGTAATCAAGAACGTATATAAAATGTAATAATCTGTACATAGAATCAAAGTATGATTTCGAAAGTTTCCTGAATAAAGTGAAAACCTAATTTCATTTAACTCATCAATAGTATAATTTTCATTCGTATATTATCAGCATAGACACTACCTTTTTCTGTGGATTACTTTCGAATCATGTTTTGTATTTCTAAGTTATTTTCCAATTAACTTTAACTTTTTGTGGTGTTTTTAAGCGCATAGTTCATTATTTCAGTTATCGTCAAATAAATCGTTGGAACCTGATCTCAAGTCATATTTGTAAATCACTTGAACAACAGACATGAAATTTCGGTATTTTAATCATCATCCAAAATTAAGTAGCAATAGTGTAAAGGAATGCACGGTTGTAAAGAAACAGGTACGTTTTCTATAATGTTTGTCATGCAAAAGTGTTACACTGCAGTGATTATATATTTCTAAGATTTGTCTGACACTGTTTCTTCCATTTAAAACTATTCTAATAATTTTTCAGAAATAAAGATTGGTAATATTTAATTATTTATCGCATGAATACTCTACCACTCTAATATATTTGCAAACTCCTAACTGATTAATCACGTTTAAGACAGTGGGACCAAAAACGTTGCTAGAACAAGTGAAAAGAGTTGCAGCTGATTGACTGAATATGAAGCGTGAACACTAAGCGGAATCATCAAAGTGATTCCAATTTCTAGTCATTCTCTATTACATCTTCACTAGGAAGAGTAAATATATTTAATAATTCATCTGTTTGACACCTTTTAGAATACTTTTACCCGCTTGAAATGTTTTTCTACTTCAGCTGACAGAAATTTCTCAAATCAACATCACTTTTATGTGAAGCAAGTAAATTGGATAAAATCAATAAGATTATGAAAACTAAAAGGTTAATAGTAGAAAGTGGATAGCAATGGAATCTAAGACTCGCATTTCTTCCTATTTAGGATTTTATTATGGATGTACCCACCTCTAAGTGAGTAATGTTGTTCTCGATAGGACTCGAAATCAGGGCCGACTGCTCGAAGAGCTAGAATGTTATCCACCAGACCAACGAGTCACAATAGCCACTTTTTGTGTAATGGATACAGTTTTAATGTAGTTGCTTGTAACGTCACGTCGCCAAGTGAACCAAGTTGAACAGTCCCTTCTGGCATATGGGCTCATACGTGGATGTCTTGACATTGGTTTTGTTTGAATTACTTCTTACCATGCCAATGGAAACCAATTATTTCGGTCCACTCAGCGACGAGATAATACAAGCAACAACATTAAAACTAAATGTTAGTCAGAAACAAAGCAATCATCAGTTCTGAGAATCTAAAGATAAATGGACCAGAAAACCTTTTTGGTATGACACAATCACCAGGGTGTAACTCACTAACGCAATAATAAAGCTTGTGCATCACTGTGGAATACATTTCCATATAAGACTGTTTATGTGATGCAATAAACAATGATACAGTAATATTTACTAAAGGGCGTTCCGAGCAGAATTTATTGGTCATATACATATGATGCTTATTGATATGAATATGAACAATAAATTGTAGTCATAACGTCATTCAGTAAATGGTACTGTATCACTTTCGGCGATATCAAGTAGACAATTTAATATGGAAGAATGATACTCATTTTATGTACCATCATGTTGTTCATATTAACTATATTTTGATTCACTCGATAGACAATTCCACATATATTTAATCACGGTAGTTCATTAGTATAGAAATTTGTGAAAGACGGGAATGGGAACAGATAGAAACTGTGAAGTAATGTTTTCTAGCTTACGCATGTTAACAACTAGTTATGATAGCTAGAAAAAGTGTTTCATCCTATTTAGGACACATAACCTCAGTAGTTTTATTTCTTTAAGTTTTCTTTTAGTACGGGTTCATTTTACCTGTGTAAAGTTCCGTAAAAAGATTCCAGATTATAAGAAGTGGGGTCTTGGAAATTGAAAATGTGAACTACAGCATATAAATCATCATTGTATGAACACACATATTAAGGTTTTCTGTTTTAGATTTTATGGTCGAATAAGCCTACAGTTGGGTCATTAGCTTTGAATATAGTGGTGCTAGCTAATGAATAACAGCTGAGTGAAATGATTTAGATTTTAGGCTACAGTTAATTTTACCTACAATACACTACTTCTTGTAGTCATTATAATTAGTCGCAACTTCATAGAAATGTGAGCAGAAATAAATATATTTGTATGTTTCTTAAACTGGTTTAACTGTACATTTTTGCTACAATCGTCAAGGAAATAAACATCAGTTTGTCGATACACTAGGTTGTTCTTCCTCATTTTCGGATTTATAGTACAAAAATAGCATTTTGCACTCATTCGGTGTCTTTTTTCTCATGTTTATACTACATGGTAATGTTTAGTGACAAATTATTTCATAAGGTCTGAGTAATATGCTAAACAATACGATACACACTAAAAATAATACAGTACTTAAAAAAATTCCTTATGTAACAAACTTGTAGTTTTATTCAAAGTAAACTAATAGAGATTAGGTGTACAATACGCAACAACACAGGTGCATTAAACTATGAGAAAACACCGTTAGTTGTCATCATGGAATAACTTTTTAATTTTAGCATACAGAATCGTGTGTATACTTTCGCTGACAGCTCATGAGATTATAATGTGATATAAATTAGTTTACACATAAACAAACAAATGGATACATTGAATTAAGAGTACATCCTGATTACCTACCTACTTCCTAGATGAAAAACTGACGAAAAAGTATCTGAATTTCCAAGACTGAATAATAAAGTCATTTTTTCAATAAAAAATGTTTTAACATATCTAATTATTCATGAGAGTTTAATAGCATTATCATTGTAGTAAATCTTTTCAGAAACCAACTTTAAATTTTCTTTGCATCTTCCAATGCAATGAAATGAAGTTAATCCTAATTTCAGCTTTGTACGCGCACTTATTCTAAAAACAAAGAGATAACTTCAACAGAACAAGTTCCTTTTAAAGTTTTCTGATGTATTCAGTAGTTCATCTAAAAAGCTATATAGAATTGCTTTTAGAAAAACTTGCATATCGATAGCTGTGTGGATTTCATCCCACTGAGCTGTAAAGTGAGATATCCTTAACGAGATCAGTAGTTGTATAAGAAGAACAGATATTGTGAATCAATATTTAATCCATTTAGAACTGAATTCATAATTATATCATGCAAAGTAACTCAGGTAGATGAACTAAATATTTAAGATGCCTACAAATATCTCAAGTACTTGAATTACTATGAAAGGAATAATTATTATATCTAACGTTGGAATAATATTTTTTGCAAAATGCTTACATTTCCTATTTCATGTAATAAACACTTAATAGTGTTGTACGCCAACTTAGTTGTTAAAATTTGGATTAAAAGCGAATCATTATTAAAATGCAATGAGTAAAACTATTGAATAAGTGTTTGTCTGAAAGTTTCACTGAAAGTTAGCGTATATGATTTGTTATTCTTGAAATAGCCATTTGAAGTGAAGAAACTATCGTTGGACTGTATGAAATGGTTAAATACACTAAAATATTCACATCAGAATCAGGGATATGGAAATTCATGAGGTAACTGTACGTATTCATGACATGTATTCATAAGAGAAAATTTTAAATGCGTTGTTAAATCATACTTGGAAGGAGTAGCTATTTTGCACTTTGACTAAGAGATATGATTAGGATTTGAATTTCGCTTTGTTGAGATGTAGTTGAAATCCTTTCAACTGAGGAACCATGGTAGTAAAAATAAAGCTGTGAAAACGTTTTAGGGAGGCTGTGTATCCTGAAGGATATCTTCGTAAACGAAGCTTAAGTTTGACATCAGAGTAAAACTTGGGGATCAAGACAACATGTTACTACGCACTGGGTTTATCAACTTAATACAGCACACAGTCATACAACTATATTTAATGAATGAAATTTAGAGTGTGACCGTAACTCGTCACCACGTTAAATTACATCCTTCAAGGTGATAGGGCAAAATGTTGATCTGCATATTTGAAACAATTAGTCCCTTTTATGAATTTGGATAATGTAGTTAGAAGGCGTAGATTATCTGAAAAATATGATGTATTAGCGTTATACATTTCGAACAGTCCGATCACACATTTACTTGTTAAGGCATTATATATGAAAACTGGAAGTGGGAGAAGGACACATGTGACATAAAGGAATTCAATAATAAGAAAGATAATTTCATGTTAAGGCTTGTCTTCAAGTGGATCTTGAAAATACCTTGGTGGTACTGCACTCAACACTCACTACCTCCATACTTATTATAGAAAGTCAAATCCAATTGCTCTCTTCTGCAATACACTATTTTCTTGTGATTTCTTCCAACCAACAAAGATCAATCAAAGTGCACAACAATTTGGATAATGTAATTAGAAGACGTAGATTATCTGAAAAATGTGATGACTGATGGATGAATAATTTTACATTAGAGACAAGTTCTTCTACCGACTAATTTGCACCGTTCAGTTGTTGTGGACACTGTTTTGTGATTGCCTAGAAAAGTTCTGAGATCTTTTAAAAACCCTTCGTTGCAAATGCCTAAAAACTCAATGGCACTGATATACTAAAGAAATGGGACTCCATTTTATGTTGTGCAAAGTAATCTGTCTCTTCAGAAGCGAGTTGTGGCCAATTCAATGTACTGCCAAGAACTTATTAGTGTCTAGACTATTTAAATTGTTCGTAACATCGTTGCGGTGAATATTGAAACTTGTTTTAGAAAAGGCGTAGTGAAAATGTCAAAAACCTTTTTGTCAAGGTTATATTGAATGAAGAATAATGTCTTTCTGAACATAGTGCAGTTATATAGGCTGTTTTAGGTAATCTTTCATTCTCCTTTGATGCCAGATTTCGGTTTCTTTTCTGAAGTTGGCCACCTGCATAAACTACCATGTTTACTTCATTGATGTGTCTCAGAATCACCAATGATGGTGCAAATATATCGGCTGTTAACCATCTTCAAGTTTATCAGCATGTCAATTTTCTTCTTGATCACTGTCATCCGTCCTCTTTTAAACTCTTTATATTATTTAATAACCACACACGTTAGCTTTCTATGAGTACAGTGCGAAGCTCATTTTTGATGTACAGAGTAGACTAGAATAAAAAAGAAACACTTCTTACCAGCCAGATTTTTATCAAAACTTGTAAGTCAGTATAAAGCCTTTTGGAAGCTAACCAATTTGTCAGCTAGAACGATTATTATAAAGTCGTTCCAAGTCTCGCCATAAGTAACATCTGCGATCAGAACATTTCTGTCAACAAATAGATGTAGCAATCGTTTACTGGATTTTGACAATAATCTAGACATGTAAAGCCTAATCGTTTTTGCTGATAGTAATATTTCAAACTTGGTGTGTTTTTATTTATTTTATTACCACCAAATTCATGTGTGGATGTTGTTTTCTTTGAAAATACTATATTTAGTGTGAAACCAGTCACAAAATACATTGGAAACGAAGTGTTTTGTCGCTTAGTTTTTTATCTATCTTGGATTGTTCTTTCTATGTTAAGTGACAATATAAAAATCTGAAAAACCAATTTTTAAATATAAGGTCCTATGTTGCTTGATCTAGTTTTGCCTATCTATAGATTTTCCCCAAGAATACCACCTAAATATTGGTTTTTCACAAACTTTTTTTCTTCTTTAAATGTTAGAAATGATCATTTTATAGTCCTCAGTTACTTGGCGTACCATTTTCACTGTACATCAGCAAGATGTTTAATGGCAATATATAGCGTTTCTTGCATATATTTTGGAAGACAGTCGAATGAGGTATCCGCAACAAAAGTTACACATTTATTGTTTAAGCTAATTAAACTGTTCCTTAAGATTGAACAGGAAGATTTAGAGGAGGAAGTTAGATAAATTTATATAAACAGATAATCATAAGTGAAGTAGTAGTAGCTGGGAAATAAAATATTCAGATATATATGTATATGAGCGTTGATAAGTGTGTTGATACATGTATGCGTGCAAATATAAGAACATATACGCGAGCGAAAGCCATCCCCTTTTTCTATTTGTGTAAAGCAGGTTGAACGAAAGCATAGGCAAATTTTGTCTGATTAACTAATTTCTCATGAGACATTTTTCTTGAAAAGAAGGAAACGTTTTATTGTGACTTTTTTATTGGGAGATTTGGATATATATATATATATATATATATATATATATATATTGGTCAAAATAAGATTTCTACTATCTTCAGAATACTGTTGAATTTATTATCTCTCCTTATTTAGTTCTGACTTATTTAAATTATCTTTTTTGGCTTTTTCCCACTTATTTTGAAAATGAATTTTTATAATATATTAGGATAGAGAGGAAGAGGGAATGATGAAACAATAACTCGAGATACAATTCATGTTTAATTGTAAATTTTAGTTCGAATCATTAGAAATTTTATAAAATTAATTTTTAATTAGTTCTAGGATTTAGAAGATGAAATTTTAATTGCAATACTTGTTTTACCACAGACATTCTTTACAACCTTCTCAATGGCACGTTTTAATACATAGCAGTTCTTATAAGAATGTTCCTTACCGACAATATTTCGATGGCCTTTTAAAATATTTGAAATCATTGACGCTTATTGCACTAATTTTGTATTTAGAGGCTTAACTACAGTGATTAAGCTGGTTAACACCATCACTTTTGTAAATCAAAGCTTTCAAAATCTGATACAAAAGACCATTAGATTTTCTTATATTCTTATGCAAGTCGAACACTTGACATTCAAAGAATTAAAATATTTGCTTCAGAAGGCTTAGTGAAACAGACTTCTCATTGATTTTCGTTGTAGGAAAGCATTACATAAGTAATGACCTAAGTTTAACCAGCTTAACAACATTTGAACCGTAGTCTTCAGATGCGCTATTTCCATGTACATTATCAATGCTTCAAAAAGGGTGGAATGTTTTTTATGTAAGTGTAAACATTTGTCTTGTCTTTTTTGCTCAAATACTGTATATATTTTGATGAAAATAAAATTAGGCATCTTTATATTTGTTGTTCAGTCAGTAGGTAAACAGATACAAACTTTCAGTTTGAGAGTTATATAATGAGAACCTGTCACCTAACTAGATGTTTTGGTTATTTATACGCATTAGTTAAGGGTAAATAATGTTAAATATGCTGAGAAAATGCCTATTTGAAGTGATTCGAGGCCTTATGATGGGTGCACAAATAACCACTGAGGTCTAGTAATCAAATTCCTGCACGAAAACAGTGTGACACATCCAGTGATTCGCATAAATTTAGACAAAGTTCTAGATTTTTTTAATATTATGTCCATAGCATATTTATAATGACTCAGATCTTGGTTTTGACTAAAGAAGGACCAGTGTTTCTGTTCTGAGTAGTCACGATTAGTTTTATTTTTATGAGTGAAAAGGTCTGTAACTTTTGTGTCATTATCTAGTGAGCTTGTGATTATTTTTGGAAATCGCTGGCGTATTCTTCTTAAGTTATCATTTCATACGTACAAATGAGTAACAATGTGATTTACTAAACTGAAGTCTGCTGTTATCACATCTTTTTGAGACTCAGTCATTAGGATATCAACATATGCCTGGTTAACAATTGTTCTCACGCCTTACCCAAGTAGCTACATACTTTAAACCAAAGTAATGTAACATTTAACTGTTGTTTAGTGAAAAAAACATTTCTGTAAATTTTTGTCTTATTTCACTAACGTCAACTTACAAATTTACGCAATATTCTCAAAACTAATAATTTAAAGAAAATGTATTGGCATGTGGATGAATAAATGGCAGAACAATTTGTAAGCTGTTGCAACGGTAATAACTCCATATATATATATATATATATATATATATATATATATATATATATATATATATATATATATATATATATAACTGATTGACTGACACAATCCGCGCAGAACCTCGCACAAAAATACATCACAATAGTAAAATAAGCGTGATACTAAAGTAAATGAAGTAGTGTGAGAGAAGAAACAGTCTGAAGATAAGGGTCAGTGCAAATATTTAAGTTTTTTTCAGATGTCAAAAAAGGTATATACCTGCGCCACCGTGACCGATTTTCAGCCCTGTCACGAAGAGACGTTAACTACTGATTCTTTTCGTCTCGGAGACTCTAACCAGGTAGTCTACAGCTTTTAGAGCGACATAGTCCATCAGTACATAAGTGTTTTGCTAATAAGATAAGAGTAAACATTTTTTCCAGGCTTAAATCTTCTGTTGGTTTTATTAATTCTCCAGTGTGAGTTATTTTGTAAGTAGATTTTGGTGTTAGTCTACGCCACTAAGTGACGTATATCTTCTCAACTGGTTTTGCCGAAATTCCTAATTTGACTGAAGTAGATTCCATATAGATTGTCATTTCAAGTAAATTGAATGCGTGTAGTTTCATTACTTTTAAACACTTTCTCGTAAATAAAAAAAATGTAACATAGGTAACTTATATGATACGCATATACTTAAAAAACATCTCTAACTATTTCTGAAGTGATGATGTATGGAAAAGATGAGAACGCATTTATATAAGGGGAGGTAAACAGCTGCCTTCTTTACTACACGACAATATCTGATTATTTAATTAATAACCTCTATACAACCAAAGAACGTTTTCCTAGGACGATTAGGAATTATCACAAGTTCTTATTAAAGGATTACATATAAGTAGTAGGTTCAAACAACACCACAATATACTCAAAATGAGGTGTACAACTCTTACTGACATTTTATCCAATCTACTGAGTTCACAAAAGACAGGACTGCATATCAGAGAAGTTGTATCATTTTAGTTTTCAAGCAGGTTTATTTGACTGATGTTCTATAATACACACTCAATTTCATTGTTTTGTCTGAATTTCACTCATCATCCTCATTTTAATAAAGTCATGGTGTGTGTGTTAACAATTAATGTGTCTTATTAAGTGATCTGTAATTATATGCTCGTTTTCATGCGCTTGGTTTCACTTATAAGACCCTGTGTTTTTGCTATTTCTTCTTTATTTTGTTCATTTTTTGATGCGAAAATATCTATTTCAAAGATCATTCCTGTGTTATTTATTTGTTTGATAGATAAAACTACAATATCAGGGAAAAAGGTGTGTGAAATGGTGGGTCATTAGATCACACGTATGGAAATGGATATTACCAACTGATTTATATGTTTCATTTAATTCATTTTGATGGTGTAAGATACATATTTCCAAATGATTATCAGCTTTTACTGTAAAGTATTATCAAGGCGAATCTGAACGTTTTGAACTTATTTACTTATTGATAAAGTGTAAGATGTAGCTGACTGAATACTTTACCACTGATGTGAATGAGTGCTTAATTTCAGCAAACTTTGGGGTCAGCATCTTCTAAGTAACTTTATGTCAAGGTGAAACTAGCGATCCTAAGTTACATATGTATCCGTTGCGACCACGACAATACACTGTCTGGTTCCTGGTGTCAAATGTTTTCAATATGCTCCTCTTTAATTTTATTTCTGACCTAAATCGCTTACATACTGATATAACTAAATAATTCTATCAGTTATTATTTGAGGTAGAAAATAAACAGTTTATTCAAAATTAAATTTGTTCAATACAGATAATTAATTTTGAGGTTTTTCTTGTTCTCACTGTAAAGATACCGATATCGGAAGCCATCTGCTTAGGCAAACCTTTAGGTATATTAAAATCTAATAATTGTGAAACTATCGCCTAAAATTTTTTGATTCCTTATAGATATTTATATCAATTTGGAATATTTGTCTCAAAATTCACAGTTAATTTTAAGTACTTTTGCACTTAATATTTTATATTAACAATCCACCTAACATTTTCAGTCTCCTTTTTCATAATAGTTCAATTGAAAAACCATTTTCTGAAAATTTTCATTCTATTACGCCATAAGTTGTCGCTAGGAAAAAATTGCTTGTAATCTCCAACATCCTTAACATTATTTAGAAATTTTTGGCCCTTTGTTGGTTCTATTAACACAGCATTTTATTCTCCATCTTCTCCTATTTCGGTAGAGAAGCAAAAATGAATCCCTGCAACCAAATGAAATCTTTACTATACATGACATTAAACTAAACGGATCATCCTAGCTGTTGGTATGGTAACACTTGGATTACTATAGAAACTGATATATAAACCACATATTCCCCTTTAAGACAGTAGATAAACATATAGTGCTTCAATGATAAATTTTAAACATTTTCAGGACTGTTATTTGCGACCATAAACATCACTTTCAGATCAACATTTTAATAACAAGCTACTTAGTGAATGACATTTTATTCAAGAATAAACATCAACATACTCATCGTTTCCGTAGTTCAGGCTCAAGAAAAAGAAGCATTCTAACTTCAAGCCCTAAACGAACTTCAGAATAAATCTGATGTAATCATTCTCAATCCCGACCAAGGTTCAGGTACAATAAAGACGAATAAATGTGATTACAAAAACAGGGTGGTGTTCATCCTAAGTGATGAAAGTAAATTTAAGACTGACATTTCGTTGGACAAACTAAGAAAATAAGAAAGTAAAGTAACATCAAATTTAGTAAACGTTTTGAATACGAATGTTGTCAGCATGGAAGGATTCATGTGCCTCAAACCTAATGGGTTCGAGTTACTTAAACTGTATGGATTGCCTTAAATCCATAAAACTACCATTACTTTATGCCCTATACTGTCCATATGTCTTTCACCTACATATAAAATGGTGAAATTGTTAGAAAACATTTCAATTCCTTTTCGAAATGGATTGTGAAAACTTTCTTTAAAAGACACTTTCGAAGTTGTTGATCTTATTTCTATTAATGTCAAAGGAGAGAGGTTATACTCCTTTGATGTCAACTGCTTATTTACCAATATGCATCTAATTAAAACCATTGACATTCTTTGGAATCACAAATCTCTTAAGGATTTTCCTTTCCCTATCCCTTTTACGTGTTTGAAAGAACTGCTATTATTGTGCATTGATAAAGTTCATTTCATATGTAAAAGGGAACGTTTGCGACAAAGTGATGGTGTGGCAGTGGTGAGTCCCTTTGGAGCATTGCTAGCTGATATTTGTATGTCATATATTGAAGGCTTGGCTGGTGGTTTCATCAGTAAAGCTCCATTTTGCAAGAGATATGCTGATGATCTAATTGTGAAATATGGCAAGCATGAAGATGGGATATGTTTGCTAGAAAGACTTAATGCCTTAAAAAACAATTTGCTCTTAACGTAAAAAGAGAAAGACGACCGCCTGACGATCTTGTATATACTCCTGAGTCATAAGAAACATGGTTAATTAAAACTGCCAATGTACAGGAAACCTACATTAATTGATTATCATCCGGCAACCAACCAGTGCACCTAACCCAGTTCTACAAGAGATCACTCGTGACCCTAAGAGCCCAGCAGTAAAATCTCTAACGGCAACACGGGGTGACGAGGAATCAGACATCAGGTAGGACATCACTTCCATCGAGGCTGCACATACTCCTTACTGACGAGTTAAAACAAGCACGAAACCTAGACCTACAGCTTTGTGCTGACTGTCTTTGTACAACTAACATCTTTACAAGAAACCTCGTCCGTCACGTTAGTATTTGAGTTTGGATAGTTTTTGTCTACTTCAATAAAAGTGAGGTTTGGTAGTGTGCCTATTCAAAGGGATCCAGTGTATCAGTATGACAGACTAAATGGATGATACCATCAAAGTACTGTCGGTAACATTAGTAGGAAATGGATAACCACTGGAGTTCCTAAACTGTCGCGAAATCAGCCGGCACTGAAATCTAATCTGTGATGTATCCTGATGAAATAGGTTTGTATCACACTATCAGTGAAAGGGAAATCTTACAGTGTGATTTTAAAACAAAGGCTTAGGTCTACCGTTAGCAAAACATACCATGCAACTAGGCTTACCATCAAACAGATGTTTCAACACAGATCTCAACACTCTATAAACGATTACATCACATCCCTTTGTGTTTGTCAACATACATAGGGAGGACTAATCAAAATTTGCACCTGAGAGTGAGGGAACATGTACCAAAATAGTTACAAAAACAGCTAGATTCAAAAAGTCTATAAGCACAGATGGCAGACAACCATCATCGTCCATTGCAAAACATGCTGATGAAGTTCAAAGGCTTGATATTAAAACAACCTTCACAGTTTTAAATTGAAACTGTCAAGAGCGTACATATAGCTTTACTGAAAAGCTAGCCATACACAAATTTCAGCCATCTCTGTGTGTTCAAAAATAGTCTGTCCTTACGCTAAACCTACCCTGGTAGTTCTTATCTCCTTGTATTACAAAAGTTGTCTTCATACCTCATTCTCCCTTCAGTATCTTTTTTTGTGTCATATTTTTCCTTCCTCCACTTCCAGCCTTAACATAAAATGCCATAACAAGTAAGTGTGTAATCAGATTTTTGAAATGCATAGCACAAATACATCACACTTTTCAGATAGTCTACGTCTTCAAGTTACATTGTCCAGATTTAAAATATAAATTTATAAATGGAAGGTAATATTTTCAGTAACTATTAGAAAGATGAGTAAAAATGAATCTGGTTATGAAAAAGTAACAAGAGAGTTTATCATGAAACAGTCAGAAAAAAAAACTGAGTTCATTTGAAATACAAGGCTTGATTTGCAATGAAAATAACTAAAAAATACCTGTTTTCGTGCGAGTAGTCATACAATAGCGTTTCTTTGTCAAGCGAAATGATAAGTAACAGAAATGATAAATGGAAAAATAACTATGCTACTGCGACAATAGTAGTACTAGATAATTTTTCAGTGACATTTCTCATGAAAAATACTTTCAGATAGTGTATGAGTAAGATCTGGTCACAGTGGGAGAATACTATTCCACATTAGACCATCCCTGTGAAACAATTCACAGCGAAACAGCTTAAATTACTATGATTCATTATTTATCCATTAAGTATAGCTGTATCACTGGAAAATATATCTAACAAAAGATCTTGCATGAAAATACAACACAGTATGCTATCTGATAACAAAATTTTTATTCTATGAAGTCGTTTTCAAACTTAAGATAAATATTTTGTTCCTCTTGAACTCAGCAATATAGTATTTAGATAATTTAAGGATAATTATCATGGACTAATGGTATTTACTCAAAATGTATATTCTTAGAATCAAAATATAGGAGCACAGGTTGCTGCAGATAGAAAAGACTTTCAGCACGTCATCAAATTAAAATATCCCGTCCAACTGTATTTTCACTACATGCATTGAAATCATCTGTTAATTTAAAATCAAAGTGATAATATTTGGCTTTTTATGAAATGAATTTATACAGCGATTGACCTTTCAGACGATCACATATTCCGACGACAAAAATATTGTGATGGTGTAGTGCTAAATAAATTTCAATTCTAATTCAATTTTTGTTTGTTTGGACCAACTCAATCATGAAAGATTCCTAATGAAAAACATTGATAGGTTCAACTAAAACTTGGAAGTAACTACCGACATAAATTTAATACATTCAAAATAGATGAATGCTAATATGAATGAAACCTTTCAAATGATTAACTGTACTCCTCTATTTTAGTAGCTTAATTTGAATTTTGAGACTCCGTTCCCCTTTTGATTCAGATAACTAACTTTTTCTGGCAAATCAGAGTTCGGACCAACTATTCTTATACTCATATATATTAGGCGTTTTATAAAAATACCGTGTAATGCCCAACTGCTACAGTGGGATCCCTACACCTAATTATTATACAAGTTGATTGTTATTAATTAATAAATAAGGATTACTATTTATTGACATACTTGTTATTTTCCTTTGTTTTGTTGGATCAGATTGTTCGACCTCTATTAGCAAATGGGCTCCTATGCGGATGCCTCGATATTGCCTGAATGTTATTTATGATAATTTGGTTGGCTGTGGCCAGCAGAAGAATCCAGAACGAGCGTTTTGTCTTATTTGGAACTCGTCAGCTGGACATACCTGCACCCTAACGATGTTGTTCCCAATAAGACAAGAAGTGGGCTATCGTTCATCCGTGGCATAGTGGATAACGCCTTGGCGTTTGAAACAATGGGTAAGAAGTTTGATTATCAGTATGAACAACACCACTGGAGTGCAGGTACATCCAGCTGACGAGTCACAAACAGGACGAGATGCGCTTCCTAGATCCTTCTCCTATCCACAGTCAACATACTTATCATAATAAATAAGGGGAAATGTCTGTAAGAATTTCTTTCCACGTCTTGCTTCTCTGAATAATTATTTCATTGTAATGATATATTGGATCATTGAGTATTTAGACAAATAGTTAAATCATGTACCCTACATGCTCATTGTAACGTCACCTGGTTAACTAGTTCACTAGTTGCTAGCCGGTCCTGAACCTGGGTAAAGAGGGAAGGTTGGGATTAGGGCTTGCAACCCTACACCATAAAACCAATCCAACCGCTACAGAAACTTCAAAGCACAAACAAAATATAAAAAATAAAAATGAACTTATTCCTCACTGGAATCGGAGAGATGAAATGATGCCGGTTGGTGAAAGCTTTCGGGAAGCCTATGGGCCGATGTATCTTCTCTACCTCGATGAAAGCAAAAGTAAACGTGGGGACATGGAATGTCTACACTATGCTTGAACCTAACAAGGCTACCCAGATTGCAGAAGAGATAAGGAGGAACAGCATAGAATTACTAGGCGAGGAATCTGCAGACGGAATGGAAGTGGACTCTCCAAACTCTTAACTGGAGATTGAGTAATCCACTCCGATATTGTCACCCAGACAACAACTATGAGCACAGTGAATTTTCGAGTGAGTATAATGATGTCCCCAACAGCATCGAAGGCTCTCTCTCACCCAGTGGGAATCAATCTCCTCCACCATCAGGATCATAACAGCAAGGTTCAACTCAAAACGAAGGAAAGTCACAATCATACAATGTAACGCTACGCACTTATAAATAATGCGGATGAAGAGAAAAAGGAGGGATTCTGTAGATAACTCCAATCAATCAGTACTGGACAAGACTTCAGTTGGCGACATCAACATTTTGATGGATGAGGTGACATGAATGCCAAACTGCGAGGAGTGGACAACACAGGAAGAGAACTAACCATGAGTCGAGAAGCACTCGGTGAAATGAACGAGAATGGAGAATTGTTTGCTGAATTATGTGCATTCAGCGATTTGGTGATTGAAGGAGAGCCACTGTATTCAAGCACAAGCATAGTCATTTAGTGATATGCATTTGATTTCACCAGATGAACATACTACACTAAAAATCAGATCAACTTCACCTCAATGTGAAGAAAGTGGAGACGCAGACAGCCTACTGGACACAAGATCAGATGAAGAAGGGGAGCAGATGTAGGCTCAGACCACTGACTATCTAGTGCAAGGCACCTACCTGCAAAATCAAGTTGGAAGCCTTCAATTCAAGGAAGTTGGTGATAGACCAGAGTTGAAGTTGAACACCCAGAAGAGAACAGCGACTGAAGGACGAAACTACAAAGGAGATCTTCACGTCAGCCAGCCATCAAGACAAAATGGGAGATATCGAGCAACAATCCCTGAACAAACCTGTGTGGATGAGGACTGGAAGTCTTTGAAAGCCATGTGGAATGCGACCTGCACAAGCGTATTAGGAAGGAATAAGAAGAGGCGAGATAAGGAATGGATGTCGACGGACTTCCACATGGAAGCTGATGGAGGAGGGAGAGAATGATGGTGATGGTGATGGTGATGGTGATGGTGATGGTGAAGTAGTAGACAAACCAGTGCAGTGCAGTGCAGTGCAGTGCAGTGCAGTGCAGTGCAGTGCAGTGCAGTGCAGTGCAGTGCAGTGCAGGGATGAATGACGAGAAGAGGAACTGAGCACAATGTATAAAACACTCCACTTGAAAAAGAAGTGAAGAAGAGTGTGTGCAAAGACAAGAGACACTTCTACGACACACTGGCAAGTGAAGGAGAACAGGCTGGTGGTAGGATAGACAGAGACCTGACAACATTGTATCAAATAACCAGGTTACTATCTGAGAGGGAAGAGATCAACACGGATGAAAGCAATAAAAGATGAAGAAGGAAATCTAATTAGGAAGGAAGAGAAAGAAAGGAAAGGATGGACTGACCACTTCAGAGAACTCTTGAGTCTACCACTACCACCACCCCCACCACCACAACCACCTGCACTCCGTCCAGAAATACCACCTGCAGCCCAGCCACAGAACTACAGGTGGATGCAAATCCTCTAATATGAGTCGAATTCCTGAACGCCATAAAGCTACTGAAATGCGAGAAAGCAGCAGGACCACATGGGATCGTGCCAGAAGCACTGAGAGCGGACGCATAGACAACAGCGGATATGCTCACACCACTACTGCAGAAGGTTCGCAATTAAGGAAGGAAAGGTATCTGCTGATCTGTTAGACAAAGGGCGACATTGTCAAACTTCTAAAGAAGAGAGACCTCAGTCTGCCAGAACTGGCATGGAATCATGCTGTATCCTTGTCCCCCCCCCCTAGCAAAAATATTATGCCGCATCATCCTGGAGAGACTGAAAAACACGCTGGATTCCGGAAGTACAAATCATGTGTGGACCAAATTGCAACGCTGTGCTACGCATCATCATAGAACAGAGCATAGAATGGCAGTCAAATGGGACTTTACCTTAACTTCATCGACTTTGAAAAAACCGGCATTCGACAGCGTCGACCGAGAAGTAATTTGGCAGCTAGCCGCTCCAACATTACGCTTTTAGTACTACAGACCTTTATCACTTTCATTCAACAACTATATGAAGATGCCACATGCAAGTAATTCTCAATGGGAAGCTAAGTGATGCCTTTGAAGTGAAGACAGTAGTAACACAAGGCTGCTACCTACTATCACTGATGATCTTCGGGATTGTGGTGGACTGAATCATGCAGCAAACAGTGAGGAGCGAGAAGAGAGGCATACGCTTGCTGGACTGATGAAAAGAGCCTAGAAGATTTGGATTTCGCCGCCGATGATGATTTATGCTCAATGTGTTGTGGCACAAACTCGAAGATCTACAGACGAAAACTCACAAGTTGACAGAAGAGGCAGGGCAGCGAAGATAGGACTTCAGATGAACGTAGAGAAGACAGAGGTGATGATGATAACCAAACAACGCTACCACCACCAACAACAACTAGCTCCAATCACCATCAACGGGAGAATCCTAATGGAGGCAGCTTCTTTCACCTATCTAGGCAGCACAGTTTCAACTACAAGTGGCACAGACACAGATGAGGATATCAAAGCCAGCCACGATCGGAAAAGCGGGACAGGCGTTCACTAATCTGAAATCAGTGTGGAGGTCTTCTGCACTCAGCACAAAAAACAAGAATAAGCAACAAGGAACCATGGGAACGAAGCAACCAAGAACTTATCGCTCAACAAATATGCAGAAGAAAGTGGAGATGGATTGGGCATGAACTGAGAAGATCATTCGAAGACATCAGGGGATATGAGAAACGGCAAATTGGGAAAAAAATTAGAGCTTCACGGCAGTCATGGAGCCAGGTTCGAAAGATTGCAGAGAACAGAGTGGAATGGAAATGTGCTACTGGAGCCCTGTGTTCCGCCATCAGCCCAAGGGATAAATAATAAATAGTTATAATACATGCTCATTGTTATTCTGATGAAATTGACTACAGTAAATACATATATATCCAAACAAACGCATTTATTAAGTCTCGTTTAACATTCTAAAATTTCTTCAAATACAGAAGTTGATACAGTTGTATGACACTAGTATAGACAATTGTATTTTTGAGATATATGTCTATGTAATAAACCAGTGCTTATCTAGTCTCCAGTATGATGTCTAGATAAGTTTCACTTACAATTTCAATAAGATATCAACTGAAACAGTTAATCGGAATAATATCCGCGCTTAAATCTGTAGAATGTTACTCGACGAAATGCTAGAAACATATGAAGATTTATGGAAACATGTGACTCTAGATTTAATTTTATTGAAGCTCTCATAATACACAAGGTGACATTGTTGTGATGCATAAAACGTAGTAAAATAAGTAAACACCACTACTGGTTATCATACAAAAACTGCAAAAATTGCAAAGGAAAATAAAAATAAGTTCGTTACCTTCTTAAGTTCTTGACTTATTGTATATGCAATAATAATATTAAGGATGGATAGTAGATAGCAGTGGAATTCAGGATGCGCATTTCGTCCTATCTAGGATGCGTCAGCTGAATACACTTGCCTCCCAGTGAGCTATGTTGTTCCTTAGCATGAGGATGTATGCTAATAGAGCCCGATCAAATGCGATCCAACCAACAATGAGATAATAAAACCAACACCATATACACAACACCTGTTCCTTAAAAAGTGGCTATCGTGACTCTTTTACCTAGTGGATAGCGCTGTGACATTTGAAGCGGCTGGTCCCAGGTTCGAGTCTCAGTGGGAAGCAGGTAAATCTGGCTAAAGAGCCCTAAATGTGGAAAAACGCAGGTCCTAGATTCTACAGCTAACCGTCACTCATCATCGATATTAAAACTGAAGATACCGGCCACAGTGAGGCATCGTCCCAGCAGCCTACACGGTAATACAGACTGATCAATCTGGTCAATTCAGCAACAGGATAATACAGGGAACATCATATAATAATAATATATTATTATAAAAAAGCCTAGAATAGTGTACGTTACAAGGACAAAGGTATAAAATATTGCAGTCCTGCAAAGACAACGCGGAATTCATAGTGCTAAAACTGTTCTACATAAACGATTATTTCCTTTCATATTTTAGTTTGTATCTTTAATTCGCCCTACTTTACTTAGTAATCCATTTAAAATATTCAGTCTAAGATTAGTTAGTAAAAAACGAACTTCACCACTTCAAATCCTCTATATTTTGAGTCAACTATGTTCTTCTGCATAGCACAACGCCAAGCAATTGGTTAATTCAACGATTTTTCTCATAGCTACTCAAGATGATAAATCCCTTCAGCTTTCATAAAAAATAGAAATTGTATTCCTTCCCTGTTACGGATAATTTTTCCGTTATCAAATATTTTTTTATCAGGTACCCTCTTTTAGAGAACTTCCCAAGCATGCTAACATTTTACTTTCAAATATACGCTTCTATTGACTCCCTTTTTGCTTCACAAACTAAGTAAGAGTTGTTACTTGCTAACAGATTTCACTAAGACTAAGGTCAGATCCTATTCATTTAATCTGTTTCTTTTTGTTTCTCTGTATTTCTTGTTATTTTTATGTTCACATTAAGCATTGTGCAAGCGAAAAATTTTCAACTGATCTTAGGTTGTTTTACTGTTTCAGTCAGTGTCGATAAGAAGTTTTTCATAATTTAAATGGAAATGCTACACAGGCAACCTTCATTAAATAAGTAGCGTTTTTTAACACATAAAATACTTCTATCTGCATTGATGGTGGTGAATCCAAAAACATACGTTAGAATGAAAATTGATATTTATTGAGTAAAAAATACTTGAAGCCTGAAGCTGATTGGTTCTAATTACGTGCTTTTCGACATTCGTATTTAATTCATGCGAGTTTTAAAAAGTAAAAGGAAGCACAGCTAGGATATTTTATTGAAGCCATTTATGCTTGAATATGATTATTTTCAATACAGTCACGCTGCATTAGCTATTTTATCTATTAAGAACAGTTTACTGTACAATAATATAATGAAACTTAGTTCATAAACACAAGGAATACTTTTTTCACCATGCAAATATCACTGATATGCATGTGATATACAGCCAAGCTTTTCTTTATGATAATAAATATGAAATCAAACTGCGTCAGTGATAAAATTTCCCCACGTAAACTTCATTTCTTACTATTAAGTCTACAGTTTGAAAATATATTACCATAGGTTTGTAGGAAACTTTTAGCCAATCTTTCCAAAGAGACTTTGTCACTGAGATGCACCATATTCTAAATAAACAAGTCAATTACAGTAGAGATGTACAGTATCCACAAACAGCAAAAGATCAAACAAACTCCGATCTTGGGTTTCTGAACAATAAATAATATTGTACTGTGCTTGTTCAAACTATCTTATTCGAAAAAAGCAGTATATGTAGCGCACACTACCGCCTGTCTCTATACACTGAGATCAGGTTCGTAAAACACACAATGATTAAAAAAATTCTTCAGTGGCTCATGTTACTTATTCAGTGACGTAAAAAAAGTGAAGATATTCACGACTTTCTTCAATCTTATTTACAATGATATTTGAACTCGATATTTCGTGAAACGTAATAGTTATATAAAGTTACTTCTCCATAAGCAACATTACATGGTTCATGGCGGTTAAATAAAATCTTTACTTGTCTTCCGGAAATCTATCAATCCAATTTTTCATTAAAAAATATCCATCAATTCGCAACAAAATTTTATGTTACTTAAAATGCTTTGTATTTTGGTTGTTGAATTTCGATGAAATGTGAACTTTATATTTTGAAGATTTATGCAGATAACTTCTGTTTACATACAATCTTACCGTCAAAGAAATGTGACCAAAAAGTGACGAAAATTAAAGCACTGAGTTCTTGCGTATAATAGTAAGACAGTATATATTGATGTATTTTAGATTTTTAAAATAGCTTTATTCAACTGACTAACGAGTTTGCATACATAGGGTCGCGAAAATATTTTTAGCTTCAGGTGACATCCTCTAGTTATTTAGTTCCAGTTTCCTTCCTAGACAGGGAATGTTTTTTAATGAGCTTCCTAATCTGGTTTTATATCATTAGTTATTGCTGGTTGAAGTTTTAGCTATTTCTTACAGAGATTATGCCTTAGGATAGATTTTAAAACCCTTCTAAAGATCAATATTATTGGACGGTTTTCTTGGTAGATAAAATATTGTCTGCTTCAAAACTCTTACGTAAGTTAAGAAGCAGCTTGTTGAGATTCTAAATGCTATTAAGACTGTTTATTAAAATTTAATGAATTAATGGTAAGCCATCTGTGCACGGAATGACACCTAACGGAAAACCAAACCAAAGCTATCATTAAAACTACTGAACAATGTTCAAACACTCATGTCAATATATAAATATATATGTAAAATAAACTCACTTGAAGAAAGGCTGCACGACTGCTTTGATTCAGGCTGTGGTGAGTATGAATGATCTACTTCAGTACATAGCCCGGATATCATACATGCTTTCTGACCGTTAGATAGACTCGTCGATTGCTTGTACGACTGGTTTATCGACTGATCATTTTCATTTGTCACGTATTCTTTCTCATAAATGAGATCTTTTGCCTTGGTATGTGTAATGCAATCTTAAAAGAAGGTGAAATCGTACCTAAGTAACACGTCATAGTATCCGACGATAATTAGTCAAAGTGATTTGTTATAAAATTAAGACTTTATTAGTATTATCCCATCGAGATGCTTGTATAAAAGTTAAAATATATTCACAGTCTTTTAGAATTATTTTGGCAGTAAACACAATTCTGAATGCATTATAAAATTCTAAGGTCATGGCTAAATGAAATGTATCACTGATAAATTTGAACATTTACAAAAGTGAATTTTTTAGGTTATTTTCTTCACTAAAGATGCATTTTCTCTTCAACATACTCAGTTTCTTACATTAGGTTGTCGTTTATTACCTTCAGTTAGATAAAATGCCAAGACGGTTTAGGTAGTTCTGAAACTCTTATCATGCTAAGGTGAATGAAAGAGAATAATTTATGTGCTTATGGCCCTGTAAGGCAGGATTAGGCTAGAAAACAGATATCAGACCGTCAGAATCAGAAGTATTAGTCTATGAAGTTTATGTGGTGTAGACAGATGAAGACCATCAACTTAGATCTATGTGGCAACCAGAATACGTAGCAGCAGACTGGAGATAATGTGGCTCAACATTGACAATGGTTATGCAAATGCGTCGACAGCTCAAATTCCCTCCTGTTCTTCGCTCCTTATAACTTTCCACAACTTTCGACTGCATTTCATTCCTATTTTTGCGTTGTCAATCTTGTTCACTTGCATCTTGTTCAACTGAAGTAAGATACGTCGACACAGACCGTTGTCCATTAATGTTTTGTCTATGTTTATGCAAAATGACATCCTGACTTTTCAACAGTTCAGAAAATAAGTGATGATACCTAAAAGTGCTAATTCCTAAATATCTCAAGGTAAGTAGACTGATCTGTCTCATCTCACACTTCACAACCAGCTAAAAATAAAGTAAAGTTGGACCACCAAAAATGTCTGGTTAGCTCATACTGACAATATTTCAAATAATACTCGTGTTCCATTCTTTTGAAGAAGTAATATCAGTGTCCAGTCCTTCTTGGAATGCAGCTTGTTACTGATTTTTCTGAATGGGAAGTGAAACTCTACGTTAAATCCGTTTTTGTATCCTTCTTATTTAGGAAGGCAAACTCGTTTTTCGTAAAACAAACATAGTTCAACCTAATTTTAGATTTTTTACTGGCTTTATATGTTATTACTTCTCCTAACAAAATACCCTTGGGTTTTCATATGCTTAGGCTTTTGTACGACTCTGAAAAACTACTCCATTTCAAGAGGAAAACACAATCAAATAAACACCCAAGTCTTGATGAAATTACTTCCTAGTAAATGTGCTTGAGTAAATAATATTAAAAAGGACCTGACGACGAAACAGCCTGTGTAAATATGCATTTAATTGTGAAAGGTGGCTAAATAACGGTATTCAGTTTTGTACAATGGGAAAACAGAAGTCTAACTGGTTTTCGCACGATCTAATATTTTCCAGGAACTAGTGAGAGAGAGTATTTGAAATGTACAATTTACAACTTTACTTCTATTTGATCTCTTAGGTATGTCATTGCTGACATCCTCCGAAAGGTTGATGAATTTTTAAAAATGCAAATTATTTTCCTGAACTCCCAAAAGTTGATTTGTTCAAGAAAAACCTAATTACTGATAGCTATTGAGATTTAATCTATGGATTCATACCCGCTTCATTTCACATCTTGTTACCGTCAGTGAAAACAAATGCAAGATAATTAGGAACAAATTTATTGTACTGAAATAGAAAGCTATGGGTTTAGTAAGACTATATCTTGCTAATACTGTTAAGTCACATCACGAAAAATATAACTCTTTTAACACCTAGATAGTAAGGATTATAAAACTAGAATTTTAAAACACCAAACAGTGAAACTTACTTGGAATTTGATAATTTCCAGAATCTACTGTAATGTTTTTTGGGCTACACAGATGATTACTTGTTTGGCTATCTAACTCTCTATCGTTAGACCAACCAAATGACCAATTTGTACTACTGTGCACGCCACCTTGGCCTTCAAGCCGTTCACTAGTCATTGAATCAGTCTGGCTGATAAAGTCACATGGCTTCAAATCTCTTTTAACCACTCTCTGAGGAGTACAATCCTGATCACTGTAATGATTTGCTGGTGGATTTATCTTCAATTCACTTGGACAGCTACCATCTTGTTCACAGGCGGAATTATGACTGCAATTAGTCATATTTGATTCTCTATCGGTATAAAACTCTTTACAGAAGTCCGAATACTCCAGGCCATTAGACAGCAAAGGCTCATTCAAACAGACTTGCTGTTCATCATTTACAAAGTACGGATAATCTCCACTATTCACTTCTGAATAATCGGTAAGTGAATACATGTGTCCTGGTGTAGAAACAAGATCTACATCATAATGGTAGTTGGGATGCGAATAGTCTTCATTTGAATTTGATTCACGATTTATAGAGTTTCTATTCAGTTTCACACTATGATTATAACTGTTGATCAAACTAACAGAATTTTTAAGACAGGACTTTGAATTGAATACATTTTTTGTCCATACTACCTCATTATCTACGTAGCTATAGTTAGACGTAACTTCCTGGTAGTTATTACCATGTTTTTCGCACTGTTTCATATTATACAGGATGTTATGATTGATATTATTACTGCTATTTACTTCATGACTATAAGAATTGGGGATAGTAGTCGTAGAAGTATTAACTGGAATGAATGTAGTACGAATATTATCCGTAAATAAAGAGTTATGATGTGAATTATAATAGTCAGTTCCTGGATGATCATTCAATTCCTCAATTTTCAGCTGATCAGGGAAAGAACTAGTATGTTGCGTTGTTGCCAGTTGGTTAATTTTGTAACAATCCATCTGCGTATGCATGTTTTCTAGATCACATAAATTCATTTTGTGTAAATGGAATTCTGAACAGAGTGAAAAAAATCAGTATGCAGCATTTTATACATTTTGATTTCTTAATCAATATGAAAAATAACGCAATCAGAGCAATATTATGAACGTAAGATAAATTCTGTTTATTTTTCATTGGTTCTCACTTGCAATATATAGACTTAAAAGATTAGTGTATAGAAAATAAACACAAGTTATAAATGATTTCATGAAGTAACTAGTTACCGTTTTAAAACGTAGGCATGCAAAGGCGGAAGTAGAGGGATACTTGAATTTTATTGCATACTAAGTTTATCTCAAGTAATTTGAACGCAGTTCATGTTTTGAGCACTGTCGATATCATCTTCGTTGCCATGTAAGCTATACATAACGTGGCAGACGTTAGTGATCATCATTTCAGACAAACAGTTGTCTTGAAATGAGTAATTTTGACGGCAATTTTTAAGCTAAAGTGCCACATTAGGCCAACATGGAAGCATGCCGGATAATGGCAGCGGTTTCTAAAACATTACTATAGACCATTTTAAACTCTTCTAAAGAGTGGATTTCACCCTCGTTTATAAATTTTCGAACATTTACGCCTGAATGCTTTGCTATTAAGTAATTTTTGTCATTTATATAGAGAAGTGGAAATATTATCAGGTAACCAGTTCAGTAGATCTTATATGCTATGACTTTATCTTCCCTTACCTATTCAAGACATATACTTTTATTGTTCACAGTTTGAAAAGTGCTTTTAATAGTTATGAGCAGTATTTTCCTAATGAAAATGCTTGTTAAATATTTCAAAATTTCTGATACAATAAGCAGTAATTTTTCTTTGGAACAAAACTCCTGTCTTTCTACATGTTCGAGTGGATATTGCATACAGCAATAAGAGAAAGGATTAGTTACCTCGAAATATATAGTTTGTACTTTTACAAATGAACGCAGCGTTAGACTGTACTTAACATATGCACTGGCTATAACGTTGAAAAATATTTTCTTATCAAACTCTCAACTATTGACTAATAATTTTGAAAAACAAAAATGTTAAATAAACTGAGTATTTAAAATAATCTTAGAATTTGTTTTACATTAAATCAGTCTAGCAAACTTCTGCAAACCTATTTAAAGTAAACACAATTTTCTGTTTATTCATAACCTTTTTATATGTATATATTGTGAAATTTATGCAAAATCGTCAGACCATGTGAATAACAAATAATCTCATATGGAAGTACCAGGCTTAATGTATAAAGTACTAAGTAACTGTATATGGTTTTCCAGTCTCTAAATCCCTAACTGATGGATTCATTTAGATAAATAACTATATATCATCCCCCTAGAAAAAACACGCTGTTTACGTGGAATAACAAAAGCTTGTAGATATTCTTTTTGACTCGTTTTATGCTTCTCTGAATTACTTTTCTATTACCAGTTACTTGTTACTTCACTTCTTTTGATCTCCATTTATTGCTGATACATGACAGTTTTGATTACGACTTTTTACGACATTTCATCACCTCAAAATGCGAAACACGCAAGTGAAAACCAGAGAACATTTATCAAAAATTACATCTGAAGGATATTACTTCAATCTCAATGTTTTTAATTGACGTTTAGTTTTTCTGATATATATATATATATATCCTTATTTGTTTATAGTGTATCATAAATCGGGTGATAGCCGTTGGAAAGCTGTTTTCAAAATCAATTATTTTAGGCTTTTGGCTTCAGATAATACTTTCATCGAAGGTCGTGCTGTGATATCACGACTGTGAACGCTTGTAAAGTCTTGTATATGAGTTTATATCAAAAGTTTCATTACATATTTAACATCAACAACCAGTCTTCATACAATTTCTCTGCATCATTTGTATTCAAAAACTTCTTTAGATTAACCTAGTTAATATATAGTGAAAAAAGACCTTTTTAATGATTACTTTCACTACCAGTCGACTGCATTTTCTAAATTCAAATTACAGATATACTAATTGCTAACGGTTTATAGAAAAACCGTCAATAGCACTTTTTTCTTCCACTATCTCTTACATTTCCATTAACCTGAGTTTGTTTAATCATGTCCTTATTGAAAGTGAAAATCTAACTGAAGATAACTTCAGGTAAAAAGTGCAAGAAATATGAACAAAATAAATGAAGACTTTGCATCTATTGCAACTGCAGTAGCCCACTAAATTTAGCTTCTCACAACCCAATGTTTATGGGGCGATCAACTAGCAAATGATTTACAAACTGCACGTTAGTTGTAAACATCTCTTACATCTGAGTAGCTTTCCATTTGTTTAGGTGCAGTGTCAACATTAGTCAAAAGTATCATGAACTAACAAAATATTCTTTACTGATCAGCAGGGCCTAAAACAAGCGAAATGGCAGTTCGGTGTTTAAATCACTCTGCTCTGGCTAGTGAAACTCACAGATAAGCCTGAGTGGCTTTCAGTCATATAAGTTGTTCATTAATATGTTCCGATGTTTATGATTTGTTTTTGTTTCCTGAAGAAGCTCGGACCAAACTTCTGTACGAAATTTTGTGACTTACACAAATGCAAACTGTAACTAATGTCAACCTTTAACTCAGCGCCAAATATTTGCCATTCTGATGAATCAAATACTGATAGTAATTCATATGCAATACATAGTTTTGTTTATCCACCTTACAGACTCATTACAAGAAAAATTTCATGACCATATTTTCTGCCTATTTTGGCTGTGCTGCTCTCATCATAAGACCATAAGATTAAGATTCTCTCATGATTATGCTAGCAAAGTGAGACAGGCCTTACATAACATTTTTCTCAGTGTTGGCATCTTTACCTATCAAAAGTAGATTTCTTATTTACTCATACACATCAAATATTTTGCTACATGTTGATTTGCTAAGAGATGAAAAAAAATTATTCAGTTTATCAAATAATCTCTTCACATTATCCAACTTCAAGCATAGCTGATGAAAGTCGTTTGATAGAATCTGAATCATCTGAATGATTTATTTTAACAAAATCAGTTAGTCAATCTCCTAACAAAAGAATAAATACAAATTAGGGGAGCACCAAATGTAACCACTAGTTATCGGCTGTAGTGCACTCGTTGGTTACATGTTATTATTGGGTCAAAAATCAAGTTATGTGAGTACATAAACAATTCATATGGATTTATTTTAAAATCATATGGAATCAGTGCATAATTTGAGGTCAAGTATATATCGGTTTATCTGCACTCAACAAAATCAATAGAATAATCTGCAGTAATTACAAATATTTGTACTATAACAGAATCACTGTAACTGTGTAGCAAATAATTTTGACCTTCAGGTGCCTCCTTCCAAACATACAAACTATATAAATACATTTGAAAATGTTTCTAAAATTAAATGTTGGAAAAGATCTTCAATATACTTATATAGACGATTCTATAATAATTTCATAAATACTTCCTTGTGGCTCATGTGAAGGTTTTGTCGACAGGTATTGTAATGAGTGAAATATACCCATTAGAATACAAAAGAATAACAAGTATTTCAGCAAACAGTATCTTTCCGGTGATTTCATCTTCAAATCTGCACAATCGTAAATTTATACGTTTTTCTAGGATTTGATAGTTTAAAACGGTATGTCAGTCACGGCAAGACAAATAGTGGTAATAAATGAGCTGTCATTAAAGTCAAAAATCATGATGAGTAGTGAATATCAATTGAAATAAGTTTGAACAAGAAGTTTCGTAACATGACGACATAGTTGGATCTTGAATTGTGATCATGCAGCGCATATCAACAGGAATGAGTAGCAAGTTACTTATCAAGTGAATGGTGTCAAAACAAAAAAATGAAAAAAGGGGGTTAAACGAGATTACAAAGACCGAAAACTAAGACAATGAAGGGAGAAGAGATTAATCTTCTTTTGCGAACACAGTTCACGTTTCTCCAGATGGATGACAAGAGCTTCGGCGATGCAGAGAATACGAAGATAGACGGTCTTTGGAGGGTTTGTTTTCACTTTATAAATGACGTTGAACGAGGAGGTTCCTGAGATAGTGTGATTTGTGTTCACAATCTGTTCGATTGTAGCGCTTCTTATCGCTCCAGTGTTACCTCTTTGAAATCACGCAGTACTCTTAAACGTTTTTGGATAACAGTCGCATCAACGACCTATATACGTGGCTCCACGAGAGCAGGTGAATTGACATATGCACATAGAAGTGGTCAGATGTGAAAGTTTCTCCTTTGAGTTGTTAGAAATCGTTGGGCGACAAGAGAATACTGTTCTCGGCATTGATGCAAAGAAAGTCCGTCTTAGAGGGTTTGATAATCTCTTTTTAGAGCTCTGGAAATGAAATTGACGAAAAAAGACTCTTCGTTAAAATACTTGTTCTTTCAAACACTGCAATCTCAGGCAAAACTCACCCACACTCTCTGAAGTATTTTACCAGTAATTCTTCATTACTTACTTACTGAAACACGATAATATGAGTTATTGTAAGTTCTGATAAGTGGAACCGTTTTAAATCCCAGCCTCTTTTTTATTGTAACTGAAGTTTACCTGAATCAGTTTGCCTGAATCACTATGTCTTCATCGTTCATCTGATTTCGGTTCTGCTACAGTTTACTCAAGCATTTTGATAATTATGGTCATTTTATATTAGTTTATTGTCTTCAAATGTAGCAAATAGGGCTTATGCACTAAAGGCTAGGTCCTGCACTAACAATAAACTGCTTCTATCCTACCATTAAATTTTCAGCGACCAGTTTAAAGCGTATCTTTTCAATCGGTAAAATTAATTTTCTTAGACAATTTAAACTACAAATATTCATCTAAACACTTTAAAACATTTTTTACGAATTGAAAGTTATCCATTATGCTATATAGTTTATGAAAACGTGAACTACCATTTGACAATGCGACAACTTGAAAAAGAATGGGGAACTAAACAGATATGATAGATGATTCGATTTTCAATAAATTAAGTTGACCTGTAAGCATTTCGTCTTCACCTTTTTATCTTGTCCTTGTCAGAATCTTTTACTTGTTGTCTATTTTCCTTTCTTTCTTTTTTTATTCAAATCTGTGTTGCCTCCTGTCTTTCCCTTTTATCAAGTTTTAACACTATGTACTATTGAGATGTATGGGGAATTTAACTGGTTTTTTAGTGTGCAACGTCCTCTAATTTTACATTCCATTTAATCCACAGTATATTCTATATTCTGCTTCAGTTTTTATATATAAGCTGTTACTTTATCATCGGTAGTTACAGTACACAAAAATTGCTGTCTTTTTTTATTTTTCCAAATAAGTTGAACTGCCAGTAAACAATTAGTAGGCCAGCACAAAATAGAACATCTTCCTAAAAGATAGTCACAGTATTCAAAAAATGACAGGTAGTAAGTTTATGGGGTTTCTATTTATTGAAATTACATACATAATAAAAGCAATTATGCTGAGCACTAACTAGACATCAGAATTCTGATTTAATACAGTTCTTTCGATATGAATCCATAGTGTGACAAAGTTTTAAGTAGAAAACTATTAATGTGTTGGAAATGAATTCCAGCTTGAACTCCTGATTTGGATTAAGCATTTCAAACATACCATAATTAGTTGTTCAGCCAAACTTATAAGCTGACATTAAGTGCTACTGAACAAATTGATTCCTTTGTTCACATTTTGTAATACTTGCAATCTAGAGATATTTCACTCATTCGAACGTGTTGCGCTGAAACAGGTGTTTACAAATACTTTGCTGTCTACTCTGGTATATACCGAAGAGCATATTCCTCAGCATTTACTCATTATCGGCTGAGAACTATCTTAGAGAAGAAGTTAAAGGTGCATGGTACAAACTAAAAAGCATTATGAATATATTTTAGCTAATCCACCTTTTTTCAGTATATAGACTAATTTGTCCAGGCAACTTCACAAACTCACTTGAGAAGAAACTGAATACGATGAATCAAGTTCAACGTGTGGAATGGCAAAATGTATCTCTATCTGTAAATCTTTTTGTCTACGTGTATGACTGACGAAGAAAACAAGATCTATAGGTTTTCTCTTTTTGATCCTTACGTGAAAAAACCTATATTAATTAATGGAATATTTAAGTTAAAAAATAACTTATACATGCGTAAGTAGGTTTTATGCATTTTGAAACCTGAAACACTGAGTTACATAGAACAGTAATAATGAATTTGTCACCAAGCGTCTATTTAAATTTCTGTATAATATTTTTTAAAAATGTGCTTTCTCACCTTCGCTACATGGATATTTAAATATTCAGATCATGGGAAATGTTTAGTCAAAGGTACACCTAACCTCAAATAAAACAGCCGTGAGTGTCGACAAAGAAGCATGAACCACTTCTGTCGTACACAAATTTATTCAGCTTTCGCATGTATGCTAACATCATCATTATTGAAGTACGTTGGTGCCAAACGTAGCTGAATAGGCAAATAAGCATTCTGACAAAGATTGTCTGGACCATAAAGTGAGGTGTTTTGTCTCATAGCTTTTCATGAATATAAAATATCACAAAACAGTGTTTGAAAGGTTGATTAACATCAAGATATAGGCTTTTTATATCACACATTCATCTGTTTGATGAAACTGTTAATAAATCATACTATTTCAAGTACATACCGACGAGTGTCATAATCAGAACCATCATTTTCTTGCGGCAGTTTCAGAAATTTGAATGAACGGAACTTTGCCTGTACTAAGTCTGAATTCTCTCGAGTTGATGTTGCACGCTTGAATCTGTTTTGGACTATTAATATCTTCAAAGGAAATAGCAGGTAGATTCTATGTTCCCTCTTTTGTACGTAAAAACGTTTTAATTATTTGATCTTAACCTAATGTACCGAAAAGTTAGGTATAACTACTATAGATTTTCTGTTTTACAGCCTTCAAGTACGAAAGATAGTGACCTTTGGGGATTCAGAGGTAGTATCAGAACTCCAGCTAAAAGCTTATAACTGTTTTTATGCTTACAAAAATCGTACTCTGTTAGGGACTGTGACTACAAGCGTTTCTTCAAGATAAAAATTTATGATTATCAAAGAATCAGCTCTACAACTTCACAAAGTCAAGGTTTGGAAATTAATCGAACCCTGACAGACTGCACTCCAAGACACTGTTCCTGCTGACAAGTAATGTTTATCTACTGCTGACTAAGCTATTCAAAATGTCTCTGTTTCACGTACTTATTCTTGAGGAATAGAAAGATCAACAGTTAGTCATGTGTATAAAGGAGATAATATGAAACCAATAGCTACTTATCTACTAGTGAGTTATATTAGTATTTTTGTTACGACAATAAAAAGACAATGGTGGATCGTTAGAGTACATAGAGACACATGAGTAAGCAACACTAAAACACTATAGTTCCCAAGTCAAATGCTCTTGCTTGACAAACTTTCTTCGCCGGATGAGTACTAAGAACAAGTAGACTCTATTGTACGTGTTAGTTATTGGTTTCAAAAAAGTCTTCGGTTAATTATTTCATGCCGAAGAATCCTGTAAAACTTAGCATCGATAAGCAGGTCCAGTTGTAGATTAAGGGCCATTTATAATAAACAAGACAGAAAGTAAACGGCATACTGTTGGAACAAAAAGCTGTAACTAATGATGTATTTTAGGCCATAATTCTAGGAAATCTATTCCTCCTCCCCCATGTTAATGAGTCAAAAAAGATCCTTAGTTTATCATCAGTGCTTTAAGGTGACACTGTTAAGATGATTATGGTCATTTATAATTACGTTGACAACGATCATGCACTTGAAACTGACCTGAATTAATGAGCTTAATGTTTTGGTCGACGAAGTTTGAAAAATTCGTTTATCAAAGGTAGTGTGAAGTACATTGGGAATCTCGACTTTCATTGTTGCGAATGAATGTGCCACCTTCATCTTTTATTTCGTCATATAAAAACTGGGAGAGGTTGTTGGAACAGCAATCTGAAGATGATGACATATTGTAATGCATCTACAGCCAATGCGTTTCACTTGTTTAGTCTCTATGGAGGATATTTAAATGCCTTGGTGGTATGTTTCGAAATAGATAAATGACCTATGTACAAATTATTCGGAGTACTGTGCTCAGGCACCTAGAGGTAGCTGTACACAAAAAGCTGATACACAAGAGCCTTCTCAAAGGCTAAGTAGCAAGTTACCAACACGATTTGCCAATTCTCTGTGTAAGAAGAAATTGGCATCGTTTGATTTTTCTCCACTGTTTAATCGATGTAATAGTGGCATTTCATATCTTTGATAATTGTCTAGGTAATGATTTATGTAAATCCTTTTTTTAACCTTATTGTTCAACACAGTAACCTCCTAAACCAACGATCGAATTATTAAAGTATGTTGTAACAGTTTTCCCAGTTTATCGTCAACAACTCCATTCCACTTTGTTCACTGGTACTAATAAATACCCGTTGCTATACTGGGTAGAGTCTCTCGACCTCGGTTGGCAGATGGACTCCTATGCGGATGCCTCGATACTGACCGGATATTCGTCATACTATAGTCTACTTGGCGTCTAGCAGTGGAATCCACGACGTAAGTTTCGCCCCATTAGTCAGTAAGCAGTCGGATGTACCTTCACCTCAGTCAGAGATGGTATTTGAAGCTTTGAGTACTGGGTTAGAGCCTTGATGTGAGCAACATCACTAACTGGAGTGCAGGTACACTTAGCTGACGAGTCCTACATGAAAAGAAACACGGGTCCTAGATTCCACCAATAGCTGACTACAACTCTAATCCCCACCAAAACAAATGCTTGCAGCACCTTTAGTGAATGCTAATTTAAAAAAATATATACCTTGGTAAAAAAGTTTACCTCAACGAAAGATAAAAAGCTATCTGACCTGCTAGTCTTATCAGCGAAGATTGATAAGAAGGAGAATATCACAGGGGATATGAATGCAGTCGAACGTAACCGGATCTAGTACATATAATTAAAATTGCTGAATCAAAAAACAAAACCTAAGATCATCTTTCAAATGAGCATAATGTTAGGCTCGATACTGATTGTAAGTCGGTCATCCCCAAAAAAGTATGACCTTTTTGGAGATGTTTGAATGAAGGCTTCAAAGTTGCTACCGATTCCAAAAAGTAATATTTTCTCTTTAAAATTTTTTCCGGATTTAACACTACGGATGTGCAAAATGTCTTTTCGAATGTATAAATGTTCACTGATATAAGAAGTGTGGCAAGACAAATAAAGTTAAGTTCTTAAATTGAAATTTTGAAATGTGTATCATTCTAATCCCTCAAAATACTGTGTTACGACTACTAAAACCAGGTTTCATTTCATTTTGAACAAAAATAATGGTAGAAGGTTTTGGGCTGTTTTATGAAAACAGGAGATTATTGAGGAATTAATGGATCAGGCTTCAGTGAAAATTAGTCTACGTCAGTGAAAGTACAAAATTCATGCAAGTAAAAAAACCGAGTTATACTACAAATGTGATATATATGATGGTGTCGGGTGAAAATGTGCAAGTTATCGGCCAAATTTTTGCTGAGAAAAAAAGGAGCGTTGTCATTTTCTACTCGAGTGAAAGTTGGAGACGTGGAGGACTGGGAAAAAATTAGAGCATTTCCCATTTTTCTAGGATTTTTTCATTCTTGCAACGCTCTAGTATTGCATAGCCCATCCGCCTAGATATATGTAACTACAACTGGGTGGGTATTTCAGTCCAATTTGTGTCTTAAGATGTTGTGTAAATCAGTTGGTTTCTTCGTACTCACTCCCAGGTCTTGCGAAGTAGTTCAATGTCTTAGCTGGAGTCGGATGCAGTACATCCAGCCTTCGGCCTGCTATATCTCTGGTAAGTCCGATGAGGTGTCAGGTGTTGGGTAAAATTGTAGTAGGATGCATGGTTTGTTATAAGACTGTGGTCAAAGTGGGTTCCACAGATGTCGAGACTGGTTGCAGAAGTAAGGTAGGGAGATTTTAAAAACGACAAAAGAAATCAAAGCAGGTTAAATGATAGGGAAGAAAAGGAAGATAGTTAAAATGAAAGAGAAAATCTAGGTAAGCTCAGGAAAGATGGAAAAGGAAACAGCATTACAGACAACTTAAATGAATGAGATTAAGTCACAAAAATTAGGAGACGTGGAGGGAAATATAAAAATCTGAAGCAGGGATAACTGAAGAGGAAATGGTAGTGATACTATTAAAGAAATGGTAATTGTAGAGGTCAGAAGCCTAGAAGGTCCGTAGATGATTGAATATAGCTCACAGTAATAGTGGTAGTGGGGGAGAATCTAAATGTAAGTAACAGAGTTTGGGATTGGTGCAACATCATCTGGTAACTTAGACCCAGTCAGCATCTCAACTAAACGACCGCAAGCCACATGTGACTACGTGGCGGTCCAAACCCTTTCTTGAAGCCGTCAACAGATGATGACTACCTCAACAAACAATGCCTTTAATTGCTCGCAGACTCGTAAATAAACCGAGTGTGAAGATACATAGAGCTTATACCTTTAATTCTCAATTCTCTTCGGGTTTCCACAATGGTAGCTGTACTGACTTTAGGGTGGTATTCCTCTGTTAGGACGATTCAAACTGTACAACATCTTTCACGCCACTATCAATTAACCATGTATCCTAGAGTATCTAAAAGTAAAGGTAAGTATCTCTTAGTTTATCTTCGTGCGATGTTTTTCCTATTCTTACAACACCATGTATTGTTTGTCTCTGGACTTTCACACGAGGTTAGCATCTCCTTTTAGGTATGTTGATACAGCGATATTGTGGACCTTTCGGTAAAGTCGTATACTGGTTCCATAAGGATTTCGAAAGAGATCCAGCGTGAGAACACCTATTCGTATTCTCTTTGCAGGCACCTGTCGGAAGCTACGTTGAGCTTCGCAGTGGCACCTTTTCGCCCAAGTGTTCCATTGCATGACTGATGCTGCTAAGAGGAGTTTCAGGCCTAATGTTTTATACTAGTAAGTGGTCACTAGCTAGGAAATGGTCTAACTTGATGACTTTTCATTCTGCCCGTAGTGAATTTCATCTCCGATCTTCTCATACAGATCAGACGTTTTGTTGGGATTTAGCAGGTTTCATTTGAAGGTTCAGATCAAAGTTGCGCTATCTTGCCGTAGGCTGAGAGTTGGAGCAATAGAATCCTCCACTATGATATTTTACTAATACCCTACGGTCGACAATATGGATACTAATTAAAGTAATTGTCGCTCCTATTTTACATCGCCAGTAGGAGGGGGTGAGACTCCTCCCCAAAAGTACGCAGTGTGTCTAACTGTGAGGTAGAATAAAACTGAGTCTAGAAGCACTTTCATTACAGTGTCAGTAGTCAACTCACTTCCAAACGTTCTACTAACGTACACTGCTCCTCCACCTACATCTTTGTACTTCTTTTCTCTCCTGGACAAAAACCGACATTTATACTGACTGAAGTGTCACTGATGTCTGAAAAAAAAATCAAGCCACTGTTAGGATTATAATTTCTAGATCAAGCTGGGAATGAAGATTATGCAGCCTCATATTCGTCAATCTAAATCCCCTTGCATTGTCGAAAAGTCATTTAGAGTTGCTTCTGTGGTGGCCGATAGTAGGAGGTTGTTTGCAGCGGTGAGAAGATTTATTACTGTCCTACTAATCCCAGTAGAACCGATCTGGTAAGGATTTTTCTCAAGATAGTCTCTGCATTCACTTTTAAGTCAGTTTGGTCCTCGCTGTGTCGGTGCAATATTGACCTGAGCACTAAGAAGAACAATTATTTTCTGTTGTTGTAGAATTCTTGGTAAACTTTCACAATAATAAGCATTCCTACTCATGGTGTTATTAGCCTTGTACCATGTCTGCAACTTGCTGACTGGAGCCTCTGTGTATCTGAAGTTGATGGCCATCAATCAAAGTGTAGCCCATTTTCTCGAATACATAGAACAATACAAATGCGAGCGCACAGATCACCACCGCTGTTACTCCGTTCATACCTATCCCTGCCAATATCCACTCCTATTGCTGGTCATCACAATTATATTTTACTACTTGGGTACCACGCGTTAGTTCCCGTATTCAGTTGATGACCTTTGTTGTCTATCATTTAAATGAGACGCTTCCTGGGATATGTTTCTCACCAGCCCTGGGAGATCTGGTTTAGCTCACATGCTGGATGACTTGTTGGTGACCAGCATACATGAGAGCAAGAGTGATCTTTTAATCTCCTTAGCCGAGCTTATGGTCACGCCCATCAGAATCAACTTCTCCAGAAGTGAGATGCGGCCTTTGTACAGCGAATTACATTTTGTCTCTAGGTTGTACAATCCAAATGTGCAGTATACAGCATGTCAATGTTGTTTGTCAAACGTTTCTGTTTGCTCGAGAATGTCATTAGTGGACGTAAAAATCTTGCATATCGTATTCTGTGGGTGTTTTTGTGAAGCAGCCAGAACATCTCTACTCTTATATATATTTCTCATGATTTATAGAAGTGGTTGCACTAGAGTATCTTCAAGGCTTAAGATTGATATGGTGGGCTTCATGGTCAGCAGTCACTTGGTCACTTTCTGGCTACTGATTGCAATGACCATCTATAGGTATCATTAACGGTATTTTTGTTTAGACGCTGATTCCTAGTAGTTGGTGAATGTCCTACTCCTTAAAGAAGCCTTTAGCTTGAATCAGGCCTATGAGGCACCGTGGGCAAAGGTATAAGAAGTACATGCATAAGTAATGCATCACAAAAGCGAGATATTGATTTGGTACTTCCTTATCAACGTTAATACTAACCCAGCTATTGTAAAGGTCGCACTCAAGCCCAGGGTGAGGCAACAAGTGTAACAGTCGTCACAGCAGACACTAATATTTATCAAGGACTTCAGTCCATTTCTTTGCCAGTTCCCCCCTCCCCGGCAGTTTTCACAGTTAGGATCGGGTTTGGGCTAGATGTACCAGTAGGGCCTACATTTCGTTGAACAAAGCTTAATACTAAAAGTAAGTAAATTCCTTGAACCTGCTAAGTGGCAGGCCCATGTTTTCCTTTCTTCCCTTTTCCATCCATACTCTAGCGGTGACTGAGTGGACTGCCAGTGACAAACTTAGGCACTCGTCTGAGCTCTCCCCATTACCAACGCACGCTGAAGAAGGACGAAAACCCATAAACATAACTTGACATAACTTGACCAGAATGATGAGCTGAAATTCTTGAAACCAGAAAATAATTTGGATGTACTTCTGTTACTATGAACTGACTGTGTTCTAAACGTCTTTAGGTGAAGTTAAGGCATTGCGACTCGTTTACCATAGCTTTCGAAGTATTTTGCAGACCTATTTGCATTACTTTAGGCTAGTTCAACCTTTGTTGTAGACCAAACTCCAATTTTCTAGGCCACCTTGAAGTTTCTTGAGAAGCATTCTGCAGTTCTCCTAGCTAGCAATAAGTATCAAGCCCTAATTTTAGTAGACATTTAATTATTTAACGGACCGTTATTTGATAACTCAACAAAACGCTTAGCAGTAATATCACCAGTGAAATTATCATGGCTTTGCACTGAGATAAAAGCAGTTTACTTTATAAAGGAAATACAGATAAAGTGAGCAGAAGTCACTGTGTAACTAATCAGTCAAAAACAGAAAGTTCAGTGTCACTCATCAAATATGTCATGTCTTCTGCATCTTTTCCTCTGACCCCGGCATTCAAAAAATACTAGTTTGAAGCTCTTGGTGTGGTCCTGATGAGCGGCTTTCCATACAATGCAGGTAACATTACGAAATATGCTCCCTTACTGCGGCTTCCTTTAATTACAGTCTTGTTTGTTCAGCTGGTTATTGATGTTGTGAAACGAATGTTGTATCTTCCTTATAATGTTCTCGGTTGTCACAAACTTGCCGTTACTGCAGTGTCTACAAAAATCGGAAATAGGTTCTGTGGAAATGAATTTATATTTCATTTGCGCTTACAAATAACGACATCCCAGTCAGCACTTATTTCAGGCGCACTTTGTGTGTTCTGAGACATAGCCCTAGAATTTTACTTGGGGCTGCAATGAGGAGACGCACAGTATTCCAGAAGTTTCACAATCTTTACCCGAAAAGTGTTAAAGGTTTCAAAGTGCGTCGCAAGATTTTTCAAAAGTTAGGAAGTGGGTCAGAACTTCTCAAACAAGATTCCATTTTCCAAAACCCATATACAATAGAAGAACTTGTCAAATATACATTAAACCCTAATTCCTTTTTGATTATGCTCTCCAGAGAACTTGGCAGATGCGTGAAGTCTGTATACTTTAAGATGAATACTGGCACCTCCTCATCCCTTTCAGCCGATCCATGAACCTAAGGAATTAATATTATGGCACACATTAAAATTATTAGTTTTCCTCCCTTTGATCTTCTCTTCCTTCCTTTATTATTATCAATCTCTTAGGACTGTTGTAAAACCAACTCTGGATGTGTCACAGTTACTTCCAACGTCACTTTTTTGTCGTCGCTGCAAAGCCCATGAATGTTATAAATGGCATCTTAGAATGCTTTAAATTTAAAAAAAGAACTTACTTGAAACGAGTTTAGACATCGGAGTTTTTTGAATGATCGCTCATCTTGCGTTGACTATTATGATTGTCACACGTTGAAGTTAGGTTCCAGTGTAATATTGCACAACAGCGCCTTCTTAAGAGGCTTCTTTAGTTCAGTTGAGGACCATGAGTACCTTAATCTATATCTTGCTAGAAATAAGATTATCATGTTCCTTCACACTGACAACTCGGTATCTAAGCTGATCATGCCGCAAACCCATTCACAGAACTCCTCATGAAGCGTTTGACACCTTCTCCTCCAGATTCTGCCTCTTAGCTACAGCCCTATTTACTGCTGTGAAACGCCTAACTGCTGAATGTTGTGAAGTATTTTCAGTACATGGCTTTAAATACAATGACTCAGTGTCACCACACATGTCCTTAAGTTGATATGCACAACAAAGGATACGCAAGCAGCAGGTAAAATATATCACGGAATTCAAAGTATACAATTGTACCCTAATGTGTGCCAACAAGTTGAGATATTTCAAAAGTTTAGGAAAAATGAAACTCTCAAGGTTTGATAGCTGCTAGTAGGATGAAAAGTTTCATGAAAAAACAATATTCTACCTCAGACTTAATCATTTGCGCAGTAACTAGTAGATACATTAAAACAGCTCGACTGAAAATATAAAAAAAGTTAATAATACATATGCAATAAAACAAAAAAGGTATTATCTTGAATACATTACCTACTTAAGTTTTGGGACAATTTGAGCACAAATTCAATCTGCAGGTCTACAAAAGAAACTGGAGACCATATTATGAGAAATAATTCACCGATGAAAGTTTCATGACAAAGTTTTTTATGAACTGTTTCTTTCTACGCTCTTATGCCCCAAACTGTCCTCATGGTACTCCAATTTACGGCAATCGACGACCTGATTCGTTTCGCCTAAGATCGAAGTAACAGTGCCTTCCATGCCTTTTTCGATCTACACTCAAATGAAGAAAAACTTGCAGTTTTGTGTTGTGGGCTGGCAGAGATCTACAATTCTGTTAGTAAGTTGGGAACTACTCAGTGAGATAGAGGTTCGATTTAACGCTGAGTGGCACAAACTGGCGGACCCCTGAAAAAGTAGGAGTACTGAACAGCTTTTTCTCCCTGGTTTAGGAATTCCTAGCAGAACATACCCGCAGCCCTGACAGTGAAGATACCGGGCGATGGGAGTGATGTATCACGAAGTGACAGAGGTGGGAAAATGTGTCATAGGGCACTCCTACATAGTGGTTTCATGATAACCTGCCCGCCGAAAAATCGGAAGGCCTTACGTACGAACTATGGCGGGTTTCGGAGGCACACCACTGAAAACTCTGAGAACTCGAAGCCTCAGATTGTCAGGACGTGATTCTCTTTTATTTCACCCTGCCACTGCATTTCATGTAGCTGTTTCAAAATACGGCCCTGATGTGTTGAAAACCCTGGATGGTGTTGGTTCCCTTACACAAAAGATGAGGGCGCACCAAACCGGGAAAACCGCATGCTCTAAAAACGGAATTCACAACTCCGAGAAACTCCTAGCTCTCGCTGTTTGTTATTTACCACAGATGTCAGTGCAAAGATCCACTGTTACATTGACGCCCACGCAGAATTAAGCTTCATTTCTGCAGCGAAGAATGGGTGTGATCATGATCCATTCTGCAGACCGCAATCCACTGATGGGAAGCCAGTCCTAAGAGTTACACCAGAGTGTACCCGTGTCCCTTTGGATTTACACATTATTCTTCACACCACCTAACGACAGCAGCCAGGTAGCAACTCGAAGATATTAGCTGACTGGATCACCTCCACAGAGTTAAGCTGGGCCCTATTTCGATCAAAACACTCAGTTGGTTCCGGTAAAAAGGGTGTCGAGCAAGTATTTGGAGTTGAGACAGCAGACACATACCCTACAGTGAATAACGCGCGGGGTTATGAATCACATCCCAACCACAGAACTACCTGCAGCATTCAAAGCATGCTGCCTCGCTATGTTTAGTTCCAAAATGCTGAGGGAGCAGATCGAAGACATCTTTGAACTCAGCCTTATCTAAACATAAGACACCGAATCAGCATCACCACTGTACCCAGCACTCGTAAACGGTAACAACTGTTGGTCTGCAAACAGTGTGTTAAGATGGTCTAACATCAAAACAATCCATGGCTGCTACCCAAAAGCTCATATTCAGGACCTAACCGGGGCTTTGTACGCAATGCACAACTTTTCCAAAAACGACCCAACTATAGCTTAGAATCAGATGCATATCCTGACTGAAGATATCCAGAAAAAAACCATCATTACATCTTTTGACCAACGAAGTACAAAGGAAGAATTCAAGTGGTTCGTATCGGCAGGAGATGAATCTCCCATATATCGGCAGCAGTAGAAACCTTTTTCAGGATCAATGATCAACACTGATGATTACGCAGCGCTGGAATATTGTTACCGCCTCGGTTGTTTTGCCGTAGAACCTTATAAATGTGTATGCACGAGACTAGTACACTGAGAAGGAATTGCGCTTGGGAAGGACGCTACGGAAAACGTGCCATACATCTACAGTGCCCAAATCTTTTGAGCCAGCTTACCTACATGGAATTTGTTTCAGACGTGTTGTCCGTCGTCCGTTTCCCAGTGGTAGTAGCTTGTGCGTTACTGGCTATCAGACTCCGCCACCTTTATTGGTAAGTTAAAGGTCCTCTGTGTAAGAAATTAAAGTTCAGGATTTTGTTGAGTAATGTATGTTCGGGATTCAGCAACGGGAACCAGCTTGCGACAGTTGATCTAAAACCATTGGGGGATACTAGCATTTTTCTCGAGGAATCCGCAAGAATACATGGTGTGGTACACTTGATGTAAAGGCTGCGAGCTAGGTAATATTTCATGCTCCACCACTGGCATTTCTTTTAAGATCTCCATTTCATCATATTCACGCACCAACAAACTTTTCTTTTGCTTTGGCATCCAACAAGTACTGCCTACGTGTGTTGCGCCAACTGAACTACACTTTACAATTCACGAATATCCACGATATATTTGGAGCAAGTGACTGTAGCTGGGCCACTGTCTTCAGTGTCTTTGACAAAGATATCCACCGTCTCGTTCATCTCCAAATCTCCAGATTGCTGACACATGATGATTGCGAATCTATGATTCCTTGTGAGTCTTGTATAAAAACAAAAGGTAGGGGCTGACCAAAGATGGAACTCCGAGGTGCCACACTTAGTGACAGAAACCACTTGGACAGAGAGGCAGCAAATCTGGCTGATTGTTACTGGCTTCTGGGATGATCTCACAGGTGGTGAGCTACTTTCTCGGCACCTCATAAGCTTAAGTTCTTGGCACAGGATATCATGATAAGGCCTATCAAGAGCTTTAAAAGGTGGGGTAGCCCAAAGCGAAGGGCCCTCTCTACCCAACAGAGGCAGAGTTCAGCTTTTCCACCCCATCGATGAGTTAGTTTTACATTACCTTCCAAGTTAAAAAACCTGTAATGGAAGTCAAAGGTGGTTGGATTCGCAAACAGACAATCACCAAATGATTCGCCTTCCGCTCCTTCCGCAGCACTTGTAGCTGAAGAGACTAGAGAACCCGGCCTGAAGTTAGAGGCAAGCGGTTTGGTTTCACATTCATAAGCCGGGATGACTGCCACCCCATTCAAAACAGAGGGGGGGGGTGACCTCTAGGAACGAACACCTGAAGAGGTTTATTAGTATTACAGCTGGAACACCAGCGAACCCTGAATAACCTAGCGTGAGTGCTTCCAATCTTCGAGGGTTCATTAGGACTTAAGAATCCTCGGAGCTGCAAGCAGTAGTCCCAAAAATTACCTAACTGACAACTTTAAGTTTAGGGCTTTGGCTTTTCTTCATATTTCAGTGACAGAAAAATCAATATCATTTAGGTAGTTTTAACTGCCAAAGTATTTTTCTGAGTCACCTAGCACGTAAAGCCATTTCTGAAGACACTCACCTCATGACAGCATATCGCACCGCACGTACCGTTTCACTCTAATGATGTGGTTGTCTTCAACCAGTACCTGTACGACAAGGTTGCTGTGAGTGTACGCAACATCAGACGTGTAGAAGTGATGGTAGGTCAAAGTAGAAGCGCAAAAGCATACATATTTATCGGCCAAAAGGGTTAAAACAAGGTCATAGCAATGAGGTTTTCTCGATGCGACGACAACACTTACATGAATTAAAATGGATATCAAATGGACATTCTTTTTGTTATGCCCGCACCTTGTAATGTCAAAAAAGTGCTGGTTAAAGAAATTTTAGGCTTCTGGCTTTGAAAAATGCGTTACTCGGAATCAGAACCTAGTCCACTCCTCTCAACAGCACAAAGATGTTTCTGCTAGGCATACTTGCACACGTGACCGGCAACAGTCCAGAGAATAGGGAAAGAAAACTCTGCCGAAGTTCACGTTCTTGGAGAAATGGTTCCCTGTAACTGATTCCAAGAATTACTTATTAGTTATTTCTCTTTGCTTTTTAGGAATGCAAACAGGCGTTTGTGGAGTTTGGTTACGAATCGCAAAGGACCTGTTTCCGTTCCAACAAAGGCTACACTCGGTGCAAAGAAACGTTGTACTACGTGTGGTGACCTAGTACGCAGTTAGTCCAGCACTCCTGCCAAACCTACAGCCCATTCCACTAACGGACGCGGATGTCGGGGTGATAGCCACTAGATGTGATCCAGCCTTCTGGAAATCATGTCATAGCATTTCCGTACTCCGTGAGCCTCGCAAGAACAAAGGTAGCTGATAGTGTTCCTACAAAAAACGAAGTACCAACCCTAAATTAGCAAGCTTCTCAGCGATTATGCACCGTGTCTGCTTCACTCGAAACAAACTCAACACCGTTATGATGGAATTATAACTGGATTTACAATACGTTAGTCTAAGGCTGAAAACAGTGGAGGCTCAATCATCGTACCAACGAATTCGCAAGCCCACAACTCCTTAGTCTTTTTTATAAATATTTATAGAATGGAAAACGACAAAGCAGCGTCGTAAAGCCCCAGCACAATAATTCCTTGTATGCTTCGTAACTATATGGTGCACTCGTGTATACTAGTATCAGTGATTTGAACCCCGCCGTGCTACAGATGAGTGCTCACTACATCACCGAATGGCTAGCCAATGTCCGTGGCCACTATGGCTATGAAATCGTTGCCCCTTGTTCCTGGACTAATAGTGTGGGGGCAAGGAGGATACATGCAAGTATTATTAGAGGCACAAGGCATCCCTAAGACGCTTAAACCTTTAGTAATAGTGCGGACAGCTGTTTACATTTCAGATCTCCAGCGCACACTGGTAACTCGGCACGAGGCAACACTTACGGCACAATAACCTGTTGTGAGCTGTTCTGCCGAAACATGTCGGATGTCGGCGAGGAAAGCAATCCTCTGTATAATAATCTTAAAATTGGGTAATAATGGCCAAAATGGAGCAACAATAACAAAGGTGAGGTTGAACTAATCTCCAGCAGTTACCAATCACACTTCATTACTTACCAACCAAAGTCCAGGATTTGAAGGATGGGGTAAGTATCGAGGAGAATGGTATTTTTTACACTTCACAAATATGTTCCACGTGGGGAATAACGCTGTCTGGATGTTCAGCTCGTTTAACATATTTGTCACCCTTGAAAGCATACCACTGCCTGCATCACCGCTCGTGTCCATGAAAGCATTTCATTTCCCATCGTGATCCTGTTAATGGACTTAAGAAATGTCGAAGGCGACCCAACTTGTCTTCAAAGCTATTTTGTGCGCACCCCGGTTGACAGTTCAGCTTAGTGCCCTTTGTGAATAACAACTTGATAAGCGAAAACCGTTTCAGTGAGGGATGCGCAACGACTTTTGGGCATTTGTGTTTACAGTAGTATTCAATCAGACCCATTTCTCTGTAAGTGCTAGGATATGTTCTTCCAATTTATCTTTTATTCACTGGGAGTATTCTTTCTTCCTATTTCGATAGTGTTTCCAGGATTCCTTGATGTATCAAGACACAAGTAACTCACCGAGTCCTATTTCGTTAAGTGAGAAACTCAATGCAAAAACATTTGCAATTCAGGCTTCCAGTTAGCAATCCATCTGCCTGAAAATACTTGATGAAACAATCGTACTCATAATACATCGGAATTTGTCTCACTGTTAACAGGGTGAATGGGTGCAACATAATGACCTTGAACACAACATCTACCTGGTGAGTCGTTTTTACGGTGACTCATCACCGGAGCTTAGGTCTACATGGAAAGCTACAAGACTAAGAAAAAACCACGAGGTACAGACCTCAAACCTAGATATAATAACGCAGTATACTCACATTCTTGGATTACTCTTCCGAAAGTCACAGAATATTCACTCACGGTTATCTTCAAAACACAACGGCGAAATTCATGACTAGGAACAAGACATGTATCAGCGAAAAAAATATTTATTTTCAACGACTTTATTATCAAGCTGTACAGTCGTATTTGTACTCAGTAAAGTGACAGATAATTGCACTAAAGGGTTAATCAATCAATATGCAAAGTGTACAATTGATGTAGGTGTTGGTTTCTGTTCAGGTGGAAGAGATAGAAAAAGAGTCAATGGATAGGGAACAAATTGATGACAAGTGGTGAGATAAGGGACACGTGTTGTCAAAGAATTGCAAAATGGTGGTATTATTATTTATATTATTATTAGTCCCTTGGGTTCCTAGTGGAACATAGGGCTTCGGTAGCACGCCTCCAGTGACCTCTGTTCTCTGAGATCTTTTGAACCTGGTCCCACGACAGCCCACAACCTCTCATTTCCTCCTCGCACGACCTCCTCCATGTCACCCTCACCACGGACGTCCAACTCGTCGCTTCCCATGGGGATTCCACTCGAGCTACTGGCCTGACGCGTGATGTCCTCAGTCGGCCTTCTCAGTGCATGGCCAATCCATCTCCACTTCTTCCTGCATATTTGTTGCGTGATAGGTTCTTGGTTGGTTCGTTCCCAGAGTTCCTTGTTGCTTATTCTTTCTGGTCATCTGATCTTCAGTAGCGAGCGTAAGCAGTTGTTGATGAATGTCTGTAGTTTATTGAAAATGCCTTTCGTGACGCGCCAAGTCTCTGAGCCATACAAGAGCACTGACTTGACGTTGGTGTTGAATATCCGTATCTTGTTCCGCATGCTGAGTGCAGAAGATCTCCACACTGGTTTCAGGCTAATGAACGCCTGTCTTGCTTTTCCGATCCTGACTTTGACGTCCTCGTCTGTGCCACCGCCGCCTGTAGTTGAAACAGTGCTTCCTAGATAAGTGAAGGAGGTTACTTCCTTTAAGTTTCTCCCGTTGACGGTGATTGGAGTTTGTTGTTGTTGTTGTTGATGGTGGTGGTGCGGTATCTTCATCACTTCTGTCTTCTCTATATTCACCTGAAGTCCCGTCTTAGCTGCCTCTTCTGTCAACTTGTTAGTTTTTGCCTGCAGATCTTCAAGTTTGTGTGACATCAGGCACAAGTCATCGGCGAAATCCAAGTCTTCTAGGTTCTTCTCCGTCGTCCAGCGTATCCCCCTCTTCTCGCTGCCTACTGTTTGCTGCATGATCCAGTCCACCACAATAAGGAATATCATGGGGGATAGTAGGCAACCTTGTTTCACTCCTGTCTTCACTTCAAAAGCATCACAGAGCTCCCCATTGTGAATTACTTGGCATGTGGCATCTTCATATAGTTGTTGAATGAGGCGGATAAAGGTTTGCGGTACTCCGTAGTATTGAAGCAGCTTCCAAATTACTTCTCGGTCGACGCTGTCAAAGGCCTTCTCAAAGTCGATGAAGTTGAGGCAGAGAGCTGATTGCCATTCTATGCTCTGTTCTATGATGATGCGCAGTGTAGCGTTGCAATTTGGTCTGCACATGATTTGTATTTCCTGAAGCCCGCCTGTTCCGGTCATAGTTTTGAATCCAGTGCATCTTTAAGCCTCTCCAGGATGATGCGGCTTAATATTTTGCTTGCTTTGGGTGGACAGGAGAGTGATTCCGCGCCAGTTCTTGCAAGCACTGAGGTCTCCTTTCTTCGGGAGTTTGACAAGGTAACCCTTCTTCCAATCGTCAGGTACCTTCTCTTCCTTCCACACCTGCATTAGTGGTGTGAGCATGTCCGCTGTTGTCTCTGCATCTGTTCTCAGTGCTTCTGGCAGGATCCCATCTGGTCCTGCTGCTTTTGCGTATTTCAGTAGCTTCATGACGTTCACAACTTCCATTTTTGTTGGGGGATTTATGTTCACTTGTAATTCAGCGGCTGCAGGTGGTATTTCTGGACGAAGTGCAGGTAGTGGTGGTGGTCGATTCAAGAGCTTCTTGAAGTGGTCGGCCCATTGTTTCCTCTGTTTCTCTTCTTTTGTAATTAAATTTCCTTCTTCATCTTTTATTGGTTTCATCTGTGTTGGTCTCTTCCCTGACAGCAACCTGGTTATTTGATACAATGTCGTCAGGTCTCTCTTACCTGCAGCCTGTTCTGCTTCACTTGCCAGTGTTTCGTAGAGGTGTCTTTTGTCTTTGCGTACACTCTTCTTCACTTCTTTATCCAGTGTTTTATACCATGTGCTCAGTTCCTCTTGTCGTTGGGCATCCTTGCACTGCACTGGTTTATCTTCTGCTTCACCATCCACCTCTCCCTCATCTATCAGCTTCCAGGTATCCGTCGAGATCCATCCTTGTCTTCCACCTTCTTCCTTCCTAATACTGTTGTGCAGGTTTCTTTCCACATAGCTTTCAAAGACTTCCAGTGTTCTTCCACACAGGTTTCTTCAGGGATGTTGCTCGATATCCCATTTTGTCTTGATGGCTGCCTTGAAGATCTCCTTTGTAGTTTCATCCTTCAGTTCAGTTTCCGAGTGTTGTACTTGAATTGAGGTCTATCACCAGCTTCCTTGAAGGCTTTCAACTTGATTTGGAAGGTTCCTTGCACTAGATGGTGAGTGGTCTGAACCTAAATCTGCTCCTCTTCTTGACCTTGTGTTAAGTAGACTGCGTCTCCATTTTCTTGAGATTGAGATAAAGTCGATTTGATTTTTAGTGTGTCCTGGTGTCTGGTGAAATCCATGTCGCTTTGTGGATATCTTTGTGCCTGAACACACTGCCTCCAATCACCAAATCGTTGAATGCACAGAATTCTGCAAACAATTCTTCATTCTCATTCATTTCACCTAGCGCCTCTCGACCCATGGTTAGTTCTCTTCCTGTGTTGTCCCCTCCCAGTTTGGCATTCATGTCGCCCATTAGAATTTTGATATCGCCAACTGACGTCTTGTCCAGTGTTGATTGCAGTTGTCTGTAGAATTCCTCTTTTTTCTCTTGCTCTGCATTATTTGTAGGTGCATAACATTGTATGATTGTGACCTTCCTTCTTCTTGAGTTGAATCTTGCTGTCATGATCCTGGAGGAGATTGGTTCCCACTGCATGAGAGCCTTCGATGCTCTTGAGGACATCATGGTAGCCGCTCCCTCAGTGTGCTCGTGGTTGTTGTCTGGGTGACCGGAGTAGATTATTGATTCTCCCGTTGACAGTTTGGAGAGTCCACTCCCATTCCATCTGCTTTCGCAAATCCCAAGCACTTCGATGTGATACCTTCTCATCTCGTTTGCAATCTGGGCTGCCTTACTGGGTTCAAACATCGTGCGGACATTCCATGTCCCCACGTTTACTTTCGCTTTCATCGAGGGTGAGAAGACACATCGGCCAATTGGCTTCCCGAAGGCTTTCACCAACTGGCGTCATTTCGCCTCTCCGATTCCAGCGGGGAATAAGTTTGTTTTCATTTTTTATATTTTGTTTGTGCTTTGAAGTTTCTTTAGCGGTTAGATTTGTTTTACGGGGTAGGGTTGCTAGCCCTATGCCCAGCCTTCCCTCTTTATGGGGCTTAGGACCGGCTAGTAACTAGTAAACTAGTTAACCAGGCAAAATGGTGTTAATTTAGCTGAATCATGCCAAGCAGGTCAATGAATAAGGAATGAGTTGATATTAAAAAGTGAAATATGAGTCAAATGTTGTCAATGAAATGAAATTGACAAAATCAACAAAGTGAATTGCTAAGGCCAAGGTAGAGAAAGTGGTTTCACAAAACGTTATCGAAGGATTGGCTTCCACTTATGTCCACATCTATGTGTATCTACAAATTCACATGCCCCAGCGGAGCTGACTATATTGAACGTTGTAAGCGGGCCTTCCTAAAACTTGTTGCTGAACATTGCCCGGTTTGACTCACCAAAGGCAAGCAAAGGAAAACTACTTCTTCCATATGTGAGCAGCTTATTCAATTAAATCATTCAACACCTCGAGATTCATCACTTCAGATAATTTGCAAAGTTAAATTGAACTACCCCAAAGGTTAACATTTCCACCACTCATCTGTAGGAGTGAGTGTTACAATTCTGTAACGTTTGATCAACCTTACTTAACTTGATGTGCTCCAGTACCTGCTTAACCAATACTTTACCTGACGTGTAAGTACTGATAACAAAACACAAATCAAAAGAACTGAAGCGCAATGTATTTGAAGGAGCTATGTATTCAATTAAAGTAGGCGTAATAATAATGAGTGGGGGAAAAGTTTAATCAACGTATCTGACTGGTAAGGCTGAACTAGGGACTCGGAGTACGTGCGTGGTAATCAGCACAGTGGAGCGCAAAATGGCGTCCAAGCCTGCTCGGATGCATGCCCGTTAAAACAAAACTTAAGACACCCTAAGCATCCGGAGGCAAGCTAGACATTTATTTAGTTAATTTAAGCTACTTACTTTGGCCCTAGTTGTATTTTGGTGCCAGGAAGGTGCACTGCATATCCATAGCTGTATAGTATAGTATAGTAGTATAGTATACATATACAGAAACCGAAACTTTGCACTCAAAAACGTTTTGTGAAACCACTTTCTCTACCTTGGCCTTAGCAATTCACTTTGTTGATTTTGTCAATTTCATTTCATTGACAACATTTGACTCATATTTCACTTTTTAATATCAACTCATTCCTTATTCATTGACCTGCTTGGCATGATTCAGCTAAATTACCACCATTTTGCAATTCTTTGACAACACGTGTCCCTTATCTCACCACTTGTCATCAATTTGTTCCCTATCCATTGACTCTTTTTCTATCTCTTCCACCTGAACAGAAACCAACACCTACATCAATTGTACACTTTGCATATTGATTGATTAACCCTTTAGTGCAATTATCTGTCACTTTACCGAGTACAAATACGACTGTACAGCTTGATAATAAAGTCGTTGAAAATAAATATTTTCTTCGCTGATACATGTCTTGTTCCTAGTCATGAATAAATGTATATATTTCGTCAGCGGAAAGGAGAAATTGAAAACCGCTGGTCATCAAAGTGAGTGATGCCAAAGACCCCCTTCAAACTTTATAAATGACCAATCAGACTGTATTGTTCCGGTTGGAAAGGCAGTTTTTTGCAAAAATAGGAAGGCAGCTGGTTATCTCAGCAGTTGCCAAAATGGCCTTCAAAGCCACTTACCGATTTACTTCAGATTCACTAAACATGCTTGGTAATAGGTGTTTTGATTTAGCATCCCCATGAGCATGTGTATTTATATATAATTATCTCGTTGTTTTTTAGAAATTATAGTAAAGGGATGTGAAACTGAACCTATTCCACCAACTGAGCTGGTTTCATATTGGCTTAAGATGTTGGTAAAAGTTATGCTGATATGATCACATATCTAGGCCATTTGTTCCCCTGTCAAGTTGCGTTACACTATTCACATTCGACCCCTCAGGCTACTTAGTTCAGGCATCGTTGCTAACACCAAGAAATACATCTGATCTCACCACGTCAACCAGACGTTTCTGCTCTCCCTGGCTCTTGCAGGTTCTCAAGGATTGTAGCAAATCTGTAATTATCATCTTCGTCTTTCGCGCTCTCGACATCAAGACTGAAGGCCTCACTGCATTTCATGCATTCCTATTGCTTTGTCATTTGGTCTTTTTCAATCATATGCCTGTACTACGGATATCATATTCAATTAGGGCATGATGGAACAACTGGTGTGCATCAAACCAGTGGTGATTTGGGAATTGTCCTGCTGCCAACTCGATAGACGCAGAGGCCAATCACTAATTATTCGAACTTGTTATATACCTACGATTACGAGACCAAAGAAGAACACGACAGCGTAGTCAGATGGGATAGTATATGGGGGTGGTCGTCCCAAAATACCGATGCGTTCTAACTAACTGGCTAGAGAGTCGACTACGAGCAATGCAACGTAACACGACACCGTACCAAGTGGCGAGGATGCTCGACCGGGTGCCTTCAGCCTAGCGAGTCCGGTTAAACTATCAAGGTCAGCATCAATGTTGAATCTCGTCAAACCCTAGGCCATTGATTTCGGAGAGGCGTGTGACGCTGCAGTGATAAAAGCTATTCAGCTAAATCAATGCACGACAGTGTCGTGCGCAGTGAACAAGTGAGTCGCCACGCACATATCTCGCCATGAATTAAGTGACTTCTGCACACTCCTTAAGACCACTGTAATTAAATAACCCCACAAATCGCTTCCATATACACTATCTTAATTACTGGCGTGAAAAATGGCAATTCGTATCTTGGTTCAGAGGCGTAATCACGCTGGACTTATTCTTTAAAGCTCTTGGTAACCCAACGCCTACAGGCGAGCTGTGTAACGCATTTGGAATCTTATTTATTCACCTTCCAGTTTCGATTTCTCACTTCTCCATTCGCAAGCTCTACCGTTTGTCAGTTATATTTTATTATCTGTTAGTACATCCTGTGTACTTGCTGAGTCGCCACCTCACTTTTTCTCTCTTACTCTTTTTTCTTCCAGGTTCTTGTGGTCACCGACAAACTCACACTGCTCTACGCGCCCCCTGTAACAACGTATCTACCTATGGGCTAGACGAAAACACCGATAGCTGGTCGTTACAGATGTGAAAAGTTGGATAGGTCTCAGACTGACTATCACTAACAAAGACCTGAAAAGTATGAAAACTTACGATTGGTTGTCGTCAGTAATGAATATCAGAAAACAACTCTTAATATGGACACCCACGTATTATCCACTTAACTTTACTCAAATTCATATTCCGTCGTAAAAGTGCTGGTAGTTGTTTCAGCTGACTTTTTCCCACAAGGGGTTTCAAAGTGTTTTGTATGCTGTCATCCAGTTCTCAGTTATTCAGAATTACCTGTCTTTGAACTATTTAAAGTTCCAAGGAAGTGACAGAAAAGTGCTCCACTAATTGTTCGCACAGATATAAAATAACTAGATCGGCTATTTTTCAGACTGAACTGCATCAAAAATCAAACTTTCTGTCTTCGACTCCAGGTACAAAGAGTGCTGAACGGAAGTTCAATGAAAGTGATGTAGGGAATCAAACATTCATTGCACTCGCACTAGAAATGATAATTTTCAGCAAAATTAAATAGTAGGCAGAAAATGTGGCAGCTCAGTCACAAAAGCTAGTCAGTGGCGCTATTATAAGGCTTTTTTCCCAGTTTAGTGAATGATACTCGGCAAGTCGGTGACGGACTCGACTAAATGACGCCCGGTGTAACTAGCTCTACAGAAGTAGTAGTTCCGCTAATAAATGCGCATGAAAGGAACTAAGTCAGGTAGGTCGTCTTTGACTTGAGTAGTCACCACAGGCCGACCAAAAAATACAGTGTAGCTTCGTCGTATTTATTGGTCTTCTAATAGCATCCCTTCGGTTGCTTTGAAATTTCACTGAAGACATCACCTCAAAACTGTAGTCTTAGGAACATTGATGTCTTGAGAGGTTTTAGTTTTTATAATAGACGTGTTCATATTTTTGGCTGAAGACCTTACTAGATATCCATCACTACGGATAAGTTGGGGTGCCTCATCGAAAGTATCGTCTGAGAAGATTTGGCTTGTAGTACACCTTCTTGACAGAAATACTGCCAAACGTGAAATAAATAAAGCAAGTACATAAAGTAACTTAATTATCTTCTGCGGCATCAGTGGGTGTTTTTAGTTCGGTAAGTTTGTTATAAAATGTAGGTATCCGCCGCCAGTACTCCTCATTTCTGCATCCTTCCTATGCTAGTGTCATCATAACAAGCATTACCGTAGAAAGCTAAGGAAGACTCTTTAGTTCAAAAAGGTAGTGACTCTGCCTACAAGGAAGTCACTGGCAGTAGTGACAAAGCGCCGTCTACACGTGTTGGCTGGGGTGTTCACTGCCTCAAACGATTCACTGGCTTCGTCACTTATTCATCTTAACATTTGAGGTGTGATTAAGTTTTATTGGTGCCAATACGCTTCTATGTCTACTGTTGTTTACTATCTCCAGTATTACAAAATGATATTTTGAAAGTGTTTCAAGAGAATTATAAAAGTGGTGAAAATGTACATTAAGAAGCACCTTGACGTATGTTATTATAGTCCTGTGTGTATCACTTCATACTCGTGTGCATAATGCAGTCTTAATGTTATCCCATACCAACAGTTTCTCTTCACTTCAGACCAGTAGAAACCCGTATTATCGGATACAAGTTGAATATGAGCGATACCGATTGGATCGTTCGCCTATTTCATGCACCGATCTTCGTCGTACATTTCCCTCCACTAAGATGTTGACAGAGGCTTTGAGTCATTTACCATCACTACAAGAAGGGCTTTATCTAGATGGAAAGTTTTGTTAGGTCGTTGGTATGTGTAGTTGCACCAGCTTCAGAGACACACTTGTCACCTATTCCATCCCCAGTATGTGACAGTGCCGCGCATTCGCGACTGAGTTGCCTTTTAGGGTCGATAGTTTCCTGTATCCCAACAACCTTGTAACCTGTAGTGCACCTTCTTGACACCAAATACTGCTGGTTTTAACATAAGTAAACATTTAAGGTTTCTGAATAATCTCCCGAAGCATCGGTGCGTGACTTCAGTTCCGTTTGTTTTAACTTATAGGCATCCAACCATCAACATTCGCCACCACTTCATTCTGTTCAGCTGTAACACAAACAGAGTCCCTAAATCAGCCATTAGTAAACAGATATGTTTAGCGTTCTTTCCTCTAAAGTAATCTCTTCAACTCTGAATAATAAATAAACTGATCGTCCGCGCAATTTTTATCACATCAAGTTTTATATTTGTATTTCGCTGTCAGTACCTACACGTAGGTAAGGTACCGATTAGAATGGTACTGGCGCACACTGACTTACGTTTGACTGGTCTACCGTTAGACAATAATAATATATCCAATATCTTACAAATAAAACATTTGATTATGTTGCAAGCGCACGAAACCCAAGAAGTGAGTGTATCAACCGGCTAAAATTGGTTCCCAATATAAAATCTGTTTGATAGTTCTAACCGTCTTCCTTGACAATCAGACATTTAACAAATTAACAAAATCACCACTTTCTTAATGACGAAGGTGACTGCTGAATGGACGCTATAAAATCTACCCACTATAGCCCTCACGTATCGCCCACATATTGGTAGATAAAATCTAACTCAATTATTAGGCCCTTCAAAAGGCCGGTCTCTAATCCATGTAAGAAAAAAGACTGTTAAAATTGGACCTAGTGGTGACCCCGTATAGAATTCCTTGCGGAATAAAGTGTTCATTCACCACGCATCTTTGGAGATCTTCCCAGAAAGATGCTAAAATTTCGATTTATTAACATATGAAACCCGATGTTTACATTAACAGTACATTGGTGAATCGAGATGATAAGCATACGGTTATCATAAACTTACCAATCACATTCAAATATAATCCTGTCAATAAACTGAAAAGTATCTTTTAAATTGTGCTTTACAACCTCTTTAGGCGATGGTTGCAACTTGTACTAACCATGCCGTGAAATAGTAATCCGTTTTTATGTACCTTCGTTAAACCTTTCAACCACGGTGTTACTGTACCGGTGGGTGTGAACGTTTTCACACATCGTATGTGAAATGAAGCTTCGGCGTTCCAAATTTTTTCATCCCGATAAATGCCTTTCAGTCTTTTCTGTTATATCAGTCCTAGTTAGTATCTCTGTAAAGGATTGGATGCGTTGCTATTATGTAACTCCCAATCAACCCTACTTAATTCAATGTGCTCTAGTACCTGCTTTCTTAATACTTAGCAGTTAGGTAAGGTACTGATAACGAAACCCAAATCAAAAGGGCTGTTTTTTCAGAAATATATTCGAAGGAGCCATATATTTAAATAGAATAAATGTGACAGCAATTACTAGGAAAACACTTTATCCAACTAATTTGGTTACAGCTGAGCTAGGGACTCTGAGGACGTGCGTGGTGACCAGTAAAAAGGGAGCGCAAAATGATGTTGAAGCCCGTTAGTTTAAAGAAAACTTGAAATATCTTAAGCATACGCAGGCAAGCCAGAAGTTTCTTTAGTTAATTCAATTTGATCTATTTGTTTTAGCCCTAGTTGCATTTTGGTGCCAGGAAGCTGAACTGCAGCTTCAGAATTTTATTATAACCACTAAGAAGGCTGTCTATTTAATCCAAGTATTCTACTTTGTTCATAATTATCATATTGAGCCCTGACTATCAATAAATTCTCGTTCATTCAAAGTTTACGTAAGGCTACTGTACGTCTTTTAGTCAAGATGCTAACACCAGCTCAAATAAGTGATATTTAACATCCAGTTCTAAAAAAGATATAGCAAAGGGGGAAAAAGCCACGTATTTCTGAACGTCAGCTAGTAATGTTATTATTGTTATCAGTAAAATTTATTGGTCCTGCCTCAGTATTTTCAGAACAGGCTAATCGAAATTATTGCATAATGACGGAATCGTAGTATATTCTGCGGCTATGATGCAGAACGATTTACTTACTCACGAATTCGGATAGTCAGTTGGAAGGCAGTTTCAGTTAACTGCATTGTGGTATGTAAAACATGTAAAAATGTATATAATGCCGAGAAAATATCGATTAATCATAGCCAAAGCAAATCAAGTCTTATTGGTTAGTAAACTCAAGCCCGTTTACTAATGATGTGTGGTTTAAGTTCCATGATACACTTGAAGCGATTACATTTGATTTATTCTGATAAACGATTTTTTATAAAACCAACTGACTGTCCTTCAAGAATTGGTACACAGGTTAAGCAACCCATTACACGCTAGGAGAGGCCACAAAAAATGTTCATTTCAACTGGTCCTGAACAATTTAGACATTAGTATTTCGATTAAAAATCGCTGTTAGCCGTTGATCATAAAAGCTGGACAAACATAGGAAATGAAACTGGTTACAACCTCTCAGAGATGTTCCAAGGGATATTCCTCAAATATTAAGCGAAGAAGAGATAAGAATGGTACTGTTTAAACTACATCTTACTGAGCATTCAATAACTGAGGCTGCAGATAATGCAACTAGGATTGTAACCTTGGCCTAGGGTGTTAACTAAACAAGGTATCAATGCTTACCAGAAAGGAATTTTTCCTACAACTACTTTCGAACCTGAACTATGAAAAGCTTTTACTCACGCATACCATCAGGACTGCAAAAACCTTTACAGAACCGTAAACAATACTTTTTAGTATATCACTAAATCAGTTAAAATTCACAATAGCGATATCATTATAATCCTAGTCTTTAAAACCACGCACCGCGTAGTATACCAACATAATCCTCTATAATGGGACGTTTCAATACGTTTCGTCGATTACTCCCAAACAACATAGATCCCTGGTGCACTTCAAACATTAGGAATTGTGCTACAAATCCATTCCGCTGTTCCTTATCACTGAAAACCGAAAGCATTGTGTTTGCCAGGTTCTTCACAAATAAAGATCGACCAAGAGTGAACTAAAAAGTTGAAGGTGATACGATTAACCCGATAGTCGGAGGATGTTTCCTTCAAAATTTCACCACAAAGTGTAATTGTTGTCAGCTTCACAGTTATCCTGATCCCAGAGTAGAGTAAGTACCTTCATAAATTTAGGTGTTGAGACCAGCGTTTCTCTGCAGGTGCGAAGAAAAACGCTATGACATCCAATTTAAAGGGAGGTGAAAAGCTGCTTGCCACAATTGCTAAAAATCGTGAAAGGTTGACCATAACACTGTTAGTTACGGTGAGTCTCAGTGAATATAGGGTTTACAACCACCATGTTAAGTAACTTACACAAAAAAGGATGGAGCGCATCTTTTAGATACGGGCTTAAGTCCTACGATATATTAGTGGATAGTGCTGAAACGACAGCCAGTCACCATAAAAGACAGCAGACTCCACTGAAGTATAGAGAATTGACAACGGCTTGGTGAATGGTCAGAAGACCTCCGCAATGTTTTGATGCATCCTTCTTTTCACATTTATAAGGCCACTTCGAAAATAAGAAAATGCCACTGATTGATGCACAACCAAGCGAACTTATAAGTTAAAGGTTTCGATTGTAAAACTCGACGATGCCTCTGAATCTTTTTTAACCGGAGGTTTTCCAATTACGACCCAAAAGAAGCAATTTTAACAAAAGTATGGAAGTTCATGCACTCTGCATTACAGAAAATAATGTCAGTAAGTAATTTCATGAGAAACCAATAACTGGAAATAAATCTTCTGTGATAAGTTGTGAGATAGTTCAACGTGGGCACTAAAAGGTTCCTGATAGTCCGGAATAACCACCATCTTTTATATCATAAGCAATCAAGATGTCCACATACTCTCTGACATCGTAACTCATTCTATGACATCCTCATATTACTGCAGCTAGACGATGTTTAAAGTATTACGTATATTCGTCATTTTATAGATGACCTTAATGATCCTGGGCAGCACAGTCACTGTGGGATTAAACGCTTCAAAACCAGTTGAGCACTTCGTCCTATCGGTAACAGCCGGTATCAGCAGATGACAGATGATGAAGTAAAGAATTTCGAAATTTCATGAACTCAATCTGACCAAAAATTAGGTAAATGTAGATTACAAATAGATAATCGGTGTTTAGTATAATTTCATGTTAGTTTTTTCGTCAATATAAACATTATATTACTTACAAACCCTCAGTATTATAACCGCTGTAATTTATAACTAAGTGGACAAAAAATTGTAAGATAAAATGAAAGATATCGTACAACATACGGACATGAACAAATAACTGACTGTTCTTGAATAAGATGGAACACGAGTCCTGGATTCTACTTTTAGCCACTACATCAGTATTTCCAATTTGAAACAATGATGTAGTATCGAGGCGTCCACACAATAAGTCTTTAATATGCCACTGATACTATAGCTTCAGTGGACGACACAGACTGGAGATGCCCAACCAATCATAAACACAATTACGCCTCATTGGAATGGGATGCGAGAATTACCAGCAGTATATCTCTCCTGTATTGAACGATGGCGAAAAACAGATTTTGAATTCCAAAGATGCTTAATCATTATGCCAATGTGTCTTCTGTTTTTCTTTCCTACTGACAACTTGGATATGAGGGAAGATTAAAATTTCCTTAGACATGCTAATTCTGTAACGAATCTTGTTAACTGGGCTGTTAAACGTAGTAAGCACAAGTTCGTCATGAAAAAGTACCAAAACTATCATTTGACTTTTTTCATAGTGAAACTATTGATATCAACTTACTTTATAAAGATAGTAGTACTTAGAAAAACAAGTCGATACTGTGCAAGACAAGAGCAGGAAAAGACTGCCAGCACCTTGTCGACCTAATTATGGATGTTTTTATTCCCACATTAGATGGCCAACATCTAGTTAACTTTAGAGTAAGAAGATAAATGACTGTGTTTAATCTGAAAAGGTTATCTTTCAACACAAAAAATGAGTCAATTCAATTTGAAAAATATAGCAACTAATGTCACAGGTGTTGAATAGGAACGACATGTAATCTGAAAGGGAAGTAGATACATTCAAAAAATTAGTAAAAAATTTACAATCAAAAATATCCCCTATTCGGTTTGAAAATTTCCTCATCTTTTTGATCGACGAAAAAGACACAATTCAGAACAATGGTGAAAGACATAATGAACTGGTATTATAGTAAATATAAGATTTCTTCCTACCTAATTTGCACGCGCAATAAGTGCTCCAGCCACTTTAGTGAATGAAGGTAAACTCACATCATGCGCAGATTTGGCTTCCTTGCCTGATATTTTAAATCTAAAGCTGAATATCGCTGAAAGTATGATTTCGTCAAGCGTAAGGAAGACTATGATCAAATATTGGTTAGTCTGTCATACTTTTAACTTTTAGCAGCTACATCTTAGGCTGACAGTCGGATAGAGAAAACCGTGGTGTGACATAAACTCCTTGTAATTTGCATTCAGATAATTACTCAGTGTCAATCTACGTTGACACGCTTTAAGTGAGCCTTTTGTACCTCAGCCAAAGCCTTTTCACTGATCTACTCCCTAGCGATCGTACAGATCCCGTGATGAAAAGAGTGGTCAAGGCATTTAACCGAACCACAGCCATCCGTAAGCCAGGGGTTGATGAGAATCAATCCGTTATTATTATCATACCATTTAGTTAGCCAATATCAAAATGGAGTTTAGAATTACTGCATAAACGTCCCAGTTGTCACAACCTATATCAGCATATTAAAAGAGACCGCTCTAAGATGAATGATAAAGAAACAAGGAAGAAAGGAATCAAAAATGGCTGGGATTAGTATAAAGATTGGAAGTCCGAAATATTAAGTTCAGTATCAAGACTAAGATGAAGATGAAGTTTGGATCCATTTGCACCACTGATATCGATTCTCAATTATATCACCTAGAATCTCCAGCCACCAGTACTGGTTGCCACGCAAACCCCAAATCTAAAAATTTACATTTCCTTATGCGGCTCAGACCAGTAGTCAAAGAATTCATGGACTGATCCCATGTTTTAGTTTTTTTTTCTATAAACATGAAATACATCAGTTAACATGGAGCAACTGAGTAGATGGTAACTAGGCATGCGGAATCTATGTTTCAGCCGTCTTAGCCGATGAAGATGCACTACGTCAAACGACCAACCCCTTCCGTTTAGAAGCCTATGCCTGACTTCTGTGTTACTAACTCATTGACACCACAACACACGGTCTATGCCACGAAGATAACGTTAGTAGAACACCTGAAGTCCTCTCATGTTTTCTACGTTTACTGGCCATATTTCATAGCCATATGTCCAAAGAAGACGAACTCCATCGCAGTACACTTGGTCCTGAATAGACGACAGTCAGATGTCACGGTGGGATCGCAAATGGAAAAAGTTAGCGAAGGCCAACAGAGCTTTTTGTATCCATGCAGAGATTCCGTCGAACAATGACTCACCCTCTATTTGACAGACACGTAAAGCATATCAAAACGTTGTGAAGTTTGATCATAGTATTCAGAAAACTCTCTGTTCTGTCAGCGTCATCGCCTAACATGACAATGTTGTCTAGGTACTCTGCATTATCAGATGCCCTCTGGATAATAAACGAATCCCTGACTTAATAAAGGTAAACAGAGACATCTGAACCAGTATATCCTACAGTAAGTTAAATAAGAATGATGATATTAGGCATATTTAACAGACACTAGCTGCTGTCACTTCAGATGATAACTCTTCGTAAGACTTTAAACATCTACGAGAGTAGTGGGTTTTGGTTAGCAGTATAAACTCTCCCAGTACTCTCTTCATAGCAGGAGAATGCTACTGTAACAAATAGTAAGACTGAGAGACAGAACAGAATGTTTATTATGACATATTGTACAGTAGTGATAAAACATTGTACATTTTCCTTTAAAGTAGTCATTTGCACAATGTGTTTCATTTCCTCTCCCGCTATCTCAACTTGCTCTTAATACCCTTAAATTGTCTCTTGAGTTCCTCTGGGCAGAATGTTTAGCCGTCACTGGTAATTGCCTATGATTTCTGCCGACCTCTCAACATAAACTATTTATATCTATTCTTATCAGTAACATATCCACTACACTACAACACAGGCCGATTGGCAGATAGAAATTTTGTGTTCAGTTCACGAGGTATGTTATTTATACCCTATTGCTTATCATATACGTGTTTTATTAATTAATCAGGAGTGCTATACAGTACAATAAGACCGTCTAGATCTTTTAAAGAGGCCTAAAGTCTCTGAATTCTTTTACAACCAGTCATTATATCAAGGACTGAAAGACTTGACCTATGAACCCTCATATAGAAATGAAAGCTATTTAAATATTTGAGGTTTGTTGTTCCTGATCTCCAGTAATACATGAAATAGCCATAAGCAGTAGGATCTGAGACAACTAAACTAATTTCCCTCGCACTATTACAAGAAGGCTTCAATGATGTCTTGTAAACTGGGAATGCCGATGGGTTAGGGTATTTTGAAGAAACTATTTACTCTTCATACCTACGTACTACATCAGTTCCTATAACCAAGAATTCTCCATAATAACCGTTAAAGAATTCCTGAGGCAACCTACCAGATCCACAGGCTTTGCCTCTTTTCAATTTCAAAAAAAATATGTACGCTGAAAGAAAGGGAATTCCGTGACTGAAATATCGTTAGCAAACACAAACTTATTGTGATACGTTTTATTCAACAAACCAGAGATTTCATACAACAAGGAAATTCGAAAAAGTAAAAGGCTGAGTTGAAATTTCTAGAGATTTGTGTAAGTAATATCGCTGTGAAGAAGATATACAAATAACACCGATTCTTTATATCCACGTTGTAGCATACTTCAGTAACATCATTAGAAATAATAAAATACAGTAAATACATGTGTTTTCAAGTAGTGAGTTTTGATATATCACATAAATTTTAACATCAACAGCTTACCCTAAACTAACATTCCCAGTTGGTTTCAACAGTGATATAGAAAGCACATTATTCACCTTGTCTCCTCGAATTATAGACATGTTAATGCAACCCTAAATGATGTTAACAATATGAAAAAAAGAACCAACAAATGAATGAAGGTTTAATTGTTATTGGGTACACAAATAAATAGATGCAGGTGATCTGTTCAACGTTACACTAGCTCAGCTGCATACTTTATTATCAAGGTTTACACCATTTTAAACAGCATAATCAGTGCTAAGTTCGCTATTTTTATGTTACAAGCAACAAAGAAGTCAGTTAATCTAGTAAGAGGACCATTTCAGTTACATCAAATACAAGCTACAACACTATCAAAACGATATCAGTCTTAACACGCAATTCCAACACGGAGAGAATATTTATTTGGGTCTGCATGTCTCAATGACTGAATGAGTTACACTGGTTAAAATACTTGATCCTCGAGGTCCTACGAAGGATAAGCCACTCATAGCATATATTTCTGAACCAAATGGTCACCTCAGTGACGGAAAGTGAAATTAAGGAAAGACAAGCAGAATAAGATGTGACAAGGTGTACAATATTTATTCAACAATTCCTTAAAGAAATTAGAAAACTCTAACAGTTAGTCAGATTAAACTGAATTAGAATTCATTTGCATGAACATGTACATAGCTAATCGGAAAATCAAACGGGTGATAAACGCACTTTCAGAAAAGTATAAAGAAACCAGTCACTTGTAAATATACAAATAAAGTAGCGTTTTGCGAACATCTTATCCTTCTGATATGCCTTCTATATTTTTACCAGTTTCTTCTGTAAGTGAAATGAGTATAGAAGGTTATTTTATAGGTGTTCATATATATATATATATATACCAGTGTTCAGGTCAACACTTCGACCGTGACATTACTTGCTAAAATTCCTGAATGCTAATGCTAATTCCTCAATACTAATGTGTACAACACATTTAGTCTTTAAAATTAGACAAATATGGAATACGAATAGCTAAAGCAGTTGAGTTCAATGATTAACTGGGACAATATTACAATTTTGATAGGCAAATTCTTTGAGCAAAATAACTCATTTATTTCATACAATGCCAGCAGATATCAGGGCTATCATAAGAAAAAGTTGAAATCCTAAATATAGTTCGATTTAACAATGATGAGTGCCAAGTATACTGTCCGAACCGTCATCTTTTACTCATATTTTTAGCAAAACGGATGAAAAGTACTTAGGACTGTCAACATAAGAGATATACGGAAAGCTACCAATGAACATATCTTCCATTTGTGAATGCTATTTAATATAATACCTTAGGTTTCATAAAATTTCCCCAACTGGAGGATGAAACAATAAATAATACGTGTAAGCTACGTGGAAAAATATCTGTTTGACACCCTATAACAATAGTCAACTAAAGATAAGAGATTTAAATTTACGTAATTACTCACCCTAATATAAAAGATAACCATAAATTTCCTTGTTCCAAGTTTAATCATTGCAGCAGAACAAATAGATTTCTGATAAACTCAATGAACTTACAATGAACCAACTCAAATATAGGTTTATCAAATATCAAAAACTAGATAGGTTGAAAATATTTTCTAGGTGATAGAAAACGACGCAATGGCCAGTGAATACGTTTTCAGCAAATTACTGATCACTGAATATGGATGTACGATTCAAAAAAGTAAAAACTAGCGGTGAGAGTATTGTGAGAATGTTATCAACTACAGTATACTTAAGAATAACAATTCAAAAAGCCTTTAAAACTTACACCAGAAGGTGTATTGCGGAAGACCGTAGATATATCCTGTAGAGAAGTAAAGTTTTTAGCAGTTACCGAACCAAACTGAAGCACCTGATCTCCAACCTTTAAATCCTATCGAAAATAAATCAAAAGTATTACCATTTTAGTACTACAAAGATTTAGAATATTACATACATACCTGGCTTCAACCAATGAAAGTGATGTAGGCGGGAAGTGAATAAGAATATTAGAGCTAAATAATCAGCATCGCCAGTAGAAGCGTGAGTACCTAAAGCGGCTGTTTTTTGTTCGCACAACTAGTTTGTGTAGATTGCCAGATCAGTCTTAGTATAAACAGACAATTATTGAAATTGTTTCAGAAAACTACTTGGGTTTCAATGAAAATCCACAGCAGCGACTGCCAAAAAGTAAAGCTTAAATCTCCACCGTCTCAATGACCAATTTGTTATTTTATTTTTTCAAAACTAGATTTTATATAGCGTAATTTTAACAAGTTAACTCAAAACCATTGGAAAAATTAACAACTTCAAAGCGTATATATGAACACTGACTGAAAGAATTACTATAAAACTAAGCAAAAAGAGCATTCAGTTAAGAAGTACACAGTGCAGTGAATTGTTAATAATTACGCATTTTCAAATAAAGACAGCTGGACAGAAAAGCAAGTGGTCAAACTGAATATGAAAGTGGATTGTTAGTTAAATTCCTGGAGATAAATATAACAAAGTAAAGTGACTCTAAAGACCACCGCAGCAACGATTGAAATAAACGATTGGATTTTTTCATCTCAGCTGTAAAAGTGGTTTTTTTTTCATAAAATAAAAGGATAGTTGATTATCTCAATAGTTACTATAGTGACTTTCAAAGTCACTCAACAAAGTATCAAACTGAAGTTTGAAGCTATGGCACTAGGTTAAAGTCTCAATGGAAACAACATCACCCACTGGGGTGCAAGTAAACGAAGCTGAAGAATTTCAAATAGGATGGAAAGTTCATCTTGAGTTCTACTGCCAGTCACCATCAAGCAGTGAATCAAGCTGGTTTTTTAGAGGTCACTGAAGTGAATTTAGTTGAGAAATAAAAGTTTTTCAATATCATGCATTAACCATGTATATGCAAAAAAGTGCTTACCGCTTGTTCTGCTACTGAATTAGGTGATATCTGGTCTATTCGAAGAAACGGAATTTTCACAATTTCAGACATGTCATCAACCTGTTGATTTTCATTTGATTTTAATTCATTAGGATTAAAATTATTTTCAGATGGATTTTGACGAGCATATTCATGTATATCATACAGCACTGTTTCTAATTCAAGCATTATTTGTCGGTGATCAGTATTTAAACCTGAAAAAATATCATCTCTTATATTAAAAATCTAGCAGGTATTCATTCATTCATGAGATAAACAATAAAAATTTGGTACACATCTATAAAACACCTCAGTGTGTTTAATGTTCATGCAACAGCCTGAAAAAAGATTTCTCGTAATTTCAATACTTCACGGTAATTTTTATCAAGTATTAAAGCATAGAAAACTAATGAGTGCTAGACAGCCGAGTGATTCTTATGAGTCTAATTGTCAAATCACATCCACAAACAATAATTAGGTGAAAATTCAAGACCTCAACTTTATGAGGTGAGTGAGTTTAAGTTCAACCATTGAGGTTCAAATTTTGATGCTGGGTGATAAAGGTGAAATAAAAATCTGAACCGTAGCGGGGTTCGAGCCAGCGATCACCGGGTTTCTCAACCGGTGCTCTATCAACTGAGCTACGAGGTCTGACTGCTGAACAGATTTTTATTTCACTGTAATCACCAAGAGTTTTGTCCGACTACCATGTGAATTCGTGACGCGTTACTATTGCTTGATAGTACTTACACTGGGTTTCCAGTCAGAAGTTTTCATCTCAATCCAAATCTACTTGAATTAGAGAGGGGGAACATCATATTCATTGTCACTTTGACTGAGATAGCCGTGGTTCATACTTTATAACTTCTTTCGATCTGTAATTCAGTTTAAATGTCTTCTCATGCTGTCACTTATAGTACCTGTTATCAACGAATCTCGATTAGTGTCAATTGGTGATGGAACCTACAATGAAGTTAACTAATCCTTGACAAAACACTTTATTCTTGTCGATCTAAAATCCTTGATGTGTAGTTAACGGTAAATGCAGAAAAAATAATTGCTACAAGAATTTTCCTCCAGTAACTAGAAAACATCCAGACACAAAATATGGACAATCATAGAGAAGGATTTTTTTTCTCATTTTCGGGTATACCTCAATGAATTAGTGACTTCAACAAAAATATATAAACGCACACACATGTGATAGACATAGAAATCGCTTATTTGCCTGTTACTAAGCATCAGGTCAATATAATAGAAAATCCAAAGCACTAATCAATCAAATCAACTTCAACATCTTACACTCTTCTCAGAGCACTGTAACCAAAGGACTCGGATACAACTTTCATACTGAGACGATCCAACCTCGCCTGGTTAACTAGTTCACTAGTTACTAACTGATCCTAAATCCGAATGAAGAGGGAAGGTTGGGAATAGGGCTAGCAATCCTACCCGGAAAACCAATCCAATCGCTAAAGAAAATTCAAAGCACAAAGAAAATATAAAAAATAAAAATGAACTTATTCCTCACTGGAATCGGAGAGACGAAATGACGCCAGTTGGTGAAAGACTTCGGCAAGCCAATTGGCCGATGTGTCTTCTCTCCCTCGATGAAAGCGAAAGTAAACGTGGGGACATGGAATGTCCAAACCATGTATAAACCTAGCAAGGCTGCCCAGATTGCAGAAGAGATGAGAAAGTATAGCATAAAAGTGCCAGGCTGGGAATCTGCAGACGGAATCGAAGTGGATTCTCCAAACTGTCAACTGGAGAGTCAATAATCTACAACGACACCGTCACCCAGACGACAACCAGGAGCACAATGAGTTTTCGAGCGGCTATCATGATGTCCCCCTCAAAAGAGCATCGAAGGCTCTCAGGCAATGGGAACCAATCTCTTCCAGGATCAGGATCATGAAAGCAAAATCCAACTCGAAATGAAGGAAAGTCACAATTATACAATGCAACACTACGCACCTACAAATAATGCGGATTAAGAGGAGGAATTCTAAAGACAACTGAAATCAGTACTGGACGAGACTCCAGTTAGCGACGTCAAAATTCTAATAGGTGACATGAATGCCAAACTACGAGGAGCGGACAACATAGGAAGAGAACTAACCATGGGTCGAGAAGCACTCGGTGAAATGAACGAGAATGGACAACTGTTTGCAGACCTCTGCACATTTAATGATTTGGTGATTGAAGGCACTGTATACTAGCACAATAATATTCACAAAGCAACATGGACACACTAAAATCAAGTCGACTTCATCTTAATCTCAAGAAAGTGGAGAGGCAGCCAGCCTACCGAACACAAGATCAAGAAGGGGAGCAGATGTAGGTTCAGACCACTCACTATCTAGTGCAAGGGACCTTCTGAATCAAGTTGAAACCCTTCAAATAAGCTGATAATAGCCCACAGTTCAAGTCCAACACCCAGAACAGAAACTGAAGGACAAAACTTCAAAGGACATCTTCACGTCGTCAGTCATCAGGAAAAAACGGGACATAAGGAACATCTCCGAGGAAACCTGTGTAGATGAACACTGGAACTCTTTGAAAGCGATGTGGAAGGAAACCTGCATAACCGTGATAGGAAGGAAGAACAAGCAAGACAAGGAATGGAATGGAGCTCAATGGACACATGGAAGCTGATAGAACAGGGAGAGGATGATGGTGATGGTAAAGCAGAAGATGAACCAGTGTAGTGTAGGGATGAAAAACAAAAAGAGGAACTGAATACAACCTAAAAAACACTACATTGGACAAAGAAGTTAAGAAGAGTGTGTGCAAAGACAAAGGATATTTCTACGACACACTTGCAAGTGAAGTGGAACAGACAGCAGGTAAGTGAGAAAGAGACCTGATAACATCATATCAAATCAACAGGTTACTGTCTGGGAAGAGAGCAACACAGGTGAAACCAATGAGAGGTAGTGAAGGAAACTTAGTTAGCAAAGAGGAGAAACAAAGGAAATGATGAGCTGACCACTTCAAAGAAATCTTGAATCGACCACCACCTACAACTCATTCAGAAATACCACCTACAGCCCAGCCACTGAACTATCAGTAAACACAAGGCCTGCAACAAAAGCAGAAGTGAAGTTCTGAACACCATAAGTCTGCTGAAATCCGGTGAAGCAACGTGACCAGATGGGATCCTGCCAGAAGCACTGGAAACAGATGCAGAGACAACAGCAGACATGCTCACACCACTATTGCAGAAGGTGTGGAAGGAAGGAGAGGTACCTGCTTACTGCTTGGAAGAAGGGTTACCTTGTCAAACTCCCGAAGAACGGAGACCTCAGTGTTTGCAAGAAGTGGCGCGGAATCACGCTCCTGTCCACCCAAGGCAAGCAAAATATTAAGCCGCATCATTCTGGAGAGACTTGAAAACGTGCTGGATTCAAAATTACCACTGGAACAGGTTGGCTGGCTGGTTTCAGGAAGTACAAATCATGTGTGGACCAAATTGCAACGCTGCACTACGCATCATCATAGAACAGAGCACAGAATGCCAGTCAACTCAACTCCACCTCAACTTCATCGACTTTGAAAAGGTCTTCGACAGTGTCAACTGAGAGGAGATTTAGGAACTGCCTTAACACTACGGTTTTAGTGCCACAAACCTTTATCAACCTCATTCAACAACTATATGAAAATGACACATGCCAAGTGATTCATAATGGAAAGCTGAGTGACGCCTTTGAAGTGAAGACAGAGGTAAGACAAGGCTGCTGTCTACTATTATCGGTGATCTTCCTGATTGTGATCGACTGGATCATCCAGCAAACTGTGAGGAGCGAAAAGATGGGTAAACGCTGGATCGTGAAAAGACCCTAGAAGATTTAGATTTCACCGAGGATGATTTATGTCCAATGTCCTGTCGCAAAAATTGGAAGATCTACAGGTGAAAACTAACAAGTTGACAGAAGAAGCAGCGAAGATGGGACTTCAAGTGAATGTAGAGAAGACGGAGGTGATAAAGATACCAAACTAACAACAACAAGCATCCATCACTATGAACGGGAGGAATCTAAAAGAAGCGCCGCTTTCACCTACCTGCCTAGGCGGCATCGTTTCAACTACAGGTGGCACAGACACAGATGAGGATGTCAAAGTGGCGAGGATCGGAAAAGCAAGATAGGCGTTTATTTGTCTGAAACCAGTGTGGAGATCTTCTGCACTCAGCATGTGGAACAATATCTGGATTTTCAACACCAACACCAGTCAAGTCAGGTCAGTGCTTCTGTATGGCTCAGAGACTTGGCCCGTCATGAAAAGCATTTCCAACAAACTACAGACATTCATCAACAACTGCCTACTCTAGCTGGTTACTGAAGATCAGATGGCCAGAAAGAATAAGCAACAAGGAACTCTGGGAACGAACCAACCACGAAGCTATCGCTGAACAAATATGTAGTGGAAGGAAGTGGAGATGGATTGGGCATACACTGAGAAGGCCGACTAGGGACATCACGCGTCAGGCCAGGTACTCGAGTGGAACCCCGATGGGAAGCGACGAGTTGGGTGTCCAAGGCGAGGGTGACTTGGAGATCGTGGGAGGAAGAAATGAAAGCTTGTGGGCAATTGTGGTGCCCGGTTCAAAAGACTGCAGAAAAGAGAGTGAAATGGAGACATGCTACTGAAGTCCTATGTTTCACTAGGAACCCAAGGGACAAATAATAATAACTGAGACGACCCAGTAGTCAAGATTGTTACCTCGGTATCTTAAAAGCTTTATGTTGGATTGCATTTAAGGATTCTTGTCAAACAGCGATTCTATACATTCATTTTCTTCTCAACTCGGTTTCAAAATCTACTCTTCATAGGATTCTGCTCATTTTATTTCTCATACCAAAAGTACCCTGAGACCATTAGGTCAGTGGTGGTCATTAGGGTTTGCCAATGGTGGTTTCACTGGTAATACCATATCGCAACCTTCACAAGATGTATGGCTGACTATTTATTACAAATATATATACGAGGTTAAAGATTTGAATTGGATAGTATTACGCATTTTGAGTTCTGACAAAGAGTATCTGGGAAAATATTTTAGTTCTTCCGCTACAAATGGTATAGAGAAATTGACATGAACTTAAATCAATGGTAAAAGTAAGAGTCCCGGTGTGTACAGACAACTTAATACACATTAAATATACTACTGAAATATATGAGAATCTCCGACATTTATCATCTTTGAAGGAAATAACACAAATATTAAAAGTGGCAAACAACCTACTCACAACGAATATTATTTCGCGTAATTCGTATCAGAGCTACATCAATATCAGAACGCGGAAAACCTTCATCATCAATTAATGGAGTATCAAGTTCAACATTTCCATTCTGTTAATAAGCAGGTAAACAAAATATTTAGGAAAAATAAAATGCAGTATACATTTAGAAAACTTTACGCGAAGTTTCAAGTAAGAATAACATAATCATCCTGCTCTTAAAACAAACATATAACTTTTACCTTATTGTCTTGATGTTTAACTCAGTGTGTTTAGCTTACTTCTCAGTTATGAGTAACCACCACTCATGATTGAGACGATAGTCAGATCCAAGACGCTCCGGCAAAAACGGTTCTATTTTACGCATAGACGACCTTATATTTGTGTTCGATCATCCTTTCTTCAAAAGATTCAAATGAATTTCGGAATACAGTGAGAACAATTATATACTACAGCAATGACTTCATGCGCATGTTTGAGATCATCATTCCCATAGCATCGGAGTGAGTGGCTTGATAATGTTACAAATGTCATTGAAGTGACTTCTACGCTGTTTACCCGCTTTAAGACTGACTGAAAGCAGCTGTTGGAAAGATATGGTTTATAAGTTTTAAAAATATATTCTCAACTAGTAGGTCACAGATCTGAACCTCACCTCAAGAACCGAGATTTTAAAAGCTAGATAGTTTCACCTATCATCACACACTAGGGAGGGCCGGTTGCTTAGTGTGAAAACTGTGCCTGTTTCTAGAGCTAAAACAACATACAGATAACATTGGTTGGAAGAAGCTAACAAATAGTCGGTACATGACAAAGTCCCAAAGGATGAAGCATGATGTTATTAGATTCGTGTCTGTTGGTTTATCACAATACCTGTATACGGTTCGAATGATAACGCGATTAAACGACACAAGATAGGTTCTAAAATGGCTCAGAATCGAAACTGCTGGCGGTCGATCATGCTTTACTTTTTTTAATACTTCTACTATTGGCAAATAATAAAATCTGTTTGAGTACGTTACCTGTCTTCCCTTTCATCAATAATTTGTTATTCTGTATTTTCCTTCCGTTTTATGCTCCGGGATATTTTTATTTTATCTCGTAAATTGCACCTGTTATCCTTATGTTGTACAAAGATAGGATTTAAAAAAATAAGCGTATCGAAGGGGATAGTATTTATTTCACACTCCACCACACAAACAAACTATCTGACATTAGGCTTGTATAAAAAAAGAGATATTACTAATCATCAATTTCCCACAACTTTTGTTTAACCACTTACAGACGCGTCAAACCAAGCTCTAGAACCCAGCTGATGAATGGATGTTGAGTACATCATGACCTTAATGTTGGAGACATTTATTTAGTCTGTATAATCAAAAACAAACAGGAAAATTGGCTTAGGAAATGACACAGTTGTGTATCTCCAGTCTCTTTGCACTCATGAAGTGGAAGGAAGTCAACAAGAGGAAAATCAAGGAAATGAAAAGAATGACACCAATGATGATGATAATAATAGTGAACTAAAAAGAAAAAAACGGGATAACTAGACAAAGAAAGAAATAGGATAACAGATTTTACGACTGAAAGCAAGATAGAGTAAACATGTATATCTGCCACACCAACTAATTTTGAGTCATATAACTTATATCCCCAATAAGCTTGACTTAAGGCAATACAGTCAACTAATTGATCTGTTCCTCATTCAGTTAAAAAACGACACAGTTTCACGAAAGCTAAGAGTGGTCAGAGTAAAGTGTGATACCAGTACATAAAGTTCTTGATTTGAGCTACGTAGGCAGATGTAGTCCGCCTGAATCGAGTCCCCTAGACCACAGGAATCAATGGTTGAAGACTCTTGGTGATACGACTTGAAATCGTATTCAGTGGTCCGCAAGTATACATAGTTTATCATTTTCGAAATCCTGAACAAATTTACTGGCTTAAGGTAAGAATAGAGCTTGATACGGTATAATTTCATGTCAATTTGTTTACTGGATATTTTAAATAGTGATATAGTATTATTTACTCGATAAACAATAGTACTAATAACAAATAGTAAGTAGATAATAGTGATTTATTGTGACGTATCCAGCGAACAAATTGCTACAGAATTTTACTGTTTTTTTAATCTTCCTTCTCTGGTATGCTTTTCTTAACTTTTATGTCATTCTTTTTCGATTCAGCTTTCTCTTCCACGCTGTTGTGAAGTGAGAAAGCGTGAACTGATGTACTTTTGTCGATGTGTCTGTTGATCCCTAGAAAACTACATTTGTTCAGACCACTAGTAATGAAGCAAGCATACTTGAAGGTTCATTAGTACTTCTCCGAGAACATGTCGCCACAAGTTTCACTACCTACACATTTTATGAACAGTAACAAGCCAGGTTTGAAACATTTTGATACGTGTGGATGTCATATCATGTAGCAAATGATCTCTCATCGAGCGAAAAATTGTTTTCCAATAAAGCAGTACTTACTTGTTGAAGTACTTCACTGAGTTCAGCTATTCTTTTTTCAATCCTATTTTTCTCATTTACTAAAGCATCATATTTGGACTTGAGGATGTCATACTTCCCTGAATTTGTATCTGTCGCCTGAAAAAGTGAAGGAAACGGAATAATAAGTACAGTCTTTAGAAATCAAAGCCTCTCCGGCAAAATCTCATGATTTAAAAGTACTGTTTGAAATGTATAGATCAAGAAAAGATTTTCAGTAATTATTAGTATTACTTGTCCCTTGGGTTCCTAGTGAAACATAGGACTTCAGTAGCATGTCTCCATTTCACTCTCTTTTCTGCAGTCTTTTGAACCGGGCACCACAATTGCCCACAAGCTTTCATTTCTTCCTCCCACGATCTCCAAGTCACCCTCGCCTTGGACACCCAACTCGTCGCTTCCCATCGGGGTTCCACTCGAGTACCTGGCCTGACGCGTGATGTCCCTAGTCGGCCTTCTCAGTGTATGCCCAATCCATCTCCACTTCTTTCCACTACATATTTGTTCAGCGATAGCTTCGTGGTTGGTTCGTTCCCAGAGTTCCTTGTTGCTTATTCTTTCTGGCCATCTGATCTTCAGTAACCAGCTAGAGTAGGCAGTTGTTGATGAATGTCTGCAGTTTGTTAGAAATGCCTTTCTTAACGCGCCAAATTTCTGAACCATATAGGAGCACTGACGTGACGTTGGTGTTGAAAATCCAGATCTCGTTCCACATGCTGAGTGCAGAAGACCTCCACACTGACTTCAGATTAGTGAAAGCCTGTTTTGGTTTCCCAATCCTGTCTGCTTGAAATCCTCATCTGTGTCTATGCCACCTGTAGTTGAAACAGTGCTGCCCAGATAGGTGAACGAGACTACTTCCTTTAAGTTTCTCCTGTTGATAGTGATTGGTGTTTGTTGTTGTTGGTGGTGGTGGTGGTGGCGTTGGTGGGGTATCCTCATCACCTCTGTCTTCTCTATATTCACCTGAAGTCCCGTCTTCGCCGCCCCGCCTCTTCTGTCAACTTGTTAGTTTTCGCCTGTAGATCTTCAAGTTTGTGTGACATTGGACACAAGTCATCGCTGGCGAAATCCAAGTCTTCTAGGTTCTTTTCCGTGGTCCAGAGTATCCCCTCTTCTCGCTCCCCACTGTTTGCTGCATGATCCAGTCGACCACAACACAATGAGGAATGTCATGGGTGATAGTAGGTGGCAGCCTTGTTTTACTCCTGTCTTCACTTCAAAAGCATCACTGAGCTTCCCATTGTGAATTGCTTGGCTGGCATGTGGCATCTTCATATAGTTGTTGAATGAGATTGATAAAGGTTTGTGGTATTCCGTAGTGTTGAAGCAGCTGGCTGCCAAATTACCTCTTGGTCGACGCTGTCGAATGCCGGCCTTTTCAAAGTCGATGAAGTTGAGGTGGAGTTGAGTTGACTGGCATTCTGTGCTCTGTTCTATGATGATGCGTAGTGCAGCGTTGCAATTTGGTCCACACATGATTTGTACTTCCTGAAACCAGCCAGCCAGCCAGTCAGCCTGTTCCGGTCGTAGTTTTGAATCCAGTGCATCCTTTAGTCTCTCCAGGATGATGCGGCTTAATATTTTGCTTGCCTTGGGTGGACAGGAGCGTGATTCCGCGCCACTTCTTGCAAACACTGAGGTCTCCGTTCTTCGGGAGTTTGACAAGGTAACCCTTCTTCCAAGCAGTAAGCAGGTACCTCTCCTTCCTTCCACACCTTCTGCAATAGTGGTGTGAGCATGTCCGCTGTTGTCTCTGCATCTGTTTTCAGTGCTTCTGGCAGGATCCCATCTGGTCCTGCTGCTTTCGCGTATTTCAGTAGCTTTATGACGTTCACAACTTCCATTTTTGTTGGGGGATTTGTGTTCACTTGTAGTTCAGCGGCTGTAGGTGGTATTTCTGGATGAAGTGCAGGTAGTGGTGGTGGTCGATTCAAGAGCTTCTTGAAGTGGTCTGTCCATCGTTCCCTTTGTTTCTTTTCTTTGATAATTAAATTTCCGTCATCATCTTTTATTGGTTTCATCTGCGTTGATCTCTTCCCAGATAGTAACCTGGTTGTTTGATACAATGTTGTCAGGTCTCTGTCTCTTCTACCTACAGCCTGTTCTGTTTCACTTGCCAGTGTGTCGTGGAAGTGTCTTTTGTCTTTGCGCACACTCTTCTTCACTTCTTTGTCCAGTGGAGTGTTTTTATGTTGTACTCAGTTCCTCTTGTAGTTGAGCATCCTTGCACTGCACTGGTTTATCTTCTGCTTCACCATCACCATCATCCTCTCCCTGCTCTATCAGCTTCCATGTGTCTGTCGAGATCCATTCCTTATCTCACCTCTTCTTCTTCCTTCCTAATACGGTTATGCAGGTTTCTTTCCATCTAGCTTTCAAAGAGTTCCAGTGTTCATCCACACAGGTTTGTTCAAGGATGTTGCTCGATATCTTCCATTTTGTCTTGATGGCTGGCTGACGTGAAGATGTCCTTTGTAGTTTTGTCCTTCAGTCGCTGTTCTGTTCTGGGTATTGGACTTCAACTGTGGTCTATCACCAACTTCCTAGAATCGAAGGCTTTTAACTTGATTCGGAAGGTTGCTTGCACTAAATAGTGAGTGGTGTGAACCTACATCTGCTCCCCTTCTTGATCTGATCTTGTGTCCAGTAGGCTGGCTGTGTCTCCACTTTCTTCACATTGAGATGAAGTTGATCTGATTTTTAGTGTGTCCTGGTGTCTGGTGAAATCAACTACATGTCGTTTTGTGGATATCCTTGTGCTTGAACACAGTGCCTGGCCTCCAATCACCAAATTGTTGAATGCGCAGAACTCTGCAAATAGTTCTCCATTCTGGTTCATTTCAGCTAGCGCTTCTCGACCCATGGTTAGTTCTCTTCCTGTGTTGTCCGCTCCTCGCAGTTTGGCATTCATGTCGCCCATTAGAATTTTGATATCGCCAACTGATCAGTCACTAATATCAGTATAACACGCTACATAGGGAGATACATACGTGATCCCAATAAGGTTAGTAAGTTACTGCCTTAGGTAATGATAACCAATAGGCCTCATTTTTCTGGAATATAGATATTGCTCGACTAGTAAAAAACAAGACAAGATTGACCTTACTGATGTTTCCCCATCTAGTGCTAATAGCTTTGTCAAAGTAATGGTAAGCTAGAATTTACAACATATAAGCTTGCGTTTGATATCTCAAACAAACTTCTCTATGAATAGTTCTACGCTGTCATGTGGTTGAAAAATATAGTGGATATATGTGATCATAGTCCACATTATATGCGTGATGATTACATCAGTCTGCGGAACTATGTTTAGCGGTTTTTTTCCCCTCATTCCTAGTAAGATAATTTAGATTCCATTTTATGCAAAAAGACTCTAAGACATCTAGTAATCGAAAACAAATATGAAAAAAATGAATATCACCTACCAAGTACTGAAATCTTTTAAAAGCATAAAGAAAAACAAGTGCTAATCAGGGTTGTCCGGTGTTACCATTTGTAAATAACTTTGTTATAGATGCACGGATGAAAGTGAGTCTGCTTACCTGTAAATCTTTACGGATCGCTGCGAAACCATGAAATTCTTCAGTCAGTTTAGCGTACGCTAAAGAGATAACCCTCTCAGGCGGTGTTGAAAATAACAGATCTCCTGAACGCCCTCAGCAAAGATTCGAATCTACCACATGTTACACAACGCTGTAACAATAGTCTGAAATAATAGGCCGATTACTGGTAAAATCTCAGCATAGATACAGAAGGCAGGTTTAGTATCTGCCAATTATGGCCATCTCCATGTCAATGGGTGAATGCAATACATAACAATTCACTCTATCCCACTCTACGCCTATGAAACGACTATTGAAGTTCGACGACATGACAATTTCACATGTTTTGATAATGTGTTGTCGTAGTGTTTAACGTATGAGGCAGGAGCACGGAGTGAACAACAATGAGGTTATGCAGAGATTACCAGATAACAAAGATACTTCAGTAGACTAAAATGTACTGGTTTACATGGGTGCGACGCACGTTGCACATGATGACTAGCTATCTAACTCGAAATGAGACGTTAGCTGAACCAAGGTAAACCTACGAAGGAATTAGGCGTGGTTGGGCTGATAAATGGCATTAATCTGTTAAGTTTACTGCGTTAATTTTGATTCTTACAAGAAAGTGTGAATTGCTTGGATGACATTTTCTAGATGTTGGGAGATCATCATTCATATGCTTAGCAAAAGATCACAGTGAGACAAATGAATTCACTGTTTATCATTCACAGTGTTGTACGTCGGTAATAAACGGTAATTATTTTTTGTTTCACTTCTCAAACCGTCACATTTTTAGTTTAACATTATTCTGTTTGTTCACTTCTTTTCTCTTCGCTGTTGGGAAGTACGGCAACTTGAACTCATGCACTCCAATGCAAAAATCCAGTAGAAAAATAACATACTATTCTTGCAGTAAATGACAAACGAAATAACGATGATTTCATCCCATTTACATGAAAAAGTAACTTATGAGGCAATCTCCAAAAGTGAAATCAAAGAAATAGAGAACTTTCTTAAATAAACATGGCTTTATTTACACTTCTTTCAAATACAACTATATTACCAAGGCTGAATAAAGATATATCAGTTTTTCAGGTTTAGAATGGAGCAATAAAGGTTAAATTGGTTAAAGCATCACATATAGTTTTACGATCAGGAACTTCTGAAAATGTTTCCAATTCACCAGCTAAAGCGATCAATGGGATTAAACATGTTAGAATTCCATCTAGTAGTAAGGATTCAACACCCACTGGGTCTATTGGTCCCTATAAAATAAAGAACGAAAATTATAATGTGAATGCTGTACAATAAAGCCACTCATCTCCAAATGAAGAGAGAAATCCTTCTTCAGATATGCATGTGATAATAGTTGACTAGTATACACTAATTGATTGAATCCCTTCTTACTTTGTTCGAGGAGCAAATGAACATATTTAGTTCATTTATAAGAAATAAATTTATGTGGAGAACTGAACATAAAATTTCCACGACTAATAGAAAGATACTGCGAATCATAAGCAAGCATGCATTCATTCTAGATTTGTACGCTGTGATGACAGACGATGAACTAACCAACCTGGGTCACGGCAAGATTCGAGCCAGCAGCCTCCGAGTTACCGGCCTGACGCTCAACTAACTAAGCTTCAAGATGTAGCTGCTGGTCAGATCTTTAGAGGAAAAAATTATACAAATTTGGAGTAGACGTTCTAGCCAGCAACAGTGACTTGCCTTCGGAACAAGTACTTGTGCAATCATATACCATACTGAAAATATTTTAGAAAATAAGTCATAAAATATCTGTATTCACTTACAAGTAACACTGTATGCAGAGTGAACGGTATCAATGGTTTCATACTGAGCGTTTTGGGCTTATCTTCTAAAACTCAGCTAAATCGGTAACAAGGGTATATTACGAAATGTTTCGAAGAAAAAGGCTCTTGTTTCAATATGCACTGCTAATATGTTACAAATTCCAAGGTCGATTGAAACTTTTTACATTATCAAATTAACAATATCACTTTCGATTACCTCATAATCATTGACATTCTTAGAAAACACTGAGAACCGGTCGCTTAACAATTGAAAATGAGCAGCCAGATCAAGTAGACTGTACGACGTTGTTTGAGTGCGGCCTAATTGGACTTCTAATCGATCACGTTCCTTGATTTTTCGATCTTCTGAGAACACTTCACGTTTTCCATGCTGTTCGATTTGTTTCAAAAGACGTTTTGCCTTGTTTTTCCATTCTCGTTTAACTTTCTCTGGCATTGTCAACCATAAAGCCTTGAATGAACAAAAACAAGAGACTTGTGCAATCCTAGATAAATTAATTTCTCTAAGAAAGTTGTCCTTTCTGATTCAATTGATTTTATAAATAAACCTGTAACAATAGTCAGTTGAATATTTCATTAACCATCTAGATAAAGTTATCCATAGCAATAGAGTGCTGTGAAGCCAATAAATGAATGGAAATGGGTATGACGGGAAAGAATAAACAAGCAGAAATACGACGGTTAATCACTAAAAAAGCAAGACAATGTCCATAACAAAGTGCTAGTGCAGTACTTGCTTCCAAACCTCAAAATTATCAATAAGGATAAGCTCTTTTTACTTGGCAACCACTGAGTAACAGTTTATACCAAAGATCGCGTAATATAGATCATAACAACAGTTGTAGTGTAGATATGCTATAGGAATCAGATATAGAAATGTCATAAGCGAAGGATATTTACCAAAACATTTTTTTTTAAAAATACACCGTTCGCCTCTTCCATATGGTAAATAATTTATCATAATTTAATTTACAAAAAAGATGATAAGTCAAATCAAGCAAAGCTTACGGTCGTTCAACAACCAGAAAAAGTGACCTGATGTTGCGAAATTGAACCTGATAGTTTTCCAATTCATAGTCATTTGATATCCAGATAACACTAGTGATAAGAAATCGGTATTTTATGGCGATAAATTCAATCACTCATGTTTTTAGCAATGCATTTTATTTGTTTACAATTCTAAGTTCAATAAAATGTTTTTTCACGGTTTGGATCGACAGATTTCCACTAAAAGCATGATCATGGAAAGTGGGTAAACCACTTCGGTGAAAATGATATGGATTACAACTGTCCTTGTTTCCCGAAGTCCTAATGAGCAAACTAACTTCGTTTATCACGAACTGTCTCTTAGACATGTTTTACGTGGTACGAAATTTCAGCGGGGACAATCTCCGATTACTCGAACTGTATTCTTTTCTATTCCTTATCAAGTAATGTCCCCAGGTTCACTGTTAAACTCGGTCATCTCGCATCACCAGATTTAAAATATATTCTGTTTACTTGACTTCTTCCTAGAAATCATCTATTCACTCTTCGCCTCTAAAATCAGGATATTGCTTTGTTCTACTGTGAAGATAAAAATCCCATGAACTAGAATGATAATGTTTCCAGAAACATAGTTGTACCCTGCTACATAAATTCCTTTATTACAATGAAAGTGAGTTAATAAAAATTTTCTAATACCTCCATACTTGTTAGCTTTTTTTGAGTTATTATATGCTTGCTGGAATAGATCATGTCACTAACCGACTGATCTCAGTAAAATTCAACAGAGTTCTTTAAAGCCACTGAAGAGATTTGTCTGACCTTCAGCTAGGAGTTTACAAGATTTAATACATTAGTATCAATCATGAGCTGAAGTTCATAGTCTTGAATTCATAGATTTGGCTGTGAAATACGTTATTGAAAACAGAGGATGTCTGTTATCGATTCCAACACGTTCCAATGAATCATCTGTTTGCATAATATAGTTTATTGAGATTCTAAAAATATTTTTGTCTGTAAGTCATCTAATTAATAGTCAATTTATTTAATTATGTCAGAGTGAAGTTCGATCTTGAAGTCTTGTAAGATATTAAAAAGATTTCAAAGGCTACCTAAAACAAATACTATATATGATTGCTCAACAATAAACTTTCATCGCATACGTTTTAATACACTTCCAGAGTGTTTAGAAAATTAAAAAAGATTTCTTTTGAATATTTTTTCCCTGTGTATGCAACAGCTTCTTCAATAGAATCTCATTATGATTTTCTTAACACCCTGGGATTATATTCAAAGCTATTCAAATAATGATTAAATCAAACTCGCTGCTCAAATGGTTCCAGAACATTAGTGACAACAATGAACGTATTTACTAAGACAAGAAAATTTTCAGGTCGTAGAAAATAATTAAGGAAAAGATTTTGGATCAGCAGTTTGCTGAGTAAATATGTTGCATATGCCTCCTAAGAAAAAAACAGTAGACTTTCAGAAAGGAGAATCGATAAATTTTAGATAATATCAAAGTAGGCAAAGTAGGCCACGTATAACAGGAAACCTGCTATCTAAACTTCACAAGTTGTTGGTATAAGTAGATCCATAATAATAAAAAATGTATTTACACAATAAAAGTTCAATTATACATACTACATACATATCCTCTTATTACTGAATTAAATAAATGAAATAAAACACCAAAAATAAAGGAATATAAACACAGTTAACAAACCTGCCATCTACGGTTGGATGACTTCTGATTATCCTTTCCTGAACCAGTTGCACTCAAACCAGTTTGGTTATCATTAGAATCATTTATGTCATCAATCGGTGTAGACCCCGGAAAGGATTCATACTTTTTTTTATTCACATGTACAAAGAGTGAATAACCATTCAGGCGCCTGTAGTGTTTAAATTCCTTGATGTATGGAATGTACAGAAGTTACGGTTATTTAGAATAGAAAGAACGATTAATGTAGTTAGCAATTTTTATCACTTAAAACATGATCATAAATAGAACGGCAGGGTGCACAAGGTTCTAATGATCTTATGATGAATATATACTAAATGTGTGATTCCTCCTCATGCTCATATTTTGGGTTAACAACTATGAGAAAACAAATCACTCCTAGAAGCTTTATTTTGCCTTACGCTGGAGTTCTCCGTTACTGATGTTAAGATATTTCTTGAGAAGGACAAATTTTCTAAATATTGTCTGTGACCAGTCACAACCAAAGCTTTTGTGTACCTCTTTTCTCAACAAAACGCAAAAGCGAACTGATGAGTACCAACTTTTTTTCTCTTCTGTCTCCGGTTAACAACACTAACATTGTCACAGTTTCTTCGCATTCTAGTCAACTTGAATTCTAAGTCAACAGAATACCAGTTCTAGTTTCTAAAGATAAAACTGACAACTACATTTTTGAATATTCAAGATTCGAACCAGAAGTCCAATGTGATACCAAGTTTTATAGGCCAAAACTACGGAATTTTTGGCCACTAATGCATGCTGAGACAGGAATTCAGGACTCAAGAGTGTTTACTTGCTTGATCTCAACTAGCTAGCGCAACAAAACCGCACCCGATCAACTTACAGCTGTTGACAGATAAGACAGACAGCCGGACGTACGGAAAGACGCTTTCTTACTTACTGGCCACGAAACTAACGACGGATGCAGACAGATCATATTCTTATTGAATACTTTTGACATGTGGAAAATTGCTGTTCATGGATTACCTGATTCAAATACGATATGTTCACTGGAGTATGCATACATCTATCTGCATTTGGATGAGTATAAGAAATATGCATCTGGAAGTTTATCTGATGAGTGCCTTAACATCAGAAAATTAAGTTCATATTTCAATTAGGAGAGAACTAGGCATTTACCGAAGTATGATAATCACTTTTATCAGAATGTTAGCTCAGAGTTGAACTTCGACAAAACACTATCAAACCACAGACAGAAGAGAACACTGACACAGACTCGCTAACAGTTACAGAAGAGTAGAATGCTACTTGAGACCTAAAACTAGGTAAAGTATCTGAACCTAGTGATATTCATTCAAGGGTACTTTAAAGATGGGGTCAAAAAGTATAGGTTAAATTGAAACACTAGTCAAAGTGGTACTCTTAGACAAATCCTGATCACTGTCTACCTCAGTTTACAACGAAAAACATCAATCCATTTGTGATGAAGATCATGAAGCGATAAGTTCAAGTAAGTTTTTAAGATCCTTGGGTACATATTTGTAGTTTTTGCTAGGGATGTTAAATCCCAAAAATTAAATTCTTTATGCCTTAAATTTATAATTTTACTTCGCGCATGTTTCACACCTCATGTGTACCGCTCGTTTTTACCACTTTCAACGACGCTATTTCCTATTGTAGATGATATATCCTTGTGGTATATATATACGTAAGGGTAGCATTCCGAACAATAACCATGGGCTTCACTCTCAATGGTCGCCCGGCTCCTCGAAAACAGAAAAGCAGCAAAAATGATCAAGGCTCATTTTTCACTCGAATAAGTAAAAAAAAATTAACGGTTTATATACTTTTGTTGGTGATCATGGGAAGTTATACACGTTTCTAGAGAGTCCTTTAGTCAATGAGCCTCACATTTATGGTTGTGGCTTTTCGCGAACGTCCGACATGCCATGATTAGCTGTGAAAACTTTTCTGGCTTCTTTGAGGAATAAACAGGATATCGTCAGACTCCCTAATAGCATATAAACCAATGAGCTGTATCCCGTTTTTTATACTCTTTCGATTGAAGTAAATTTCTACAGTTCAGTACTGTTTTCTTCCTCGTTAAAATCGAGTAATTTGAGTACTATATTTCGTTCATTAGGTGTTCAAAACAAGCGTTTATGATTCACGGTTTTCTACTCCGTAATTTTATTATCATTCTATTTCTGATGATTCTCCCCTTCTATGCCACTACGAAATATGATAGTATGAAACTGCATTTCTGTGCGAAATTTCACCTTAATGTGTCTGTTTGTAACATGAGTGAAACCATCAGCATATTTAACTAAGCCACTCCCCCTCCCACCTTTATTGATGTAAGATATATTTTCAGCATTCCCAAAATATACCCTTAGAATATTAGAGAACCTCATTTGAGTATCATGTCGACCAAACAAAGTAGTTAGTTGTGATAATAAAAGTTAAACTAATATATGGAACACACCAAACCTTGAAATGCTTAGTATAACCACTACAGAACTTTTTGACTTAACTAATGAAAGTGTACACAGAATTGGTCAAGACTAACCTCAAAATCAATATCGTTTATTCCCGCACTGCTCTTCATTCGACCAGTAGTTGGTGCAGATGAAGAATTAGCTGTTGTTGATGCTTCCTCTACATTCTCTTCAGAAATAGTAGGCAGGCCACTGAAAGCAGTATTTGTAACCAATTTTTCCGCTTCAAATGAAGCTAAACCGTCTGTATTAGAATGTGTATATTTATCATAAAAGTATGTAAACACAAAAAATTAGAAAAATTAGCTATTTGAAACTTTTTTCCTACATATCAATGGCTTAAAATCAATTCCTAATTGGGAAAGGCAACGCGAAATTTGCAATGCTGCTGCTGATTAACATTCCAGAAACGAAGCGCTGACAGAAGAAAATTCTCCATGACACTATTTTGATGAGGCAATGAAAACCAAAGTTTACTAAGACATCGCAAATTCAATTCAAAATTTGACATATTGCGAGCCTAATTACTCTAATAAACCACAATATTTGATCAACCCCTCAAAATGATGTATTAACAGACTTTATCCACAAAATAGAACCTTAAACAACAGTGGTTTCAGCTAGTATAAATCAATGGGTCATTGCAATAAGCCTTCCTGACAACTCAGAAAGTGAGCCCCACCTTCCTTGTCAAAGTTACTGCTATCAATCAACCTTCTTAACCTTGATGGATGGTTAGAACTTGGATAATAGTGTAATAACGCCAATGAACAACTGCTCTGCTTCCACTAATCTACCTTCATATCTCGATTAGAAACGTTAAACTATGCCTATGTGCAGTTCGGATGAGGCAAAGTGTGAATTCTATGGGAAGCTGTTCAGATATAGTCAAGTTAGCAGATGAATTTACTGCTCAAGCAGGGAAGCTGAGCCAATCGAAAAGGCATCTTGGAAGTATTTACGAAATCCCATGCCAACAAACTAACAACGGTGATCATTTGTAGCGATTTTGTCCCGACAATCACTCGTTTCTGGCCAGAACTAGCTTTGTGCATAAGGAGAGACTTCAAACCAATGACGGACTCAGGTAGATTGCATTGCTGTAAGTCATCGTTGGAGGATTGCCACTGATAATGTCCTAGAACAGGCAGAACACTTTGAAACACAGTTCAGCTGCCCCACAGCAACACTTAGGTAGCCCAACATTTAGCCTGAATTTGAATCCAACTCTTCTTGAAGCTAAGTAGGCTGTGTCAAGTCTGAAACGATGCAAAGCAGGACATGACAGTTGGCCACCCGAAGTTTTCAGGGACGGAGATAGGAAATTGCTAATTAAAGTGACGGAGGTACTAGGCAGTGTACAGAAATTAGAGGTAGTTTATAAGGGAGAGAAGTTTTCTTGTGATAGCCAAAGGGGAATCAGTATTAAACGAGAACGGAACTTAATCAGTCACTTTACGTACATCCGTGCATTAGACAATGAGTCATACTTATTGTGTGACGGCCAGTGATACTACCTGACTGCCTAAACCTCGATAGGCGAAGCAGGGTACCAACTTGTGATTAACTGGTTGATAGTCACCTCCCCAAACCATCGGACCACAGTTTGACAAATATCGTGTCCGAAATCCTAGGGTTCATAGTTATCCCATGCCTTACTGAAGCTCAAGAAAACGAGGAAGGTTTCAGATCTAGGTGAGGGTGCATCGATTAAACCTCCACATTTCGTCAGGTTATGGGACGTAGGTATACTTACCGGTTAGTGGCCGACACTTGCTATATTTACTGACCTGAAAGTGGCATTCGACTCTATCAATCGATGGATGTTGTGGCAGTGTCTGTTTGTGAGGGGAGTACCGAGTAAGTATGTAGTGTTTATTAAAACACTCTGTTCGAACTCACGTCATCATGCAGGAGCTTACAGAGCTATCATCTGAATTGGCGACAACTAGTGGCGTCAGTTACGAATGCCTGTTATTACTGTTCCTATTCAGCTTCGTTATAGACGTTCTGAAATACATAACCCTATGTGCGTCTGACTTCACAGAGACTGATTTACTCCCTGGAGAGCACTTGGTTAACTCAGAGTATTCAGACGCTGACGAAATCCAGGGTCTTCTGGACAGGTTGAGCAAAGATTTGTTTATGTTTGGCATGCATTTCACTGTCATGTGTCAGATGTAGGATGATGCTCCAGGACCTATCGTCGTCCACTACTCCCAGTTTAACAACAGGTGGTGAATTGTTAAAATGTGTCCATCACTTCACTTACTTTGGGAGTTGCATCAGTTCGAACAGGTTAGTTGGTGACAAAGTCTCAGCTCGGATACATAAGGCTCGTTTGTTATGTGCCAACTTGCGTCATGTGGTGCGGACTGACGAGATATCCGACTATATCTATCTATCAAAGGACGAGTATACTGAGCTTCAGTCCACTTTGTCCTGTTATACAACTGAGACATGGCCGTTGAAAGTAGAAGATATGAAGCGATTACAGAGTTTCGATCATGTGCCTTCTCAGCATTGCTTGCATTTTGTGAAATCATTGTGTAAGCAATGTTGAGGTTAGGCGAAAGGTACTAACCAAGACAGACAAGTCGATTGTTGAGGTCCTGAACCTTTATTGACTGAGATGCCCTGGGCGTACACTGCGCATGCCACGTCACCGCCTACCCTGACATGCTATGCTCAAGGAAGTTGACTTGGTTTTGAAGAAGGTTCAGGATGGCTAGAACAACATGTGGCACAAGCTGATGAAGTCTGACTGTGATATTTGAGCCGTGATTGGAGATGTAGACTGCCTGTCTGAAGTCACAGAGACGATAGGAATCAGTGGTTGAGGACTCTAGGTGAAATATCTGAAATTCGGCCACAGTGGCGCAGATTTATACACTCCTTGACATCCTCTAAGGCTTGAATATTTGCACTAAACTTTATCTTCAGATTGCTTATTCTCTCACTCAACTTTGCCTACTTTGATATCACTCCTTTTCTAACCACTTCTTTTTTATGTACTACTGGTAAGTGTGGCAACTTGAACCAATGAACTTCCGTGTGAGGTTTCCCGTTGATTTTGCGTCTGTCTGTCTATCCATTCGAATAAGTCACCACAAATTTGCAAGAGAGAATTATTTTCATTACAAGACCGGTTGACAAAATAATGTGGAACCTTGCGAAGAAGTTCATTCGTTCATGTCGCTACACTTTACAACATGACGAATTGTTAGGAATTGGATTGTTCCTGAAATGACTGAAACTGTATGGGAGTTAAGATGAATAACAGACGGGCAAAGATTAATAAACTGTTCGAAATTTGTTGATGACTAAGAAAGGAGGAGGACAGTCTCCAAACATGGATTCTTATTACTTTTAGGATTTCAGGAACATATGCTGGTCTCACCAAGGAAACAGCCAAAAACATCACGGATCGAAGATATTTTTTGTTCTGATCGTTCTTAGCTTTTTTCCAGCCTAAGCCTACTTCAGTTGTCAGCATTCGTTGAAGTGAGCGATAACTCAGCAGACATATGTTTCAGCCATCTCAGTTGGTGAACGTTCACAGGCTCACCGAGTGACTTGTCCTCCTTACCTAGCATCCCACATCTAAGCTGAAAAAGCGTTTACTGTTTGTTTTGCATTCCCTATGCCTTAGTCAGGGGTCGCTGCACACCAATCCTGTTATATCATCCATTTGATAGGTGCAAAAAGTAAGCCAAAATATTCAGAATTTCCGTCCCTTTACTCAGTGTATCTCATAATTTGTCAGCATCTCTTATTAGAACTAAGTCTAACAGTCAAACTAACGATTTCTCGCAAACTCACCTGAATCAGTGCATAGTTAACAGAGTTAAGTAGAAACAATGAAAGTGGATATTCCCTAGAAAACTGCACTAACTGTCCTCATCCATGCGCTCGTAACAGATACAAAAGTTCAAGAAGAGAGTTTTGATTAGTATGAGGATTCCAGTTGCTTTTTAAGTGTCGGTTACCGGTATGTTGTGATAAAATGAAACTGGTTACATAACCATAAAGGACAATTGAGAACCAAACACGTTTTCGTTCTGATATATTAATACAATCAGTTTGTGATAGAAGTCAACTCTGATCCACCAGAATATTATCCAACTTCAAACAAACAGTTGGATTCGACAAATTGACAAAAGAGGCTTTTTGGTTAACTCGCCAAAACACAGTCTACTTAGCAGTTTAAACTTTCACCTTTCACAAATACTGACAATATTCCTCTATATCACAGCTTAAAGTATTCGATTACCTTGAGCCTTCAACACAAGCACCATTTCTACATAAAAAGTGGTGTTTGCTTGTGACAGAATACAGTATTAAAACCACTCTTTCGATGACACTGCAAAGAAGCAGTTATACATATCAATTAAAACTGAATAATCAATAATAGCTAACTAACCGAACTTGGAAATCAGATCAAGAGCAGGAAGCAATAAATTTCCTGGTGGATGAAAGGCTCGTAGGTTTATCAGAAGAGGTTGCACTGGCTAAAACAGTAACATAAATACTAACCGAATTAAATATGGGTACATCATAATACCTTATAAAAATCTAATGAATTACAAACATGCGAAGTATAATATTTTTCAATTCATATGAATTCTCTATAAGAAAAACGTCCTGTATCACATAAGTGAGCAGCTCTTGCACTAATGAATGAAGATGGACCTCTAAGACGTAGACTCTTTGGTATGTGCTCGGCAATCCGAGTAGACAACCGCCTCTCTGTTCTTCCTACTTACTGGTTACCAAAGGGATATTTTAGTTGATAAACACAGTTTGAGCTAACAATGAATGGAAAGTTGTTTAATTTGGATTGTTTAATTGCATATGTTGTTTGGTACAGTGAGGCAAGCCTCGCAGCCGGATAGGTTGTGAACACTGCACTTCCAATTTTCCTGTTGATTTTTGTTGTAACATCTCCCTTGAAAGCCAAAGTAAGAAACAATGATTTATTTTCAATAATGTTACATTCCTCTCTCTTCTCCTTGATTTTGCAGTACTTTTGCACGAACTTCACCGGATAATCGTTACAGTGTATAGATATTGTTAGACTAGTTGAACTTCTTGTACTTTATCTTGGGAGCATAACCTCTGCCCTCTGGTATAACATCTTCATTAAACCTCTCTAGTAGTTGATTGGGCAGAAGCTGTTGAAGTATAAATGATGACCGCTTCTCCTCACGTTCCGCCGTAAACTTAATACTAAAATGTGCACTGTTGAAATGTTGGAGCAGCTTCTTTACTTGCTGAATGTTTCCAAAGATAATAAAAAGTATCATCAACATATCTTGAATAAGATATTATTTGATCAACTGCAGATTTTAGGATAGTGTAAGACCAATCGAGATGTTTTATTCTTTCGGTTAAACGAAAGGGAAAATTCCTAGCTTCATATGACATATTTTCCCTGCCCACGAGTATACTTCTCCTTAAGACAACAAACATCATTTGCTAATACAAAGAAGATAACCAACTCCCACAAAAGAACATGAAGCGTCTCCTGCTTTTATGCACTGAAGATGTTCAGTTCCACTTCAACGCTACTATGTATAAACAAGTTGACGGTGCAGCTATAGCGGACATCATGTCACACTTGGATACCATGAATAATAACTGTTTTCAAATACCTGTAACCTTCGTAAATCCTCCAACTTTAGCGGCCATTCTTAAAAGTCATGTCGAAAGCCATAGTAAAAAACTGAGCACTATACTCAGTCACTAATAGATGCAAGAACATCTAACTACAGTCGCAAGTCGCATAGGTCCGTAACATCTAACAAATTAATTTCTCTAACAACCCAACCACCAGAGTTGATGCGACTTTTCTAATAAATGAAATGGTTAATGCCCCATAACCATCTCACTACTTAACTCAGCTAATCAGTCAGTCTTTAAATACCTTGGAAGAACACAACTAATATATATATATATATATATATATATATATATATATATATATATATATATTTACTTAATCGACAAAATAAAAAGCTGTAAGTCTGTCTTTAGTGTAGACTAAAATGAATTGAACAACTTCCAGAAGGCAGTAAAAATGGGAAAGAACTTAAAGTTTATATTTTGTTACATCAGAAAATTTACGCACACTTTTCAACAAGGCTTCAGTTAATATGTCATCAAAGACTACAAACCGACTTGGAGACTAACTTTGTCGATTCAAAGTTCTTACTGATATGAATACACAAAGTTATTCAATCTACCAAATATCATGTAACGGTTGCGCGAGCAAATATACATTAGTTGAATCAGATAATCAGGGTCAGCTAGACTATCAGTCCATAGGAGGCGTAACCTAATTTAGAATGCTAAACCCTAAAAACATCAGCTACTGAAATGTATCCACTGACACATACAACTGGTTGGGACAAAATAGCTGTAGTAAAGGCCGATATAGTTACGTAGATAAAACGGTTGATCATTTAATCCTTTTTCATCGAATGAACACTTAAAACATAACTGCAATGACGCAACATCTATTTCGGAGATGTAAAGTCCTCTACTACCAATGAAAACAAAGAGTACGAGCTAATAGAACTATGAAAACCAGATTTCTGAAGTTATCTGATTACTCTGAACCTATTATGAGCAATAACCTATGATCAAATTGTCACCCAGTGCGTAATACTCTACTACAGTGCACCAGATCGAATAAATCTAATACAGAATTTTAATATTTCCATTGAGTCATAAAAAAGAAAGACTATGGAGAGCAAATTTGTTTTCGGTGATATCACTCTCGGATGCTTTACAACTGCATTTTAACTAATTAATTAGTTTGCATATGAAATGGTAAAAAAGTGCCAATATTTGTAAATCAATAATTCAAAACGCAAAATACAATAACAGTTGTTTCGATTTAAGGAAGATGAATACGAAACGCGATTTTAAACGCATGATTGGGATTGGGGCTTCTACTTCCATATCGCTCGAATAAAGTCGAAGTCAAGACATATTCAGCAACTTTATGCACATTCCTAGAGTAGGCGATGAGCCACACCCGTTTTGTGAGGGCAAGTGATACTACCTGGCTGCTAAAGCCTCGGTAGGTGAAGTGGGGCTCGAACTGGTGATCCACCTCCACTGGGGGCAGGTGAACTGAACCAGCCCACAGTGGTAGCTTGTCATTCGCACAGGAGTTCACCACTGAGCGGCTAGTATAAGTGATGCGCAGAGTTGCGAAACAGAATTTTCTCTTGACTGATCTCATCAGTCGGTGTTTCAGAATTTTATGTCCTGTATCACTATTGAGTTCGAAGTTCAAAAGTGGTTACATCTTATCTGCTATACTGTATTTTTCAGGGACAATTTTTGATACATATTTTTACCGAATAAATTTTATAGGTATCTACTTTTCATGAATACAGACCTCAGAAATTTTAGTTCTTCTAGTGTTTCAGATGTGCGAATTCTCTAGACTCGAGTCGAATGGATTAAATGTAGTTCCCAAATGATAGGAATCTAGCTGTGAAAATTGATCGATCATCCATTCTATGTAGATTTTCGATAAATGGATCTTTTAAGAGATTTATTCTTTCTGCTTGTGAGTAATACACCAGAAAATGGTATATTTGAAAGCGATTCCATTCTCATCAAAAAGGTGACTGAAGAATGACACTGACTGGAAGCATATAACATAGTCTGTAAATCTAAATCCTCATCACAGACGACGGAAGCGCCAACGTATCTTCTGTAGGACTTACAGTTTGATGACTGAGTTTTCAACTGTTCCCAATCAGAATATGAAGGTAACTGCAAAAAGAGGGTCCAATCAAGACCGTATTGAGACTCCATCCTTTTGGCAGTAAAGTTTGTTTTTGTGGCTGAATTCCACACCAAAAGTACATCTTAATAATATATATATCCCGATATTGATAGTCCTTAATTCAATGAAGTCATATACAAAACTAGACGTTTGCAAATAATGGATTGCCACTAAATGATAGCATAATGTTGCCATTGGCATTCATGGGATCGATAGACTAGAATGTATCATGTAAGAAATTTTTCTCCTATTGGTTCCAATAGTTGACCCAACCATTTGGCAATGGGATGATAAGTTGAGTAAGACATGTCTAGGATAGGATGTAATGGAAAGTCTGGTTTATTAGTTTCAGGTAGTCTGTTAAATGTAAACACCAAAAAAAATTATTCAAATGCAACTGCTCGAAATACATTTAGTCCACGGCCAATAACTTCCGGGTCATTGCTAATATCTAGCAAGAATGCATTTAATGTTGATTTCCTTTAAGTACACTATGGTAAATGATTGAATAATCAAGATGTGTTGAGTATATGTTATCGCCTCTTTGCTCAGTATAATTTAACTGGTGTGTGAATTTTCCCATAAAACCCTTTTGTTGTAGACGTTTATATAAACTTGCGGGAGCTCATAATCAGTCAAGGTGGATCGGCATCCTTTTCCGTAACTGACGATGAAGACCTGAAATACTTTTTCTTCGTCGCGGTGGACCATTTGAAATTTTCTGAAAATTAACTTGAACTTCTGGGTCTCAACGGCACCTATAAGACCAATAACGAGAACCTTTTTCTCTACGGGTTCATAGCCACCGACATCAACTTCATGGCTATCCCCATAGCTTTTGATTTCATAAGCAGTGAGACAGCAGAACTTATTGATGCATTTCTGAGATTTTTAGAAATGTTATTGAAAACGGTAAAGCGAGTGCTTTCACAAAAAATGATTGTCCAGAATCGTGTCTGCATTATGCCAGGTTTTTGCTCACTCACATCGCCTCTTGTGTCGTGTGCATATCATTCGCAATGTGATCAAGAGGGTAGGCCTGTGTACCAAACTACCTAGAAAATTTTATTATTTGCAGAAATTACAACCAGAGATGCTGCAGTACTTCTTTCGGATGCTGTAAACAAAGAATATGGAGAGGTTAGTGAATGCACCACATTTTTTTTCTATGGATAGGAGACTAATAACTCCATTTGAAACAATTTCGCAGCCACCTAGTATAACATTTACTCTTCCAGGAAATAACTTGAACTTTGACCTAGATGCCAACGTCGACGACCAAAAGGGGGCAATGAAGTTGGTCACTTGGAACTCTAGGGAGATGAATCATGTGGATATAAACGAAGAGGAGGATTATGTCTACAGAGGAGTTTGTGAGGTATGCTTCCAAACTGATATATCAACCTCTATTCCATATGCCAGCACATGGGTAGGATGCCGTTGTCGTGCTACATTCTATATATTCTGCTAATGGAATCCACACCCAAGGAGCTTTTGTCTCGAGTGTCTTGTATGTGGGGATAACCCCTGGCAGGAAGGTAATGCAACTGAGAATTAGAGGGACTTTCGCTGAAACAGGTAATTTGCATCTTTATCTCCCAGAACTGTGCCCATTTCACTTTCACATTTCAGATGAAGACAAACTGTACCAGAAGTGAATTTCTACTTCAGGACGGGAAGCGAACGAACAAAGGCCCATCTTAGGGCCATCACAAATGTGATTTTAATGACTTCTTTCGTTCTTTGAAGTAAAAATATTTCCATTTTGCACAACCTTTTAGATATGGCTTTCTCTCAGAATATGGAGTGGTGTTGGAGTAAGTGCCGGATCACTTTGAAGTCAAAAATGAAAGGAATAAAAATTTGTAACTTTTATCAATATTAACTTAGAAACACAACTTTATCTCACTGATTTCGTTGTTACTAACGGACCGATATCTGTTGAAGCAAGTACACCGACTTCCTTGGCAGTACATCTGAAACTGACTGTCTACTAAATGCGTAACACTATTGAAACGACATTCGGTGCGTCAACTGCAGTACTATTTAAAAGCATCTCAATTAGGCAGGTATCTTGTCGCATTTCATAGGTGTGTATAAAAAGACTTGATCATTTATAAACTAAGAGTTAACGGTCTTCAAAGTTGCGGCGATTATTAGCTGTTCGTGAACAAGCACGTATTTTCATTTACTGCTGATATGCTGACAGGAAACTGTTATTTGTAGTGGTGAAGTGTTTATTTAACTTCAAGCGTGAAGTCAGATGAAGTTATAAACATCCAGACTATATTTATAATGAATGCACTAGAACAGGTTGAGTCCTGAGTCTCTTTTCATCACTATCAAAGTATGATGCAGTGTAATCCAGTGTGTTTGGAATATTTTACTGAAGAAGCCGTGACTTACATGGCAAAATGTTCAGAGAAGCTTTGTTTCCAGTTTATCAACACACTGGGTTTACAGTACAATATACTCATATAACAGTAAAAAGTCGAATTCGAGAATATGAGGATTACTAAATTCTACTTCATTTAGTGGGTACAGTAGGGATTAAACCCATTCACACAGAGCATAGAAGTGATGGCATTGCCGAATAATAAACCATAGTGCTGATGTAACGACTGCACTTCTAAATGGATATTATCGATACAGATTGAAACGTCTCTCCTCCGAAAATATGCCAAGGTGACAAAATTAATCAAATGAGGCTTGATTTTTTATCTATTGAAACAAGTAAACACCACTCACCTCTGTTCAAGTTATACATTTTGGCTAATAAGCTGATTAGTTTTTTTTTATAATATCCTCCTGAGTAGTGTTCATTATTGGTAAATATTAGTTAACATTTGCTTATCCAAATACCCAAATGTAAGGAGAGATGAATGTGGTCGCTGGTTAGAATCCGGCCGTGGTCCAGATTTTCATCTCACCTTTAATCATCACCCAGAACAAAACATTTGTTGACATGACCTCCGCCTCGAAAAATTTACGGTAACATTTTCCAACGTACTTTGATTATCAATCAAAATTATTCCTGATCATCACCTAATCTTTAAAAATACGGGGTCAACCAGTCGGCAGTGAAGTGGTGCTAACTGAAGACCTTGGGTGATAGTCGTGCTATGTCGTTAATTGACAGAAGTTGGAAATTGTGAACCACTGGAAACCGACTCAGTGGCTGGATGGTTAACACGTTCACTATGAAACCCAAAGGTCCTGAGTCCTATCCCTAGCCGGGTCTTATGTGCGTAATGCTGAGGAGTCCCATACTAGGACGAAACAGCTGTCCAGTGCTTCCAGATTTTCAATGGTTCCCCAACTGATGTCAGTCCATGATAAATACTACTTCTAAATACGAGGAAATTAAAATTTTACTTCAGGCAGCCTATTTCGAGTGTCTTTTAAAGGCCACCCTATCAACAACTGAAATAACCAACTAAACTACTCTATTTTATGAAAATCTGCCTTTCTAAACGAAATGAAGAAGACTAACTGATTACTTCGATAGTTGCTAGGGTGGCCTTTAAAGTCACTCACTATTTCAGCCTCACATAAAATTTTAGAATGGTCTTAACTGTAAATGATAAAGTGACCGTAACGTTAATGTCTTCGTCTTGTAATAAGTTTCTTGTCGATCAATGAAAATATATTTATGATTTTCTTGGAAATCATAAGTTTTTATAAATGACATGTTACCTGTAATAGCTTTTATTTGTGAATTCTTAAAATTCACTGTAAGTTATATAGATCAGTGAACAACTTGTTACTATGATTAGATATTAGTTGACAACGTTGATCTGAAAAATTTACCTCACCCTATGTATCTGGCGTTCGCTAGGTGAAATGAATGAGAATGAAGAATTGTTTGCAGAATTCTGCGCATTCAACGATTTGGTGATTGGAGGCAGTGTGTTAAGGCACAAAGATATCCACAAAGCGACATGGATTTCACCAGACACCAGGACACACTAAAAATTAAATCGACTTCATCTCAATCTCAAGAAAATGGAGACACAGTCTACTTGACACAAGGTCAAGAAGAGGAGCAGATGTAGGTTCAGACCACTACCTAGTGCAAGGAACCTTCCAAATCAAGTTAAAAGCCTTCGAGGAAGCTGGTGATAGACCTCAATTCAAGTACAACACTCGGAAACTGAAGGATGAAACTACAAAGGAGATCTTCAAGGCAGCCATCAAGACAAAATGGGAGACATCGAGCAACATCCCTGAAGAAACTTGTGTGGAAGAACACTGGAACTCTTTGAAAGCTATGTGGAAAGAAACCTGCACAACAGTATTAAGAAGGAAGAAGAAAGAAGATAAGGAATGGATCTCGACAGACACATGGAAGCTGATAGAGCAGGGAGAGGATGATGGTGATGGTGAAGCAGAAGATAAACCAGTGCAGTGCAAGGATGCTCAACTACAAGAGGAACTGAGCACAATGTATAAAACACTGGATAAAGAAGTGAAGAAGAGTGCACGGAAAGACAAAAGACACTTCTACGAAGCACTGGCAAGTGAAGCAGAACAGGCTGCAGGTAAGAGAGACCTGACGACATTGTATCAAATAACCAGGTTGCTATCAGGGAAGAGACCAACACAGATGAAACCAATAAAAGATGAAGAAGGAAATTTAATTACAAAAGAAGAGAAACAGAGGAAACGATGGGCCGACCACTTCAAGAAGCTTTTGAATCGACCACCACCTGCACTTCGTCCAGAAATACCACCTGCAGCCGCTGAATTACAAGTGAACATTAATCCCCCAACGAAAATGGAAGTTATGAACGTCATAAAGCTACTGAAATACGGGAAAGCAGCAGGACCAGATGGAATACCGCCAGAAGCACTGAGAACAGATGCAGAGACAACAGCGGACATGCTCACACCACTATTGCAGAAGGTGTGGAAGGAAGAGAAGGTACCTGACGATTGGAAGAAGGGTTACCTTGTCAAACTGCCGAAGAAAGGAGACCTCAGTGCTTGCAAGAACTGGCGCGGAATCACTCTCCTGTCCACCCCAAGTAAAATATTAAGCCGCATCATCCTGGAGAGGCTTAAAGATGCACTGGATTCAAAACTGCGACCGGAACAGGCAGGCTTCAGGAAGTACAAATCATGTGCAGACCAAATTGCAACGCTGCACTACGCATCATCATAGAACAGAGCATAGAATGGCAATCAGCTCTCTACCTCAACTTCATCGACTTTGAGAAGGCCTTTGACAGCGTCGACCGAGAATTAATTTGGAAACTGCTTCAATACTACGGAGTACCGCAAACCTTTATCCGCCTCATTCAACAACTATATGAAGATGCCACATGCCAAGTAACCCACAATGGGAAGCTCAGTGATGCCTTGGAAGTGAAGACAGGAGTGAAACAAGGTTGCCTACTATCCCCCATGATATTCCTGATTGTGGTGGACTGGATCATGCAGCAAACAGTAGGCAGCGAGAAGAGGGGGATACATTGGACGACGGAAAAGAACCTAGAAGACTTGGATTTCGCCAGTGATGACTTATGCCTAATGTCACACAAACTTGAAGATCTGCAGGCAAAAACTAACAAGTTGACAGAAGAGGCAGCTAAGACGGGACTTCAGGTGAATATAGAGAAGACAGAAGTGATGAAGATACCGCACCACCACCATCAACAACAACAACAACAAACTCCAATCACCGTCAACGGGAGAAACTTGAAGGAAGTAACCTCCTTCACTTATCTAGGAAGCACTGTTTCAACTACAGGCGGGACGGACGAGGACGTCAAAGCCAGAATCGGAAAAGCAAGACAGGCCTTCATTAGCCTGAAACCAGTGTGGAGATCTTCTGCACTCAGCATGCGGAACAAGATACGGATTTTCAACACCAACACCAACGTCAAGTCAGTGCTCTTGTATGACTCAGAGACTTGGCGCGTCACGAAAGGCATTTCCAATAAACTACAGACATTCATCAACAACTGCCTACCTTAGCTGGTTACTGAAGATCAGATGGCCAGAAAGAATAAGCAACAAGGAGCTCTGGGAACGAACCAACCAAGAACCTATCACGCAACAAATATGCAGGAAGAAGTGGAGATGGATTGGCCATGCACTGAGAAGGCCGACTGAAGACATCACGCGTCAGGCCAGTAGCTCGAGTGGAATCCCCATGGGAAGCGACGAGTTGGACGTCCGTGGTGAGGGTGACATGGAGGAGGTCGTGCGAGGAGGAAATGAGAGCTTCTGGGCTGTCGTGGGACCAGGTTCAAAAGATCTCAGAGAACAGAGGTCACTGGAGGCGTGCTACTGAAGCCCTATGTTCCACTAGGAACCGAAGGGACTAATAATAATAATAAAAATGTATCTGGCGTTAGTTACGAAGATATCACAAAGGTTAATCGCAACATATATAAGATCTTAACATCCACCAAATATTTCAGAAAGCATCATTTCCACTTTTAAACAAGGATGCACTTATGGTGTGACCTGTGCGTGAATTCGCTGTTGATCTGCTCCACTTTGGCAGTCTCGTTTCGTCAACTGGAAAAGTTCTCGATGGAATACATGCATTTACTAGGTACAAGGAACGAAAGGAGTGAAATCAGGGTACTTTTTAAAACTGTTAACGATGAATGGAAGGTTCGTCGAAGATCTGTGTATCTCCCTTTATGTAAAAAATATCAAGTACTTACACAGTATTCATAAGCCCATTTACTGCAGTTATTCGATAATAACAATTCATATGCACTACTACTTCTTTGAGGCGTAGGAAATTAAATAATGCTGTCCCTTAATCACAGTTGAAATAAAATAATTCCGCCGATGTCATACTTTAGCTTCAGTAACAAATCTACTTTCAATAAAATAAAAAAACTCGAAAGGCATAATACGCATTCGCGACTTCGTAACAAACATGGAAATATATTTCGGTAAATTTATCTATCTCAACGTAATTACTTAGTTTGGATCAGAACTACCAAAGCTGATTAATCAGTTTCTGAGTTGTACATCTCCAAGTTTTTCCAAACCATTCAGTCTATTGTCGGTTAGGATACATTCAGATTTAAATATTTAGATGACGAGTTTGTGTATTGTGGAGTGGAATAATGTATCATAAGTGCATTTTTCGTGAAAAGTTTACACATTATGATAAGCTTTTATTTCGGTTATATATCGACCAAAATATTAAAATATTCCAACTATTGCTGTGAACACGGGCAGTAACTTTGCTTGAAATATTATTGAAAGAAAAACTTATCATTATGTTCAAACTTTTCATTAAAAATGTACTTATAATACACGTAGGATGTAGATTTTTCTGCAAAACTTATTTATAGTTATAAATTACATTCAATACGTTTTGAAAAAAGCTTCGTGAAATATTACACAACCTTGACATTATAGAATAAAAATCTACAACTGTTTAATTAATTTTGGATTTAATTTTAACCGGATGGTGACTACTTTCTCAATTCATTTGATAAGTGATCATGATTTTCTAAGCCAATCGAAATGCAGATAGATTATCTTGACTCAACTAATCAGATTCCAATAAACAATTGTTCTAGTAAAATAGAAATGTGTTTTGGCAACAAACATATTGTCTTGTAGACAGAGGAATCAGTTAACCACATTTCCTTTCCAATTTTCTTCTTCAACCTGAATAAATTAGGGGTTACAAGTTTATCGGGCAATAAACATCAACGAAAAGTGAAAAACAGAAACCAATCATTACTTATATTGACTTTTGCCTAACTAATTCGACCGATAAAAACTGAAACACTTGGTACTAAAAATAAATATAAATAAACCATGAGAAAAGTACTCACTTTTGGGTTTTTTCGGCCTAAAATTTAAATTTATAAAAATTAAGAATGAGGCATCGAAAGCGAGTATAAAACCGTAAACATCACTTGAAAATCTTAAAAAAATGGTCTAAAAGTTGAGGCTTCGACCTCTGGCAAGGGGGGTCGTAGTTAGTATTGTCTCTTAATTTGACGACATCTACAGTGAATTCGATAAGTAGAGCTCCACTGATTGTTTGCATTCCCTTAACATAAGAAACACATGAAATTCCATTGTCACGGTTGGAAATACTGCTTATTATAATAAAAGAAATCGCAACCAGTAATAACACCACATCAATATTTTTTAATTACATTATAAATCCTTTCAGTCTCCACACACACCATTAGCTTTGTTCGAAAAGTGTATGACAGGTAATGGAAAAAATTAGAATTAAACAGAATTCAATAAGCGTAGAAGAGGAACATTTTAAGTACTTTATTGATATTACATTACTACTACACTCCATCAGACACTGCAATCGATTTAAAATTAAATCTAAGACGGACTGAAGCTTAGATGATGTGAAGACACAATATACCCAGTTAGTGCCATGATATACAACCTACTCAAACTGAACATAAACAACTGACGGTCAGTGTTAACAATTATAGTGGATAATCAGTAACACAGATGCATTAAGTATCACTTTAAAAATTGAAAATAGATTATGCACTGTGGAAAACCGTTGGAAATAATCACAAAGTTCTTGCACCTGAGTGTTATGTGAATGGTAGCCAAGGTGCGAGAATTCCAACTTTTTTGAGAAAGATGGAGGTCATCATGAAGTTCATTTGTCTTCAAATTCCAAGGCTAACAACCCTTGAGTAACGGCAGTAGAGGTCTATACCAGTAACACATAACCTCTCCGACCTGACGACAGCTGACAACTCTGATTTACCAAATCTCATTCTCTATAGGATTTACATGGGTTTGGTTATCCAGTAAGTGAAGTAAACATGGTGCCATTGGTATTCTCTGAATCATTTGTGGTTTTCATGCTATTTACTGACCTTAAACAGGGATTGAAAGAAGCGAACACGCAATCAAACTAGAAAACAGCGCTATGGGATGATAGGTAGTCAGTTGTGTTGCGCTAGCATTACTTGGTAGGTCACAACTTCCGAGACACGCGAAAGTGATCATATAACCTACTGGTGTGAAATAATATTACATATGGTTAACAGCTGACACTAGTGGAAGTCATACAATGATTCCTTTGTGTCTTTTTCTTTCGAAAAAAGATACAAAGGTAGTAATAGCTTTCTGGATGTCTCATGGTACCTTTATCCTGATTATTTAGATAACACTTTCCTCTCTTTGCCTATTATATCTCTGTAATGCAGTTGCATAGTTTTATGTGACATATTTCTCGATGCTGGAACCACAGTGAAGTTATGGTATAAACAAATAAATAAAACAGCAAACGAAACTTTTACGTGACGATTAGTGATTTAGAAGTATTCATTTCACTTTTGACTTACATCAGTTAAGTCGAAACAGTAATTAATTCATTGATTGCTCTACACTAGACAATCTAATATATGACCAGTCGTGAAAATAATCTGTTCTTATGCTGCTCGATAATCAATACCTTGGACACTACCACAAAACCGATCACAGGGCCTCCTCCTTTCTTAGTCATCAACACATTACGAACAGTTCATTAATCTTTGCCCGTCTATCATTCATCCTAACCCCCATACAGTTTCAGTCACTTCAGGAACAATCCAATTCCCAACAATTGACTTGACTCGTACACTTCTGTCTATATTAAAACTTCTAACTACTTTTTGCATGCTGCTGTGAAGCGTAGCAAATTGGGTTAACGCATTTCAGTGCCAGGTTCTACGTTGATACTTCTGTCTGCTTAACTTCGTGGCAATTTCTGACTGTGAAAGAGAAGACCAGGAAAGGGTATACTGCTAATCGAAACCCGGTACTTGTGCTCAAGTAGCTATTTAATTGCTAACGGAGAGTTGTCATCCAAAGTGACAATGAAATGGTATCTACAGTGGTATCTACTGTTTCTACACTTATTCGACTTTGTCACTTTTGCTGATTTATGACATGACAATATGTAACTAATCCCTCGGAAATCGACCTACAGTCGGAAATGTCATTATACTGATAGATGACATCGATAAAGTGTGAGATCTACTGAAGATCTTGCATGTTTCTTACTCTTGTCAAATGTAAGACGATACTTTAGTAGTCTGGATGGTTTTCCAGTATAAGGAATGAAGCAGTTAAACGCGATGATTAATTAATTTGCTTAGGAAACTTAACCAAACTAAATGAACAGATCGAGAGATAAAATCAAAATAGAACCTCACACAGAAGTCCATCGGTTCAAGTTCCTGCACTTTTCAGCAGCACACAAAAAGACTGATATCAAAGTAGATACAGCTCCATGGGAAGAGAAAGAGTTATAAGTTAAAGCTTAGTGAAAATATTTAAGTGTTGGAAGACGTCAAAAAGAGAATACATCTTGGCCATTGTGTCCGATTTCCAGTTAACAAACTAAGGATATACAAACATTTGTTCCTGTCATCTTAGGGACACCAGCCAAGCAGTCTGCATCTCCCCGCACGACTCAAATCAACAGTCAGAGACTTCACCGATTGATGCCGCGTCTTGGTTCGGCCACCCTGAGCTCTCTTCTAACCTAATCAGACTTCTTTTGGCATTGTACATCGAGGTAGGCGGTTACGCAGTACGCACAACACCTGTCCAAACCACCTCAGTCGACAAAGGTTCCCAACCTCATCAATCGACTTGCATGTTTTGACTAGTACTCTTCGCCTAACCTCAACATTGCTCAGACGGTGATTAAACCAAACGTGAGCAGTGTTAGGAAGAGGCGTGTTGTCATATCTTCTACTTTCAACGTCTGTCTCAAAGCTGCATAACAGGACAGAGTGGACTGCAGCGCAGTATACTCGTTCTTTGGTAGATATGGTCGGATATCTCCCCAGTCGGTGTCAGAGACGACACAAGTTAGCAAGTGCGAAACAAACCTTTTGTGTTCGAGCTGGCTAACGATAATATCTCAAGAAGGTCAAAACCCCCAATTTGAAGTTTACTAACTAAAGCCACATCTAATGGTGGTAATATTCCCAACTACTTATCGCAGGACGAGTATACTGAGCAACAGTTTGCTGTATCCTATTATGTGGCTGAGACAGTCATTGAAAGCGCGAAAACATGAGTTAGAGTGGGTCATGATGTTCGGAATCAGAGATTGCATACTCTGGGACACTGCTGAGAGTAGATAACAAGTGTTCAGACGTATATGCTTCTTATCATCTTAAAAATCAAGAACAGTTTTAGTAACCAACAAACATTTTTCCTCCTTTCCTGATACAATTTCGTCTACCTTTATAATATTCTTTTACTTTATCAGAGCAAAAACAATAATGAGTTCTCCAAACCACACAATAAATATGTGTACAGCCACATACTCATTTTACATAAGATATTATTTGCAGATGGTAGCTCTGCAGATGAAAAGTCTATATCCACAACAGCTGCCTACTATTTACATTAACTTGTAACAGCTAGTGGCTGCTAGGTTTGGATCTTCTCTACCGAAAATGAAAATTTAAAAGTATAGTCAAAATTACATCAATAAGGGTTTTGACGTACTCGAACGTTTCGTTTGGCCTCGATTACGAGGTTTCGTTGCCCGAACTTTTGCAGATGATTTTCCTTCGGATGATTCACTGTCACTTTCAGGATTATTGGGATTGAAATCATCTCTAGATCTTTTTAGGTTTCTACCTTTTGGATCTAGGTTATAGGTTATTTCGCCAGCGGTATCCTGTTGACTCTGATTCCAAATGATTGGCATCGACAACGGAAAGGGTTTATTTTCAAAAGAAGCCTTGTCAATTGTTTTCCTTTGCGAGTTTTCTTCAACGCTAATGCTTGGTTGTCCAATGACATAATGATCGTTCTGACTAGACACATCACTCAGAATACTTTGCAAACAACCACCACGCCAAACCAGTTGACTTCCTGCAGTACTCTGTTTTGGAAATAAAACAACACGCTGAGTGACTTTTCCTACTGAGGTTTCTGATAAATTGTTTCCCAGAACAGAATCATTAGGTGGCATTTTGATGACAGAAAGAGCAGGGCGAGACATATTTTAATAGATCTAGAAAGTAATGAAAGTTTAAGTGAAATCGCTGTCAATATTGGTTAGGAAAAAGCATAAGTTTTTCGAAGGTGGCATTTCAGCTCAACTTACCTTACAAAACGTCTACCTTCAACTCGTTTATACAGCTATGCTAAAAAATATCGAGTAGTCACGAAATGGACTGTGCTAGCTGTCAATATGCTACTAATACTCAAATCTGAAGTCAAACAGATCATATTGAGAATAGGTGGTTGGGGTCCACGGGACAAGAGGAACCAGTGGTTGGAGACCCTAGGTGATATGGCTCAGAACCGAAGTCAGTGGCGCAGATGTATACACACATTATCCTCATCTTAACAACGCTATACCGAATCTCACTATTTTGTCACTCCTCTTTCCTTTCTTCTCGTACTTTATATTTCTTTTGACTGCATTCACTTATCTTCATCCTTCACCTCACTACCTTTTTACATGATGTGCTGATATGAGGTGTGGCAACTCGGACCGTTACGCAGTAATGCCTGGTCCTATGTTGATAATGATGATGATTTTGAGAATAGCTATCCATGGAGTAAGAGCACTCATTCTTCAGCACATTTTTGGTCTGTGCTATATATATATATGTGGTACGCAACCCATCAATGCGGGTGGTTCTAAGCCACGCCTTTGAAATCCGATCTCTCCAGGTTTGAGATGTCTGGCGACTCTGCGTTTTTGATTACCGCTGTCTTCACAGGATTGCTCACACCCAGAGGAAACTCCATATAAGTAATTCTGAGGTGAGACGGTGTGTAATTTGGCATGATGGATATGGAAATTCACTATGGTTATCTTGAGCAACACGCTTCACTGGCTAACACTTGTTGAGCATACCGCACAAGCGGTTGCCAAATCGTTTACTATTCGTCTGTCATGAGATTGGTTGGAAGAAGCAGAGATGTAGCCAGTCTATGAAGTGATGATGCGGCATGATAAGTAGTAATTCTCTAATATCTACTTGGTAACTCTCGTTAGTTCGATCCATAATACATTCTATTCGTTTATATTGCAATTTTTATCCATATTAAACAAAGACAATTTAGCGAAGGAAATTTTCTTCTCATTACATTCATATTTATAATTACAACAAAAATATGTCTATCGTTTGTAAGTGGGTTAAAACTAGGTCATCAGAAATTCTTTATATGATTGCAAGGTAATGGATGAAAGCTAACGGCAGGGTAATTGCTCAATAATATTTGAAGTGATAGAACAGGTAATAAAAGTGGGATGGTTTTACTGAAGTCAACGATTACAGAGTAAGGAAAGGGATTGAGAACAGTGTTAATAAACAAAATAAAATAAATAAATAAAATGTCTTAGAGCGGTTATGACCCAGCTGAAATTAAAAATTGGACGTGCCTCTTTTGAATGCAGAAATTAGGCTTCAGTTGATGAGTTGCCAAGGCTCCTCCTCAGACAGCCATGTAGGAGGGCTTAGAGATGCGTTTGGACAAAACACATTTTGTGTGGTCTATGTAACCAAGCCGCATAACAGTAAGTGAATCGGCAAACATACATGAAGGTGCTGTAAAGCGGTAGTTCGTTCTTCAAACACCCTCAAATCAAGTTTAGACTGGAGAAAATAATTCAAAGGTGGGCAGGAGAGGTTTTCTTCAGTGATTTATAAAATCGATTCTTATGTACCCCTGCTACTGTATCTCCTTTAAATCTAGTGTTCATAAACGTCTTTTTGAAACCTTAGGGCACTCTTTGAAGTACTCAAGCTTCTCATTTACCGCATTATCTGCACAAATTCGTCCAATTATTGCGAATAGGTGAATAAACTAGATTTCTTTCCTTGCCTAGTGAAACCCAACTTTGAAAAATGGCATATTGTCCATTCCGAATTTGTTTTCTGTAAATCGATCTTCCTAGGGAACCATCATGTCTTCTTATCAACCAGGAAGTGGAATTCTGAGTTATTTTCAGTTTCTATGGTAAATTCAATTGATATATGACATTCATCGAACTTCTATAGTATGTCTTCAAGTACACTGTTTTTATCATAAATGGTGAGTGTCATCCATGCACCGCTTGTATACATGAAACTGGTCGATCAATGGACGTAGTTTACTGCTCTCTAGACTAGCCATGAAGCGATCAGCTAAGATAGAACCCAACGATGAACCCATTGCAACTCCATCTTTTCGTCGACAAAGTTCATGTTTAAATCTTCAGTGTACAGTAAAAGTACATCGTAAGAGAAATCCCGTCAGAAAATCTTTAAGAATTCCAATTTGAAGTTTGTCAATCTCAACATACATCGAAAGCAGGTCGCTTCCGTCAGAGGAATATTTAGAAAATGATGTGACATCCAATGACAAAATATGCTGTAAACATATGTTGACATCATCATCAAAATCAGCAAAGGATCAGGTATTACCGCGCAACGGTCCAAGTTGCCATATCTCATATCAGCACATCTAGTAACAAGGAAATAAAATGGCAGTTGAAAAAGGAAAGAAAAATCAGTCAAAATAGAAAGTAGTTACAGAAAAGAGGGGGGAACGATAAAATGATGAGATAAGGTAAAGCGGTTAAGATGAGGATAATGTGTATACATCTACGTCATCGGTTCTGAACTGTATTACCTAGTCTCCGACCATTTGTTTTTCCTGTCCTACGAACCCCAACTGGCTAGCCAGCATCGCCCCACATAGCTCAAACCAACAGTCAAGGACTTCATGCATTGACGCCATGTTTTAGTCTGACCGACTCGAGCCTTTTTCCAGCTTGAATTTACTTCGACCAACATTGTCCGACGATGCAGATGGTGATTAGGTATACGTAACACATGTCTCAGTCATCTCAGTCAATGAAGGTTCACAACCACAGCAACTGACTTAACTCTCCTAGCTAAAAACCTACGCTTGACTTCTGCGTTCCTTACGTGTCTTCTGTTAACTATCCAACCCTGCCTTTCCCGTCCCTAGCATTAGCTGCCCACCACTCTTCGCAGTCGTGGCATAAACTTTTTTTCAGTCTACATCTGAGTTGCGTCCGCTCCACCAGGGGTGTCCATTGGCTTTTTTTAACCACTCTGACAGTAGGCTATGATTTTCAATACTGTTTTTTTTACTGTTTTCAGCGCTGATCGATAGCATTCTGGTTCATATGTGTCCATCGCTGAGTTGAGGCAGATGGACCGCACCTTAAGCAATATCTTTCTTCATACCTGAAGTTTGTGCTAGCTGGAAATAAGCGGCTGTCTGAGCACGGTTGCAGTGGGCGACCACCGTTATCAGTTCGTTCAGCCGCGATTCCGAAAGTGCTACTCAAGTGTCTTTCTGTCCGCCTTAGCTTACCCAGCTGCACATTAAAATAACTTGCAACAACAACCATATCTAAAAGGTCGGCTTTCAGGAGGATGCTATACAGTTTTCGGTAGGACTTATCCTTCACTTCATGCGAAAAGTAGTCAGTGGGTACGTAAGCAGAAATTACAAAGAAAAAAAGGCGATTTTCACTGTTCCTTTTAGTTTTCAAGTCAACTGGCCTGTAGTATGGAAGCTGTAGTCGGACATACGTTACATGGTTTTGAATCAACACTAACCACTGGTGACTGATTTAAGCATTCATAAAGCTCCATTTCTAAACTCAAGAAGACTTTAAGAGCGAGAGCATCAAAGAGCATCCAAGGCTTTCATGCAGTGGGAACCAATCTCCTGAGGGATCATGACAGTAAGGTTCAACTCAAAAGGAAGGAAGGCCACAACCGTACACTCCTACGCACCTACAAATAATGTAGATCAAGAGAACGAAGAATTCTACAGACAACCGGACAACACCTCACCCTCAGATGGCGGCTTCAAAATTCTAATGGGCGACATGAATGCCAAACTGCGAGGAGCGGACAACACAGGAAGAGAACTAACCATGGGTCGAGAAGCGCTAGCTGAAATGAACCAGAATGGAGAACTATTTGCAGAGTTCTGCGCATTCAACAATTTGGTGATTGGAGGCCAGGCACTGTGTTCAAGCACAAGGATATCCACAAAACGACATGTAGTTGATTTCACCAGACACCAGGACACACTAAAAATCAGATCAACTTCATCTCAATGTGAAGAAAGTGGAGACACAGCCAGCCTACTGGACACAAGATCAGATCAAGAAGGGGAGCAGATGTAGGTTCACACCACTCACTATTTAGTGCAAGCAACCTTCCGAATCAAGTTAAAAGCCTTCGATTCTAGGAAGTTGGTGATAGACCACAGTTGAAGTCCAATACCCAGAACAGAACAGCGACTGAAGGACAAAACTACAAAGGACATCTTCACGTCAGCCAGCCATCAAGACAAAATGGAAGATATCGAGCAACATCCTTGAACAAACCTGTGTGGATGAACACTGGAACTCTTTGAAAGCTAGATGGAAAGAAACCTGCATAACCGTATTAGGAAGGAAGAAGAAGAGGTGAGATAAGGAATGGATCTCGACAGACACATGGAAGCTGATAGAGCAGGGAGAGGATGATGGTGATGGTGAAGCAGAAGATAAACCAGTGCAGTGCAAGGATGCTCAACTACAAGAGGAACTGAGTACAACATAAAAACACTCCACTGGACAAAGAAGTGAAGAAGAGTGTGCGCAAAGACAAAAGACACTTCCACGACACACTGGCAAGTGAAACAGAACAGGCTGTAGGTAGAAGAGACAGAGACCTGACAACATTGTATCAAACAACCAGGTTACTATCTGGGAAGAGATCAACGCAGATGAAACCAATAAAAGATGATGACGGAAATTTAATTATCAAAGAAAAGAAACAAAGTGAACGATCGACAGACCACTTCAAGAAGCTCTTGAATCGACCACCACCACCACCACCACCACCACCACCACCACCACTACCTGCACTTCATCCAGAAATACCACCTACAGCCGCTGAACTACAAGTGAACACAAATCCCCCAACAAAAATGGAAGTTGTGAACGTCATAAAGCTACTGAAATACGCGAAAGCAGCAGGACCAGATGGGATCCTGCCAGAAGCACTGAAAACAGACGCAGAGACAACAGCGGACATGCTCACACCACTATTGCAGAAGGTGTGGAAGGAAGGAGAGGTACCTGCCTACTGTTTGGAAGAAGGGTTACCTTGTCAAACTCCCGAAGAACGGAGACCTCAGTGTTTGCAAGAAGTGGCGCGGAATCACGCTCCTGTCCACCCAGGGCAAGCAAAATATTAAGCCGCATCATCCTGGAGAGACTAAAGGATGCACTGGATTCAAAACTACGACCGGAACAGGCTGACTGGCTGGCTGGCTGGTTTCAGGAAGTACAAATCATGTGTGGACCAAATTGCAACGCTGCACTACGCATCATCATAGAACAGAGCACAGAATGCCAGTCAACTCAACTCCACCTCAACTTCATCGACTTTGAAAAGGCCGGCATTCGACAGCGTCGACCAAGAGGTAATTTGGCAGCCAGCTGCTTCAACACTACGGAATACCACAAACCTTTATCAATCTCATTCAACAACTATATGAAGATGCCACATGCCAGCCAAGCAATTCACAATGGGGAGCTCAGTGATGCTTTTGAAGTGAAGACAGGAGTAAAACAAGGCTGCTGTCTACTATCACCCATGACATTCCTCATTGTGTTGTGGTCGACTGGATCATGCAGCAAACAGTGGGGAGCGAGAAGAGGGGGATACGTTGGCTGGACTGCGGAAAAGAACCTAGAAGACTTGGATTTCGCCAGCGATGACTTGTGTCCAATGTCACACAAACTTGAAGATCTACAGGCGAAAACTAACAAGTTGACAGAAGAGGCGGGGCGGCGAAGACGGGACTTCAGGTGAATATAGAGAAGACAGAGGTGATGAGGATACCCCACCAACGCCACCACCACCACCACCAACAACAACAAACACCAATCACTATCAACAGGAGAAACTTAAAGGAAGTAGTCTCGTTCACCTATCTGGGCAGCACTGTTTCAACTACAGGTGGCACAGACACAGATGAGGACGTCAAAGTGGCGAGGATCGGAAAAGCAAGATAGGCGTTTATTTGTCTGAAACCAATGTGGAGATCTTCTGCACTCAGCATGTGGAACAAGATCTGGATTTTCAACACCAACGTCACGTCAGTGCTCCTATATGGTTCAGAAATTTGGCGCGTTAAAAAAGGCATTTCTAACAAACTGCAGACATTCATCAAAACTGCCTACGCTCGTTACTGAAGCTCAGATGGCAACGAACCAATCAAGAGCCCATCACTCAACAACTATGCAAAAGAAAGTGGAGATGGATTGGGCATACACTGAGAAGACCGTTTGGGGACATCACGCACCAGACCAACCCCTCAAGTGGAGGCCAGATGGGAAACGACAAGTTGGGCATCCGAGGCGGGGGTGACATGACGGAGATCGTGTGAGGAAGAAAGCTTCTGGGCAGTGGTGGAGCCAGGTTCAAAAGACTGCGGAGAAAAGGGTGAAGTAGAGAGGTGCTACTGAAGCCCTATGTTCCATTAGGAACCCAATGGATAAATAATAATAATAGTTACTATTATCATCTTCACTACGACCCTTGTTTCGCTCGTCATCTCCTAGATATCTATCAAATGGTCACTAAATCTTCACATTTCATACCTAACAATTTTCACTTTGTCAAACTCCTTACCTTTCCTATTATTGCCACTCTAAAAGAATATTACACGACTACTCTCCATTTCACTAGCTTGATCGAATGATCCAATTATATCCTATTGTTTGATAGCAGACTGTTATACGTTTGTGATATATATATATATATATATATATATATATATATATATATATATATATATATATACACGATTGTACAGCTTTAAAAAATGATATAGTGGAAAAAGAAAATTTTCTTTGCTTTGTCTCTTCTTTTCTGTATGACTCAGTGGGCATGTTTCGTCGCTTAGAGTTTGCGAACTGCTGATAACAGGGTTACGTACACTTTTTTAATTCCGGACTTTTTGGGAGGACTTGTAAAGCTTAGGAGCATTTGGGTAAACGTTTAGGCTTATTTCGGCAATTTCGGGCGAACTTAGGAACTTTTAGAGTATTTGAGAGGAACTTTGGAGTTTTCAGGACTGCAGATGCATGCGCACATGTGTAACTGAAACGCTCTTTGCAAAATGTTACTCAAATAACCCATAGTGTTAACACTATGGCATTCCAGCGAGCATTATGTTTGGGCGCACTTTGTGAACCCTGTTCATCATTTCAGAAATACTTCAGGTTCACTAAAGAGCGTTGAAGATGTTCCCCAGTTCTTTCCTTGTATCCTATTAAAACCTCCTTTGTAAGTGCTTTTAAATATGTACACTCATTCTACTACCAGAAATGAATGCCATGTCGAGGGATATTTCGAAATGTGGCCTTATAGATGGAAGTAAAGTGATTACTCATCAACTTTGGGCGCACTGCTAAGACTTTAGGAAGTTAGAGACTTTTGACAACTTCGGGCGCACTTGGGAATTTTTGACAATTTTGAGGTAAACTATGGATTTTCAGGTAAAATATAACGTCACCCCAAGTGCCCCCATAATGGCTTTTTAAGGTTTATGTCGAAATATTACAATGTGCGCCCACAGTAAATTGTTTAATATTCGGCGAAAAGGATGGTAGACTATCACCCAGTGTAAACCTTTACAATAATTATTTCTAATAAAGGTTCAGTTTTTCTTTGAAGAAGCTGCTACCACTTGTCTCGGTAAAAATTTCCAGTCACTGAACACTCTAGTGGACAACTGGTACTCCACGCAAATACCATTCGACTGAGGCTTTTGGAGCTTTTTCATGTCCTTGAAGGTGATCTGTCCTAGAGGGAGTACAGAAATTAGAGAGATCAATGCCCATATCGTTACTCAGAATGTAAAAAGAGCTGTGGCTCATTGGTTTAGAGAGCTACCTTTCAATTAGTGGGTCACGCGTTCAAACACTACCCCACCTACTGAGGTTTAGGCAACCAGGTAGTAACATTAGCCTTGACAAAGTAGGTGTGGTTCACTGCCTACTGCAAAAATGTGCACAGCGTTGTTGAGTGTATTTCGAATTTTTCGATGCGAAAAAATAAAATCAGCTTGCTTCTTTTCCTGCGATAGGGTAAAGGGAAAAGGTGTAGCCTTGCTAATCGCTCTTCTTAGAGCAGCTGGTTACGAGCTGCCACTAATTTAGTGCCAACCCTTTGAACCTATTTTAGTGCATTAACTTCCCTTTTTGGAACGAATAAATCACCTGGATACAGTACTCTAAATGAGACCTTAAGCTAGTGAGGTACAAGATCTCAAAACACCTCACCAAAGCATTTGAACGCTCTACGAAGCGATCAAAGCATACGAAAAGCTTTAGCTTCAGAAGCATTACTATTGGCGGTCATCTTTAGGTCATGACTTCAGATAACTCCTAAGTACTTCTGGTTCAAAACCTGTTATAAGTTGACTACTTACAGAGCAGCCACCAGAAGTTATTCCCAGCGAATATTACCCAACTTTTACTGGAAATGATTCCCAGGCTCCACCGTTTAGACCATTCAACCAGTTTACCAATGTTAATCTGGAGTGCAAACCTATTATCATTATGGATGGCCATCCATATCCTGACTTCCTCAGCAGATGGCAACGATGCTTCCCCGAGCACCTCTGGTATTTCAATAACGTAAAGAAGGAAGAGCAGTGGTACAAGAAGAGTGCCCCGGCGAACACTAGTGACATTTCTACTCAGGCAGAATCCCACTGACTCTTATTCTCTAACCTAGACATGAAACATTGTTAATACCAAATGTGTGAAGTTTCTTCAACAACCCTGTGTGACACTTTGTCAAAACCTTGCTAAAAGCAATAAACATCGCATTCGCAGGGAGTTTATCGTCCCTAGGCTTACCCCAGTTCTCGTCCCCCTCTTCGCCAGGAGTAGATTTGTGGAGCGGTAGCGTCCAACACGGAAGCCGTGCTGTTTCTGTCAGTAGTTTGCGCCTCTCAATGCTTAAATATCTCATCAAGTATCAGTTCCGTTACATTAACCACGATACTGACACATTGGTAATTGGTAACTATTTGCCTGTCACCTTTATATATGGGATTTATTATAGCATCTCAATCCCTAGGTAGCCGTCTGAGACAAGGACATGTTAAATAACAGTTAAGGATGTACCAACAATATTGGCCAACAGCAGCAAAATATGAGGATGTAATCCATGCAGGCTGGGTGACTTTCCGCGGTTTAAGTTTGTCTCTCCTTTGTGATTTTATTAGGATTCATTACAGGAGCATCAGAAACACTATCGGTAACAGAAAAAACCGAAATGAAACGCAATCAGCCACTATGCGCACATTCGTATAGTAAGCAACGAATCATCTGCTGTGTGAGGGTTAGTGATACTACCGCGCATCTTAAACCTCGGTAGGTGGACCGGGCCTTGAACCCGTGATCCAATGGTTGATAGTCATCTCCCTGAACCACAGCTACAGCAGCACTATCAGAATCGTCAGCAGAAAATACTTGGCCGAGTCCGATTCTGGTACATTCTTCCCCTCTCCATACAGCGACAAAACAGAGATCCCCTCAGTTCTAGTCCTCCTTTTACTAAGAGAACAGGAATTTAAGACATCTCAAAGAATCATCCATTAACCAACTTTCGTATGCCGTTTGACGTGCAATGATAATAAACTTATTTATTTCTGACCTTACAGTATTTCGGTCTAAATGTATCCCATAGGCGTTTTTTCCACTTTAATAACCTTTGAGTTCGACTACTGAACCAACGTGGTCAATGAAATTTCCGAGGCGACCAAGGAATGTATGCTGGTTACATCACACGTATTCTTCAACTGCTCCCAAGCCTTTACCAAAAACCCTACATCAAGAGATCAGTCAGTTAAAATAACATTATCCCTAATCGCTGAAGTGGCCGCACACCAAACTTTTTGGCAAGGAGGAATCGTGCCATAGATCAATTTGAGGGTTTTTAACTTAAAAGTAACTACGAGATGATCGCTACTAACCAATAAGAGCAAATATTTTAGGTCAGCAACGATCTCACATTGATATGTCCAAATTAAGTTTAAGACTGACGGCTTATGGGTCGACTCATAACGTACACGACACTTCATATTTAATGACCGAGCACTTCAGAGCCATCAACAGACTTATTCAAAAAAACTACCTCGCTTAATTATGATGAGCTCTTGCCAGTTAACATGATGTGCACTAAAGTTTCTACAATTAGGGACCTACTGCTAATGCTTCACTTCTTAATATATTTTAGCATGAATTCAAGTCATCAATAATTAAATTACTTCTATTTTGACAGCACCCATGCGTGTCACCGCAATGTGCCTCAGAAGTAGCCGAGTGAATCCGCAGGTTATCATGAACATATAGGTACACACCACCACCCTTACGAGTCGACTCTCCATCATAATACATGTATAACCTGCAATGAGTGGAGAGATATTAGAAGCTACCGCTAGTCACGTTTCAGCAATCGGTATGGTTATGAGCGCTTAGCCAAGTCACCCAGCCCAGACATTATTCCTGAGAACATGGACACCAGTGTAGCAAACGACCTGACTGTCAGTAGAGACGGCTGACTCACAAATACTGGTCTCGGGAATATCGGTTGCTGATACCACAATACCTGAAAACCCAGAATTTCCAGCTTTCTGCCCCCATTATCTTGCTCAGCTTAAAGCTCGGTCATGGTCTACCTCCTCCTTATTCTGTTCTCACGTGACCAGTCGGGACGCATACGTATATTCATGTCTCCAACGTTTACGCATCTCTGAGGATGACATCACTTTCTTCACTAGTTCCAAAAACAAATTATACAAGACTTCTTGTATGGGTAATCTTGTTCTTATTCTGTTTACCCAAACTTATGACTTTCTTCACATGCACATCTAAAGAAGATTCTTAAAGCAATTGAAGTGCTGCACAACTAGACTAAGATCATGTGTATGCCATCTGGATGCGTTTGCCAACTCTAAATTTCAAAATATTGCGCTACATTCAACGCCTTCAGTTCACATACAGTGCTAACGGCCATAGATATTTTTTTGACAGATTTGCCTATACTGCCTCCTAACGATTGTTCGCTGGCCTGATACACTTTTTAGAAACTTCCACTTCGATTGGGATGCTCCTAGGTCTTAAAAAGCTGTATCCCGGTGGAATCTGACTGGTATAGTAAGAGTACGAGGCTCCCCCTGCAATGTGACTAAATTTTCAGTAGGTTTATCTGACCACACTTTTCTTGGCCTTTTTCTAGACCTCGGAACTAGTACCTAACTCGACATACTTAGAACCCTCTACTAGAACTTAATCCTTAGTTGTATTCGATAGTTGGATTATTATTGCTATTATTGTTATTATTATTGCTATTATTGTTATTATTACTATTACTATTACCTGCGACATCCGGGGCTAAACCGGCTGTTGTTGTCAACGTCATTACAAGATAATTTTTTAGATACCGGATTGCATGGTCCTCATGATCAAGAACGTAAGCAGCTCAAAACAAAAGTTGTATAGTGAAGAAAATACAAGTTTTCTGCATCTTCTGTAACCCACTGATGTCAATCCAGTATGCGCTGGTGGGATCAATAACTACACATTAAATTGCATCCACTTGATCACAGAGACGCTGCAGTCAAGTTGTCTGCTGGAGGATTTTTTTCGGGACCATAATGAAATTACTAACAGAAAAATACTTAAAGTACGTAGAAGAAGACCAAAATAATCACACTTAGGACGAATATACAATCTGAAACGTAAAGAACGAACACAGATGTTTTCAGTTTTCACAGAATTAATTTCACTAGACACAAACCACAGTGGCTTTCAGTGTGCTACACACAGTAAGAGCCACAACAATAGAGAATAGAAGAAATACTACCTTATTTACAAAGTACATGCGAGTGCTGCTTGCGATGATAATATCTGGTTAATTTTGAGGCTGCGATTTACTTAATTTTCGCTTTATAGTCATAAAACAACTCAAACTTTCATATCATGAACGATAAGAAATATAAAGACCAAGTGCTTACATGAAGTAGCGAACGTTTTGAAAAGTGCCAGTAGACGGACGTAATTTCGTATTTCGCGCGAGTGAGATAAAGCGTTGACTGTAGTTTTCTGATTAGTCATTGCCGTATTTTCTAATTCTGGAAACATCGAGGCTTCGTTCTTGCGCTGAACAGACGCGTTTTTGTAGCAATCGACATTTGTAAAGCAACACTGAAATGTCCTTCAGATAGAATGTTGGACCAGGATATTCGGTAGCTGAATTCAGACATCTTGTGTGATGAACAGAAACTTACAAATATGGCCAGAGTGTAAAGCATGCATTAGAAGATTTGAAAATGTAAGTTGCTTGATTAATGGAGTCATCATTAAATGCCAAAGGAAACTAACAGTCTGTATAGGATTCGTGATTGTCACCTAAATAGGGACGAGAACAATCATGTAGACCCGGCGTGTAAGCACCGGTATGCTGTTTTTCGTTGCCATGTTGGTCGGTGGAAAAAGACAGAAGGTAGTAAGCAGCAACAGTCACAGTAAGTGCTGTAATAGAAGCCATAGCATATGCATTGCAGATCTAAGTTTTTGGGTTGCCCACTCACCTTCCGAATTAAACTGAATTTTGGGCGCTATGAAGTTGTAGAACCTGTTAACACTGTACACAACCACGACTTATCGTCATGACTGCTGATGTCTGTGGAACCACGTCTTCGAAGACTTACTTGTGACGAGCAAATGAGGATTCTACTGCCTATCGAACGTAATGCACCACCAAGTCAGATTATTGATATGGTTGGCGTCGAGTTCTGTAAGTTGATGACGTACGCTGACTAAAGAAACTTCTGGGAACTGGTATGCCCAGGTAATGTGCTATGTATGCTTCATATGTGTTTAGGAATCCGTGACATAGATTCACTGATTTCAGAAATCCGAGAGACAGAGTTGGTGTGATGCTTACTGGACAGAAATAGCAGAGTCAAGATGTTTAGTTTTGCAACTAGGGGAATGATAACAAAATACAAGAAGTTTTCGGAGGTTGTCGGTATGGATTCCACATACAATACCTCTGAGGTCAATAATTCCGTTTTCCAGCCACCCGCTTTATCAACTGAAATGCAGTTACTGGCCCAGTCAAACTCGGCAAGAGCAGGCAGACTGCTGCTAGATACTCACACTCGAAATCAGGCTTCGTATCCTTGCGTTGTATCAAACCCGCGATTAGCTATTCAATTATTGAAAAGAAGGATTTATAAAAGTAATATTAATTTATTTCGAATGAAGAGTTGCACGAAAATATGCCATCTTTACAGGCAATATCTGAATGTTAGTGTTTTCAGTGACAAAATCCTGAAATAAATCGTTACACCAGTTTCCTAGAGTCACTATTATTACTGGAGTAGGCAACTGTCTCGTTACTAGTTCGCAAGTATTACTCGCAATCGTTTTGTTAGGTTACATTTATAACCATTGACAGTTCTTCAAAAAACTATCGGCATAATGACGGCACTTTCACTTGCCATCAAAATGCCGAGATCAGCAAAAAACGTTTTAACACGTTGACGTATTTACCTCGAGAAGGATAGCACAAAATACGGCAAAATTAATATTTATATTACTGCTGGAACAGAAAACACCTGGAAGTAAAAAAAGAAAAAAGTTACAAAGTGAAGTTAAAGTGCTTTGAAGGATGAATTTCCAGTGCTTACTAGCAATTAACTATTGAAACTAAATGCCTGTTTAATTAAACATACCCAACATTCCCTGCTTAAGTACATAACGTGTAAGTAAAACAAGAAATTACATCCAGATAACAAGCAGTTCAGGCCACTTTTTTTACCACAGCAAGGCCTATCTATCAAAGAAAACAGGCTAGACGCAAAGAAAAAATTAAAAGCCATTCGTTTTGACAAGTCTTTAAGGGATCCTTAATTTTACGACATCGGCTGATCGGAAAACCACCTGTGACCTACGTCCGTCTACAGGTAGCCCGTTTTGAAGCTGTCATGCATTTGATTCCGGATCCTGTTGAAGCATTAAGATTGATCCCAATTCAAATATTACTATTGCCTCAAAGAATGGTATTTTTTACGACAGAGAAAGCGGCGATAATCTAACACCAATAGTGTGAGCACAGGAAACTGATATTTTTGACTTAGTTCAGTTTCCTATAGTCCACATATCGATGGAGTCACACATCATTCTTAACTGAATCAATACAGAAAACCCATGGAGAGCGAGGAGGCCTGGCGATTCCTTTTTGCAGTATACCCCCAATCATGTTCAAGATTCGAGGTTGGAACTGTGAAGTATGATACGTTTACATACCTGTATGTACAAGTACATGGATGTATATGCAGTAGCGTAGATGTATACTTGTGCATGACACTAGTGAGTGCACACGTCTATATCTACGTATGCGTGACACACACATGCATATGCAATTATACTTGTGTATATATGCATCTGTATCCCATCAATACGCACGAGGTATACAAGCGGATGTAAATTTGATCCACCTGGCAATGAGTCAGGGTGTAGTCAAACGATGGGCCCCTCCACTCGGTCGTTTGGATTCATCCGTTTTGATTCTCTGTTGCGGCAGTGCGGTCATTCCCAACTCCTCTGATCTTCAAGCTTCAGCATCTGAAAACTCTAAAATAGCCCAACAAATTGTATTCGTATGTCCTATAGGAATATCTGTCGGTATACCCTCGTTGATTATATTTTCAAACACGTTCACCCTTAACTGCAAAGAAACAGTTACGCTGCTTGCTTCCAACTGTATATCAGAACCAGGCAAATTAAAGAATGATTCGAACTACCGGTGATTAGCACACAGTAACATGCCAGGTGATAGCCAGCTACCGGCCCTCGTGCCACACCCTCCACCATCAAAAACAAATTGCTCTGAGTATCAACCCTCTCTTCAATGCCATAACCTAGGCTGCTCTGCATTAACAAGCATTGCGACTTTGATTTGTGTTTAAAAATCCTCGCGAACTTTGGCGTGCACGTGATAGGTTACCACAAGAGGTGGTAACTACTGTGCTTTCAAAGGAAGGGAAGCTATTGAGTACATAGTTGGAGTTCAGGGGATGTGTAGCGTGATGGGAAGGTATTCACTAGTTTCTATTCAACAGCATGGTCATACCCATCCCACAGACCTGCACTCAGAAAAGATTTTCGAGTGGTTGGCATTGGTCGCAAGGCATCCGAAGTCACTCTCCAAAACCAACTTTGTCGCCTAATATCATAGCATGCCCAAACGCGGCAACCGCTTTTGACTACCTTTCAAATAAGGGTAGTTTCCCAGAGTCCGGTCATCATATCTACTGTATCCTTTCCATCTTGTTGGGGTATTTCGATATCGTGCTTTATCTCCTGGCCCACCAATAATTCACATATGTTTCTAAATTGAGCCTCTACTCATGGGGCGCAAAACGACTTGAAACGGGCGGTGGTCATAAGGCACTCATTTCAGCATTATCATGCGGAGGTCGGTGAGAGGTCGTGGAACAGGATATGTTTGTAGTGAAATAACTGTCACGGCAACATGATTGTTGGGGTAGTAGCGACACTTTGTGTACATGGGGTGGGAAGTATGTGTTTTGTTTATCCTGGTTCAATGGGGAAGAAGTGTAATTTCTGGAGATCAGTTAGTTAGTAGAGACGTGAGGGTTACATCATAGCAGCTATAGACCTTCAAAGCACGTCACGTTTTCTAAGGCGCTATATATCCGTTTCAAGTGAATTTCTCAATTAACTTATGACCCAACTTATGCTCTTTAATTTCAGAACGACGCAGATACATCACTACTGCTACATCCTGTTTTTGTAGTAACAGTACGATCATATGTGAAGCCACTGTTCATAGATTGGTCGTCAGCAAGTAGGCAAATATCCTCAGACATGATGAGCTCATTAAGTAGTTGTTGAAATTGCAAGACAGGTCCGCATGCGTCCATAAAAGATGAAGTTGTGTTTCACCGTCCTCTCATTATGTAATGAAAAATCTGGATCCGCGTTTCGCCCAGGAATGGCACACACGCAATTACGAAGATTATTTCTTCAATGCCCTGAAAAGGATAAAACTCTGCATTCCCGATATATCATGTGAAACGAGAAGAAAAGATAAATTGAGCTTCAACCGCGTTAGGCAGAACGGTTCGGTTTCTAGATTTGTGAGACCTTATCAGTAAAGGAAAGCGGGATCCTGCGCAACCAGGCACCAAATAAAGTGGCGCAATCATTAATATTTGATGGGATTCGCCACACTGCATATAGGCAGAGCCACCACTGAATGCGTTTAGGGGTGTCCTTGAGTGTCTGCAGGGATCTCGGGAGCCGGTGTAGTGGAAAAATTATCTCAAAATCCCTCCTGAGGACTCTATTTGACCGCATTGATATTTATTTAAGTATTTTTACCCTCATTATGTATATTACGCTTTTGACCCTGACAGATGTAATATTATTTCATCATTCGCTTGTCTTCCTTGACTTAACGCTCTCTGCTTGTCTTTCTTTTGATTGAGGATTATCCTTGATGTTTCGCCTTGCTACTGTGGGATGCTGCACTGTTGACGACCTGGCGCTGTTTTACTGCTCCTGACATTTTGTCTTGGCTCAACTTAACGTCACCCTGTGAATTGACTGCTTGTCTTATGACTGTCTGCTAGAAATGCTTATTGACTGATTCGATTCTTGCGGACAGAATTTTGATTCCATCTTGTTGGGAGTATTCTTATTGATTCTCAGGTACTTAATAATTGCATTTGGCCAATCAACATTTTGCCATATAGTACGTTTTCGTACCAGAGAACGTTTTGGACTGTAAAGTTGCCCATCGGCATTGTTATGGTCCTTTTTAATTTTGACTTAACTTGTTGTTTAATAGTACCACAGATTTACAAAAATTCTATCACAGACTTACTACAAACCATGTTTTGATACTGTTGAAAAAATCTCTGCCCGTGCATGACTCACGGAAGTTCAGGGAACTATACAGTAGAATACAAGAAACGCCAGCTTGGTCCTGTTGAACTGTTTCCTGCGTTCAGACCGAAATAACTGGATTTTAGTGGCTATATTGACCACACTGTTTGTGGAAATTCTTCTACACTCCTTGGGATCTGAATGGTGACATTTTTTATTTTGGCTGAAGCGGAACCGAAGACTGCCTAAGTTGCCAGTGCAAGGACGAGGCGTGCCACATTTAGTTAAGTTGCAACTATGGTTTACGCGCAACCTAGGCCAATCCAGACCAAGAAATTTCTCCATCGATACAGACGTCGATCTCAAGGGAACGTTGCTCACTAATTATACGACACGACGTTCAGTTCTTCAGGGTTTAGTTCGATTGGTCATTCCACAAGTGTTAAATATGCCAGCGGTCGCCATGGTTCGCGTTCCAAATAGGGATGTCCCTGCCGTTTACGCTGCCCCAGGATTCATATGGTATTCGGCCCTCAATGGAAAGAAGGCTGCTTGAGAGGGACATAAACTTTAACACGCTTCATATGCTGAGAAGTGATGTCTTCTTGTTCGTATGACAACTAGTGGGATCTTCCGGCGTTTTCAATAGAACTTAGTGACCTCCCCACTGCACCATTCAGAACTCGTAAAATCTTGCAGATTTTTCAACATACATCAATGTAATGATGTCTGTAAACTAGCTCCCGTCGTATTAAAATCCTAACGTAAGAATAGTTATTATCACACCATCGTTATTTTTCCCTTGGGTTCCTAATGTAACATAGGGCTTCAGTAGCACCTCTCTACTTCACCCTTTTCTCCGCAGTCTTTTGAACCTGGCTCCACCACTGCCCAGAAGCTTTCTTCCTCACACGATCTCCGTCACGTCAACCCCGCCTCGGATGCCCAACTTGTCGTTTCCCATCTGGCCTCCACTTGAGGGGTTGGTCTGGTGCGTGATGTCCCCAAACGGTCTTCTCAGTGTATGCCCAATCCATCTCCATTTTCTTTTGCATAGTTGTTGAGTGATGGGCTCTTGATTGGTTCGTTGCCAGCCAGAGTGAGTTCCTTGTTGCTCATTCCCATTATTCTGGCCATCTGATCTTCATTATTGAGTGACAGTAGGTGGTAGCTGTTGGTGTATGTCTGTAGTTTGTTGAAAGTGCTTTCCGTGACGCTCCAAGTCTCCCAAGCATCACATGGAAGCACTGGCCTGAAAATCCGGATCTTGTTCACACTTTATGCCGGGTACAGTGGATCACCATACTGGTTTCAGCTTGATGAAGGCCTGTTTTACTGTCTTTCCGATCCTGGCTTTAACGTCCTCATTTGTGCCGCCACCTGCAGTTGAAACGGTGCCGCCTATTCAGTTAGGTGAAAGAGACTACTTCCTTTAGGTTTCTCCCGTTGATGCTTGTTGCTGTATTTAGTTGGCTGTGTTCTTCATCTCTGTTTTCTTTACGTTCACTTGAAGTACCGTCCTCGTTACCTTTTCCTTCAACTTGTTTGTTTTCGTCTGTAGATCTTCCAGCTCGTGCGGCGGGACATTAGACACGAATCATTGGCGAAATCCAAATTTTCTATGTCACTCTATCGGTGCGGCTGGTGTATGTCCCTCTTTGTTTTGCTCATGGTTTTTGTATGTTCCATTCCAGCAGACCACAAGCAAGAAGGTCATCGGTGGTAGCACGTAGGCTTTCCTTACTCCTGTCTTCACTTCAACGGCGTCACTGAGCTTTCTGTTATGTAACCTTTGTTGCATGAAATATATTATTATTATTATTATTATCACCATGCTGGTTTCAGCTTGATGAAGGCCTGTTTTACTGTCTTTCCGATCCTGGCTTTAACGTCCTCATTTGTGCCGCCACCTGCAGTTGAGACGGTGCCGCCTATTCAGTTAGGTGAAAGAGACTACTTCCTTTAGGTTTCTCCCGTTGATGCTTGTTGCTGTATTTAGTTGGCTGTGTTTATTATCTCTGTCTCCTGCACTACATGGCAGCATAAAATTTGTATTTATTAGTAATCTATAGAAAAAGCACATACAACGAACGCCATAGCAGGGAAAGTTAAATTGGAAGAAACATGAACGTAGAACACGCCCTCCTTGTTGTATTTCTTGCTCTCTCCGCCTGCTGCTCTGCATGTTGTTTCTCGTTGTACAGAGGCAGTTCAGTTTTGAAGGTTGGCTTGGTCGCCATCAAGAATTAATCACTTAAGGAACAGACCATGGCTGAAACTAACCTTCAGGGAGGGTAGTCAGTTTTACCGAGTTCAGAATACCTAACTGCAACAAGCAGGGATAAAAATGTTCACTGGACTACAACTCCATAATTATCAAAATCTAGGATTTATTCATTATAGAAGTGACCAGCAGAGCCCAACACTTACCAACTGCAAGGCTTTCAAGACCCGTGAGAACGTCGGACAAGATGTTCTGGAAGTTCATTTGGCCCATCCAAACAAGTCTATTGCTTCTGGATGCTGGAGTTGGAAAAGCGAAGATGTTCGGCTTTTAGTCATAATATTTACCAAGATTATGAATCTTTGTCGTGGAACGGTGCTAACATGCACGAATTATACAGTCCTGGAAATATCAATGAAGTACAATATGTAAACAATTCGTGCACACATTCCTTCATAAACTTTTCACCATTATCTCAAGCAAAAAGTACAAACTGTTAAAGTGGAAGCACCAGCTTCAAGCTTCATTTTTCTCCGGGTAATACCTGTGGTGTCTGGATACAAACCCGGTTTTTTGTTAATGCAAAGACAATACTTCCACTCCTCCAACTTGTAAATTTTCTGCATACTTACTCTTCTGAGATATTCCATTATATAAACATGCAGCACTTATATCTTCTAGTGACAACGGGTGGGGATTGAGATTACCTTCCATGAAGACGCATGTAGTTTAGATATAAACTAATTCATACCTGCAAAAGTGGTGTGTGCCTGTATATTCAGGAATAAATATTATTATTACTATTATGCAGGTAGGTTAAAGAGACTACTTTCTTTGGGTTTCTACCGTTGATGCTTGTTGTCACTGTTGAACGTAGGGATAATATAGTTAATTATTTATTCATTTATATCCCTGGCAGAGGCAATATTATTGCGAAGGAGTTTCAAATCAACACTTCCAAGTCAGCATTTAAAAGCCAGACCGGATAACCGAAAAACATGCATGAAAAATACAAGACAAGAACGGCGAAACAAGGAAGATGAAGCAAGCCACGAAAACATGAAACTAGAAACCTGGTGTTTTTGTCGAGGAATCGGATGACGTCCAAGCAAATGCCAGGGCATGGGTAATTTGTTTACATGGTACGCATAATCATGTATTTATTTTGCGATATTGATGTGTTTACTCGTGTCACGAGTGAGTTAATGTCAGGTGATGCAGGTTGGTGCTAAAAAGTATACTCAGTTCTTATAAGGAACATTGTCAAATGTTTGCTAATGCATAATGTGAGTGGGACAGGAAAATTGGGGTGGACGTCTTCTGTCTATGAAGTCATTAGAATGCCTTGAGCCCTCTTCTGGAAATATGTTATCGTGCAGAAGCATTACGGCGAGTGACCACTGGGGACGCGAAAGTGGTGGCAAAACGATATTAGTTACCGGGCGGGAAAGCATTAGTAAGCTGAGCGTGTGGGTACACCAGCAGCATAACTGTGTGAAGTACTAGTTGGTTAGGGTGGCGAGGAAGAAAGACTTCAGAAACGCTTTTCGACCAGTGCCAATCCTTAAGTAGTTGAAGTTTCTGGAGTTGTCATATAATCTCAGCAGAAGCTGATTACCTGAGGCTGATGCGGAGCTTTAGGATGTTATTTTCGTAGGCGAGGAAAATCCTAGCAGATGGACACTTGAAGGAAACTCCTGACTAGCAGGCTGTTGTCCTCATTCTTTCTATATGCGATTGCGTCGGTAGACGATGTTTTTTGACGTTGGCATTTTGCGCTGTCCGCTACGAAGATGTCGAATCATGTTAACTTCGTGGAAGGCACAGTGGTACTCCAGCAGTAGGAAATAAAGCGAAAAATCACGGTTATTTATAGAGCTACTTGGGGAACCAGCTAATGATCCACTGGTACTATTTTGCTTACATGCATAACACACGTTTATTTGGTTGGACCGTTGTGGTATTTGAGTCACGTGAAGTGGTGAAAATAATTATTTGGGAATAGAGTTTGTTATTGCCAACTCACGCATATCATAACCAACAATCATTAGGGATTTTGTTTTTGTCACGGAAAAATGATCTGAAAATCCCTCCTGATCACCCTGTTTGATAGTATTGGCATTTATTCGAATATTTTTACCCTCGTTATGGATGGTGTGCCTTTGACCCCAGCCAGTGTGATGTTATCTGGTTGCTTGACTGTCCTCCTCGACTTTGCACTCAATGTTCGCTATTGTGTGATTGAGACTTATCATGAGTGTTTCATTTTCCTATTATGTGACGCTGGAATGTTGACAACATGACGTTGTTTTACTGCTCCCGACATTTCGTTTTGATCCAACTTACGGTCGTGCTGTGATTTGAATGTCTACTGGAAAAGTTTACTTATTGATTTGATTCTGGTAGACAGAGTTTTGATCCCTTTTGTCGAGAATATTTTTATTGACTCTCAGGTGCTTAACAACTGCTTGTATTTGTTTAACCAGTTTTACCGAGAACCCGAGAACTTTCGGACTGTATAATTACCCAATAGCATTGTTGAGGTATTGTTGTAATTTTGACACAACTTATTGTCGCTTTGATGATGCCACAGATTTTGTTACGAGTCTACCTCTGATTTACCACAAACCGTGTTTTAATATTTTGATCCAACCTGTGAGTCACTCGTGGAAGTTTGGAAGCCGTACATTAGATCGCTAGAACTAGTCAGATCGGAGTTAGTTGGCACCGCCTATTTATTTTCCGCGTCCAGGCCAAGGTTATTGGAATTTGGTTGTTACAGTCACTGCGCATGTAAATAGTATTGTAGTGCAAATAGGACTTTGTAATTTACGGAAAATATACTGCAAAACATTTGTTTTAAAGTTAAAAGCATCAATCCCTGAAGACTTCTTAACGGTCCAGCTGAAAACCTATTCTTCTGTTCGGTAAATCAGCCATTCATGCGTAGATATGCCAATGTTATCTTACCTAGCTCCTCATACACAAAAGAAGGCAGTTTTCCTAAATTTATATACCCAAAATCACTTAAGCATTTGCAAAGCCAAGGACCCGGTAGTATGCCAGTCATTCCACTTCCCCTGTCGTCCACTTACAAAAGTTTCCACCGAGACCTTTGCCTGAAGTGACATACCGATCACCTGGAAGAAAGTTAAAATAGTCTCGGCACCTTGGTTTGCATCTTCCGGAGCAGACGTGAAATTCTGACCGGTCGTAATAACTTCATCATTCCTAAAAACAGTGGAAAAACTGTCGCATGTTAAGACCTCCTTCGAAGACCTGGACAGGAAAATTGCTCGATTCTTATTTTCATAGGGAGGGCAGTGGACTCTTTAAAGAAGGAAGCGCTCTGCTTCACCAGTTAGCGATGTCAGTATGCCTGAAGGTGCTATCCTTCATTCTTTGTTTTTACATGACTTGCCAACCCCGGCAACAGCTGACCTTTTCAGACACGCAGAAAGCCTAACGGTATCCGGGCTAACCATCTCACCTCCACATTGTCTCCAGTTTACTAAACCATTGGCAAAAACTGGTCGCTGCTCTTCCTTAAGTGGCTTCACGCTCAGTCCCTCCAAAGTCAGATCCTTCACTTACATTTGTAAATCTCTTCACTTCCATCACCCTGGTCCCATAGAAGTAGAGAATGAATTAAGCACCAGCCGCCTTCGCTCATGCCTTTCTTCTGATCTCTCTGGGTCCTCTCACAGCTCACTGATTTCCAAAAAGTCCCTCACTTGACCTTTTAGTTGTGGAAACTCAAACTGTCTGGCATAGCTCAGCCCCTACTCTTGCACGTTATTGATTCCCTTTTCACCTATACTTACATTTTATTCCTCCCTATTCTTTCATGGTCTCGGAAAAAAAGACTGCTGGATTCTGTGGAATTTTGAAGGTTGTTGGCAGGGTGAGCAGCACACCAGTAAGCTTTTTGGTGAATGCGGTTGTGGACAAGCATTTGGACTATTTTAGACATCCGGCCGGAATATTTTATCTGTTGAAGAACACCTTCTGCGTCTGCCCTCCTGCCCGTCTTTCCTCTGAAGATGGGGGAAGCAAGTATGCCTAATTCTAAACAGGCACAAATAAGTCCAAAAATTCAACTATACCCTATTCAGCATGTGTATTGTGGGAAGAAAATCACCTTAGACGCACCAAATAAATAAATAAACATTTTATTCTCATACTGGTAATTTAGCATGAGAGAAGCCAGTTCACAGGCATCATCACATTCATATACGTTGCAGAATTCACAAGATTTTACGGGATCTAAGTGGTACGGAATGGAGGTCATTAAATTTGTCAAAAACATCAGAAGATTACACAAGTCATGGAATGAATAAGAAAATACAACTTTTCAGCGTATACGGAGTGGTGAAGTTTGGATTGTTTTCAGTCACACCTTTTTTAACCATCAGTAGCATCAAGGTCGCGCGAAATTCTAAATTTCCGTTACAAGCAGTCGACTTGTTTGATTCTTCGCGATGCCCCGTTAGGCTATATAAACATCTAGTTTACCATAAATTCTTATGTCTATAGCTTCGGGTACCAGAAGAACCCACACCGACGACGCTGAGAACCTGTAAGTTTCCACATAATCATGTAATCCAACTGAATATCCATTCAAGTGTTACCATTCACAGAAATATGGATTTACGCCATTAGAATTAAATATTGTGGTGCAAAGGAATAAACATAAGAAAAGAACTGCGGACCAATGGCAATGAGTTTTCCATACTGCTCACTTTAAGGCATACAGTATTGTCAAGACTGTATATTCACTGTTTGATGAAGTACTAGAGAGGTCAGTTGCGCATCACCGTTGTGAATATGTCCACTTTGAAGTTAATAAGTGAGTTGGTCTCCTGGATTTTGCTGTCTGTACAGATTTTTGATGCCATTATGACCGCCCAGAAATATGAGTAATTCGAGGATTGGTGTATGTTCGTATGGTGAGAGGGTAAAATAAGTGAATGGGATTGGTAATTCTTGCTCACTGGACAGTAATTTCCGTGGGAGCATCGTTTCATTACTTCGAAAAGAAGTGGCATGTTTAGAATTGGTGACGTATATTCTTCATTTGTGTCCCGTTGTCATCATTGAATGTTATCTTGACGATGTTGGTATTCGAGGATCTGGGTTGAACCCTTCGATCGTTTAGCGTTCAGATTTCCAGATCATTCGGTAAGTTTTCATCATAGTTTAGTTTCTTCATAGTCTAATGATATCTTCATGCTGCAACTGTCTGAAACTTTGGTAGAAAAACAACAAAAGCAGGTGTAACCTCCTCATCCCTTATACTGCTGTATACAAATGAACAATATTCAAGCAGTGACCGGACACATGTTTTATACAGGATAACTCTTGATTCGGTGCTGCAGAAGTTCCGTAATAAGAAACCCACCAGTTTACGTGATTTCGACAACTGTGTGAGTACGTGCTCACAGAAGGTTAGGTTGTGAGAATATCGGAGCCCTAAGTCTTGTATGGACTTCAGTTTTGGGAGTGAATGCCCGACTATCATTAAGTTTAGCTCTAGCCCATAGTCACTTATGCATATCCAGCCACGTTTTTGTGCTGAATCCGAGTCGCCAGATGCTGCACCATTCGCTTACATATCTTAGTTCCTCTTGCATAGTACTAATGATCAGGGTTAAGTCACTGCTAAGACATGTGTATACCACCTTCAGGTCATCCGGATGTAAGAATGGCTTGCCTACCTTGAAACACTCACATATACTACTGATGTATGTTATGAAGGGAAGTGGACGCAGGACGCTGCCCCGGACAACTCCACTGGTTATTGATTTAGGCTTTGAGATAGTTGAGCCAACTTCTGTTATCTGGTAATTGTTGCGAAGAAAGGATTTTAACCAGTCTAAAAGTGGATTACAGATCCCAAGGGATCTTAGCCTATTGATGAGCCAGTTGTGTGGGACTCTGTTGAAGGCTTTGGTGATGTCGAAGTGAAGTATTATCACTACCCTTTTCTGATCCCTTTTGCTGGTGATCTCGTTAAAAAAGTCAAACAGGTTTGCAGTACAAGATCTTCTTTTCAGAAAACCAAACTGCGACGAGTCGATGTGGTTAGATTTCAGCAGGTAATCGGACATTTGATTTCCAATCACCTTTTCCATAATCCTTGCGATGACCGGGGTTATGTTAATAGGTCTGTAATTGCTAAGGCTAGTCTTGGCCCCTGACTTCTGTTTTGGCAGTACATAAGTAGTTTTCCACTTGTCAGCATATGTCCCGGAATCTAACGAGAGGGTAAATATTTTGAGCAGTAAAACTGCCATATCCGTACCAGTCTTTCTATAAGTTACTGACTATGTCTCGTCTTTCCCGCAGCTAACATTTGCTTTTAGGGTTTCGATCGCATCGTTATTGTTACTCACGCTGAGTTCCATGCTACCTATAGCACTACTGCTTGTACTGGTTATTTCGATGTCCGGAGCTAGGGGCATGTCAGTACTATTGAGAAACCACTCAGTGAGAAGTTCACAAATCACCTGTGGATCATTGTAACCTACACCTTTATGCCCTAGATAGTTTATTAAAAGTCTTTTGTATTTTTTCGCTTTCATAGGATGCTGCAAAGGTTTTGTGTTTTGGACAAACTGTCAAAGACCCTAAGCTTTTCAACCAGCGCTCTCATTCGGTGTCTTTCTTGAAGCGAAAGGAATGTTGTGTGTATCTGATTCAGTATACGAAATTCTTTCAAAACAAAGTACTATTTTCTTCGTCTTAGCAGTTTGCGTCAAGTTGTTTATCCATATGTAAAGTTGTTTTCAGGCCGAGCTTAGTGGGCGCAATCGTTTCCTGGGCGGAACTAATAATCTTGTAAAATTCGTCAAGGGTTTGGGACAGATTACCGCTAGTGAAGAAGTCTTCCCAACTGGAGCATCGTATAAGTGTCTGGAGGAGCTCCAAGTAGGCATTCTTGATGTCCTTGTATAGGTAGCATTTCAGTGTCACTTCGTGTGCACCCTAGCGAGCTGCTAGAAGTGGTGGAGTGCAAAGCAGTATGCTATGGTTGCTGTTTGTACGGACGGTGGCTCAATGTTGTGACAAAGTATCAGGTCAAGGGTGTTATTGTTTTGCGTGGGGAGTGTGCATACTGGTACCAACCGCCTGTGTCAATGGCTGCTAGGAGTTTGCTGTGGTTTGTGGGACCCGTGCATATTTTCCAGTCTACTCTAGGGAGGTTAAGGTCACCGTAGATTATCTTAGACTCAAAGTTTAGAGTGGCAGCGTGCTCGAATGTCTCGCAGATGGTCTCATCAACTGCTGTGGAAGTGTTTGCTGCCCTATACAAACATCCGGTAAGGAGCTTGCGTTCACCGATGGTTGTGCCTATCCATGCACATTCAGGAGTTTTATCTAGTTCAGGATTTGAGTACCTGTCAGCAATAATAATGCCTGACGCATAGATAAGACATCTGCCTCCTCTTTTGTGGGCTCCGCCCTGTCCGTATACTCCGTATCCATCGATTGTAGAGTGAGCATCTGATGTATCTGGAGTTAGCCGGGTCTCTATTATCAGAACCAGCGTCGGTTGTTTCGGGATTTTTAGGGTTCGAGGGGCTGATACTTTACTTACTGTGGATCTCGCGTTTATGAGTAATACTGTTAGATACAAGGGATATTGGGAGAATAATATATATCGCAGTTTTCCCTACCCCGTTCCAAGCTAGGTAGGTGTTCTGCTTGTTCCTATCACTGGTAAATATAAGGGAAGGTGGCGCCGTTCGGCATATACTTTACTCCAGGTTTCGCTATATATACATATATTTCATGCAACATAGGTTACATGAATACAAACCAGTTTACAGGTTCGATCATTTTGGTAATGAGGAATGACTATTATGTAGTGTTAAGCTGTACATTCAATACCGTTATTCATGGCATATAAGACGTGTGTTGAAGCGGGCGCAGTTCGAAATTAGGAATAATTCGGTTATTGTTTGAATCTTCTAATATTCTTGAAATTGGGGCCGTATCACAGTCATGACTTTGGGGTGTGTGCGTTCGTCATGAAGTTTCGATGGCAAGGCGCGCGCTGACAAATGCGATCTCTGGGATTCCATTTGAATGCGGGACTGGTTAGGTAAACCCAAAAAGTGAATAACAAAAGCGAGCAGCAGGCGAAATTCAAAACAGGAGCACAAAAATACGCAGGACTAGATCAACCATGATACATCTAGGTGAGTTCTTTGTACTGACTACAAAACCCACTTGAAGAAGTATCTAGAACCAACTATTTAGAGGTAAGCTTAGGTGGAAGAAGATGAGAGTGCGCACGACGGTAATGAAAATTAGTCTGAAGCCGAAGATGTCACCACGAAATAGAGAAACTTGAGGATTTTGGACTAAGTATTCACTTGTTATATACCTGCGCACAAACGTTTGATGAAGTTATAAACATTTAGGTGAAATTCATGGTTTTTTCTAAGGTGGTAACTACCCTTTATCTAGTCATGGGGCAGGAATAATCATGGTGTTGCTTGTCGAGTATTATCATATCGAGGCTACAGAAACAATATGGTGGTGCAAAGTACTTACATGTAAGTACCGATAAGGAAGGGCAAATAATAACACATGTTACATGATATAAAAATGCACCGACAGGCAGTCCTTTTATCAATCCTGAGTGGAGAGGTTATTTTAAGGGACGACTTCCGAGAAATAGGTGTTACGTTGTGAGATCAGTTAAGTTATGAAGAAATGTAGGTTACATTAGAGTAGCTACTGGGTCCACTGTTGCAAATCGTATCGCACCCCGCCTCCTCTTCACTCTTGGTCATTTTTTTCAAAGAAATTAGATTTTTACTTAACTGGTGCCTTCGGTCTTCAGCACTGTGTGCTTTTGCCATTGCTGTTAGTCTCCCTTGAGTCTAGGTACCAGTAGCACCGTTGTACGTGGTATTACCTTTTGTGGTTTGGCCGTCAACAAACTGATGAGATTCGTTAGATAGGAGGAATTCACCGGGTAACCGTTGAAACTGGCCGAGAGATCGACGTGCTCGTACAGGAGCGGGAAGTTTGTTCCACAGCATACTGCATTGCGTTGTGAAAACCTACATTGACGTTTTGAGCGACACTTGTTTATCAGGATGATGTACTCGCTATTACGCAGATTAAATGCCTGTGTTGATTTAAAAGTGATGGCACATTTCATCTTAGAGTCTCCAAATAAAAGGCGAAAAAGAAACGTTAGGTTGAGCTTCAGGTGTCTCAGCCAGAGTCATTCTGGTTCTGGTTTTCGCATCTTGCTTCTTATGCAAGTCCCTTGCTTTGTATTAGTAGGTGCCGAGTAAAGTTTTATTGAATGTTCTGCACTCGAATTCTGTACGATACTTTCATGTAAGCATAGATAACCGTACAACAACCATAACCTTGTACAGCATAAGTTTTGCCTCAGGTGTATGTTTCTGTGTAGAAGACCCATGAGTCTTCTGCTTTTGGAAACTATTGAATCTGCATACCCCACAAAAGTCAAACTTCTGGGATTAGTGATTCCGAAGTCTTTCACAGTGTTGTATGTCTGCAGTGCGATGTCACCCAAGTGTAGTGTTACTTCTGGGTGGGATTTATTGAAGTGGAGGATGCCACTTTTATTTGGGTTTGGAGGGAGAAACCCCGTGTTAGTGCTGCAGGAGAAAAGCTAAAGACTATCTTCAAGTCGTCTGCGAAAGGGTAGGGTGTGCCATTTTGGATAACACTTCAGATATCGTTTACATAGATTAGGAAAAGTATCGGTCCAAGCACACTACCCTGGACGACACCACTTTGCATAAGTCTAGGGGAGGAGTAGCAATTACTGAATTTTACCATTTGGAAGCGACCCTCTAAAGATGTTCTAAACCAGGACAGTAACGGGTCTTGGGAACTATATGACTGCATCTTAGTGACCAGGCGTTTGTGAGGCACCTTATCGAATGCTTGCTTGAAGTCTAAGAAAAGGGTAGTTACAAGTAGGCCTTGGTCACGCTTGCTTGTGACGTTGTCTAGATAGTCAAGATAGCTGGTGTCACATGACCGGCCTTTCAAGAATCCATGTTGTGCTGGTGAGAGTAATTGGTTTGCCGTCATGTAGTCGACAACTTCTTTCACAACCATCTTTTCCATAGTCCTGGACACTACTGAAGTGATGTTTATAGGTCGGTGGTTTTCTGTATTAGATGTTGGTCCACATTGATGCTTGGGATATATGTATGATAGTTTCCAGTTCTCAGGGTAATCGCCACTGGAGAGGGACGTATTAAAGAGCTTCAAGAGAATCAGCGGTATATCTTCGCTACCTTTTTTTAAAAAGATGGTTGGAATTCCACCAAGTCCCACACTGTATGAGGTTCGCAGCGATGCTATAGCCAGAGGAATGTTTTGTTTAGTGAAGAGCACAGTACTTATCGAGTGAGTTGATGCTGAAGGTGCACCAATGACTTTAATTTCGTCCTCCTGCCTAAAGCAGCTAGCAACCTGGTAACTGAACAGCTCGCTGATTTGTAGTGGGTCGTCATAGGGGATGCTGTTGTCGATAAATAAACTAGGGGTACTATTTCTGGAGATGCATATCCGGGTTTTCGTCAGTCCCACTAGTGCTCCCCTACCACCACTTTTGCTGCATTGGATGCATTCTTGTTCGACTGCTTCTAGTGTTCTTTCTACCTTGAATGTGTCGTTTGTGTCTTTGAGTGTGACAAGCGATGAAAAGTCATTCGACTTGTGATACTCTCTGGCATGGTTTCGTATGCGGTTTCGTACTTTCGTAGGTGTATAGTCAACTCTGTTTTTCTTAATTTCTCTTTGGGACGGTGGAGCAATATGGTCTTGATCTGTGTCTATATATTCATAAAATAGATCAGAGTTCTTTGGCTGAACTGTTGGTAGGGTAGGAGCTCCAATCTAGACAGCACAGAAACGATTGTAGTTCGTCCCATTTGGCATACTTGTAGTTTCTGGTTAGTACTGTTCCTAACTTTTGGGCTAATCATGGAGGCAGCATGTGGGTTCGGCTATAGGAGAGGCGGGTAGTGGAAAAAACCAGGCCGAACACTTGTGTGTCAGGGATGTAGTAATTTTGAGACCAAAGATGGCTCATCTGTGGGTTGTACGCAGTGTTACAGGCCAACATCGACGCGTCGCGTTATTATGCCTATCGTCATTAGATTTCGGGTCCTGGGTTGTGTTTTTGAGGGGAAATTTCTTCCGACCATTCCCCGGGTACGTGTTTCTGCCGTCCGGCCTGTATCGAATGTGGCTGGTGGAGGTTGCCACTTTCGGGGTCGCACTGGTTTTATTCGCATTCCTGTTTTCATTTAGCATGGCAGGTGAGTTCATTCTGCTGGTTTTAGGCCTCTCAAAGCTACTATTTCAAAAGGAAGCAGTCTGTTTTGGTACAGAGGGTTTGTTATTGTTTGTATTTCTTTGTGTCCTTTAGTTGCTACGACACCTGAACTAGCGTCTTGTTCAGTTAGATGGGGATGAGCCTAGGTCTGCAGAAAGGGTGTTGGTGGGTCACTGTTGGTAGGTACATGAAGTTTTTTCTTCTTAAGTGGCGTGCGCACTGGCGGAGTGCTGTACTCACGTGAGTTCTGGATCTACAACCCGACGGTGTTGGCCAGCTGATACCATCTTACCTAGCTTTTGACACCTGATGGTACGCGGTGTAGGGCTTTTAGAGTCAGGTATTTTACCAAGACAATGTTGGACAGGAACTTTATCTTTGGACGGACCACCTGCTTGTTTCGCAGTGGATACATTGTTGTTGAGTACTATCTGGGGTTTTGCATTTTTCCTTCGAAGCGAGGTTCGATCACGAGCTATCTCAATATGTCCGAACGTATTTTTGAACTGGACACTATTGCCCATCGAAACGAATTGCCAGTAATCGATGGATGTTGTAAACTGGGACAAGATAGGGCATGTGAGTTGTAAGTCGGTCTTTCCAATCCTTTTACAGTCACAAGTAACCTGTGACACACTACAGACATCTAAGATCATAGCTTCGGCCCGTTTTGGTGATATGCTTTCCGGAACATTGTGGACGATGGCTTTTTGTAGTGATGCAGCTCGTCGCACCACCTCTGAGGTGATGAAATCGACCAGAGTTTCAGCCTTTCGTACTTCCTCACTGCCTGTATCTTTGTGAGGACCAAAAAGATAAGTAATGGGTGTGAGCTGGTCCAGTGCAGTGCGTACTTCAGTTAGCACTGTATTAAGCTCAGTAATTTTGACCTCATTGGAAGTTATTAAGTTACTGAGATCCGTGACAAAGTCAGCTATGCCTACAAAAGGAGTTTTGAGACCGTGTTTCGAAAAGATCTGTGAAGCATTCATTTTTCTTGTTCAAGCTGTCCGTTTGAGATCTTTTCGCCTTACTGCACCCCGTTAATATGTTAGTGTTTGCATTCTCTGGGATAGGTATCTCACCAGGGAAGTGTGTCTTCAGTATGGTAACTGACAAAAGGATCACAGTCGACTAGTTTGTTACACAGGCAAGTGGATGGCGGGAACAGCATCTAATGACTGATCCCCAGGAGGCCGATTCAGGAATAGGTATTATTTCTACGATCAAATGAAAGCCCACTGGGGAATTGACGTAGGAACATTTCTTGGAGAATTACTTCAGTGGATTGCTTTCCCTTCCCCTTTGGATGTTGCTTTTTGCACATTCATTAAAAACACGACTTCCACGTCTGCCTACGAAATTCATGCGTGTGAGTGAGCACCAAAAATCAACACGAAAATTAACATGCATAATTTGCATATGACGTGCCATCTGCCCTGTTTCAACCCGGAGACTTCCACCACATGGGACGAAGAACAACATTGCCAAATAATTTTTACAACTAAGTGTGAGAAGCATGCTTGTAAGTATGATATGCGCCTGGAAGTTCAGGGATATATATTACTATTATCACGATTAAACCTCCCAACAATCATGACATTCTTCATTATTCATTGCTAAACTGCGCCACTGTTAATATACATGGCGAAAATATTGCAGAGCGGGTAAAATGATGCAATAACGCAGAAGCCAGTTACTAATTATTCCTACTTGCAATGTACCCACGTTCTGACTGGCTGGCTAGGGGATCGATTATGAGAGGTGCAACATAACGCTGCAGCGTGTCAGATCACCTAGATGCTTGGCCATGTGCTTTCGGATTAGCAAGATAAAACTGTGAAGGCCAGCTTCAATGTTGAATCTCGTCGGACCTCACACCATCGACTTGAGGAGTAAAATCCCGCCATTATCACCAGAGGGACAACTTCATTTTGGGTTTGTCTTTATTTTGGCCTGACTGTGTATCACAGAAACGTCCCTTGTGCTTAAATGTACCTTCCGAAGGATGTCTTGTTCATTTATCATTTGGCGGGTAGCTGCTTAAGCACTAAGGTTTTAATGCCAGAAACATTTATCAAACTCATTCAACAGCTATATGAAGACAACATGTGCCAGGTGATTCATAACAGAAAGCTCAGTGACGCCGTTGAAGTGAAGACAGGAGTAAGGAAAGCCTACGTGCTACCACCGATGACCTTCTTGCTTGTGGTCTGCTGGAATGGAACATACAAAAACCATGAGCAAAACAAAGAGGGACATTCACCAGCCGCACCGATAGAGTGACATAGAAAATTTGGATTTCGCCAATGATTCGTGTCTAATGTCCCGCCGCACGAGCTGGAAGATCTACAGACGAAAACAAACAAGTTGAAGGAAAAGGTAACGAGGACGGTACTTCAAGTGAACGTAAAGAAAACAGAGATGAAGAACACAGCCAACTAAATACAGCAACAAGCATCAACGGGAGAAACCTAAAGGAAGTAGTCTCTTTCACCTAACTGAATAGGCGGCACCGTTTCAACTGCAGGTGGCGGCACAAATGAGGACGTTAAAGCCAGGATCGGAAAGACAGTAAAACAGGCCTTCATCAAGCTGAAACCAGTATGGTGATCCACTGTACCCGGCATAAAGTGTGAACAAGATCCGGATTTTCAGGCCAGTGCTTCCATGTGATGCTTGGGAGACTTGGAGCGTCACGGAAAGCACTTTCAACAAACTACAGACATACACCAACAGCTACCACCTACTGTCACTCAATAATGAAGATCAGATGGCCAGAATAATGGGAATGAGCAACAAGGAACTCACTCTGGCTGGCAACGAACCAATCAAGAGCCCATCACTCAACAACTATGCAAAAGAAAGTGGAGATGGATTGGGCATACACTGAGAAGACCGTTTGGGGACATCACGCACCAGACCAACCCCTCAAGTGGAGGCCAGATGGGAAACGACAAGTTGGGCATCCGAGGCGGGGTTGACGTGACGGAGATCGTGTGAGGAAGAAAGCTTCTGGGCAGTGGTGGAGCCAGGTTCAAAAGACTGCGGAGAAAAGGGTGAAGTAGAGAGGTGCTACTGAAGCCCTATGTTACATTAGGAACCCAAGGGAAAAATAACGATGGTGTGATAATAACTATTCTTACGTTAGGATTTTAATACGACGGGAGCTAGTTTACAGACATCATTACATTGATGTATGTTGAAAAATCTGCAAGATTTTACGAGTTCTGAATGGTGCAGTGGGGAGGTCACTAAGTTCTATTGAAAACGCCGGAAGATCCCACTAGTTGTCATACGAACAAGAAGACATCACTTCTCAGCATATGAAGCGTGTTAAAGTTTATGTCCCTCTCAAGCAGCCTTCTTTCCATTGAGGGCCGAATACCATATGAATCCTGGGGCAGCGTAAACGGCAGGGACATCCCTATTTGGAACGCGAACCATGGCGACCGCTGGCATATTTAACACTTGTGGAATGACCAATCGAACTAAACCCTGAAGAACTGAACGTCGTGTCGTATAATTAGTGAGCAACGTTCCCTTGAGATCGACGTCTGTATCGATGGAGAAATTTCTTGGTCTGGATTGGCCTAGGTTGCGCGTAAACCATAGTTGCAACTTAACTAAATGTGGCACGCCTCGTCCTTGCACTGGCAACTTAGGCAGTCTTCGGTTCCGCTTCAGCCAAAATAAAAAATGTCACCATTCAGATCCCAAGGAGTGTAGAAGAATTTCCACAAACAGTGTGGTCAATATAGCCACTAAAATCCAGTTATTTCGGTCTGAACGCAGGAAACAGTTCAACAGGACCAAGCTGGCGTTTCTTGTATTCTACTGTATAGTTCCCTGAACTTCCGTGAGTCATGCACGGGCAGAGATTTTTTCAACAGTATCAAAACATGGTTTGTAGTAAGTCTGTGATAGAATTTTTGTAAATCTGTGGTACTATTAAACAACAAGTTAAGTCAAAATTAAAAAGGACCATAACAATGCCGATGGGCAACTTTACAGTCCAAAACGTTCTCTGGTACGAAAACGTACTATATGGCAAAATGTTGATTGGCCAAATGCAATTATTAAGTACCTGAGAATCAATAAGAATACTCCCAACAAGATGGAATCAAAATTCTGTCCGCAAGAATCGAATCAGTCAATAAGCATTTCTAGCAGACAGTCATAAGACAAGCAGTCAATTCACAGGGTGACGTTAAGTTGAGCCAAGACAAAATGTCAGGAGCAGTAAAACAGCGCCAGGTCGTCAACAGTGCAGCATCCCACAGTAGCAAGGCGAAACATCAAGGATAATCCTCAATCAAAAGAAAGACAAGCAGAGAGCGTTAAGTCAAGGAAGACAAGCGAATGATGAAATAATATTACATCTGTCAGGGTCAAAAGCGTAATATACATAATGAGGGTAAAAATACTTAAATAAATATCAATGCGGTCAAATAGAGTCCTCAGGAGGGATTTTGAGATAATTTTTCCACTACACCGGCTCCCGAGATCCCTGCAGACACTCAAGGACACCCCTAAACGCATTCAGTGGTGGCTCTGCCTATATGCAGTGTGGCGAATCCCATCAAATATTAATGATTGCGCCACTTTATTTGGTGCCTGGTTGCGCAGGATCCCGCTTTCCTTTACTGATAAGGTCTCACAAATCTAGAAACCGAACCGTTCTGCCTAACGCGGTTGAAGCTCAATTTATCTTTTCTTCTCGTTTCACATGATATATCGGGAATGCAGAGTTTTATCCTTTTCAGGGCATTGAAGAAATAATCTTCGTAATTGCGTGTGTGCCATTCCTGGGCGAAACGCGGATCCAGATTTTTCATTACATAATGAGAGGACGGTGAAACACAACTTCATCTTTTATGGACGCATGCGGACCTGTCTTGCAATTTCAACAACTACTTAATGAGCTCATCATGTCTGAGGATATTTGCCTACTTGCTGACGACCAATCTATGAACAGTGGCTTCACATATGATCGTACTGTTACTACAAAAACAGGATGTAGCAGTAGTGATGTATCTGCGTCGTTCTGAAATTAAAGAGCATAAGTTGGGTCATAAGTTAATTGAGAAATTCACTTGAAACGGATATATAGCGCCTTAGAAAACGTGACGTGCTTTGAAGGTCTATAGCTGCTATGATGTAACCCTCACGTCTCTACTAACTAACTGATCTCCAGAAATTACACTTCTTCCCCATTGAACCAGGATAAACAAAACACATACTTCCCACCCCATGTACACAAAGTGTCGCTACTACCCCAACAATCATGTTGCCGTGACAGTTATTTCACTACAAACATATCCTGTTCCACGACCTCTCACCGACCTCCGCATGATAATGCTGAAATGAGTGCCTTATGACCACCGCCCGTTTCAAGTCGTTTTGCGCCCCATGAGTAGAGGCTCAATTTAGAAACATATGTGAATTATTGGTGGGCCAGGAGATAAAGCACGATATCGAAATACCCCAACAAGATGGAAAGGATACAGTAGATATGATGACCGGACTCTGGGAAACTACCCTTATTTGAAAGGTAGTCAAAAGCGGTTGCCGCGTTTGGGCATGCTATGATATTAGGCGACAAAGTTGGTTTTGGAGAGTGACTTCGGATGCCTTGCGACCAATGCCAACCACTCGAAAATCTTTTCTGAGTGCAGGTCTGTGGGATGGGTATGACCATGCTGTTGAATAGAAACTAGTGAATACCTTCTCATCACGCTACACATCCCCTGAACTCCAACTATGTACTCAATAGCTTCCCTTCCTTTGAAAGCACAGTAGTTACCACCTCTTGCGGTAACCTATCACGTGCACGCCAAAGTTCGCGAGGATTTTTAAACACAAATCAAAGTCGCAATGCTTGGTCAATGCAGAGCAGCCCAAGTTTTATTTTGAGAGTATTGAACGGGGACTTTTTGAGTGCAATATTCGTTACCGACTGACTGTTTCATCTCTTTTTGTCCTCGGCATTTTTCCATCATCCACACCACTTTTTATACTTTTCAGGCAGCTAAGCCACCTCTGTTTCCTCTTCGCGCTTCTTTCTCGCCCACGTGCGCTTTTATCTTTGTGAATCGTGTCAACGCACCCCCACATTTAAGTACTCTCCGCACTTTCTGATTGAGACTTGAAAACGTCCACCGCTTCGCACGTCAATACACAAAGTCTAGGGGACACAACCTGTATCTGACTGCCAGTTGCCTTGTCGACGGGGTCAAATGATAAAAAACCCACCTGACCACATGCCTACAGCCCACGTCATCTAATTTGAATGTGTGATGCTTCATACCACACATGAATCGCCTTTGCATTTTCAGCACTGACGTTTAGTGCATTGTTTTCCACCCAGTGTTGAAGTCAGATAAAACTGCCTTGAGAGGTGAATCTGTTGTTTATATTGATGATTTCTCTCTCTTTACTGAAAATATTCGCGATGCTGGTCCATTTGCCCCACTGCGGTTGTAGATTGGTGGTACATCAATGACCTTTTCCAGAAACATACTCATGAGGTGGAAAGATAATTATGATAATGAAGGTTATTGCAAAATCCTCAGGTGCAGATATAGTTTTCACATTTGCTGGTGAAAAATGCTTGGTGGTGTTGCTTACTACTTTTTTTTCCTCCTATGTAGTGGCGATCTTCAGGCTAGAAGAAGGGACATTTTACACCACACACAAATGGTGCAAGTTAAGTTAGGTGTTGAATTTTTGTGTCCATTCACGGGTATCATAAAGGTTTCAGTGAGAAATGAAAACCGTGCTTAACGGATATGCAAATGCGTCATGCACATGATGAGGGGAAGCAGTTCAACGGGTTTGTTCTCAAAGAAGTAACGCTGGCTGATTTCCCCGTAAATTTTCATTAAGTAATAATGGTTAACATTTACACATCATTTTTAAAGGCAGATATAAATTACTGTGCAAATTACATATTTCTTAAAGGCAGGTGGCTCCAATCTCCACCTACTCATTCACTGGAAGACACTTATTTCAAGTTATTAGGAAGTAACGCGGGAGCAGAATAGGTATTCGCAAAGTGACAAGATAGACAAGTGGAATTATTGTCTTCGCATCAAGAAAAATACCGGGACTTGTGTACAATCGTTGCGTGTATCGCCTGGAGAAAAATGAAGCTTGCAGCCAATACTCCCGCTGTCACACCTAGTTTGTTTTGTGTAAGAATGATGAGGGAACGTTCATCAATGAACATCTGCACGTTGTCCGCTACTTATTGTTCTTCGCTGATCTCAGAACTACAAGGTTTACATATTCTGGCACCAGTGTACGTCAGAAATTCATAGGCCTGCTTCAAACTGCTAATGAGGTGGTTTCTAAACCTCCACACATCAACGGCTTCACACACAGTGTGGGTAAACGTCATGGATCTGTGGTTAGTTTAGAAGCTTTGCTGAAGTTACATTACCCTATGAAGTTCAGAAGTGTGGATTTTATCGGCTGATCATTAACATTCTTGTATGCCACAAGTCTTCCTACGCTACCAAGATGAAATAGGCTAACTAACATGACTATTTTAAGTGAGTTATCAGACTAGGGGTACAATCCACGCTATGATACACACACTTTTCGGCTGTTCTCCAAGGTTTCACTTGTTTTTAGCTTAAAAAAATCTGTTCCACTAAGCTGCAGAGTTCCGGAAGTTGGGAGTATCTCGACTAATAGAGCCTATCAAGCTGAATACAGGCCACACTGATATGGGTGAACTCTTAGATGATCAGTATCTCCAAATCTTTCCTTCGTCGATCATCTCTTTAGGAGTATTAGGATATCTCACCAGTGAAGTGGGAATCTCGCTGGTTCACTTGGGCCTTGAGGTAGTACAGCGCATACAGTTGCTGCTCACAAACGGTACCTTTCTGAAACCGGAAAAAACCCATGCTTTGGCGCTGAGAAAAGAAGCATCGATCTTGGCTGAACCTTTGAGTAGGATGTTCAAAGGTTCTCCAAGAAAGTGGAAAGTGCCCAATCCTCGGAAGTTGGTCCACATAACACCGGTCTTTGAAAGACGTCAGACAAGCGACCCTTGGAGATAAAGATCGGAGATGCCTCTTATCCGTGTCCTCCGAAGTAATGCAATCTTTAGTTTGCGGTGGACTGAGAGACGACCTTATGGGTATTAACCTCTTGACAATGGTAGCAATAGTGGTATAGTGATCGCTTTATTCCAAACAGCAGTATGTGGGTCTTAGTAAGTTCGCCACCGGAACAGTATATTCGAGCGAATTAATCACTGCATCCAGGTGATATTAATAATAATAGCATTATTAGAGGCAAAAATGATGAACGGTCAGTTGGTGGTGGGTTAGCCTCCCATCCAGAATGGAGGATGGGCAGAAAAACTAACTCGAGTGTGGTGGTAAGGGTTCTGTCAGCCAAAACAAGAAACAGTCACTCAAGATAAGCGTCCAACAACATGGATTTAGGAAGGGGTAATCCAACATTACCAACCTGCCTACCGCCGCAGTGGATAGATGGTATGGTATTGTCGGCCGCTGGGGTGGAGTTGGTACCATTTCTGTCAACTCTGCCAGAGCGTTTGACAGTGTTTGTCGCAGTCACCCCTTTAGTAAATTAAAATTGATCAGGATTGGACCACCCCTCATTGGCTGGTTGTCCTCACACCCACGTGATCGTTGATTTAGAGTTCTAGTGAGTTTCTCCATTTCTGAAGAAACAGAATGTCCTGGTTGGCTTCCCCAGGGCGTAGTTCTAAGACCACTTCCTTTTTTGGTGTGCCTAAACGACACACCTCAGCACGTTTCTTCTGAAATCTTTCTTTTATTGTAGTGACGTGAAACTAGAAGGAAGTCAGAGGTCGGTAAGACAGCATTACTCTGCGAGACTTAACTAAACTTCACAACTGGACAATTAATAGCGGACCCATATTTAATCTTGGAAAACGCAAGGTTACACAGGTAAAACGTGATGCATGTCACATCTATAGCTTTAAGGTCGTTGAACTTTAAGCGTTGCAGGCCGAAAAGGATTTGAGCGTTTTGGTCCCCCAAGACCTAAAATTCTGTGCCAGCAGTGACATAAACGTATTCCGTGGGAACCTGGAGTCAGTAACCTACTGACTATTTTTTAAACAATTCGATAGAAGATGTCTCCATCTCATTCTCAGCGGCTTCATAAGGCCACACCTTGAGCACGGCACAGTCGTCTCCCCTCCCTTTCTGCAGAAAGATAAATTAGAACGCGTCCAGAGATGCTTGACCAAAGCCGTTGAATTAATTAGGTCTGGAACATGAAGGATGACCGGTTGTGCTTGGCATGTATCCCCTTGAATACTGAAGACCGAGAGGGGGCCCATGTCATCCTGAAAACCTCTGAAGACCAACTTCGTCACTTACCGAATTTGTTTGTAGCGCCAATTTTAGAGGACGCATATAGAAACTAATCCTAGGACGTAGCAGGTTAGATACAAAGCACAACTTCCATTTTCGAAGAGATTTTAAACCATAAGATGCTCTTCTTCTGGAAGTGATCCACGTTACTTCACCTGTATCCTTTAAACGCTTGAGGTGTGGGTGGGACCTGCTCAGAACTCACTGAATTATATATTTTAACCGCCTCTGTTTGCTGTCTATTTAGGTATACACAGATTAACAGCAACAAGAAGTAGTGAGCCATAGATTCTAGATGCGGAAGCAAGTTAAGCGAAACCATTTGAACAATTCAGCAAAGCATTACATTCGGATTTTTCTTGAGGTAATGCTAAAACTTGCAAACCAATGGAAAATAAGTACGAGTCATCATATACTTCCGAAATGGTCAGTGAGAAGGAAATGTTTGCTTGTCTTATCAATCATAGTTGCTAGATTGTACATGTAACATCATTGTGGCGTTTTAATTACTACCGCATATCGTGACTGTAGAAGAAATGTCGACTGTATCAGACATGCAGGAGGCGGAGACTCCAGATGAGTTAGTTAAGAATTTTTTGTCAAATCTTGAACGAAGGCATAGAAATCTTGTCAAGCGGAAGGTATGTCTGACTTTTTCCTGACTTTTCGTAGAGCAAACTAGATGGCTATCGCGAAAAACTTCAAAAGGGCGAGTCTTTGAAAGATGAGCAAAGGAAAGCTGTTGAAAGTTACGATGGTGTTGTGCAAAACATTTCGTTTGTCCAGGAAGTTGTGACCCAAACTAAGGATCTTTTATCAAACATGGAGACGTTGATTGACAAACAGATGTCCCAACTTGAAGTTGAACATGAGAAGCATACACTATCCTACTTGAGTATGCACATATGTCTGCAGCGCTTCCTTTCCTCTTTGGATATTCCAACAGTTCGTGCAGCCGTGGCGAAGTCTTCATCAGAAAACAGTCTGAAGCTACTTGATGCAGTGCGTGGTCTCCTGACGCCACCAGTAGTAGGTAATTGGCCTGGAGCCAGTTCTGCTGCTTTGACATCTACTCCGAATTTCCTCCAGACGCGAGAGGATCTTAAGGCTGTAGCCGCAAATACTTATGATTTCACAGTTGGGCGTCCGGTACCTATTCTGTTACCAAATGACATGGATGACTTTGGGAAGAAGCGTACCACTTTCAAGGATGTTCGGAACTTATGCTTCCGGTTACTGGCGAATTCTGTTGTTCAGCAGTCTATGGGCCTCATTGAGGAGTGTGAGACAGTAGGCATGGCGGAGCAAAAATCATCAGCCGCTGTTGAGGAAACCACTCCCTGTTCTGAATTCCCAGAGCCTGTTGAAATACCTATCCCGCAACATGATTACAGATCAGTCGCTGACCTTAGTCACACTTCTCCGACCGCTGAACCAGTTGACCAAGTCTTAAGACCCCTCAGTAGTACTTTTAATTTTATCCAGGTAAGCGGCAAACCATGCATATATTTAAGGAACGTATTTGATAACATTTGTCTTTTGTAAAGTTAACACCTCTTAACGTGGGTGACTTAATGAGCATACTATAGGAAAATAGGTAATATTGCGCTAATCTACCTGGAACGTTTCTATAGTGTTAGTATTTAGCAATTGCAATTTTGTGTTGCACTTCTGAACGGTGCACGTTTTACTTCCTTCATAAATGGTTAACTGATAGGTAACGGTTACTAGAAATGGTTACTCTGTACTGACTTTCTGCTGCAGAATATACAGTTAAGATCGCAAGTAACTTTCAGAAGGTTTTCGTGTGTTGGGTTGCATTTCTGTTCAGTATACGAATGCAGTCGTATCAGCTGGAATAAGCGCCATAGCAGTTTAATTCTGTCGATGGAGTCTCAACCCAGCAGTAATACGCGAGCAGGTGTTTTTACATACGCATGTTGGATAGTTGGCAAGTTAATTTTGGGCCAGACCTAGTCACAGGATGTCAGTGTTAAAAGTGTTACCGACCACGAATGTTCACTTTCTATTTTCGTCTGACGTACTATAGTGGCATTTCATCCCTTTTCTTACTTTACAAGGATTGGTCCAGTCACAGGAGTCTCAGCGAACCTAGAGTAATGTAGCCGTGTTCGGTGAAAATGCTGATAAGATGTCTTCTACACCAGTTTATGTGCGAGTGGAATTCATTTCTCATTGCCAGAATGCAGTTCATTTCTCGGCAACTGATCAGTATTAGTTTTTCATCTGTTGATCGAGATTAAAGTGGTTGAGCACGTTAACCGCTTCAATTATTTGGGGAGTTGGATGAGTTCTAATGCATCACTGACCGATAATCTCCGCACAGATATAACAGGCTCACTTGTTTTTCTGCAACTAGCTGTGGTATCCAGGTGTTCGATCTGGTGCTCAAGGCTGTTGAGCAGGTTTGTAGTGAACCACGAGGAACCTTCAAACTCGACCACCAGTACCTTCGTAGGATGGTGTGTCGCAGAATCACAGCATCAATGTATAATTCAGGCGTAGTTTCAAACGAGTTGAAGTGAGTCAGTCGATGCGGTTGGAAAATTCAACTGTTTGTTAGGGCATGTGCTGCGCATGCCTAGTCACCTGCTTGTGAGTTAACCGGAGATTTAGGTTTGAGTAAATGTTAAAGGCAACCAAAGTCTCGAATCGAGCTGCGTTGAGTAATGTGGACTCCCTGGTTGGTGTCGACGTGTAAACCTAGATGCATGGTTGGAGACTAGACGATACGGTTGAAAATCAGTGGTGCATAAGCATTCATACATTTTCTCCATCCCAACCGTGGCATCATATTTCTCTATTTTATATTATCCCTTCCTGTCTTCTGGTGACTTGCCGTTACTGATTATTTCACGTGTTGCCTCTCGGTGCATCCTCATTATATGCTGACGCGAAGTGTGGCAGAGTGTACAGGTACGGGGTGATATCAGATCCCATGTCGATATCGATGTACTGAATGCGATCTGCAGTTTACATTGATCCACATAGTTGACTGCACTGCTCATGAACACGTTAATAATCCCACTTAACAGTGATCTCAATGCAAAACTCTGGTCATCTAATTTCGTCCGTTAGGTTGATGCAAATGTAGTGGGGCACAAACCTAGGTATGTTACCCGTGAATTCCAATGATAGCAAGCCGAACTGGATTATTTAAATGTACAGTGGTCGATTATCAGATAAAAGACTGGTTTGAACAGGTATCTCAAAGATAAGGCGAGATGATTGATAGTTTTGAGCACTACAAATGAAACTACATGGACATCGATGGACTGAGTTTAATCAATATCCAGACATAGATACATAAGGGTTATTCACTGCCCACCAACCTACATCTTTTGACACTGCTGGTATGTTCGTTCGCTAACCAAAAGGTTAATGTCATACAAAAGTCACCCAGCTTTTTTCATATAGACCGTCTGTTGCACGGAGCTCATATCAGGATCTTGTGTTCGTTTAGGATGATTCAGGTTTGGTGTAGTGAAACACACAGCAAGGTTGTAAAGCTTATCATTTTAGAACAGATTGATTATCGCTGTACGACTCCCAACACAAGAGTGGAAAAGGCTGTTGATGCCTTCAAAAAAATTGTGACAGCAGTCGACGAAGTCCCTGACTATTGGTCTGAGCCATGTATGAAGATGTAGACCACCTGGTTAGGGTTACCAAGACAGAGGAGTCGGTGGTTTAGGACTCTTGGTGACATGGCCGAAAAGGGGTCACAATAGGTCAAGTATATTCATTCTTTGACGTCTTCTAAAGCTTAAATATTCGCACTGACTTTTGTCTTCAAATTGTTGATTCTCATACAAACTTTTGTATCAGTTTTTTTCACCTGTTTGTATACTCCTGTGAAATGTGGCAAATTAAACCAATGTACTTTATATGAGGTTCTACGTTGATTTTGTGTTTATCTGAAACGAAAAAAGGCAGTAGTGCCAGACGGTATAGTACCAGATGTATTTAACTTTTGTTGACTGGTGTATGAGAGTCCAAGTCTTTAGGAAAGGTGATAAGTCCTCTTGTGACATTCCAAGGAGAATCAGCCGGACGAAGTGTCTAAAGTCGTAGGCTCTATAATATTCAGACGGAGCTTGGGAACAACATATCCGAGAAAACCAGACATTTTATAACTGGCTTTGGGTGTATCAACCAGATATTCACCCTCCACCGGGTTCTGGAACACTGGCACCGACGCGCGACACTGGTTGTTGCATAGGCCGTATGTCATGGCTTCGTCGGGGAGGTGAAGAAAGTCAGTTGATGAAGTGAACCTTAACGAATTCAGGTGACAAACATGTAATGCACATGCCTAGTCACCGTCTGCGTCGCGCAATGTTAGTTGAAGTAGTGCAGACTAGAAAACGGTTCGCGGTGACCAAACTGAAACGTGGCATTGTTGTATGGAGTCTTTGACGATTGGTCTGAACCGTGTAGGGAAGTTTAGACTTCTCGGTTGGGTTCCGGGTGTCAGCAGAAACCAGTGGTTGGATACTCAGGGCGACATGACTCAATCAATATCAAAGGCACAGAGGCATCCACGCAGTTTCTTCATCCTGATCATCGTAGTGAACCCAGTATTTTACTCCCATTTCCTCTCTTTCCCACTTTCCACTACTCGACTAATTCTTCATTGCTCTTAGTGTTTTATTACTTCATATGTTGATATGGCGTGGCAACTTGAACCGTCACGTAGTATTGCGTGGTCCTATCTCGATCCTGGTAACGTTAACAGATGAGTCAGTCGACAGGCTTGTGTACTTGTACCAAATGAGACAGTTAGGTAATACGATACATACTGATTCACTGTTGATAATTAAAATATCCATACCAATGTATGTTCTCTTTATCTATGCTAGGATATCACTTACAGTTGGAGCATTTAGACAGGAAGACCTCGTTCAAGTAGTGTAGTTGATATACATCTGTCCTATCCTTGCTCATTCTGGCATTGTCATACATGTGGCATGCAAAATGAATCCAGGAAAAGTTTTTCGCAGGAGGTTTTGTCAAGAATTTTGTCTTGCAGGGTTATGTTTGTTTACAAAGGGATCAACTGAAGGCCGATCTCTGCACTCATACGCAAGCACTATCACAACCAATATATTTTTTCAACAGACTTAAATGAAAATGGCAGTTGGATTCTTTTGTGACAACTACCAATTGTCGTCAGTCTAAACCCTCATATATCTTTGTAAAGAAATTCGTAGGATGAATGACATATTAATTACTCTTAATAAGTCATACCACTGTAATCTCCACTAATTGGTAATGTTGAGTATCAAGTTAGTTGATATTGCGAGTGTTAGACGCCGATATTTGTTTGATTTACAAAACCAGGAAAGATATAATGTGATCAGTGTACTCATTCAGTTTTGGAACATGTCAGGCATTTCTCTTTTGGCTGATTCTAGAACATGACGCTGTGACTCGTTAACGTTACTTGTGGGTCATTGCGTTACTCACTTAGGTTCAGAAAGCCAGGTAGTATCGTTAACTTCAACACAGCAAGCACGACTTAATGTCTGGTTCACGAACCCGCATAGTCTTCCCAACCATCTTTTTCATACAATTAGTTGCCTTTATAAATTCTTACGAAGCAAACATTGTGGGATGAATCGAATTCATTTCGTGTGCTTAAAATCTACTTACGCATTAAATTTGAAATTGCATACAGTAAGCCGTAAGTGTCCACTACAAGTCATTTAATAAATTTCAACAGTGAAATCACTAAATCCATCTTCTGCATCTAGACATTTATATAATATTAATCCAACATCCCTGACAATATGTCACTGTAATAGGTAAATCCTGACTGCCATCCATGAAGGTTTGTGAGTACTGAGTGTCCAGACGTACTGTTTTGTTTTTTCACATGATTGGGACAGCTTTCTCAACTTCAGCAAATGTGAAAGATCAACCTCTATGTCTTACTCATCTTTTACTGGATAAACAACTGAGAGGTTACTGTAAGACGTTTGGACTATTTTTCGGTGTTCTACTTTGCGATTCAATAACTCACTCTCTGAGACTGCTAGTCATCAGTCCTTGTCGACAACAATCTGAGTAATCACCGCTCTTTTCAAATATTCCAAAGCAGACTATGTATGAAACCAGTCTACATAAAAGTAGGAATTGCTGTTGTTATGAATAATACTTACTCTCAAATCAAGCATAGCAGACATCTAACCATTTGTGTTCAGCAATGCGGATACGGCGTGGTCCAAAAGTGCACTGCTGAAATTCAAGTACTCAAAAAATGACACTCAACTATGGCTGGGGATTGAGAATTTTCATGAAATGGGTGGTACATCATCTCACCTCAAATGTGATCAGCAACGTGGTTGCTCTTGTCAGAAGTGAACTATAACTGCTTCGATTTCAGCGCCCGGTCTTGATCAGCCAAAGTAAATCACTGACACTTCATCTTTGGAAAAGTGAATCCCGTGATAATTGGCCTACCTTGTTTAGAAACGTGAGTCAAACACACTTTATGGCTTTGCTTTACATCATTACGTAGAAAGTACATTTCATAAAAGGTGCCTAAGCCATAGGTAAAAACTGAAAATCTAATCGGGCATATGGAAATCAAGTTTTTAATAACCGGGTTTTGAAGCTGCTTAAGTCTACCATGTTGTTCAAAGAAATCACTCCATGATAAGTATATAGAGCAACTTCACTACTCTGAAATCTTGTACGGATATATGTACTTAGCAGTCAAATGTCTATTGTAAATTTACGATACTTGTCTAACCAACCATTCCTTGGTGAGCTTATCGATATTCCCACTCTTCCGTTTGTGGTATGGAAGGTTACTGACAAGGTTAATCTGCAGTCGAGATAGAAGTAACTCATAGCTGGAAGTAAATTATTGTTTTCCTGTGCTTCAAGAAAGACAAATTCAGAAGGTAAGCAGCAGTGTTAAAACCTGTGTTCATATTACTTGTGTTTTCGGAAGCAAATCTATTGCTTAGAGTCGCTATGTAAAAAATTCTTATTGGACTAACATATATATATATATATATATATATATATATATATATATATATATATATATATATATAATCATCCTCTTTTCTTCTCGAGGCTTCCAAGGTTGTTCACCCACAAATTCCGGTTGAGCATCCGACTGGTTTCGTTGAAATGATGCCTGTCAATCAAGTGCCAAACAAAAGTGTTTCATGCTTCAATAACCACAACCTCGAAGAGGATAACACTGACCATCCACTGATTAACAGATTAGAACAGCAGTATGTACTAGAAGTTCCTGAAACGGAGCCACCAAAGAACGAGTTTTGTGAACGCAGTCCATCATTGCCATCAGGGGATGTGGTCAGACAGCTGTCTCCTTTAAAAGCGAATATCGTACGACAAGATGATGCAGATATAAACGATAATGGTACCAAACCCATTTCGTATGCAGATTCGGTTAGGAAAATTGGATACACCAACCCTGGCCTTCATCGACAGGCAGGCATGGATAATGTATTTCACAACAAAAGAATTGATCGTGTATTCGAGGACAATATTCGTGAACTGGAGCAGCCGGATCAAAATTTTCCCCGTGGGAACTCAAAAGTTAGTTTCCGTGGTCGCATTGCAAGTGAAAACCGAGGAGGTCGTGGCAGTACGTTTCTAACTTCACTTTTTAATTTCCTTATGATTTGTATAATTTAGTTAAATGTAGAAAAAGCAGAAATCATCAGCGACATCGGTCCAATCTTAAACATGATAAAAACGAGATGTTACAGACAAAACAACCAAAGTAAGCAAAGAATAGATGGGAATAATTTAGCTAAGTTCATGAGGATAGTAAAAAAAGAGAACAAGTAAATTTTCCCTCAGCATAATCTTTGTTACACGGCTGTATACAACTCACTGCATTAAAATGGTAAGCCGTAGGTTTTGAGTTGTCCGTTATATTAGGGAGTATACTCCCTGGCTATCTAAACCTTTCTAAGTAGTGTTTCACGCTTCTAACCCAGCGACAGTGTCAGGTGCTAGATTACGAAACTGCTCCCTACTAGCTGGACGAACGCTTAATGATTAAAACTCAACTTGTCGTTTGATCTAACTTGGATTTCAAATTTATGAACCATTGATGCAATTCAAACGTGCATAGTTATGAACGTACATGCAAGTATACACTATATGATTTCCTTTTTCTTTTCACTAGGTGGTCAAAGGCGCAATACTGGACAGCGTGGTGGTAATTTTGGTGCCCATCCCGGTCGTGGTGGAGCGTCTCGCGGAATGGCAGCGGCATACGCTCAACCTACTTATTGAACCTTATCTGAATTAAACTCGATTTACTGCTTCACTTCATTCTTGTGGTTGACTAGGCATTGCATTATGGCTTTATTTATTGTTGTATGATATTGCATTTCTCTTACTGGTTTGATGATCGCAGTATGAAAAATAGAATTACATGGCTGTGCACGCAGTGGCACGTGTGTGACTAGTTTTTCTTTATCAGCGGTCCTACAGTTCAAAAATGTTGATGATCTAGAAAATACATATTCCAAAATAATTCCTGTTTTGTTTATATTTCCCGTAGGAGAGTAGGTTGACGTTACGTGAAAAAGATCATTGTACTCCTTGAAAATCCCCTCTAAAATATTTCGGAAGCAAAGAATTTTGTTTCTGATTATCTTTTCATGATTTTAAGCAGGCTTTTCGACAAAACAGCATAGAAGACAGATCTAGTGGCGACTTAGCTAATTTTGAAATAGAAGTAAGGGTGGCAGGTTATAAATGAAGTTTGACAGTAGTGAAAAAGCAAGTGGTTGCGTTGATATTTTCCTTAAAGTTCTTTCTTGCGAAAGGATTAGGAAAGACGATATTCTCTTACCGAGACTACCGACTAAAGTACTTTCTAGCTTTTTGATCATTCGTGTGGGTTGGTTTTTTCGGTAGCATTTCCTCTTTCTAGTCTGTTTAGCAACTTGCTAAGCTATGTACACGAGTGTTTTCAATCAGTGTGTAATTTCCATTTGCTCGTCTTTGCGTCGACCACCCCCCACCCAACAAAGTACAGTGCGATAATGGCCGTCTTGGTTTGATGATTACAATCCAAGTTTGGTTGACAGGTTGGAGTGATCCTTGGAACTAGGTGATGAAGTATCCATTACTAGTTAAAGGCTGTTTTTAGTACTTCTATATTTGTTGGTGCAGGCTCTAAAGTAGAAATGCGATAGGGAAGTTGGTAATAATAATGTGAAATAGTTCTTTTGTATGAAACCAAGATATACAGGTAACTGAAATATCTTTTATCAAACATGGTTTCATAGGTTATTTAACACATTTTATCGTGTTCGAATAAGTAGTAGAATTAGTGACGCGTATCTACCGGAAATGTCTGATAATTTGACACATTGAGTTGAATGATAAGTGGAGCTGTCAGACAACTACTGATGGTAAAGACGCTTGGGAAAAATTGCTGTGAGTATCCTGTAGTTTCATCCTTATTTCCTTAGGTAGTCAACAGTTTGTAACTCGCTCAAAATGTCTCTTTCGAATCTCCACACCAAGTGTCGTCATTAGTAAAAGTTTTCCGGCTATATAAGTCCTTACACTGATTTAAATTGTTTTCAGTTATGTTGGTTTCAGCGACAATTTGAAAATCTGTGCTTGTGAGTGCCTTTTTAATCAACCAAACCCAGATGAGAAGCTTAATTTGCCCCAAATGACAAGTCTCAAAAATACTAACGAATTCACAAGTTTTCAGCGAGTTGGTATATTCATCTATTGAATATGTTTCCTGCGTTTACTCAAACAAAATAATCGCGATCTATTCAGTGTAGTCAGTAACATCTATGACCACGATAAAGAAAGTCTTAAAGCTAGGTAACTCGCTTGTTTGAGGTCGAGCTGTTCTGCAGTACTCATGCATTAATTCAACTGAGGTTATGCTCTTTTTATTCATTAGAATTCTGGCCAGTCGCTCCTACCCAATTAATAGTAGACAATAAGTAAGGATATTCATAAAATTCAGAGTCCGAGACTAGAGTAGCGAAACTAGATGAAACCTAAACACACCAATGCCGAGCTTGTGTGGTAAATTAATGTATTATAAATAAATTCTCCATGACAAGTTTACTTGCCGAGAAAATTTTATTCCGAACAAAATTAATGTCACTGATCATACCGACAGTTGGAATTTCTCAGTCCTATCACTCTCACCATTGGTTTTATTGTGTACCTCCAAAAGGCTTCCTATACTTCTAAACCTCACCTTATTCGGAAATATGAAGAATATATTTGTTTTAAGAAAATCTCAAGTGGTTAGTTAAAGATATTATTATGCATTTTGTAAGCAATATTTTGAAGGTTAAAATCATGATCTATGCCTAGATCTAATATGAAAATCTGTCTAGTATGTCCCAAAAGTAGCTTCCAAACTATTACTAATCATAGACTGAATTTGATGAAGACAGTTAGCACTAGTTAATCTAGTTCGGGAAAAAAGAATTCTGCGTGTGTAAACACACGGAGGAGTAGTACAAATACTCATTAGGATATATTTGCCTAATAATCGAAGCGACTGAGAATTAAAAAGTGAGTCACAAACGCCTGATGTCTTGCTGGTGTAAATTGTCTATAGATACGTAAATGCTTCTTAACCCATCTGATTTATTAAATCCTAGTCAAATAAACGTAGATTTCTTAATTTAATTGCTACTTTTTAAGATATAGTCATCATGGTGACGGTCATGCAGTTTTTAAAATAATTGTCAAAGGTTAACGAAATAAATTTATCTGCTTTTTTACTGGTTGGTACTTGGTTTTCAGAAAGTCGGTCTGCGCCTTAAAATCCAAGGATTATCTATAATTGCTCTTCAAAAAAGTGTTACCATTAAACAGTCAAGATTACCAACTGAAAACTTTCCAGACATGTTACGAATGCCTTTCTTTCCCACTAGAATTCTACTCAACTTCAAAAACTCTGCACTTAAATGTCACTTAAGGAGTCATGTTCATTTTGGGCCAAGTCAAGTCTTCGATTTGACTAGTGTGTGATGTGTACGTACGCAACATTTGCATGCATGCTATGTTTCACCAATAAAAGTATCCATGCATTTGGCGAATAAATGTACTACTGTACCTAAAGTCTCGTTTGTAAGAAACTTTTCTCACTAACCAGTCTGCACCAGTTATTCTGAGTATCCGCAAGTAATAGTGTAGTGGGCGTTGCTGATAAGAATGGATATAAGTAGTACATGTTGAGAGGGTGGCAGAAATCATAGGGAATTACCAACAATGGGTAGAGATCCCGCCAAGAGAAATGCAAGAGACAAGGCAGGTGTATGAAGAGCAAATCAAGAAAGAAGCAGAAGAGTAAATGAAGCATATTTTGAAGGTGACGGTTTCAGTGCAAGGTGTATCTATTTAACGACTACTGCCCCACTTGTTGACAATAAAAATTCCTTCCTGTATATCTGTCTTTTGCTTCTTTCAATAGTAGCGATGGATAGTGGCCAGTAGTGGAATCCAGGACATGTGTTTCGTTCCTTTTAGGATTTTTCAGCTGGATTTACCTGCACCCCGGTAAATGGTGAATTGTACTCGGCAGTTGACGTAGATAATGCATTCTTCATGTGTTATGAAAATATTAATGCTGAGGCGATAGTTGATTAGCTTAGAGAGTATAATCATTCAACCCACTTTTGATTAGAATCCTTAAGAAAGAAAACAGCTTTCTACAAGCATCGTTTCAGCGAAAGCCAATATAGAATGAACAAAGCAAATTTTTATAGCTTGGCATTGTTGGGTAGAAAGAGAAATCTTATTCATTCGTGATTGTTAAGAGACATAAAAAATCTTACAAATGATGCAACTGATTATGAATCAGTCTGACTTCATGCATAATGGGAAATATTCATTTATATTTAATGCGAAACCGACTAGACTAACCAGATGCACGCGAGCCCAATGAAAACGTTATTTATTTCAACAGAAATCCTGAAAATTCGGCTTTTCAAGTCGCTCAGGACACTCTTTGTTAAATTATAGATCGCCTGCTCTAATGGGTACGTCATTCTAGGATGTGTTAAAGGCAAGGTGTCTCTTCAGGCCACTTATGTATGTGTTCACAAGTTTACTTTTTCTCGTGGAGATAGTTGTATAGGTTTCACAAATTTTTCACTTTCCAAACCATCCCTGAATATTAAACTGATTGGTTGTGAGGGAAAGAATGTAAATTAACTACCAGTGGGGTTCCTGGCCACATGGAAGAGTCCTCTTTCAATGCTATCTGCAAATTTAATGAGAAGTGTTCAGGAGTGTGTTTTCGAAAATTTTGCAAGAGAGGTAACTTCAGTCTCGTTTTTCTGTGATCGTAATTCTTCTCACTTTTCTAATTTCATCATCAATAATCAGTCTAATACTGTCATCATCATTAGGGTCTATCTTTTTTCATGTATGTACAATTTTCATACTGTCAACTTCCTTACATTTCTCATTACCTAAATCGTCTTATAAAACTGCTTTCCGTCTCGAGAAACCTCTTCTCATTCTCTTCTTGGATGCTACTTTAATGATGAAAATATGTCCTATCACCTAGTAACAAAGTGTTATAAGTCTGTAATAAATATAAATTCAACTGAACGACTTTTTCTGATGTTATCGTTGAATTACAAAATTTTATTCTTTGAATTATTTCTTCTTGACTTCGCGCGCGTCATTCAGTGTCTAAAAATAGTTATTTATAGGGAATACTACGTGCTACTGAAGCCCTATGTTCCACTAGGAACCCAAGGGACAAATAATGATAATAATAATAATAATAATAATAATAATAATAATAATAATAATAATAATAATAATAATAATAATAATAATAATAATAATGGGGAATACTGATAGTTACAAGCAACATTGAAGTTCATGAAACAGTTAGCATCAAAGCTTACTTTTTTGAGAGCGCTCCATCTTTCCATTTCAAATAAGGGAATACGAATATGAAAACTACAGTTGACCCGTGAGTCTAACTCTAGGTTGGGTGACTATCAGCTTATCAAAGATGCTGATTTAAGTATGAAGGCTCATAAAAAAAGCTGAGTTGGTCATATAAATAAAGAAGAAATTTTACACCATGAAGCCTGTACTTTTAGGAACGTTTATTGGCTACAGAATATATTACAACAGTTCAACAAACGTATTGTCTGTTTAAACACCACTCTTATAGTGATCAGATAGTAAAATATAGAATATGAAGTTTGATTTTAAATCACGATTAGATCAAATAACTTATGGAAGTATTTGAATAACTCAGTGAGAAAATCATTTGCAGGACAAGATAACATCATTTTATTTCACATGATTTTCGTCAGCTGCCTACAACCTGAATAAATAAGTAAATAATCTCTATAACAAATATTAACATACATTATATGGAGTGTATTAAGATACCGCTTAATGTTAATGATGGATGGTGGCTAGCGCTGGAATCCAGGACGCACTCTTCCTCCTATCTGGAACTCGTCAGTTGGATGTTCCTGCCTCAGTGAGCGATGTGGTTCCCGCTAAGACCATGAACTGAGAAAACATAATTCAGAATACAAAGGAAGTTCTGGTAGTAAGTTCAGTCAAACTAGGTAAGAGTTATACAAGACAAGGTGAGAAATGTTCACGAATGAGTGGAATAAGATCAGATGTTGAGGTGGTAACGTAATCATGTGAAAATATTATGTCAACAGAATGGTAAGCAAGTGAGACAAAACTATTATATAGTAACGAATACGTTAATAATGAATGCTGAAATGCTAGTCAATATGAATATGAATGTTAATAAACGTAAAGTAAACCTATTAAAAATATTTTCGGGAAAGGTTACTAATTGCTAGGGTAACTGTCTCCTTGTAAATACACAGTTCATGGTGGACTCGTCGGATAGTGACGGCTTTGGCACTCCGAAGGAGGGACGAGGAATTTTGTTTGTTGACTACCATGAAGGATTTTATGACATCTACTTGATGTCGCATATGACATATGTGAAGAACTTTTGGACTGCTGAATGAGGATGGACCTCTAAGGCATGAACTCTTTGGCATGTGCTTGGCAATCCCCATAGACAATCAGCTCTCTCTTTTTCATACTTACTTGCTACCGCATGTACATGTAAATTGATACATACTTTAAGAGTTAACAATAGTTGGAAAGTTGTCTAATTAGGATTACTCAATTGAATCTGTTGTCTGATAGCGTGGGACAAGTTTCACAGCCAGATATGTTGTAGATAGATAAGTACTTAGCTATCTTTTCCCCCTATACTTCACGTTCTCATTTTCCAGTTGAGCACATATAGGCTTTACTATCATCTATTTCCGGCCGCAAATATGGGGCAAGCATACACGGATCCGTACTAGCACGTGATCAGATTCCAAACAGCTACTCCAGAGAGAGAGCGAAAGAGAGAGAGAATCCTCTGCCAATCCTCTCCAATGATCGGTTATAGCAAGATAATCTGTCTTTGACCATCGTTGATTTGGTGTCTGTAGACGCCATGTGAGGCAGTGTCTTTCCTTATGCCTGAGGTTAGTGCTGGCCAGAGACAATTGGTTGTCAGAACAAAATTTCAAAAGATGATCATGGTTGTTTGTTAGTGGGCATGAGATTCTGTAGATACCTTCAAGGTGCCTTTCCGACTGGTTTGACTTCCCTACTTGGACACTGAAGTCTCCTGCTATTATGATCGTGTCTGAACGTTTTGCTTTCTATGTTAAAGTTGTCAGCTTTTGATAGAATTCATCCTTCGCATCATCGGAACTGCATTTGGTTGGCAGCTAGGTTGACGTTACGAATACATGTCGACTAGTCTGAAGATTCTTTCTAGTCCCTACAGATCTATTCAGTCGGACAACACAAATAGTTGTAGACTGATATTCGGTGGAGAGTTGTGTTCTCTTATTCTCTCACTTTTCACCTCAACATTGATGTGGAGAATTGTCACAAGTCTTTATGTACAGACAGAACTACACCTGATAACTTATGACCTAAGCGTAAATAAATAAATGTATATGAAGTTAGCTTGATTGTAACTTTCCTGAATTATCCTGACCAGTGGACACCAAGAACAGGAGATGATAGTCATGAAATTCTAAGAGTTGTTCTTAGTTGTGTTACTGATTATCCCACAGAGGTAGACACAATCAGTTTCAATATGAACATAGTGTTCGTACAAAATATATCGACAGAAAGATTTAAATAAAGTTACTTAGGTTTGTCATCAGTATCACCAAGATTTAAATAACTTCAAATTAACTGACACAAAAATATGGAGTCGAGTTTTAGACTGAATTCTTTAAACAGTTTTCATAATCTTTCGTTCCTGGATATAAGATCAAAAATTTCTGCGTTGCAAGTCAAGAAATGTGTTCGTTGATGCTAAAAACAACAGGACCTAGCGTTAAAAGTGGAAGACATGGAGCAGTTACAAGGTTTTGGTCACAGATGTTTTCGTAGCATTGCTCACGTTAAGTGAAATCATTGTATGGGTAGCGTTGAGATCAGGCGAAGCGTACTCGACAAGAAAGGCAAGTCGACTGATGAGGTTGTGAACCTCAGTCGATTGAGACGACCTGGACAGAAACTGCGCATGCCGAGCCAAAGCCTACCTCGAAGTGTCATTTCAGGGGAAGTTGGACTAGTCTGAAAGAGTGTTTAGGTTGACCAGACCAAGGCATGGCACTAGTCGATGAAGTCCCTTCCTGTTGGTCTGAGTTGTGTGGGAAGGCTACCTGACTGCGGTCCCTGAGATGAAGGAAATTAGTGATTGAGTATTGTTGGCAATATGACTGAAAATCCGTCACAATGGGGAAAAATGTATTCTCTGTTTGATACCTAGAGGTTGAATATTCTCACTAACCTTTATCTTCAGAGAGCTTATCGTCTCACACTGATATCTTTTCTTTTCCATCCACCTGTTCTTTGTATATTAATGTGAAGGGTAGCAACTTGAGCCGATGCAATGTGTGTGTGTGTGTGTGTGTGAGGTTCTACACTGATTTTGTCAGTCAGTCAGTCCCACCATATGTGTAGGTCAACCCTCGATACAATACTTGCATGATGAATGAAACGACACAGGAAAATGAATTTGTTGAATAAACGCTTTTATCGTTATACAGAGATATCATATTTATTCCTCAGATTTGGTTCCCTACACTGTCGATTAGTACATTTTAATCAGCTGCGTCCAGCCTATGCTGAAACAGCGTATACACCACAACTATCAAACTCATTTTTAAGCTATTAACTAATTATATTCTATTTTTATGGCTTTGTTTATTGTGAGGATTAAATGTGAGGGTAGGTGAATTGATACTTGAGGCATTTTGTTTTAAATTACACTAAGGGGAAGATACGATAATGTTGAACCTCTTAGAAAAATGCTTATTCTGTAGTTCGGTCAGATTAATTAGGATACTGGTCAAGGGAATTCCGATATTTTAACCGGGAACTATTATGAAGTGATAAATATTCGATAATATATTCGTCTTACCTGAATTAATTCCTAAAAACACGGGGTTAACTGACTTAAAATTTCTGTTTATATGCATGATCACAGTGTTTATGCATCTATCAGGACTATATCTGTGGAAATTCTGTTGGATTTCGGAAACGCCATTTTATACAATGAGAATTTATCACCTTTATAAAAAACTCCGTAACTTTTAAAGTAACATTGAACAATTCAGTTGGGTGTCATGAACACTAGATTCTTTGTTCATGTGGACAGAATATTCATCTTCGTACCTTTACCGATCATTTTTGAAACGACAATCAATAAATGAAACAACTACCCATATTTTTGTATGTATATATAACTTCATTTCTTCTAAGATTGTTTTTCAAAGCAACATCACTTTCAAATTAGGATTTCAGCACCGTCACGAAGGTAATCTAATGTAGCATTACAACGTCGTTCAGTGTTATACGTCGCGATTAATGTTTCGTATGATACTTGTTTTTGTGGTATTTAACAGAATATACTAAACTTTATGGTTGGTTTGAGTCACATAGGAAATCTCAGATTTCATTGCTCAGTTCCATAAAACTGTCGGAACCAATAGTTATGAACTCGTTTAAATACTGCTTAAAATCGATAGCAGAGATACAGGTGGATTCAAACATTAGTCTAAATCTGAATATTAGTAATAATGGTCCATTTTATTTCCTTCTGTTATCTTTCTCTTATTGCTAATAAATCACATAGAAGATAAGTATTTGATCACTGGCATTATCTAGACACCACTTTATAAAGATATATATGCCTGATTTCTACATTAGTAATTTGGTGGTTTCACAATACATGTCCCATTGCTTCGAAGGCAACGGTGGTCGAACGCCTGAAGTCTTATGAAATCCTCCACTTTCAATGGCAATGTTTCATAGTCACATAATAGGATACAGAAAATTCGTTTCCGTAATAGGCAATTCAACTGTGCGAACGTCAATCAAACCACCAACTGATGATGACTGATTAAATGTTTAAAAAGGTAATATGAAATTAATGACAGATAGTGGCTAGCAGTGGAATCCAGGTCATCCAACTCTATGTAATCTGGAATTGTTTAAACCATGAATGTTGCATGGCTTTGCTGAAAAAAAGTAACTACAGTGAATATCCAAATAGTAGAGGTCCTGTGGAAAAAAACTTAAAAAGAAAATGCAGAAGACAAAAGAAGAAGTAACAGAAACTGAGAAATAGTTCATTGGGTATGTAGGAAACACAGATTATTTGCATGAAGTTCGTTTAATGCAAGGTTTCAACACTTTATCCGAGTACTGTGTAGTTTCCTGCAAAAAGCAAAATTCTCAGATTTATGGACTAGTGAATATTACTTTTACGCATTTTGGAAGTTATCATCAAATGTATGTCGATAGAGATTCTAATTTTCACAGAAGTAGGTGCTAAGTGTTACAAAACATTCTTTTGATAAGGACAATGCAGCCTTTCAGACTGATTCGAAAACTAATGGGGTTCACTCAGACTATTGACATGTGAAATAAAAGTCATATCAATGCATTATAATCATAAAGAAGATTAAAAAATAGATTCATGATGTTTTAATCAATTACTGTGTATAGTATTGTTGATTGGACCAAATTGATCGATCTCTATTGCATATGGGCTTCTCTGTGAATGCCTCAATGTAGAGAGTCGCTAGCAGTTAAATCCAGGATGCGCATTTTGTCCTACTTGGGACTCATCAGCTGGATGTATCAGGCTCCCAGTGAGCGATGTTGTTCCCACGGGATTCGAACTCGGAACCTATCGCTTCAAATGCCACAGCATTATCCGCTAGACCACCGAGACACGATAGGCGCTTCTTGTGTGGACAAGTGGATAACGCTCTGGCGTTTCAAGCGGTCGTTCTCGGGATCGAATTCTGGTTGGAAGAATATCACTCACTGGGAGGCAGGTACATCTAGCTGATGAGTCCCAAATAGGACAAAATGCGCATCCTGGATTCCACTGCTAGCCACTATCCGTTTTTACTATAATTACTGTGTACATTTTAAGACTTAAGTTATTCTATGACATTACTCTATGATCATGTTTATAAGCCCTTTTCTATCCCACTAATCACTTTTTCACGTCTCATCTTTGAAAAGCAGTTGTTAATTGACTGTAAACAAATTTTTTTATTTTGTAGTCCAAATTTCCTTATTGTATGTTTTCAATTTGTCATGTGTTGTGAATATGCTATTCAGCTTCATTAACGTATTAGCTGTATGTCTTGAAAAAGGGACTAACATATATTAAGGTTGTTATATCTTGCCTTGTATTCGTTTAGTTGATGACTGTAAGAACAGGAAACGTATGCGGAAACGTGACTGTATTTGGACGGTGAGGTATAGAGAAAGGAGTGATTCTAAAGGCTACTAAAATAGTTACTGAACAACCAATTAGGTTCATGTGTTTTTTAATATTTTCAAACCGATAAGAAGAAATCTAACTTTTCTACGTCAGTCGTCATTACGATGTCCATTTGAGTGACCCATAAGAAACGACAATCACGCGGCTGTGCAACAGTTGTGTTTACAGCTATAGGTATCTAGCAAATTCTAATCATCTTTCGGCGTTATAACAAGGAATGATGGGACAATTGGTCTTTCTCAACATCTGCTTAGTCTCTTGGTTCTCATGCAAAATTTCACAAACTAAAATATGCGATCTACACATTATGATTTAATTTATATCAAAGGAATGAATAGGCTGATTTGAGTATTCTGACAGATAAAGTTTTATTGACGAGTTAATCTTTCGAGATTTGCTTAGTGTTTTCCACCACAAAGATATGTAAGCTAAAATCCAAAGATTTTCCGATGGGAATAGTTAGACAAACACATACATGCAAATACAGTTTCTTAGCTGAGTTGCTCGTTACGAGAATCACATGATAATGTTGACGAATTCGTCGTTGCAAGAATCACTAAATACTTTGTAGGATACAAATCAATAAACAAAAGATCGTAGCACTTTTAGTCGGTGAAGTTGAGTCACACTACAACTGCATTTATTGATTGCTAAGAACTACGGAGACTAGGTGGAGGATTGATTATTATTATTTGTCCCTTGGATTCCTAATGGAACATAGGGCTTCAGTAACACATCTCCAATGCGCTCTGTTCTCTGAAATCTTTTGAACCTGGCTCCACGACAGCCCACAAGCTTTCATTTCTTCCTCCCACGATCTCCAAGTCACCCTCGCCTTGGACACCCAACTCGTCGCTTCCCATCGGGTTCCACTCGAGTACCTGGCCTGACGCGTGATGTCCCCAAACGGCCTTCTCAGTGTATGCCCAATCCATCTCCACTTCCTTCCACTACATATTTGTTCAGCGATAGCTTCGTGGTTGGTTCGTTCCCAGAGTTCCTTGTTGCTTATTCTTTCTGGCCATCTGATCTTCAGTAACCAGCTAAGGTAGGCAGTTGTTGATGAATGTCTGTAGTTTGTTGGAAATGCTTTTCATGACGGGCCAAGTCTCTGAGCCATACAGAAGCACTGACCTGACTTGACTGATGTTGGTGTTGAAAATCCAGATATTGTTCCACATGCTGAGTGCAGAAGATCTCCACACTGGTTTCAGACAAATAAACACCTGTCTTGCTTTTCCGATCCTCGCCACTTTGACGTCCTCATCTGTGTCTATGCCACCTGTAGTTGAAACAGTGCTGCCCAGATAGGTGAACGAGACTACTTCCTTTAAGCTTCTCCTGTTGATGGTGATTGGTGTTTGTTGTTGTTGTTGGTGGTGGTGGTGGCGTTGGTGGGGTATCCTCATCACCTCTGTCTTCTCTATATTCACCTGAAGTCCCGTCTTCGCCGCCCCGCCTCTTCTGTCAACTTGTTAGTTTTCGCCTGTAGGTCTTCAAGTTTGTGTGACATTGGACACAAGTCATCGCTGGCGAAATCCAAGTCTTCTAGGTTCTTTTCCGCAGTCCAGCCAACGTATCCCCCTCTTCTCGCTCCCCACTGTTTGCTGCATGATCCAGTCGACCACAACACAATCAGGAATGTCATGGGTGATAGTAGACAGCAGCCTTGTTTTACTCCTGTCTTCACTTCAAAAGCATCACTGAGCTCCCCATTGTGAATTGCTTGGCTGGCATGTGGCATCTTCATATAGTTGTTGAATGAGATTGATAAAGGTTTGTGGTATTCCGCAGTGTTGAAGCAGCTGGCTGCCAAATTACCTCTTGGTCGACGCTGTCGAATGCCGGCCTTTTCAAAGTCGATGAAGTTGAGGTGGAGTTGAGTTGACTGGCATTCTGTGCTCTGTTCTATGATGATGCGTAGTGCAGCGTTGCAATTTGGTCCACACATGATTTGTACTTCCTGAAACCAGCCAGCCAGCCAGCCAGCCAGCCAGCCAGCCAGCCAGCCAGCCAGCCAGCCAGCCAGCCAGCCAGCCAGCCAGCCAGCCAGCCAGCCAGCCAGCCAGCCAGCCAGCCAGCCAGCCAGCCAGCCAGCCAGCCAGCCAGCCAGCCAGCCAGCCAGCCAGCCAGCCAGCCAGCCAGCCAGCCAGCCAGCCAGCCAGCCTGTTCCGGTCGTAGTTTTGAATCCAGTGCATTCTTTAGTCTCTCCAGGATGATGCGGCTTAATATTTTACTTGCCTTGGGTGGACAGGAGCGTGATTCCGCGCCACTTCTTGCAAACACTGAGGTCTCCGTTCTTCGGGAGTTTGACAAGGTAACCCTTCTTCCAAGCAGTAAGCAGGTACCTCTCCTTCCTTCCACACCTTCTGCAATAGTGGTGTGAGCATGTCCGCTGTTGTCTCTGCATCTGTTTTCAGTGCTTCTGGCAGGATCCCATCTGGTCCTGCTGCTTTTGCGTATTTCAGTAGCTTTATGACGTTCAGAACTTCCATTTTTGTTGGGGGATTTGTGTTCACTTGTAGTTCAGCGGCTGTAGGTGGTATTTCTGGATGAAGTGCAGGTAGTGGTGGTGGTCGATTCAAGAGCTTCTTGAAGTGGTCTGTCGATCGTTCCCTTTGTTTCTTTTCTTTGATAATTAAATTTCCGTCATCATCTTTTATTGGTTTCATCTGCGTTGATCTCTTCCCAGATAGTAACCTGGTTGTTTGATACAATGTTGTCAGGTCTCTGTCTCTTCTACCTACAGCCTGTTCTGTTTCACTTGCCAGTGTGTCGTGGAAGTGTCTTTTGTCTTTGCGCACACTCTTCTTCACTTCTTTGTCCAGTGGAGTGTTTTTATGTTGTACTCAGTTCCTCTTGTAGTTGAGCATCCTTGCACTGCACTGGTTTATCTTCTGCTTCACCATCACCATCATCCTCTCCCTGCTCTATCAGCTTCCATGTGTCTGTCGAGATCCATTCCTTATCTCACCTCTTCTTCTTCCTTCCTAATACGGTTATGCAGGTTTCTTTCCATCTAGCTTTCAAAGAGTTCCAGTGTTCATCCACACAGGTTTGTTCAAGGATGTTGCTCGATATCTTCCATTTTGTCTTGATGGCTGGCTGACGTGAAGATGTCCTTTGTAGTTTTGTCCTTCAGTCGCTGTTCTGTTCTGGGTATTGGACTTCAACTGTGGTCTATCACCAACTTCCTAGAATCGAAGGCTTTTAACTTGATTCGGAAGGTTGCTTGCACTAAATAGTGAGTGGTGTGAACCTACATCTGCTCCCCTTCTTGATCTGATCTTGTGTCCAGTAGGCTGGCTGTGTCTCCACTTTCTTCACATTGAGATGAAGTTGATCTGATTTTTAGTGTGTCCTGGTGTCTGGTGAAATCAACTACATGTCGTTTTGTGGATATCCTTGTGCTTGAACACAGTGCCTGGCCTCCAATCACCAAATTGTTGAATGCGCAGAACTCTGCAAATAGTTCTCCATTCTGGTTCATTTCAGCTAGCGCTTCTCGACCCATGGTTAGTTCTCTTCCTGTGTTGTCCGCTCCTCGCAGTTTGGCATTCATGTCACCCCACCGATTAGAATTTTGATATCGCCAACTTACGTCTTGTCCAGTGTTGATTGAAGTTGTCTGTAGAACTCCTCTTTTTTCTCTTGCTCTGCATTATTTGTAGGTGCGTAGGAGTGTACGATTGTGACCTTCCTTGAGTTGAACCTTACTGTCATGATCCTGATTCTGGAGGAGATTGGTTACCACTTCATGAGAGCACTCGGTGCTCCCGTTGACATCATGATAGCCACTCCAAAACTCAGTGTGCTAATGGTTGTCGTCTGGGTGACAATATCGGAGTAGACTATTGACTTTGCTCTCCAGTTGGCAGTTTGGAGAGTCCACTCCCATTCCATCTGTTTTCGGGAATTCCAAGCATTTGTGTGTGATACCTTTTCATCTCATTTGCAATCTGGGCTGCCTTGATGGGTTCAGACATCGTGCGGACATTCCATGTCTCCACGTTTACTTTCTCTTGAATCGAGGGACAGAAGACACATCGGCCAATTGGCCTCCCGAAGACTTTCACCAATCAGAGTCATTTCGCCTCTCCGATTCCAGTGAGCAATAATATTATTTTTATTTTTTATATTTTGTTTGTGCTTTGAAGCTTCTTCAGCGGTTAGATTTGTTTTACGGGTAGGGTTGCTAGCCCTTTGCTCAACCTTCCCTTTTTATGGGGCATAGGACCGGCTAGTAACTAGTGAACTAGTTAACCAGGCGAGGTTAGGTCGAGGATTAGCTAATCAAAAATTAACAAACGTTCAAGAGCGTTAACTTATCACCTAACGCGCATAACAGGGATTATTAAAAGAGTGGTTTAAGTTTCTCTTTTCATCATCTTCCCTACTTGAAAAACGGATTCTTTTAGTGGGCCTACGGGGATTTTATAATAGTTAATCTTTATAAAATAATGAGATAACGGCCGTGATTGTGCATGGTGTGTTGACATAAGCTATAATGAATGGATATATTAGTCTTCTAGTGATTAATCACCACACTGATAAACTTTATGCAAACCAGAGACTTGTTTGCATGTTTATCTAAAATCCCAGCTAGTTGTTCAGTAAATGAGAAAATTGTGTGGGTATGTGTAATTCGTATATCAGTCAGTCAATCAATTTAAATATAGAATCTGGCATTACTGCATAATGGTCAAAGCTGCAAGTACCTCACATCAGCACATCAATGTAGAACGAAGCAAGATGAAAAATAAATTGAGAAAAGAGTAGTCGAAATTAGTTGAAGGACAGAGAAGAGGTCGGCTGAACCTTTTGGGCTATGCGAATATAGGCCCTATCTTTACGGTATCTTATTGTTTCTGAGTGAACGTGTCGATGAGAGTTCCAGTTATTTCTAATTGTGAATCCTACTTATAGTCTATAATAATATCAAAAAACACTAGAGACTGAAGTAAAAACGAATGATCCTACAGGCTAGCTATCTTCACAACGTTGTAGTAGTGTAGTGGGTGCTACTTATAAGAATGCATATAAGTAGTATGTGTTGGGAGATCGGTAGAAATCAAAAGCAATTACGAGCGATGGGCAAATATTCTACGCAAAGAAATGCAAGAGATAACGTGGGCGTATCAAGATAAAAACGAGAGAGAAGAAGAAGAAGAAGAAGGGGAAATGAAACACACTGTACAACTGAATATTTCAGTGGAAAGGTTTCAGTATTCCATCAGTAATGTACAGTCTTGTAATAAAAATTCTTCTAGGTTTCACCATTTGCCGTTTTCTTACAGTGGTAAAAGAAATACCAACGTAGTAGACTGGAATAGTAAAGAGATTACGACACAGCTTTCCCTAAAAAGAAGATAAACAGGTGAAATAAATTAATTCATAGTTTGTAGGGATCGACTGAATGATTGATATCAGAGCTCCATTCATCACGTAAGCACCTCAATTTGATAAGTACTGAGAACCTTAGAGTACTGAACCGTTTCTCTCTCTAGTTTGGGGCTCCTTATCAGGGCACACACACTAACAATAGAGAGTGAAATGGTTGAGTGTGTTGACCACTTCACTTACCTGGGAAGTGGAATCTACCCGTTGGCTCAGTGGCCGATGAAATCTCTGCACGGATACAAAATGCTCGACCGACTTTTGCCGACGTACGCCATTTGTGCTGCCGCCATGATGTTCGACTGTCTATTGAGGGTGGCGTGTACTGCACAGCAGTCCGCTCTGTTTCACTGTATGTCTGTGAAACATGGCCACTAATGGTAAAAGACATGGGAAGGCTTCAGGTGTTTGACCACCGTTGTCTGCGTAGTATGAGCCGTATTCCGTGGTGTCATCATATAAATAACGCAGAAGTCAAGTGTATAGCTTTAGGGAGAACAGGTAGGCCAGTTGACGAGGTTGTGAACCTTCATCCACTGGAATGGTTGGGATACGTGTTACGTATACGTAGTGGCCGTCTACCTTGTCACACAATGTTGGCCGAAGTAGGCTCAGTCTGCAAAAAAGCTCGAGGTGGCCAGACTAAAACATGACATGAATGTATGAAGTCCTTGATTGTTGGTTTGAGCCATGTGGGGCGATGCAGACTTGGCGGCTGGGGTCCGCGGGATAAGAGAAACCGGCGGTTGGAAATTCTAGGTGATATGGCTCAGAACCAATGTCAGTGGCGTGAATATAAACACACATTATCCTCATTTTAGAATTATACCTAATCTCACCATTTTCTCACTCTTCCTTTTTCTCTTTTAGTTCTTTACATTTCTAGTGACTGGATTTTCTTTACTTCATCTTCCATTCCACTACCTTTTTACCTGACATACTGATATGGGCTGTGGCAACTCGGACCGTTACGCAGTAATGCCTGGTTCTATGTTGATTTGGATGGATAATAGCACACGGTACCTCATAGGGATCAAGCTCAGGACCGTTAAGTGTCCAGCTGCAAATTGTTTAAAGATGAATTCCCTGGAGTCCTAATTAGATGTAGTTTATGAGATCAACCAATTTGTCGGTGACGAAAAGTATCTTCCAATGGTATTGGGTGGTGATCGTGCTAAGTGGGAAAATAAGATTTATGCTACGTCAAATTTAACATTTACGTTCTGTCTAGTTAACAGAACCTCATGATAGTGGTTAACTTAATCAGTACTGTGCAGTTCATAAAAAGTGAAATGCTGGGTAGAAATGTTATTAAAAAGTGTTTTCCTACACAAATTCTTCACCCTTTCTTTTCTTATAGGTGTAGCATATGTGACAGATTTAGATACAGTTAGTCCTGTTGTACTTCCACAATAGTCTAAAGGTTTCGGTAAGTCGCAGTTTTTAATTTTATATTCATGATTCCCAATAACTCATGTTCACAGCATATATTTCACACTTTATGATGCGGCTAGATGCATGTCCGACTGAAAAGTGCAGAGTAATAAGCATATAAATGGTCTACGAATAACTTTGTAAGTACATCCAAAAAACTATCCAGAAACTGTCTCATATATGATTCTTATACTTTAGAACTTCTGTTCTACTGTTTCTGGAAGCAGCATTGTATGGAAAGGCAAATACGGAGTAGATATAGCTATAAATCTCTTTAGATGCGAGACTATGACTTTTTCAGCTGAATGAATATCTTAATGCAAACCTCTGCACTGAACTTGAGGATTTACCACCTAGTACAACCAGTAGTCAATCAGTTTTACTTTTATCATCCTACTTTAAGAAGACTTCATAACTCAATTCTTTATTCAAATGTTGATGAATATAAAAGTATTTTATCAGCAGCGTAAGTAACGTAACTTGTAAAATATAGTCTGCGTTCCTCATTCTCATTCAAACATCCTGGCTGCAAACAACTTAGACGAATGGATGTATCTATATAATCAAGGCAACCAATATATCGAAGAACCGAATCAAAGTGCACTCAGTAACCTTACGCAGATTCGTGCAGTAGGCGATGAACCACACCTATCGTGTGAGGGCTAATGATACTACTTAGCTGGCCAAACGTCTGTAGATGGAGCCCGTGACACAATGGTTGGACGTCAACTGTCTAAGCTAATGGGCCACAGCTACATGCAACCAATATGCTCAAAAAATCAAATTTACAAATACACATTTTAGCAGTTAGAGACGGGTCCGTAAATTGAACAGCAGATATCAGAGTAATTACAGTAATAATAAACCAATGGTTTTCAGTCTTGATAGGTTATGATTAGTGCTAAGCAGATAGTACACTGAGGTTTGAACACCCTGACCGCTGTGATATAACTGTATCACCCTCATATACAAGCCAGAATTTTCGAGACGAAATTTGATTTTAAAATTCTTCGTTTTACTGAAATATATTTATTTACGAACACGTAATTTACAGCCATTATTTTACTTTCCCGAAGCTAAATTCTAAGCAAAGATTTATTCCGTAAGTTAAAACGATGCTTTTAATGTCAAATAATGTTGGTGGATTATTCCATTACAATAGCCAAAAGATTTCTGAGACTCTAGTGACTACTCAAATCCCATCAGTCAAGTAATATAAAGTTGCCTCAAAGGTTAAGGGCACTGTTGTAGCACGCTCTTTCATATTAAGTGATTAAATTCGGTGTACAGTTAATTTTTTTAAGCTTTATGCAAAATGTTTTGGCAGTTCAGAAGTTAGGAGTAGGACACTGGATAAAGTTGCTTAAGTACGTAATGAACTTCTGAACACGCATCGATTGAGGTAATTTTGATATGTTTTTTACATCCAGCTGAGACTTACGCCGTAGAAGAGTTTTAGTCAAAATAAGGTTGGGTTGTAAGATGGCTGAATAAAGCCTGGCAACAATATGGGACTGACCCATGAATTGCTTAACTTTTGTTCTAAGTGGGGTTGAAAAAAGTAGGTCCCTGGGTCTTCGAGATGATATAAATCGATGATTGAAATCCCTCAACGACATGAGGATACATAGATCAGAGTAATGTAGATGTATCTAGAATTCATCAATCAAACGATACTGTGTACCTTATTCACATATGAAAATTCTGTATAAGATTCTACGCCAATTCGTCTGCCTTTCTATATCATGTATGTTGGATATACTCGTGAAAATACATTCACTCTTTCTGTTTGCCTGAATTTATAACATTTTATCAACACTTATTGATTCATTACATGTTAACTAACATTTTTCATCTTATTGTTGATTTTAATATTGCTCCAGTTTTGTTGGATTTTTTCATTCCGTAATTTCATGACGTATATCAGATTAAATATAATAACTGTATTGGTCGGAACAGAAACAGACTGAAAAGAAAAAAAAATCATTTTAATTCATGAAATCACTGACTGACTGTCTTGTTAGCGTAAAACAGTGAATAATTTGCGAATTAGCACTAGCACATCCAGCTGACAAGTCTCCAATAGGACAAGTGTGTCCCACTTTCCACAGTTAGTGACTGTCTGTCATTACAAGCCCTGTAGTTTGAAAGATTAGACTGGTTTTACAAAAAAAAGCAATTTAGTCTACCAAATCCCTTACAATGATCTTCAAGTCAAATACACAGGTCAAAATAGTCGACCAGGTTCGTTTTGGGTGTCCAAACACAAAACCTTAGCTACATCGAAATTAGTGGACAGTAGTGTAACAAGGAATCCAGAAGAAGGCTCATCTACGGCTGTGTTTTGCGACTAAACCGGATCACACAACAGTGTGGTAGAGAGAAGATCCTTAAAAGAAGTCAACTGAGTCGAGAGAGATGGACAGTGAAGCAGCCCATATTACAGATATGTGCAGAATTCTTTCCTCCCTATCACGAAAGAGAAGGGATTAGAACTTCACAAACCGTGTCCCGAAATTGTGTAGTTAGTTTGATATGACTATGGACAATAAATTGCATCTGGAAATTTATCCAGTAAAAACGTACTGTTTCATTGTGTGACATTTAATAAACAAACTAAAATGCAATTTAAATCTACTACAGTGCACAAGTTTTACTCTTGTATAAATATGACAGAATTATTCACACTGCTATAGTTTCGCTCATGAATTACTTACATCTTGTTATCGAACATTTTATAAGTGCTCATTTTGTTTGTCCTCCAGTAATCTGATAGTACACTTTTCTCATCTGTTAACTTACACTCGAAGTGCTGTTGTAAATTAAGGCAACTTGTACAGTTACACAAAGATCTTAGGTCTTATGTTGTATATATCTGTCTGTATATTCACATGATAAAATGCTTAATGAATGTCTTGATATATTATAGCACAAAAAGCCTCAAGAATGTGTCAGTTGTCTTGTCGAAATCTCAAGCGGTACTAAAATCTGATTTCTATATACCAAAACACATACTGTTGAATGAATATTTTTTACTGAACTCAACCTGTTAACAAAGAAACATAGCATTTTTTGAGAGCATGCTCATAAGCGTTCTTATCCTTAGATTTTAATACAAAGGTATTATCAAGAAAAGATAATTCTTGATGACAATGATAGTACTTGTGACATTCGATTCTACCTTTTGGATATCCATCAACCAATCAGGTTTCATTTCACTCGCCTAATTTTTGGGACAATGAATGTAGGATTTCCGTACGAAGCAAAAATAATCAATGTAAACACTAATTTATTCAGCGTTTAGTAGATTTCAAGGTCCACACACACTACACTACTAACGACAATAATAATAATAATAATAATAATAATAATAATAATAATAATAAATCTCGTGTACTTTGCTTTATAGTGCTTTAAAATTCCTCTTTTGTCTTTTAAATATTCAAGTTTACAATACCAGTAGTGGAAAGGGTATGTTTAATTCAGCATCGCTTAAAAGTGTTTTATTGAAGATTAACCCTAACTCATAGATATTTATGGTGTACCATAACTATGTTACTAGATTTTCGTAGAGTAATTTATTCCCATTTTTGTTGATATTTTCGCTGCTAAATACACATTTTTCCTTTTTAAAAAATCACAAAAAGTGCATGCACGTCTAATTAGTAGACTATATCAATTGGATAACAGATGACAAAGTCGATGAATTGTTTCCAAAACTTTTACGGTGACAATTAAGACCCACAATGCTGAACGTATCTTCTTCTCGAATTTATTAGGGTCCTTGTGTCACATAAAAAGTAACAGATCCATTTTAGGAATACAATACAAAAATGATGCATCATTGTGGAGCTACAGCTCATTAAGCTAGGGAGTTGACTTTGAATCAGTGGGTCCCGGATTTGAACACTACTCCACTTAGACTAGCTTAGAGACTCAGATTGTATCAGTAGTCCTCAAACAATAGGTGTGGTTCATTGCCCTATGTATAAGCACCTACGCTGTGGCTGAGGAAGATTTTTGTTTCAAGGTGCATCATTTACTGCTAGCTGCATAATCATTTATTTTATTCGAATGATTGGGGGAGATTCTGTTTTGATAAGCTTACGCCATACTTTACTGGATAGTTCAATAACTAGAAGGGACTCAGTCAGTTTGATATTTGTCTGTAGAAAGGAGTGTATTACGAGAAAAGATATAATATACAATACAATAATACTAACACTAATAATATAATATAGTAATAATAATATATCTTATATATATATATATATATATCCAGAAAGTGTATGCTAGTTAATTTACCAGCTACCTGACTTCTAAATTAGGTTCCGTTTTCAACACGTCAAAAACCCGTGGTCATGATTCCTTAGTCATAATGCTCAGAAGTGACTTCATAACCACAGATATATTTAGTATCAGTCATCTTCGAAACTTTGAAATTAATATTAACGTTCATATGCTGAATCAATTTTCTTCCAATATGTTTTTTTATTGAATGTAATATCTCTTCCTACTTCACTTGATTCCATCTATATGCTTTTGCGAAGTTTGCTAGTTTCTTGGTTGAATCTGCTGAACACTGTTTAAATATCTAGTTTTGTTTAGTCTGTCCTTTTCATCTATTTAAGGTAAATCAATCTGCTAAAATTTGCAGGTTCATATTTACAAATAATCTCCTCTCAATGCCTGTGAACACCTAAAATCATAGACACTGATGCTGAGCACTTAGAACAAATTCCTTATTCAATATTTACAAGGAGTCCGTCATCAGTAAGCCTAGAACCTGTGTATGACGTTGACTGGAACTCATGAAAAGAATCCATAAGCCAGTAGTGAATGTCACCTGGTAGTGAATTTCGACTGTTTCTTTTCTTTACTACAGCATTTTTTTCTGGTAGCATGTGTACTTTATTGGTAATTAACACATATCAAGTAATTTAAGTTCATTCTTTACAATCATTCAGTTTCTGTTACTTATCACCAATATGCTTTATGAAGATATTTACCTCTGCTATAGTTGACATATGGGTAAATTTAAGTTTATAGGCAATTTAAAAGATAAACTGTAATAAGATTTTTTTCATTCTAAAATGTAAATTTACTTTATTCTGAGATTACTAAAAGAAATATATGGTCATCAGTTCCTGAACACAGTATCATTTTATGATCAAGAAGTGAGAAGTCGTTTCGTTCATAAGGTGAGTTGATATAAACTGTAATCTCAACTTCTGGCACCAACTGGATACTTTTTTATTCAAATGTGCCCAAAAAAAGAACAAATGTATTCATAAGTTAAATTTAATTGATGCTTTACTATACCCATTAGAACGTGTTCATATATCTTCCAAAATATCCAGTGAATAAGTTAGTGGCTTTTTCAAAGTACAATGTACTAGTACGTCAGGATTGTCCTTTCAAAATAAAAAAGAATATCCGAGAAGGCTTTCGATGTAGAATTTATGCTGAATACGTTCGAAAGAACCTGATTACGATGAGAAATCAGACTGAGATTAGAACAAATATGTACAAAAATCAAACTCAATACACTTTTGATATACATATTCAACCATATAGATATGAGAGTACACGAATCGCAGCATCATCGGCAACAATAACACTTGTTCTTTGTTTTCTGAAACAAAAACATTTACTCAGTAAAAGTTATGGTTTTAATGCACTTGTTTTGTAGTTAAAAACGTGTCAGTTTCAAGAAGTAGTAAAATATGCTGAAAAACAGATTGGGTCTTCACCATCAACTCTACATTAACATATCGGTTGTACATTTAATAGCATAACACCATTTGGCATTGGTATACCAAATAACAAACATAGTGACAAAGTTGAAGTTATTCATGAAACTAAAATTTAAAGGAAGAAGACAGAAAATGATGAATACGGTAATTGGATAGGGTTGGCAGAAGTATAGAATATATGAGGAAAGAGATTGGTAATTCACTGTTTGGAAAGTGAAAAACTTTTGAAAAGTAGATACGTATTGACAGTATAGAATTAATACAGTAACACAGTGATGGGGAAAAAAGGAGAGAGATAATATGAACTGAACAGAGGAGAGGGTCCGTTGTTATCAAATGTTAGTCCATTAGGGTGGAAAAATGAAACAAATTAAAGTTAGACGTTAGCTTACCATGATGACCAACGTAGTGAAAGAGGTTGTACATACTTTTCCTGAAGTCTGAGATTCAGTGTGCAGAGGTACATGGCAATGGCTTCTGCCATACAAGCGAATACGTAAACTACGTCAAAGGTTGAATGGTATACAATAAAATAACTGTAAAGGCCTTATTTTTATTTTATTTAATGACGAGTACTTACCACATGCAGAGGTACTGAACTTTTAATTGCTATTATCTATCCTTTACTCAGCCAGCATGGATTTCGTGTAGATATTCTACGTTGGATTTGTCTAATTGTATACCTATGTAACTAGCTTTATATGAGCAGTTAAACTGATAGGTGCATATAGGAAGGCTAAAATCAGGAAAGTTATCTACACACCTTGCACCTATAATTGTTCAACTGTGGAAACTAGGAAATAACTTTGTAGCTTTGAAGGTTAGCTGAAAAGCTTTTCTCAAACGTAGCTCTGTGAAGTGGTTGATGATCCTTTTTTAAATTCAATATAATAGGTTTCGTAGAGCTTACAATCATCTTTGGCTCAGCTTTTGTCTTACTCATATACTTGGTCGCAAATCTCTTCGCATAGAAGAATGTAATGGGTATGCACAGAAAGTCAACATTGACTGGCCAAGAAACTCACTTCTGTAGCTCTCTACCACTCAGATATTTTAGCTAGGACTTTATGTTATGAAATACACCTGATAACTGCATTAAGTTATTACGGTTGTATTTCTGTATGTATATTGGTGAAATTTCAATATCTTAGTTGAATTTGTATACATTCATGTAGAAATATATTTCCTTCTTCATCAATTTTTCATTATTGATCAACAGGTTTACTGGTTTACAGGTTTTTAACTGTACAACTGACAATATCGGCAGCAATCACTGAAGCCTTTCTGATCATATGAGTTGAGGAATACCTGTGTCATACAAAAGTAGATTTTCCAAATAAAAGGTCCATCGCACCTATAAAGTAACCTCGACTTAATCAGAATTCTTTGAAGAAGTAGTGTGTTAATACATGGGAGAAGATAATTGGTGTAAGACTTTGAAGTAGGATTTCTTTGTATGGTAATGCATATCAAAACTATATATACTCAGCCGTCGGCTATTCGAAATTTTTTTAAAAACAGGTTATCTTCAAGCTAATATCAACAATTATTTCCTAATCATGTTGAATAGCGTCAATAGGACTGTGGATCATTTGTTTAGGCATTAAGAACTCCTGTAAAAATAAATATATCCAATAATATATCAGAAAAATAGGTATATGATTGTTTATGTTGGATGAAAATATTCAGAGGCATCATTTATTTGGCAGACAAGGGTTGTACTATGACGCTGATCACAGTTGAATTCCCATCATATATAGGTAAAGAAACAGATTTTTGGATAAGTTCAAGGGATGAAATACTGAAGAAGAAATTTAATTAGTTTTCAATTGTTCGCTTCTACGGGGTTTCTTACCACTGAACAGTATGGTAGCCAAATGAAAGGTATTTTCTCTCCTAATTGATCAACACATCATGAAAGGATAGGAAAACAAACCACTCTTAGTCGTAAAACATTGTTATGCTGATACGTAAAAAGCATTTAGAGGTCAATAGTACTAATTACCAAACTAAAAGTGCAAAGTATTGTGAGTCAAGCTCAGCTGCCTGAAAACAGTTCATATGAACAGATTTAATTTGACAAAAGATGACGCAACTAAATTACGGTGAATAAATAGGCATTTAAATTTCATGAAGATGTAATCAAATAACAGTTTAAAAAGGTTAACATGGCAGACAGAGCTTGAATACAGCATTTTTAAACACAAACTAGGTTTAAGGCCTTTGATGGCTATAACCCCAACGAAAACCTTTTGTTTAAACAATCAAGAGTGTAAACTCCTCGGTTTGGTACCTAATACTATGGACGTTCCTGGTGGCGCATTTTCATCATTGCAATGGTGAGTAGTTTTATGATGTAACTGAACACTTCACTGTTTACAACTGATGTTTCATTAAGAGAAGGATATTGTAAAGATAAGAATTTCTCAAGTGTAAAGTAAATTATCTCAAATAGTCACACATTTTAGTCGATTGTGAAATGATTCAGTTAGCTAGAAACATATCAGAGATTACCTGCTGGCCTTCAAATATGAAGGCTGCAGGATAGCCACTAATGCTGGACTCTGAAGAAAGTTTATACATCGAACTAACGAACCAGCTTGAATATACCATATAAAAGTTAATTTGAGCGCGTATCCATGACTTAGGCTGATTGCATGTTAATATGCACCGACCGATTGTGCCATCAGCTCAAAAATGCTGATTTATATTATTATCTTTATAGGGGAATCATTTCATTCCTTCAGATAAGTACTCATTGCCGTCACATCTACGACTTGAGACGTTTGACTGATTTACGAGAGGATATATTGTTTTCTGATCATTTTTTGTAATTTCCCGTTGTTTTACCGAATCTAAATGATCAACCACTGTTGATATTAGGGCCCCTATGAGGATGGCTTGATATTGATTGAATATTCATCGTTATAACTTACTTGTTGGAGTCTAGGATGCACGTTCCATTCTATTAGAGACTGGTCAACTGCAACCCAAATGGGAACACCATCACCCACCCACCCAATTGATCACTTTGAAACGGGAAAAGATGCGCGTCCACTCCTAGCCACCGACAAGTAAAATATAACAAGGAAAGACATATGTTTTGTTATTTTAGAAAAAGCCAATTCTCTTAGTTTTACGGATCGTTTTTTTCTTTAGTAACAGGAAACATAACTTGGTCTCAGGATTTCCTGCAAACTACATTGAGACATGAGAAACCATGGAGACTGTATTCAGGATTTAGTGTCAGCAAATTGTTGATTGTATTCACTTTGTTGCCAGTCTACACAACTTATTGGAAGAGTAACTTTCAATTTAGACAATTATATCGCTGTAATGACAGCGACGGATGGCCGTGGTTGAAATTTTCATCTGACGTTCAATCATCACCCAGCGTAAAATTAATTAGTCGTTCCAAGAAAATTTTCGCTGGAAACCTCTAGGCTACGATAATGCATTGCATATTTTGCAACAAGTATCAGGAACTAAGAGATGTATTTCCGAATAATATGAATCGCCGTTAAAAATCGTTCGAGATCAGCTTTAGATTTCGATGAGTAAACCAGAGTTATCTAGCTGCCTGATTTCTTTCTTAGCTGTTAAAAAGTGAATCTATCACAAATATATCAAGACAAGACCAGTTGATAAGCTAGGTTGTTGATATGAACTTTAATACTGGAGTGTTGCTCAATTGTATCAATTTTTTATTCATTATTATTTTATGTATTTATTCATCTGTTTGCGAATTAACTCTCATGAACACCTAATACCGTTATCACTGCATAGAAGGACTAGAAATCCACCGGACAACGGTGGTAATCTAGGTATAACCTACAAAGTGAGGTAAAACCTTTTGAATTCTACATCCCAATTTTTATTTTAGTTTGATTGCTAGAATTTTACTGCATATCTTTAATAATAACTGAAGTCTGTGTTGATCACATCTACATTTGATAATTCTTAAAACTGATTTTCTTACGAGTGAAAAGAGAACAGTTCGTTTAGTAAACATAATAAAAAAAGTGGTTGATCTTGTGAATAAGAGTACAAATGAGTTAACTCCTATATCACCATATTACTGGAGGGAAGTCGACTGAATAAACAATTTACTGAAAGAAGAGGAATTACAACATATCTTCTGACTTGAAGACTAGGTGGTGTGTCAACGCATGCTGATGAATAATTTGTCAACGCAACTTTAATCAATGGTTAACTGACAATATAGAATAATATAATGAGTTGGGTGAACTAATTTGAGGCTTCTTCCATCCTTTTTTATCACTGTAACGCCACTATGATACTGGATTTCCAGAAATCTTTTAGTGTATGACTAAGACCAACAGTATTATCATAAAATGACTCACCTATCTTACTAAGAACAGCTTAACTTATCCCGAAATTATTCATCTAGTTATTTTAGTAAAATGTTACTAATCAAATACGTACGCGCATGTAAAGAATAACACGTTGATGTACTTTCACCCCTGATACTCAGGGATTATCCTGTCGATATGAAGTTGGTCAATATCAAAAGTGACTTCTAATTCGACAACCATAATCTTTTAGGTGTGAATAACGTGAATACTAAATTACCAGAAGTGATCAGAGCGTCTAACTACTTCAGCTGAAACTGAGACAGAATTAAAACTAGACAATTTGATGAAATTTATCAACCTAAAAGTAATCAAAACTCCAAGATGAAACTCCTAAACTGTGTTGATAAAATAATACCCAGATAATCAAAAATTGACTCAATGTACTGCCAGAACTGGTATCGAAAGACGGAATGTATTTTCAGAGAAAACTAGTATTTTTTCTCAACAAAAACAGTTACTTATATACAGCATAAATGAAAAATAACTACCTACGAATAAATAGCATATAAAGTTCTATGAAGATGTAATGAATACAAGGCCATGGATATTTGCGTAAATTTCTGCTCGCTATTTTGAATGAATATAAAGGCCATCCTAACAATTACTGAAATAACCAGTTAGAATTTTCGATTTGACAAAAGAGTAACTTTCCAGACAAGTTGTAGATACACAATTGGTCATTTCAGTGGTTGTTAAGGTAGACTTAAAAGTCACTTCGCCTTTTCATGTCCACTGAATAACTTTCAGGGCTTTTTGAGTTGCAAAACTGTTCAACCTTTGCAAATAGTTCCTTCTGCCTTTGGCTTCTTACTACTTGTTGATATAAAAACTCTATAGGTTAAGCACTTTATAACACCCTGATATAAGTTTTGTCTAAATGAGTTTAAAGGCTACCCCAACAATGAAAGAAACTACCAATGAGGTTTCTTTATTTCGACAGGAGTGGTAGCTTTTCATAAAATGCAGGACTGATTAGCCATTTCGGTGGCTGCAAGGGTGAACTTCACACTCACATTCCCTATTGTTATGACTCACCTTAAAAGTAATTGTCAGAACTACGTGATTTTGCCGATTACTCCTAACACTGATCATGAATGTCACTAGTCCGGCACATAATTGCCACGTTTCACATGCCCACTTCATCCGCACGATGCATTATACGACTCAGCCCTTTTAACCGCGTACAATAGAACACAAACTCTTGTATTTATTGCCCTATCTGGTCTGAATCGTCTGTACTTAAAATTGAGTTTCTTGTCCGCAATGCACCATAATTCATTTATAAAAGCAAAAAGTGAAATAATGTCGAATAATTTATTTCTATCAAAAGGCAATTATTTCCCTAATAAATGTCATGCAAATGGATGAGGGGTCAAACATGAACTCCTGATTCAAGCTAAACAATAACAGTAACTATAGTCCTGATAGTAATAATAATAATAATAATGATAATGACAATAACCTAATTCCAAACTATTACTGATGCAACTTGGAATTCTCAGCATGCAGTGTTGAGACAAAAATGTGCTGCTTTACAAAATCACAATAGTCTTAGTTATAGCAATTTAAATTATGTAAGCATCATTAGTAATCAGAACAGCTGTTACACATGAGTAGTTGAAATATTGAAAAAATTGACTATTTAATGTTACAAAGTCCATAAGTCAGTTTTAATCTAACACTTTTTTCTTCATATAAGATGCGTGCTGGATAAGACACACTTGAATTCTTGTATTTAGCAATACGAGCGTAGTCTTATATAATTGCTTCTTGTCTTTCCTAAGAAAATACACATAGAGGTCTATGAATAAAGTGGATGCTCAGTATCCGATGAAATGACTGTTTGAATTCAAATGTCTGTCAACTATGGCATTAATCAGTTGGGCCAGAGGCACGTCACTTACTCTATTGACAGTTTTCAAAGCTCTATGCACTGTAACAATCATTTCTTAGCAGACCGGAAAAGACTAATTTAGAACACTAAAGAATATGTAAAATACAGGAATTAATCAATTGTAAACGCAGACGTTGAGTTACACAGCAAAGTTTCAGCCTCCTTGTTTTATACGTTACACGAAAGAGATTCTTTTAAGTCAATAAAGTATGCGACAACCAACAACGAAAAATAAGAAAAACTCAGTCGAAAATAGGAAAAATTCGATCTGCTTTATATAATGATACAACGAATACTCCAGGACCCATGGAAACAAAGTAGCTTGTTTACACTTGAGGCCATTTGAAGAAGTCTACCGGTAAATTTAAGATAGTAAACCATTCAGTTGAGAGCTTTCTAACTGAGAAACAACTGCAAATAAACCATCAGGTTATCAGTAAACCTAATGAAATTAACTTTAGTTGAACAGAGTGAGTCATATGAGAAGGAAACAGAAATGGAAAAAGTGCTGCAATTTGAGATGCAGCGGCTTCGTTAAGCAATGAAGTATAATGTATATGTATAATGTTTCCCTGCAGAAGCATACGAATGCAGCCAATTTGTAATCCAGGTTTCACTCAGTATGAACAATGGCAAGCTTATTTAACAGGAGTGGTCTAGGAACAGAGTCAAAGGCAGACGTGTAATCAAAGAAAGAACAGCTAGCATACCTAGCATCTTTGTTTAGACTGGAAACAATCTTATGATACAAGACAGCAAAAGCATCCAAAGTACTTCTCTTGTGATTGTCCGCGAATTGTTACTGATCTCTGAACTCCTTCAATGAAGGTTCAAGCGCAAGTAGAAGTAGTTTCGATATTGTTTTAAAAAAGGAAAGGTTATGGTGATGGGCTCAAACCTGATATCCAGTCGACAGGAATTAGTCACAGGTACAGTTCTAATTACGTTTCAAGCATCAGATATTTTTTAGGGCGGGGTGTGTGGCGATTGAAGAAACCTGTAAGAGGATGACATAAAATATCAGCAGACTATCTTAATATAACATTTGAAGCCGGATCAGGACATAGGCTTTGGGATGGATTCAAGGATCTGAGACATCTGAAAATATCATCTGTATTAAAATCCAGAAAATAACTATCGGTTCGACTGTAGCTACTAGGATGGATGGAATCAACTTGCCGACAAGTAAATGACTAGTTTAATTCTGACACATCAAAACAGGCTTTTTGAACTATGAGCTAAGTTATTTTTTTGAATAGTTTCCATATAGTGGAAGAGTTCCTACACGACATAAAATTCTGCTTAAGTGCTCAAGTTCAGAATCGACTGAACAGTTACCCTTTTTCAACTCCAGCTTGATTTTTCAGGTAATGTAACCTTTTCTCTTCAGAACCTCTTGAGATTCAGCAAGGAACTGTAAAAATTCTCGAAGGTTGTTCCACCAGGGCAGCAAATGTCAAGACAGAATCTAAGACAACTCGTTACCGAATAATTCATAACTGAAACAGCTTTTGAAATGAAAAAATTGTGAAGTTGATAGTACTTACATGAAATTCACGTTTTCTATTTTTCGGCCGATATAATACTTTCCCTAATTGCTTAGAGAATTTTGGATAATTGAGGTGTGACAGCACAAAGTAGCAACTTATATTTCCTGGAATGGATCATTAGGACTCAACAGTGTGGCTTTCAGTAGAATAACAGGGGACGACTGGTTAAATTTCTAAGTTGTTTTATCGAAATACCTTAAAATGGCAGATAGTTGTCCTAAATTAGAATAGAGAATTATCATATTTGTGAGTCTTCACTTGTGCTTCTGATAACTTCGAGTTATTCACTTATGTCGTATCTGATGGCTTTGTAGTGTAACGGTCTGTCATCACATTGCTGTAGGACTAAATGAGAAGTTTGTAAAAATTACTTCCTCATCTCATCTTCAAAGTTACTCACTGTACTGAGCACTGGACAAGTAATTTATAAGGGAAAATTATGAGTTGATTTTTTCAGTACTATTTGCGAACCGGTTTAGTGTGACAGCAAATCAACTGCCCGTTTTCTGCACTGGTGTTTTAACATCAAATCATAAGGAAACTGAAGAACGACAAAATTTCCACAATGTTATTCTGTAAATACTTGGTGTGGTGGTCAATTATTTGCAGCATTATTCCAGGTATATGTGTTCAGCAATATTTTAGTATCATTTCTACAATAATTTTTCATTTGAAAAATAAGTTCTAATCTTTTATATTTCATATTTAGTATTTTTTTTTAATGCAATAAGGTATACCATTTCATAAAAGAAGTAACATTTTTTGGTTAGTTATTAAAATCTACTGCCATCAAGTCGGTCAAATTCTCTGTCAACTAATAGATAGATTTTCATGAGCAGTGATCAATCGAGAACGCCGTCATATCAGCTCAATGCATCAACAATCGGATTTCAGTATTCTTTTTTTTGCTTTAAACAGTAAATTTCTTGTACGACAGGTTCATGAGACACGCCAAATACTGTTCAATCCTTTTCCGATAATAAATTCTAAATAGCCAAATAATTAATATGTAGAATTCATTATTTTGATAAGTTGTAATTCATAAAAGTGCATATTTCTTTTATTTCAGAGGAATCTTCATTATAATTTATTTTCCTTTGTGTTGTATTGAAATTCTGAGATTTTATCCCACAAACTTCATTCTATTAACTATACTAGTAAGTGAATAATCCTGACATTTATTCACTTTTGTCTTATTGATTAACCATCAGTTGGAACAAAAGAAATATCTCCTATACTATTTCCAAAACGCCGAAGCATACACCTCTTGAAACCTGACTAAATAGTTTCATCAAGTCACTTGTTTACTTTCGAATGACCTATCAGAGTTAAATCAATCTTCTGATAGTTTATCAGATGTAGCATAAAGGGAATATTAAATTAAATAAAATGGAATTACATGTTACCACAGTGCATACCTTTTTATGCCTAGCGTTCAGATCTTTCCAATCCGATCGTTTAAAGATATCATCTATGAGCTATTATTTATGTGTGGCTACTCATGTAGTTTTCAGTAGTATACCTTAAGTATAACGATTTCGTTTGTCGCGGATCGACACCAACTAAAGAATCACTTAAAACCTGAGAGCATTGAACAACTGTTTAGTCCAAGTATGGAAACCCTTAATATTTCCTACTGCTAAAGTTCTGATGAGAATTCACGATCTGTGGAGTTAACCAAGTTGAAAGTGAAGCAGATGTGCACCACTTTAGGTTATGAATTGAAATAAAGAGAAAATAGTAGACTACGCATTCCAATAGTGGGGGTTGAATGGTAATGAGCTTGCTATGAAATCTGATAACCCACAGAAAAATTCCTCATAGAATCGTGGTTACACATTAAAGAAGAGCCATATACTAGGACGAAACAGCTGTCCAATGCTTCCAGTTTTTAAATGGTTCTCCAGGTGATACCGGTCCAGGGTGCAGACTACTTTCAGATATTCTTTCACCTCAAAGAGACAGTATCTGTGTTACTGAATTATCATTTTCATATACTTGTGTTGGTGAAAAATTGCCAGATGGGGAATTTCTTCAAGAAATTTACAGGTTGCTATTAAGCGTAAAATCAGAACTTTGTTTAACTTCAACGTGGTTTATTCATGAATAAAAATACTCAGCAATATTGGAAGAACTGTATTTAAAGCAATGCAAGCGAATATATAAAATTGTAAGAAAAGGAACTATCCAGTTAAGCTCCTTACTCCGATTCGAACCAAGCACGTTCCTTAAGAACTGCACTGATCAACAGTTGATTTTGCTGTGATTTGAAGTAATACGCCGCACGAACACAAACAGAAATCGTAGCTTCAAGTTTACCTTTGCTTTCGAACTTTACATAACTGGTGGTACCTCATATGAAGGGTTTGCTGAATTTTCATGGCAGAACATAGACTACCTCTCTGTTGAAAACATTCCAAGGATCAATGAAGAAATTCGACGGATATAGTAATTTCCATATTTTCATAAACTTGCTTTTCATGAGGTACTTAATGTTCAGTTATGCATAAAGTTAGAACTCCACACATGGAAACAAGACCGTTGCATCCATTCATGTCAAGGTTGCATTCGGAAATCAAAACCACTCAACAACCATCTGTACACTAATGCAATAGATAATGAACCAAACATACTGTGTGGTGGTTAATGATACCACCTCGTTGCCCGAATCTCGGTAGACAGAGCGGTTTTGGAACCTATGACCTATCGCACGGTATCCAGGACTACATTGGACAATTACTTTTGAGCAGTTGTAAGAGAGTTCTATTTTTATGGAAGCGCAGTTTGTGCTTTAACATTGGTAAAAGGTAAACTCATAGCTTGATGAATTTGTCGGTTTAAAATGAATGTTTGAATAAAAACAGGTGAGGAATATTTTTAAAAATCTAACTCATTTTGAGTTCTAGAATAGGAGTAGAGTTGAAAAAGTCTAGGAATATTCAAGAGAATATAAGATAATGTTGGTATGGATCATTATATGGATTACTTTATTACTATTAGTTAATGCTCATCAAAAAGTAAATAAGTATCAAAATGAATGCGCGCTAGGCAATTCGATAACACATTTACCAAATTCTTTTCTAGTAATGCTAGTGAACATGGACATACAATTGTAAGACTGTCCCTACCAGCAAAGTGGGAAGCATCTTTCACTATCGCTTATGATGCATCTGGATTACATCGGAAGAGGGGATTTTCAAAATTAAGAGCACGCATTAGTTTTTCAGATGCATTAAAGACCACTTGGGTAATGTGAAGAGCTGACGTTCACCCTTCCTGAAGATCTGTTCGTGTCTGAGCTGATCTGGCACAGTTAGAAATAAAATGAAGATAAATATGTGCTAACCAAAGGGATCTGTGTAGCTTTGAAAATGAATCTGAAACAGGACATTCTTTATTTGACCTTATTCTTGTGGAATTAGAATTCACTAAGTGTTCTAGAAACTGTAATGACTGGTTTCCAAATTGACTTTTCTATCGCTCACTTGTTAGACTGTATTCACTTAACCATTGAATAAGTACTCTTAATTCCTGCAAGTGTTCTGGTTTGAGTACTCTGGTTAATACTAAGTCATAAGTTTATGCACTTGTGAAAGGTAAACCATCAAGTACTTTTCTATAAATCATTGGAAGTATCAAGCAGCATTTTTCAATCTAGACGAGATCTGAGTGAATTCAAATAATCCTAAAACGGTGGTGACTGTAGTTTTAAGAACGTTATTGGGTTCCAGAGGAATATAGTAATAAATTTGCACAAAATCAATTTCTGTAGATATATTGATCGCTGTCATCAGATTTACAGATACTTCATATGATGGAGAGAGTATTTTTCAATAACCATATGTTTATTCAGTGCTCTTTAATAACAAGTGTTACATTTCACCTTTTGTCTTTCTGAGAATTTTTTGTAAGGGTGATGACCATAGGCTCTTGAAAGGGAGTATGATTTCCAGCTTCAGAATCCTGTCGAATCGCTGTCTTGCTATTTGCAACTTTAGTGTCAAAGTCTCAAGAGACGGGTGAACTTTCAGTAACGATATCGTGTGTTTCGTCAAAATCCAGTCAACATTTTCGCGAGGAAACTCGGGGCAAAAAGCAGGGACATTTTCAGATCGAAAGAAACTCAGGGAAAACGCAAAAGAAACCAAATGTGGGGCGAATAGGGAAAAGTGTGAGGGCGTTTCGCGGGGAAACACGGTGCGCCCTCAGAAAACGACTGTTGTTTCTACCCACTGGCGATAATAATCTACGTCTCTGTTTACTGATAAATCGGTGCTTTGCATAGTGAATGGTAATGGCGTGCTTTATCTGCAGACTTTTGATGGGGTGAGCATATGTTACGTTTCTGATATAGCTCTACCAGCAGTTACATAACAACTGCGGGATATACTACTTGAGAACTCCTGTGGTGCCTGTGCAGGTGTAAAGCCGTCAGCTGTCTTGTATGTAAATAATTTTTTTTAGAGTGGTTACTCGACCTTTCTGTGTGGATAATGAAAAATTAACAAAAGATAGTTCAGCGAAGAAAACTTCGCCGATGAATCGCTTTCAAAAGCTGTACAATCCTAATCATAGTCACAACTAAATATATGTTCATCAACAGCTAATGGGCAGAAGGTTTGCGAGGAAGGGTACCTGCCGAGTAGAAGAAGGACTACCTTGTCAAGTTCCCAAATAAGGGAGACCTAGTTCTTCGCAAGAACTGGCGCGAAATCATGCTCCACCCCTGTCCAACCCAAGCAAAATATTGAGCTGCATCATCCTGGAGAGGCTAATAAACACTCTGCATTCAAAACTACGACCGAAACAGGCTGGCTGGATTCACGAAGAGCAAATCATATGAGGATCAAATTCCAACGCTACACTACGCATCATCACACAACAGAGCGTAGAATGGCAATCAACTCTCTATCTCAACTTCATCGGTTTTGAAAAGGTCTTCGACGGCGTCAACTGAGAGGTAATTTGGCAACTGCTTCAACACCACGGTTTTAGTGTTACAAACCTTTATCAACCTCTTTCAACAGCTATATTCTATGCTGTATGATGCTACATGCCAAGTAATTCACAATGGAAAGCTGAGTGACGCCTTTGAAGTGAAGACAGGAGTAAGACAAGGCTGCCGCCTACTATCACCGATCATCTTCCTGATTGTGGTCGACTGGACTAGATCATGTAACAGACAACTCTGAGGAACAACAAGAGGGTCACACGCTGGCTGGACCAATGAGAGGACCCTAGAAGATTTGGATTTCACCGATGATGATTTATATCTAATGTCCTATCGCAAAAACTCGAAGATCTACAGGCGAAAACCAGTAAGTTGGCAGAAGAGGTAAGGCAGCGAAAACCGGACTTCAGGTGAACGTAGAGGCGATGAAGGTACCCGGTCGACAACAATCACCATGACCAGGAGGAACCTAAAAGAAGTTATCTCTTTCACCTACCTACCTAACTGGGCGGCATCGTTTCAACTACAGGTGGCACAGATGAGTATGTCGAAGGTGGGATCAGCGAGACAGCAAAACAGGCCTCCATCAATCTGAAATCAGTGTGGAGATCTACTGCACTCCACTCAGCATAAAGCGTGAACAAGATCCGGATTTTCAACACTAATGTCAGTCAGTGCTTCTATGTGATGGCTGAGAGACTTGGTGCGTCAAGAAAAGTATTTCAAACAAACTGCAGACATTCATCAACAGTTGCCACCTACGCTCACTCGATACTGAAGATCCATCAGATGGCCAGAAAGAATGAGCAACAAGGAACCCACTCTGGCTGGCAACGAAACAACCAAGAACCCATCACCCAACAAACATGCAGAAGGAAGTGGAGATGGGTTGGGCATTCACTGAGGAGACCATTTGGGGACATCACGCACCAGGCCGTCGAGTGGAACACGCATGGAAAACGATGAGTTGGGCGTCCGAGGGTGACATGGAGGAGATCGTGTGAGGAAGAAATGAAGGCTTTTGGGCAGTGGTGGAGCCAGGTTCGAAAGACTGCAGAGAACAGAGTGAAATGGAGACGTGCTACTGAAGCCCTATGTTCCACTAGAAACCCAAGGGACAATTAATAATAATAGTAATAATATACAAACCAAAAAACATTACAAAAAGAGCTGAAGATAAAACAATTCATAAGCACTTTTGTATATATATCACACAATATGAAAAACTTCAGGACAAGACCGTGGGTAACACGTAAGAATCATAATCATTGTGCAGTCTGATAAGTAGGTTGCTTCAAGACCAGTGGACTGTGCTATGGGGAATGCAATTTACAAAAATATCAGTACTTCTCAACTTTGCGTGTCATTACACTGAACTGTGAGTATATGGGTAGTTGAAATAGAAATAATAATAGACATTATATACTGTCGTCTTTATTTGTTTTGTCTAGGGTGAATGAATGAATATACATAAACAAAAAACTTTCGTTTTAAGAAAGTGGTAGACTGAAAAATAGGTATGATACTTATTTTCTTTACATTTCTTTCAGCATTTGTTGTTCATTTCTTGTTTTGAGCAGACGTTGTTGCTGATGAATTCGATGGTTTTTTGACTGCAGCTAGTGCAGCTTTCTTAGCACGAACCTGAACAACGAATAAAGAAGCAGAGAAGAACAACCTATTAGCATTACAAATTTAATTAACTCCATAGCGCTTGTAATGTCGTTAAGCGTAAAGCTACTGCATTGCATAATAGCTAGTTAATAGTATCCTTATTAGTTGACTGCTATCTAATTCTTATCGTTTGGGACTGAATAGTTAGTGTTATGAAGTCGTGTACCCCAACGAGTATTACTTAGGTGGTAATTAGGCAAAACCTTTGGAGAGTAAACAGTTTTTCAAGTATGCACTGGACTACGAGTAACATTCTCCTACAATTACAATCACCGCCACCACCACAACTAATCAAGTCAGAGCTAAGGTGCAGCTTTAAAGTAAAATCAGCAATAGCAACTACTTCCATACAGTTGAAGTGATTTAAAATCACGGGTGAAGAATGCTGATACTACTTATGAAGTCCTTTCGCTGGTTAATGCACACGTTGCTTAATGAATAAAAATAAATAAATCCATTATTTTCTTCACTAGAGATATGTATATTTCGAACATTTTCTATACACTAATAAGTTGTTGGTTAGGACAGATGTGTGGTAACTTTGAAATTTTCTTCTTGCCTCACAAGCCAAACGCAGAAAACCAAGCCTTTATACAAAAGAGAAGAATGTTACTTCAATTATTCGCTCACTGATAATCCGTCAAAAGATTGTTGCCCTATAATAATAATAATCTAGGCTTTGAAAACGATAGAACCTGCATCCAGTAGTGACTAGCGTACAGAGGTGATTACCAAAGTCGTGAACTGAGGGGTCAACCAAGTGGAACATGGTAACAGTTACGCAACGACAGCATTGGATGTAGGTTGCGCTATATCGCGAACTGACAAGTAGAAAATATGGATGACTGAAACTCGACCCAGTGGCTCAATAGTAACGTGCTTCCTGCATAACTTGAAGGTCCTGGGTTCTATCCCTGGTGGGGTCATGGGTGGGCACTGGCTGAGGAGTCCCATACTAGGAAGAAAGAGCTATTCAGTCCTCCCAGGTTGCCGATGTTTCTTCAACTGATGTCAACCTATGATGAATATCAACCTAAAATGCTACAATCAAATAATTTGACCAGGTGGATGGAATAGTTACTTCTGTTTCCGAGATTAGGAACAATGTGACCGCAGAACACGATACCAAAGCACTTTAATTTTTGAAGATGAAGACTTCACATTCAAGTTTGTTGTTCCGTGATAGTTAATAAGTGTTACAGTTTGAGACTACAACTGAGATTTATGATGGCCATAACGTAAATAAAATGCCAACAAAATATACAATGTTTCTACTAAATAGTAGACATACTTGTTCTGCCAAATCTTTGCACCGTAATATACATTCACGTCGAGTGCGAGTACCGACAACATTTGCTATACACTGCCAACGATCATCTGGACCGGAATCGCCTACTGTACTGGGATAAGTCTTTAGGGCTTGTTCTAAGGCACGTTGTTCAACAACTGTCCAAGGACGAGATCCTTCAGCTATAAACAAAAAATATTGACAGTATTAGATCTAATGAATCTAAAGTCAAATTATGAAAATGTATTCGAATTTAGTGCTTCTCAAAAGGCTATAACTGCAAACGTCATATGTGCATTCAAAATAGTTCTATTTTATAACTCCTACCAAGTGGAAAATGTTAAATTTATACCCATAATTTTCAGCAAACACGCTTAACAATCGATGCAGTTGTGAATCTGCAGAGGCAGGATGGTGTGAGCCCCTGTCTACTTTGATTTCTGATGTTATCGAGACAAATTTTTGTTTTGGCTGAATTACGCTCGCAAAAAACTACGGGTGCGTGGATGGCCTGACTGAGATTGCTAAAAGTTTTAAGAACAACAGAAGGAAACGCCATGCTGCGACTTGTAACTCATCGTAATAACTCAAATGTAACAATTTTCCTATTTATCTTTCAAATTCTGACTTCTCTACTCATATCCTCTTATTTGAATATTTCCTTTTCTGCCTAACTCCACTTTTCATTCCGTTATAAAATGTAGTGATCTGAACTTTTTTACATTTCTAAGACGCTCCGCATCACTGAGCTTATCTGACCATTCATTCGACCTTACACGTAAAAGGCCTACAATCAAAAATGGAATAAGAGGGAACATTTTCGCAAGTAACTGAACAACAAAAAGTCTAGTAACTGGTAGGATAAACTAAATCCGCTTTTAGAAGTGCAATTACATAAGAATGTATGAGTGTAACCTAATCCGGTACAGGTTTCATACGAAGAGGCCATGAACAACATTCATTATGTGAGGGCTTGTGATAATATCTGTTTACTCAGGTCAACGTGAAGCAGGGACCTTTTTTTGAAAGGTAAGTGCGTAAATTAAAGAGAAGAAACTTGATCTAGTTTTGGTCCTTTTTTCTTCCATGTATAATTATAATTGATGGAGCTGTGAATGAACAGTACAGAGAATTACTTTCTAGTCATCAGTTAACGTGATCGAACCCAAACCTTTATTTATTTTAGTCTTTACATAAAAAGATACAGTTGACAGTCTAATAATATAATCTATTTTCTAAGGACGGAAAATGCAAACCAGTATTTTTTGTAAAAATAAAGCAGTAAACTGAATAGCACTAGAAAACAAGTGGGGCTTTAATAACGTACGTTTGCTCAAAATCATAAATTAATTCGATTATCAACAACGTACCTTCTAATTGGGTTGTAATTGTTACATTTCTTACAGCATCCGTTTCCTTGACAGAGTTAGTGAATGAGTCAAAGGCTTTAGTATTAGCCCTTTGACGTAAAGTTGAATCTAACCGAAAATATGAGGAAATAACGAGAAAAATTGCTTAGTAAAATTATAATTTGAAAAACGTCATCACATAGCCTGAGGATTCCGTGAGAAATGATACTCAGAAAACTGCTGAGCCTTGTTAGGTCGGAAAAAATGACCAGTCCACAACACAATACATGTAGTCGACTCGGACAACTAGAAGTGTCATGAATTGTCCGTTTTGATAGTGTCTAGATAGTACCTAAAATTGCAGCGGTAATAAATATACTCTCTGTTTCATTTCGGTTACCTTTAGATTCAATTTTATCAAATCAAAGGCATTTTTCAGATGTTCGGGTAAACGATTCGACTATATATGTTGCAGACTTTTTAATTTCCACATAAGTTACTTTTAGTTACGTAAAACTTAGCAACGAACATTTAGATTACCACCTATGGTCCTAATCAACAATGTCATATTATCAGAATGTAGACACCTAAATTCATTGCAAATAATGCCGAGGTAGGCAAAATTCATTTCGCTACGAAAATCATGTATAGAGTAGAACTTGAGCACTATGGTCTTATGTAATTTCATTTTAGCTTGTTCATTATGTATCAAATAGTAAAACAGTATTATTTATTGGATTTTGTTTTAGACAGAATCTATTGTGCACAGTTATAATAAGAACTTGATATGAGTTTGGACAATAAATTGTGTCCGAAATGTAATCCAGTAAATTAATACTGTTTCGCTTTGTAGCACATGTATTGAAAAAGGTAAAATGGAAAAACCATGCTTGCTTGAACGATTTCTGACCCTGTACATACGATTTCAGAGATAATTGGATATGTAGTTCATTCTTCAAACCTTATGATTGACATCATATTTTTGGCCTTCAAGAATAAATTATAAGTCATTCTACATATTAGCATAACAAACCATTACCATTTGACTATCTGAGATAGCCGTAGTTTGGCAGACTGGTATTTTATACTGGTGAGATGAGAATCTGGACCACGGTCGGATTTTCATCTAACCTTCCATCATCACCCAGTATATCAAATCATTATCAAACAGAAGTTATGAAAAAAAAACAGCACTGTAAACTTAAATTTTCTGTCGGTAGCACTCGGGTAAAGCTTTTCACCACCAATATGACAGCGAAGTATGGCCATGAAAGGTGTGGGGAATGAGGTGTCAAATGTTTGAGAACAGTAGCATAGGCTGTGTGTCTTGGTACCAACACATTAGGAACGCAGAAGTTAGGCGTAGAGTAGGTCAGTAGATGAGCTTGTGAATTTTCAGTGAATAAAATACCTTGTACATGTGTTACGCACCTACAATCACCGTGTATTGTCGCGCAATGTTATCTGAATAAGGTTCAGGTTGGAAAATGCTTACAGATTGTTAGACTAAAACGTGGCTACAGTCCATGAAATATCTGACTGCTGGTCTGAGCCATTTACGATAATGCAACCTTCCAGATTGGGGCCCACATGACAACCGAAATAGACCGTTTGAGACAATATTGTTGAGAATCACTGACGTACATGCCTCTAAACATTATTTTAATTTTCTTGGCTAATTCCGATTTTGTTCCAGCTAATTTTTCAAATTTTGCCTACCCAGTTTCTGCAATCGGTATTTACTCAAATTAGTTAAAAGGCATCTTACTACTGCTTCGTAGATTTACGAATCACTGGGTGATACTCTACGAACTTTCTCCGTTTTCAATCTGGCTATCCATGAACTGAAACCTGACGTTTGAGTACAAAAGAACTACGTACAGTTGTTGTCTCTAACTTTACCTTAGTTTGGTTTGTTTTACTTTTTTTCAACTTTTCCCTTTGTTAAACTGATCTTCGTACTCTTATGTCTTCATTATCATTACTATATTTAATAGTTGCCAGTCTACTTCATTTAATCTTTCCAATAATTGCAACTTATAACTAAACATTTTCAAATGATTTCAATTAACCTGTCTCAATCATCTTACCTAGTCCTTTGATTGCCTATTAACTCCATCACTTTTTCACTCACTTTGTAAACTGTATGCACTGTATAAACGATTTTAAAAATTTTGCATAACCACTTTTTTGTTATCATTCGACCTTTCCATCATCAACTAGCAACACTATAATGGTCATAACCACTATTATTGTTATTTCAATCTCCCATTTTACTTTTCCTCAAGGATCGCAGTTTTCAAATATAATAACATATATACAAATGTACAGATTGAGAAAAAGTTCGTTGAAAAGCGTACTCTTCGCTGAATATGTTGTTTTTAATTTGAATAAAGCAAGAAGGAATAGGTATGCAAAATAAGAATTCTCTTAAGCTCCATGTTAACTAATAAAATAAATCTTTAAGACGAATACCAACATAATTAAAAACTGAGCAATGAGACAGTAGTTAGCCTTTTAACTGCCATAGTGCCAATGTAGGCAACTCAAGCCACCTAACATTATTCCATAAATGTGATTCGTTGACTTAGAAACTTGACTTTTAAGCCATAGGTCCCGGGTTCTATTTTCGCTGCGCCTCCTTTAAATCTGGGCGACCGTATGTTATCATAAGCCCTCAAACAGAAACAGGGTCTCATAGCCTAGTTCATAAACATGTGCTGGATTGTGGCACATTATTTCAGTAACTATGAGTCTGTATAAGAAATCTATGCAACTACTTCTTCTTAGAGAGCTGTTTTCCAAACAATTGTATTACGATTTCCTGAACATCTCATTATTCAGTTTTGAAATAAGTTGGAATGTGAACTGAATTTTTACTTTATTAGTTTACATACAGCTGAAGAGAATGCAAGAACACGCATTGGATCTATCGTGTTTTGCAAACCCGCTTATTCTTGCTTTGATTAAATTAATAGAATGGTTTGAATATTTAATCGGAACATACAATTGATACTTATTACATCTATTTATCCTAAAATTTACGTCATTTAGCCAAATGTTTATTGACGCTTAACGGTGATTAAGATAAAAAACACAGAAAGTATCAACTAACCCTCTTCCTTTAGCATTTTCGCTTGCTTCAAAACTTCTTTACCGGTTACGGAGATACCATTAGCATGTTGGTTTACATAGGCAGCAATAGCTTCCCAACTTAACAAAGTAAACACAGTATTAAATAGCGATAAGTGTCTGGCAGAAACAACTTCAGATAATAACAAAAAACTCAAAATTAGAATTTTAGCATACGTGAATAACATCAATTGACCTCAAATGATATCAACCTCTACGTTTCCACTTAACTAAGACTACTTTTACGATTCATAACTTAATAAAACGTTTTAACTTATGTATAGTAGCAGATAGCTATAGCTTAGGGTATAGATGTTTCTTGGGGAGTTCTTTTTCAACTGAGGTAATTTTTAACAGATATTTCAGTGTAGAAATACTTGTCATTATCAAGAAATAACTCAACCTCTTCAACTAAAAGACACGGGTAAATCAATAGAAGGCAAAGATTTTTAATTGCTAAAGATTCAGCAAGTAGAGAAACTAACTGCAGCTTCAAACAATCAGAAAAACGAAACAGTTTCTATTTCCCTGAAATCAGGAAACAACCGACTGTACTAATATAGATTTTGAAGTATCATTTGTTTGGCACCACTGACGAGCGATGAAATTTTCATATATTAGCTGTAAGTGAGTAGCAGGGGAGTTGTGGGTCATTGGTTCAAGGAGATGGCTATCATCCGCTTACCTAGGTGTGGACAGTCACGTAGCATCACTAGCTCTCACAGGATTGGTGTAGCTCATCGCATATTGTACGGATGTACAAAAAGTGATTAAGTGCGTTTCATTCATTTCGTAATGGATAACACCAGCATGCAAAGTCGATAATTTTATTGATATGGAGCTATGGCTCGTGGGTCTAGGAAAATAAATCTGAAGTAGTAAGACACTAGTTCGAACCCCACTTTATCTACCAAGGTTTTGGCAACCGAAACATCACACAATATATGGGGCTGAATGACTAATGAGGAGAGCTGCACGTGTTTCTTGAGAGTTACATCATTTCTGAGTGATTTATCAGATCCATTTCCGGAATACGAATCATAAATATGCAAAGCTAAATCGATGGACAAACTTAATTTTATGTCATCATTATGTATGATGAATATTCAGTAAAGAAATCAATATAGCACAAACTTTTATTGAAAAACTTACCGCTTGGGCGTCCCGGCGGGAAGAAGGTTAACTGCCTTGACAAGAATCTGAATCATTTCAGCTGTCCATTTTGAAGCAATAATTTGTCCCTCTGTAGCAGAACTCATGTCAGATTTTGATTTAATCTGAGGTTGGACATTTTTTGATTGTAGTTCGCGTTTAACTGATTCTACCTGAAAAAGAATGAATAACAAGTGAATGACCATACAAACTACAAACGTTTTGATTGGAGAACTTGGATGTTCATACGAGGAATTAGAGAAATCAAGAGAAGACTTGGTCATATTGATCAAGTAGAAGTCAAACTAGCTAACGAATAGTATCTCGTCCCAGTAAAGGTCAATAGGAACAATATTTAAAGCAAGTGACCGACTAGCATAAACTTGATCGACAGACTTCCTATTAAAGTTCTTGGCACTCGCTAGTACGATGTGCCTGTAACCTTGAGGAAACTCATACTTCTTCGAAAATCGTACCATGTCAACCAGTGCTGTAACCCGGGACGATAAAAATAAATGCACTAGTTGGTTATTAGAAACTAAAGTGTTATCTTATCCGAATTCTATCGAGAAAGTTTGCGACATAGTTCCCATTCTAGGAGAATTGGCATCAGAGTACACTCTGAAGAAGCATCAGTACTCTCGAGGTTACAGATACGCCTTGCTGATGAGTGCTAACAAGCGCGAAACGCATGTCAACAGCTTTCCTCTAATTACCTTCAACCACCTAAGCAAAGTGTAACGTGGTGGTGAGCTTAAGAGTTAAGTGACCACCTCGTAAACGTAATCGACTCCTTAGCAGGTCGACACAAGAATATACATTAGTATCAGTAATAAGACAGTACTACAACTTCACAGTCTACCTTTTATTCTGCCAGAATGGCATTGGATTTATTAGCCATTTTAACTTTAGACTGCATGGAGCTCACAAATATTCGTAGAAATAACCTCACTTCCTTCTGTAAGTCTCCTTTTTTTTCGCTTCATTCAAATTTATTGAGGGGACCAAGTGCATAAAGTAGTATTATTTCAAGAGTATGAAATTGAAAATAAACCAGAGATTATACATACCTCAGATGAAACAATTTCACGTGCTTGATCAGGTGTATTTGCATGCTCTAAGCGTTCATTCAAATCGTGCAATCTATTAGAAACAACAATAATAAAAATATTTGATGGATATGATTCACTGTGTGTATCGCCTCGGCATGAATTGTTATACGCAAATTATAAATATGTCAGTCACAATGCGATCGTCTTCACAATCTAATATTTAAAACTGTATTACCATCTATTGATGAGAAACACATGTTCACAGCAATGCAAACCAACCCAGTACATGTTTTAATGATTAGGTTATCAGCCATACTTTGTGTGAGGGCTTGTGATACTAGTGGTTTTCCAAGCCAAAGCAGGTGCAGTGGGATCAGAATTCGGGACCCATTGCTTGCGAGTGGAGCACCTAAACCAATGGGACACCGCTCCACCAAGTTTATAGGGAAAGTTTACTCTCAGAAATGCAGTATAAGCATCCTAAAACATAAACAGTTCTAAGTTGTAGTCCATTTGGTGGCCAGCGATAGAATCCAGGATGTGCGTTTCATCCAAGTTGGGACTCGTTAGCTGGGTGTACCTGAACTCGAGTGCATGATGTTTTTCCCACTGAGACTCAAAACCACTACACAGCTTTAAAAGCCAGAGTCTCATACACTAAACCATTGAGGCACGACAGCCATCTCTTGTGCAACGGGCATCATTTGTTGTATATAGTTACTTGTGATTTCTTGTTGTTATATAATTCGAACACGAAATCTTTTTGAAAAGTCCATTTTAGTATGACTCTAGTTCAGATAACTGCTACTTCTTTCAAAGTTGAAACAAAAAGTAATCAAAATGAACATACACGATGTTTGCTTCCTAATTTACATAATACTCATGAGCTGTAAAAATTTACCTAAGTGTTCAATACTTGACAGAGGTTATATTGCAGAAAGTAAGACAAAAAGTTTGTACTGCATAAATTTATAATCTAAGTGGACTCAAGTAGATACGGCAGACTTCACACACCAGTTTGATAAACAACTAGAAAACAAATAGTGGAAAGTTGAGCCCATTTATATTCATTAACTAATCGAGAGTGACAATTCTGTTATGTCCCATCGGTTTTGTTGGAATTACGCGAAGCTGTGGCTCAGTGGTCCACATAGTTGACTTTCAACCGATGGAGCGCGGGTTCGAATCCCACCCCACCAATCTGGGTAGCCAGGTACGGCCTTACACAATAGGTGTGGCTCACTGCTTACTGCAAGGACGAGTATGTGGTATTTGAGTGGACTCCGATTTTACGTCATCAATAAATAACGTGTGTAACTATTATTCATGAAACATGAAATAACCATTTACAAGGGACGAAAACAAAAGACCGATAAAACATTATGCATACCAAAGAAACTTACTGTGCATTCGACAAACGTTGGCATAGTAAATCCATGTCGGCTAAAATTTTGACTTGATGAGATCCGGTTTCAGATGTATTAACCTTATTATCGGTCAAAAAATAATTAAATCGATCAACAAGAATACTTCGCAACTGACGCCTTTCACGTTTGGCTTCCATACGATTCAAATCACGCTCTTTGCGAATACGATCCGCTTCAACACGTCGACGCTCTTCACTAGCTGCTCGAGCCAATGCGGCAGCTTCAATCTCGCGCTTTGTTTGCTAATGTTCAAAATTAATTTTAAAGTATACAAAACCATGAATGTAATTACTTGAAGGGGAAACTTAATAGATTATTTATTGGTGATAAAAACTTTGACGCACAATAATAGCAGGAATTGTTTCATTTTTGAAATGTTTCGGTAAATTTTAGCATTATTTCTGTTACAATGATAAAACTAGTAGACAAAAAGGTAACTTTACATTCATTGAAAAAACTGGCCAGTGCTACGTGATCTTTTTTCCACTACAAATTATTTTGTTCGCTGAAAACTTATTTACATCAAGGTTAAAACAGCAAGAAAATTATTTCATCGAAAAATAATAGGATATACCTGTGGCCAGTTTGTTGGTCTTATTGGTCTCTATTTACTTCAGGTTTTAGGGTTAGGTGTAATTTGAGTGGATCGATTAATAGTTTCACTCTTGTAAGCAGTTACCTCCCTGAGATTTCGTATGAGCGGTTTCTCATCAATTAAATCACACAGAAATCAATGAATTCTAATAAACCACCTAATATGCAGGGCTGACGAAAAGCTCGATGAAGCAGTTGCTAGTGTTTACTCGGAGAATACAATTGATATAGATGAAAATACTTGAATTCACGCGCTATCCATTTGCAGAGAATCTCTTGTTCTGTATATCCTTCAGCAGTTTTCGCAGTTCATATTTCAATTTGGTATTGAATATTTTTATCACCGGATTCCTCACCAGCAGATTATTACCACTTTCAACGTTGCTATGTGTACTACTTATATGCATTCTTATGAGTAGCTGTTGCTATAGTTGTCTCCTCTTCAAGAGCCTGTTTCCGTCACTCTGATAGACAAAAGCCGACTCCTTAATGAAGTTCAAAGGAGTCAGGAGAGATAAAATATGGTAATGCAAACAAAATGTGAGATTCTGGAACCCTAGTGATGGTATAGGGTACTATAGGAAGTAAGGTCACCTTGTTATCAAAAACATTCAGTAACAGTAATTTTCAATACGCAATGAGAGCTACTTGTACGAATGCTTATAAGTAGTCTATATGGCAACGACAAAGTGATAACGATGGATTGGTAAGAAACCAAGGGAAAAGAACATACAATATTGCATGGAAATATAAAGAGCAAGTGTGTGTATTGACATGCAGAACAATAGATTATTTGCAAATGGATAAACTGTTGCTATGTATGGTAATTTTCAGGTTGGTACTCATCATGGATAGACATCATTTGGAGAAACGTTGGAAACCTGGGAGCACTGAATATCTGTTTCGTCCCAGCACGGCGTCCCTCAGCAGTTCGCACCCACAACTGCGAGAGGTCTATCGCTCATTAGTGACTCGTTTTGAGAGATGATTCCTGAAGTTCTAGTGAGGCCAACCAAGTGGGATATGATGACAGTTAGTTAACGACGGCATTGGATGTAGGTTGCACCATTCCGTGAACTGACAGAAGTGGGGAATATGGACCACTGAGTTCCGACCCAGTGGCCCAACGGTTACGTGCTGGCCGCATAACCTGTAGGTCCTAGCTCCCATCCCTGGCGGGGTCATGGGTGTGCACTGTTGAGTCCCGTACTAGAACGAAAGAACTGCCCAGTGCTTCCAGGTTTCCAATGTTTCCCCAGTTGATGTTAGTCAATAATGAATATCGACCTGAAAACAAGTGAATCCCAACAGACCCCCAAATTCCATAGTAATTTTGCCATTGTTATTTGCATTTTCTTAATAAACAATATCAGTAGCTTTATTGGACTTATCTTCAAACAGAGATTTAGTGTATGAGTATAACCTCAAACTGAGTTTTCTAAATAGATTCACTTTTTTGAAATGTCAAAAGGTAGGCCAAACTTATCATTACCAGATTTTTCTCAAACGGCACAGAAAAGTAAATGATAACCTTGGACAAAAGTGTATTGATTCAGGTTGCCACAATTCACAACAAAATGCAGGGTGAAATGGGTGAAGAAAGAAGACAAAAGGATGTGCGAGGAGAGATAATAAATACATGAAGATCAATGTCCATGCCACCTTAGTAGGCGAAAGTTGAAAAACTCATAGACTGACTTGCTTACCTTGTCTAGCACTACTTAACGCTTAACCTCGACATTGCTTACATGGTTATTCCACGACATAGGCAACATTATGCGGACACCTGTGGTCAAAACCTGTGACCCCCTCATATTTTCTACTTTTAACGATCATTACTCATTGTGTACAACGTCCCATAAAATACGTGTAAAAAAGCTTGAAGTGATATGAGTTTTCCTGACGGTTGAAACGTGGTTTCATATAAGAATTTTGCTGTAACGTACTGGTGTCAGCTTCCATAGTGCTATAAATAGTGCAGTTATGAATGTGGTCTATTTGCATCTTTCAGCTTTCAGATAAGTGGTTGTCGATTCAAATCTAGTAGTTCCCAAAAGAATATCTAGGGAGTGGGATAATAAACAATGGATTCATTTCTTAAGGTCGGTTAACATGCCAACTGAATAACGAAACCCGGTAGCTTAGATGAGCTACAGACTCCGTTTGGCTTCTACTTTGGATATCATAATCTTGAAGTTCTTATGCACACACATACACTACTGGGAAATGAACTGTAGTCATAAACAAATCTCTGAAATAAGAGACAAATAAATGAATAAAAATAAATAAGTACTTTATTCTTACATTAGTAATTTAACATGAGAGAAGCCAGTTTACAGTGATCATCACATTGATATATATCGAAAAATCTACAAGATTTTACGAGTTCTGAATAGTAGAGTGGGGAGGTCGTTAAACTCTATGAAAAACATCAGAAGATCGCGGTTATGAGACGAAGAAGAAAATACCACTTTTCAACATATGCAGAACGTCATAGAGATAATAAAAATTCCTATTCTCATATAATGGATCTAACATGAGAGATACCAGTTTACAAGCATCGTCAAACTGATAATTCTTGAAGGTTCACATATTTCACATACCAAGTCATTGACATGCGTAATCTGATTAAAACTTGCTCCAATTCATGAGATGGGGATAGGTTTTCATCTGCCACTACACAGATAGGTTTCACTATTAGGAACAAAAGCGTGCAATGTTCAAGGTTTGCGTTATAACCAGTCAACGTTGTTAGTCCATCTGCATAGTTTGTTATTTAGTAATATAACCGTCCATTCATTAGAAAGTTCTTCAGTTTTGAGCTTTGCTAACCACAAAGGACAATTTTATGCGGTCAGAAGTATCAGTAAGTATCCACAATTATATAACCAAGGTGAGAGATGTCTGACACTCACTTCTGACTTTTGCATTTTTGGTAAACTGATTTAAGTAATCATAGCACTATGATCGATAACGCGTTGCAGCTTGGCTAGAAAATCACATGCATGTGTTATCTTCATATTACATGTTTAATTTGCTGCTCAGACACACAAGAAAAAATTACTTTCAAAGTAACTGGTGCTCTTCTCTGAATTATTCTCACCATGTCATATGTACAGTGGGTTACAATTTCAAATCAGTTCTAGCCACTGCAATTTGGGTATCACTAGCTTTCTCACGTTTTCGAATGAGTTTAAAGGACCTTTCGAAAGCAAAAACCTATTCCTCAGCTTATTTTGTTTAGTCCTAAGGGATACATTAAACACACATCTTCGCATACATGACCCATAACAATTTTTCAGGTTATAATGTAGACTTGCCAGAAAGCTAGAGAAAAGATTCATTGATTAATACATCTCCACCCTGCAGTTATCACTGAACATCCTAAGATCCATGCACCTAATCCAGTAGACAAGATGAAGGATAAAAAATAATACCTATGTAAGATTAAAGCGAAATGCTTAGCTATTGCAACTGGGTACAAATACTGTAAAACAGTGTATTCGCTTCCGAAGTAAGAAAAAATGGAATAGTATGATCATTATGCTGTTTATCGATAGTACTGAATCATACCTCCTCCTCTAATTCTCTCTTTTTACGTGCAGCATCCAAACGAGCTTGACGTTTTGCTTCTTTTGCTTCACGAACAGCCTTGTTTGCAGCTATAATTCGAGGGTCGTTTTCTTTGGCAAGTATCACTATTTGTCGTACAGCACCCACTTCTTCATTTCTACGACGAGCTCGTTCCACACGATTTTGTTTTTCTATTGCACGTCTTGTTTCTCGACTAAAATAAACATGGATACTAAGCTATTACAGTTAGCTTTACCAACAAATTTAACGAACCACATTATTAACAATTCATACTCGTATGGAGAACCATCACAGGGAACAATTTAATAGAGGAACGTAGTTACTGTGAAATAGTTCCAAAATTCATTTCACTGTTAAACTTCAAATCTTGTTGAAAGCAAGTGTCTTTTGATTGAAAGTAGGATAGCAACAAAACAACAGGACTTATAAAAAATAGTTGAAAATCTCCACACAACCATATTGATGAGCAGAAAGACAAAACTGTGAACACTCATTAGTAACAGACATGAGGTGAAGTGTAGCTATACAAACATGTGCACGTCAGTACACTGAGTAATGAGTCAACTGTATCATCTGAGGTCTAGTGATACTACCTGCCTATTTGGATCTTGGTAGACGGCTCGGACCCGCTGGTTGAAAGTCAACTGCATAATAAACCAATTAGTCATAGCTCCGTTTCGGTTTCCAACGGAAAACTGAAGCTTCTGGAGTCAATTGAGTGATCTAATAATCTACTACAGTACAACGGACCATTCCAATTTATTACAGAGATGCACTGGTAGTAGGTGCCACAATGGGAAATAATATATATCCAGTGTACCTACCTAGATACAGAGTAGTTGTCCAACCAATATTGTTGAAACTTTAAGAAAACAACTTTGTGTACCGTCTCTTAAAAAGCTAAAATGTACATTATCACTGAGTTTAAAAACCGAATATCATAAGTGAAAGCTGAAAAGTTATTACAACTTAGTTTCTGGACGAAGCCGTCAGTATAAAAATACCAGTGGGAACTAGTTAGTGACTTCACTGCTAATCTAAACTAGAAAATGCATCAAAACAAAAATCACCAATGCATATCAGTATCAGCGTGAAGGACACAATTATAATAGTAGGTTAAACAACTAAGTGAATTGTCTGGCGATCATAGTTATCTAAAATACAAGGTAGTAATAAGCAGACAGCTGGAATTTTTCGATGTTTTGCTTCGGCACACTAAAAAGGGTAGCACATAACAAATTTCTCTAAATCTAAACTTTTATTTGAATGAAGTATAATCTTGACAAAAATAAGATGCCTTGGAAAAAAACAGTTCAAAGATTACGAAAACATTACATAATACTAAACGAAACGTACTCTTCACCTTTTTCTTTATCTTCTTCATCCAAATAAGAGAAATCACGACAAGTGTCATATTCTTCCCTAAAAAGGTTGAAAAAAGGGTATATATATATATATATATATATATATATATATATATATGCATGGCATCTGGGAGTTATTACTACTTTTTCTCCAGCAAGAATGCTTAAAGTGCTGTAAACATCCAGTCAATACTTGTTACAAATGTCACAGAAGAATTTGAGTACAGTCTGATTTAATCATCATATAAGTGATTTTTGATATAACCGCAGCGTACTTGGATTTGGTTTGAATTACTAAACACACTGAGATTAAATTAAAACTTACTTATATAATTATGTGAAGTGTGTATGCTACTTCATAGTTAAAAATCCTAGAGTTAATTAGCGAAGTATATAAGCAGAAGGCAATGAGGGAGAACGTTGTAACTGTGGCATGATAGAAATTTATAACTAACTGCTTCTCGACTTCAAAGCTCATGTTGCTAAGAGTAAACGTAGCTGAGATTTGTATGCAGTAGATTTCAGCATATACGATGTCTTCAACTATAAACTGAAGTCCAGTTAACGAAATTAGGTTTCAAAAACTGGTTTGAAGCAGAAAAAATGTGAATACAATGAAACCTGCAAATGAATTTCTATATAAATTTTACAGATCAAAAGTAACCGAATACCATCCACTAAGTACAAGTTGTGAAGTAATTCTTCAATCATTTGTTTTTAAATTCCCTTCTATCCCATTTTTTAAGGTTTCCCATCCATTGGGTCATCACACGATGTGACAATTCGGGTCAAATCGCACTTTATTTCAGTTTACTAAGTTGAGGCAGAAGCAAAAAGCTGCTAGTACCTTAGAAAGTTATTCATTTATTACAGATTGGAAGTGCGGTTGACAACTAATATCAAAATTTTAACTAAGCTTTTGTTTCGTCGTAATTAATTGTATACTACAACTATGATATTATTGTACCCACTTATAACAATGAAAACGTAATTCATGCTGTGCACTGAAACGGAGGCTGTTTTAGGGATATCAGAACATGAATTCTGATGATGAAAATTTTCACTTTTTTGTTTTTCAGCTAAAGGTTACAAATTTTACATTCCATATAAAAAAATAAGATTTTGTTACTACTACGATTTGAAGTTTCATAAAAATCTGATTATTTAACACATCTAGGCCTTGCAATCACCACACTTAAGCACATCAACAACCAAAACAGTTTTCATCAAACAACGAAAACGAAAAAGGAACCCATGGCATCAGCAGTTGTCCTTGTTGGTGTTGCTTTCGCAATGAACGCTAGAGGCGGAGCTACATTCGAAAAGTACGGTAAAACGATTTATAAAGTCTGAAGAGTACTAGTGACAAGATGCCTTAAAAATTAAATGCGTTAACGCTTATGGTAACTAAACTAATGGTGGATAGTCGTGCTACATAGCGAACTAACAGAAGTAGGAGACTATAGACTACTGGACTCCGATCCAGTGGTTGGATGTTTAACACGTTCGCCAAGAGAGTTGGAAATCTTGAGCTTGATCTCTGGCGAGGTCACAGGTGCGTACTGTTGAGGAATTCCATGCCAAGACGAAACAGCTGTCCAGTGGCCCAGGTTTTCAGTGGTCCTCCAACTGATGTCACTCCATGTTGAATACTACCTTATGATGATTTCAAGTCTTACTAATGAAGCAGCTATTGAACCCTACCTATGAGATGACGTACGTGTTAACAGAACGTGATTCGTATAAAACAGTCTTACATATTTTAGTAAGTCACTGGTTGTCAGATTGCCTTCAGTTTACACTGTAACTATAACTTGTTAGTCGAATGGATTTTATTCACAACTTCTAGTTTCATTAATTTCGTAAATGTAACAGTTTTATTTGATTAAATGATACGACACAATTAATTTGTCACTTTTCTTTAGCATATTTAGTTTGCTTTCTGGAGTCCAACCAAAAGCTGTTAACTTGACGTGGTGGTCAGGGTTTGTAAACCGCGGGTACCGCCGCGATATCCGACTGTCTATATTGGGTAGGGTGCACCATGCTGTGGTCCTCTCTGTTCTACTATATGTCTCTGAAACATGGCCATTAAAGATAGAGGATAAAGGAAAGCTTCAGATGTTTGAACACCGTTGCCTTCGTAGCATCGATCGTGTGTCGTGGTTTCATTACGTGAGTAACGCAGAAGTCACGTGTAGAGTTTTAGGGAGGAGAGGAAAATTAATTGATAAGATCGTGAGCTTTCATCGTCTAAGATGACTGAGACAGGTGTTACGCAAGCCTAGTCACCGTCTGCCTTAGTGTGCAATGTTAGTTGAAGTGGGTTCAAGCTAGCAAAAGGTTCAGGGCGAGCAAACAAAAGCATGGCATTACTGCATGAAGTCCGTGACCGTTGGTCTGAGTCATATTGGGAGATGAAAACTAGCTGGTTGGGGTCCATGTGACAACAAAAACCAGTGGTTGGAGATTCTAAGTGACATGGCTCAGAATTGACGTCAGTGGTGTAGATTTATCCACACTTTATCCACTATGCTAAACTCAGTATTTTTTCATTTCCCGTTTATCTCTTTTATTGCTTTCTACTGCTTTTGACCGATTGTTCTCTTTCATCCTGCATCTTACTGCTTTGTAACTTGTGTTGATATGAGGTGTGGCAACCTGGACCGCTGCACAGTAACGCCTGGTCCTATGTTGGTATTGATAATGATGCGGTTTGGGGATGGTCAGAAGTGAGGTCAGTCAGTCGATTACTTAGCAGATAGATTACAACCTGAATTTATAACTAGATGATCGGCAATCAAGTGCTTCGACTAGTTGGGTTCAGCTTTCTAATACAATCTACTAGAAAAAACCTGTTTTAAACGGGAAGGGAAGTTATTTGAACTAAACTTAGAGTAAGTAAATCTAAAAGCGACCTCTTCTTGAATACATGTATAAAATATTAACTACTTTAATTTACAAGAAGTGGGTACTTAACTCACCAAAAGTCATAAAATCTAAGAACATCTTCGACATCAGTTAGACTGTTACCAAGGTGAGGTGTAGGTTGCTTTTTAGACCATCTTCAAGAATGAGAAGTAAACGCAAAATGAGTTACCTAGACTTCCGATAGAAAAGTTCCCCAATGCTGCAAAGAAGTTGGATTTAATTTCACTCACGGTTGGAACAGAATCATCTATAACAACTGGATCGACACTGTCATAAGCAAGACGTTTGCTAGGATTTCCCAGTATTTCAAATGCTATGCAAGGAAAGACATAATTAGAATAAAAGAAGGAAAATAAATCTTTTACTACTACACAAAAAATTTTAATCGGCAGGCCTAGTCATAGATAAAAAAGCAACTGTAGTGCACCCTCAAAATTATAAGATTTTATAATGATGCATCGAATCAAGATTGTAATAAATTCAGCAACAAAGTGCAAAATCCTGCAGTAGTCAATGAATCACACCTAATGTATGAGGGCCAATGATACTACCTGGATGCCAAAACTTTGGTAGGTGGAATGGGGTTGGAACCTGTGATCCAGTGTTTGAAAGCCTATTGTTCAAACCAATAAGCCACAGCTCTACCTACTTTTTAAGGTAAGTGAACGATGATTAGAAACGAATTCGATCTAATCGTTCCCGTTAAACGTGCCTCAAATTAACCCAGTTTTCTAACGAACATTTGCGAATCCACCAGCGTTACCTCCCAAGTAGGCCAGATCAGGTCCAACTGTCATATTTATAAACAAATTAATTCGAAATACTCTTTTTAGTCAAAAGTTGATTGGTGATTTGAATAAGAACTAACTCCCTGGCAGATACATCCGAAGACAATTTATTAGTCCATAGTAATAAGAGCAAACAATTAAAGAAATTGGATTCCAATCTATTTTTATCTTTGAAAAGTTTGCATCTCTTTCAATCGTGAGGTGAGTTCCTTACGGTAACTAGTAGTTACTAAAGGATAGCAGACGGCAGCGTATCGAAGATACAATTACACCAAAACTGCATATCCCCTAGAATATCAAAAAGATTTGGAACGCAAGGGCTTGAGTGTCAAATGATTTCAGTAACCTTAAAACCTGCAAACATGAAGATACTAGTCTGTCATCTTACCCTTGAACAATAATTTGTCTGGATCGTGTACTATGTTTGCGCGACACGTTTCACACAATCTAACCACACAGACACTTGTTATAGGTATTAAATGAAAGGTCATAAAGAGATAAAGGGTGAAAATATGAAGAGTTTAGGAAGGAAGGTTAAATTGAAAGCCAAAATAAAGAAAATCGACAAAGCAAAAGCAATAATACATAGAATATGGTTTCAAAGCTGAATTCACCAATGAAGGCTAGATTTGGTAGCCAATGGTTTTTGATATATATATATATATATATATATATATATATATATATATATATATATATATATATATATATAATGCACTTTCGTGCAGTAGGCGATGAGCCACACTTATTGTGCGAAAGCTAATAATACTACCACTCACCTGCTTAAATCTAGATAGGTGGAGCGGGGTTTGAACGTATGGCTCATCGGTTGGAAATCAAGTACCTAGACCAGTGAGCAACAACTACTAATTCAACACAATAGTGACCTAAACTTCAGAACAGTTGGAGTCTCGACAAATGAGACGACCCGTCTCCAACACGTTTTGCAAATAGGTCTAATGGATGTGAAAACATCTTGTGAACGGTCTCAATGGTAGGTTTCGCAACCGAAAGGCTTTGACGTCTATATGTTTATAAGTTTCAGATGATTTGGTTTCCTTTTAAAGCTACCGGAATGTGGTTCGATGGCCTTCATTAGCGATAAACGTTTGACGAAAACCAAACCGCGAAACCGAAGGATAAATCAGAGACAACTGTGGGTGTTTGAATAGCACAACAGAATATAACATAAAGGCATTCACCAGCATATTTATTTGGCCGAACAACACTCGAACCAGGACTGGTTGAATTTAAAGAGCTACCCAATACCCCACATAGGTAACGATTATTGAGGCACAAAATTCACGGGACGCTGTTTAGCAACATGCTTCTGAGAGACAGTGTACTGACTGTATTGAACCGATATTCTGATTAAATTGATTTCTTTAGAACACAAACCTGAGACTATTTCTGACTGATTTAACAAGGCAGTTAGCATGACAGAAGTTTCATCTACGAAGAGTGAACATGAGTACTTTTTTAGTATCAGTGAGTGAATCACACATTTTTTCAGAAATCCAAGGTTATCTTAGCAAGACATCTAACAGAATTGGTTGCATGACTTCATAGATTCCTGTTGTTCATATAATACTAGACTCAACATTCGTACATACCGCTAGAAATTGTGATAGATGACAGGTATTTTAGCAAAATTCTCGTCATAAATAAAAGTAATTAATTTCAAATCAGAGGTTTTTGCCAGTTTTTCTTAACCTGCTGACAGGAGCGGATTCTGTTAATGAGAGAATATCCTGCTATTTTCTTCAATACATTAAGGATGCTAACCGAATCTCAGAATTTTTTATAAGATGCATACAAATGAAGACAACTTTCCGACGTGAATAAACTGATCACTGATGAAGCCAATGCAATTTTGTTCAAGATTTTGATGAGAGGAGATGGAAGTGGTACAAGTGACCTAGTGTATTCCTTGCGAAAAGTGATTCGACTGAGGCAAACAAAAAATATTGTTGGACAAAATAATTAGTCTGAAACCACTGACCAGCCAGACCTAAATACTTTAAACAACAGCCTATCGGCTGCGTACTTCGATGAATTGCTGTCATCAGGTCAGACTGTTCAGATCGACTTAATCTGTTCAAGTTAACCTGAACGGGTCACCATATGACAAAGTGAAGGAGCGATCCGCTAATTGTTTACCAATCGCACGATCCACAGTGAGAAATTCCAAAGCAGAACATGCCATTCGTAAATAATCTGCAAGTCGATTACAAAGTTTAGTAAGGCAGTGATGTATCCCTAGCTCATGTAGACGAAACAATTACGGAATCACGATCTCTAGAAAATAAAATCATGAGTTTGTGGTTGCTACAAAATAGTGATGATTAGATAGGTGTTCATTAATTGCCTCAATGTTTTGTTTAGTTTTACCCATATACTACAGGTCTGTAATCCACGGTAATTTAGTGTCAAGAATTGCTGACAAAATATGAATGCATATCAGACTTCCTGGAACCAGTCCACCATGTATGCTCATTGTGTAGAGTGAGGATATTTTATAGACATTTTGAAAGCTGTATGGTTTTTAGATTCCGGGGGAACAGCTCTAAGAAAATGATGAGGAAGAACGCAGACATTAGTAATAATTGTAGCGTTTCCCTATTTTGCCCCGACTGGGATATGATTCGACCATAGTAATCGATCACGGAAAACAACACAATGTCTATATCACTCAAATCCCCAAAGCTTTAAAAACTCATAAAACATGAAAAAGTAATCGAAATCAAAACTCACCTATTGTTATGCAAGAAAAGTAGTCATGTTTTTCATCGCCAACAGCTTCACCTTTGTAACGACGCTTGTCAGGATGATGGTCAAGAATTTTTCTGCGATCTGACACAATAAAGTTTAAATCACAACATACAAGCCTTTCTTATGTCATCCGGAGTAGCATTGTAACGCTTTTTTCTCAATCCTAAAACTGCATAATGATCTTGATCTTTCCAGTTTTTTGGATCAAGGCTTTTTAAGTAGCTTTCATCATCTGAATCATCGAAAATAAACTCTTCATTGCTTTCACCGACAATTTCACGCAGCAGAGCTATGTGAGGGTGAATTTCGTATACAATCAGATCCATTTGGAGTGTAACACCCAGGTGTTAGTAGATTTTCGTATATCTTGCCGGTAGGTACGTTGTTGAAGAAGGGCGCGTAGAGGAATGAGCTTAGTGGTGACTTCAGAAATCTGGAAGGGTAAAAGGGAGAGGAAAACGTGAGGCTACGACTCAACAAGTACGTAGGATGTACCTAAATTTAGTAATAAAAGATAATGGAAAACGGCAGAGCTCAACAACATAGGGATGAGGCAGCCTAAGAATCAAAACTGGAACAGCAAGGTATCAATGAGTTACATCGCTCCGTTAGGTGAAAAACCACTGTCCCAGTGTGGCTGGGTAGCTTAGAGGCTAGGCATAGTGTGTGAAGCTGGTTCGAGTAACATTCGACAGAATGGCTGCTGTTGAATGTACATCAGTCTGACCGTGAGCGAGCCGGATCCCACCTATGGCATCAAAATGTAACGACTACCTGTCGGTTTATAGGCTTTAATCTAGCCTGTAGGTAAGTACGATTTCGCAGGGGGTTGCGTACAGTAGTGTCAGCTCAGTGGTGGCCACAGAATTTTGAAGGGAAAAGAGGAAGAGGAAAACGAGAGCCAGTGACTCAGCAAATACACAAGACCCGACATCAGTAGCGCCACAGTAGAAAACTGAGTCACCGATCTTTCACATCTATTTCTTGCTGTCTGGTTTGCTCTCTCGGTGGGCAAGAAAATCTCTCCTGCTTTTAGCGCCAGCGAGGTCAGAGTCTTTGTGGGTTGGTAATTGTGTTGTTTAGATTGAGATGGCTACGGGACAATGGGCTTCTGAGAAGATTAGAGGTCTTCGTAACTCATGTCTGTATAGATGCCTGATAAGGAATACCGTGATAGGGGGAAAATGTATGTGGGAGTTAATCAGGAGGCAAAAGTAGGTAGTATGGGTCTAGTTACTTAAGAGTACGTCTGTGGTAAGCCATACAAAATGACAACTGCCTAACCGTCTTTTGACTCTATTGAGGCAAGGCAATTTATAAAGCACATACCCTTAAGGAGAAGCTGGACCTGAGCTCAGTCCCGGTTTTTTGATATCCTATCCCGATAGGGTTCCCTAATGATGATCGCCATGTTGCAGCTAAAGTTAGTTTCTTAGTGTGACTTGTCTGGTGGATGATCTTGTAGTCCTTTATAAGGCACCTATTTCTGCAATAGCCGAAAGCGAGTAGGTTTAGGCAATTCAGTCTTTTAGAGTATGTCGTCTATCTTAGTCTCACAAGTGGATTTGATGTAGATCTTTATATTTTCTCAAAGAGATTGAAGTTTCTCTCGAGTGTTGGGGAAGCTACCGTGTGCACTTACACTTAATATTAAAAGATAACTGACAAACGGAAGAACTTGACAACGAGATGAGGCAGTCTCGAAATTGAAAATGGAAAGTGGATGAGTAAAGCTTCAAATGCATTACAGCATTCACAAAATAAAGAGCATGTCCTCCAACCAAACCAGGCGCCTCATGTTACCAATACTATCAAGGTTAATTACCAACATCTGGTTTAAGAGCTTTCATAAACCGTTTAATTTCTTACTACTCGGTCCATTTCCTTCAGCACGGTTCCTTGTCTCTGAAGAGTTCCTATATAAGACTGAGTATATGCATTGAATCCAGTCCCTCGCCCACCCTTACTCTGGTAAGCATGGAGGGTAGATGGGTGTTGGCTGAATTTGTATGAAGAATTTGGTTTATCCTAGGAGTATGGTGCAGATAAGGTCTTTATATACTGCACTGCCGGGCAGGTATTCGTGACAGTTTCAAAAGAATGATAATCAGACTCAAGAGATGACCAAAGAGAACAAAGGAGAGGATGGTAGGGTGGGAGAAAGGCGAAACAGAATAACGTAAAATAGATCAAGAGAAGAGAGAAAATAGTCAATTTGGGACTTGAGAAAGCACTTCTGAATCATATAGGGTAACAGCGGGGAAACGAAGAGGGGAAAAACTGAGTAGGGACAATTAAAAAAGGAACGGTAATGGTAAAAGACCAAGGTGGTAACTGCGGTGGTAGGACGCCCAATAGGAGTGGGGTAACAGACTGAAGAAAATCCGTAACAAGAATCGCAATAAAAGAGCATCAGGACGGGAGTAGCAAGAGAAATATTGATCTATCTATTAGTTATAGTTATCCAATGCAAATTAGCTGCTTCCACCCCGCTTGCATCCCAGCTGCATAGGTGGAAGACATATGTAGATATCCAGACTTTCCTTGAAGCTGACTACAGATTGCAGGTTGTTAACCTCAAAAGATAGTGCGCTCTATGAGCAACAGACCCAGCAAGAAGTGTGCCATCACACATAAGTTCTCGACTTTTGACGAAAGAATGGATTCGAATTTCCACATGGATAACCATTGGGCCCTTCAGGGAGTATTTCTCTGTTTGGATGACTTAGGTTACTTGATATCTCATGGGCTGTTGGTAAGTTCACACGTATTTTGGAGTGGAAAATGTAGCCTAAAGTAATAGATCTTTTGGTCTATCATGGTATGGATTTTCGTGCATCCAAACGAAACTAGTTTCTGCTCGTCCCTGGACTTAATCCCCTGAATAAGCCTTCTTTTCCAAATACGGAGGCAAAGCGACGTTATGCATTTCTGAGTGCGGTCTTAGGCAGGTCTTGCAGAGCTTGAAAAATGGCCCGGGTCAGCAGTGCACAAAACGTTGTCAGGTATTAATCGGGTTTAAATGCCAATTTGTTATTATCGTTCACTCTTCAAGCATTCCGAGGTCATCTGGTAGTCTGCTCAGTTCCCTTCCACAGCCTTCCATGACCTGACGTAGTCAGCGCAACGACAAAATGGAGAGCTGAGACCAAAAGGCAGGCCTTTCATGTAATTATGAACAGCAAAGGTGCCAGAGTAGCTCTATGTGACACACTGGATTGTGATGCTGTTAACGTTAAGTCACATAACTACTTCCCTGCTAAATTTGATGCCATTTTAGTCCGTTCATTAGAAGTGTCACACAGTGAGACAGTGTCATCTGCCGGACAACGTTTCGAACATAAGTTATTGTCCATATTACCCATATCCTCTGATAGGGTGTACGGCCATGGGGCTATCAAAGGATTCATAGCTACGGAGCTCGCCTGGCAAAGACAAGAGCTAGTTCTCTCCCAAAATAGTTATTTTCTAAAAGCTGGAAAGTAGAATACCACGGAGCCAGTCCTTCCTTTAAAGTGGGCTCGGAAATGTGTATCACCCACCAGTGAAAAGATGGTCCATTTTTATTCCCTTCTACTTAGTCCTTGATGAGTACCTTCGCCCGTCCCACATAACCAAGCCTTTTTCATGGTACTTAAAGGATTTCGACTGAACTCCCTGCTCATCGTGATGCTGCTTTGCTCCGGGTTGTGCCGAATCACTAAAATCCCCTGGAGGGTGATCTGGCCGCGCTTCATGGACAACTGCATGAATATTGTTTGAATTGGCTGATGCTTCCATCCCGAGTTACCAGGGTAAAAGTCAGCATGGTCTTCTTACATGGCACATGGTGTGCTTGATAGAAAAGTGGCACCAGAATGAGCTAGGAAACTCTGTCACTGCGGTGGCAATGGTCTTTTCACTTTCGAAATGACTACTCAAATCCACTGCCACTCTAACTCCGTACTACCCATCTCCTCTGATACACCTTCCGACTAACCTCGACGTCACTGGTGTCAGACAGTAACTTAGTTTTTGTCAGGATTACGTCTGCTATTCTACTCACGTTCGCCCATGCTAATAACCACTAGCACTGCCATACACCATCAATCAATTTCCCACTGACCTTGAGCCAACCAATACCCTTCTCATGCCGGATGACAGGTTAATGACCAGCACACGAGAAGGCAGGAAGTAGACATCAGTCTCTTTTGCTGAGCCTGGGGCCACCCTCATTGGCCTTCTTAATGATAAACAGATGCCTTCTTAGGGCTGGAACAGATTCGCTTACAGAAGACCTGACCCTAGCACGCAACACGCAGCATCCCATTACTGTTTCCCGTCAAATGCCCTTCTTCGTTTGAGCAAGGCACCGCTGTTCAGGCGGATGTCAAATAGGATGGCAGAGTTCGACCGGCAGTCAACCTTTGTGTTACTGTGTCCGAGCATGTCTTCATGCATAATTCTCTTATTTTGCTCCACTGCCAACCATTTTTCGTGACGTTCAGTGGCAGTTGTCGTAACAGTGGGTCCAACGTTGGTGCTCAGTGTGGTTTGCCCAGGGATTAGAACCGCCTGACCGACTCAACAATGATAATAATGCATTTCGAGCAACATAAGTTACATGAAAAAACTCAGTTTACGGATTTGGTCACTTTGGTAGTGTGAACTGACTGTTGTGTACAACATCAAAATATAAATTAGACACCGTTATTCACGACACATGAGAGGCGCGTCTAAAGGAAGAACGTTGATACCTAGCAGACAGCGAAAGTTAAGTCGGACAAACACCAGCGTAACTGTTCATCATACTGAAGCGAGCCCATTTCGAAATTAGGAATTATTCGGGTATTGTTTAAATCTTCCAATATTCATGAGGGTAGGGCGGGTAGTACAGTCGTGACCTTGGGTGGTGTGCTTTCGTCATGGAGTTTCGGTGGCATGGTGCACGCTGGAGAATGCGGTTACTAGGATTCCAAATAGATGGGGGATTGGTTAGGTAAACCCCAAAAAATTCATAATGAAGGCGAGCTGCAGGCAAAACACGAAACGGAAGCTACCTACTGCTGTGACCGTCTGAGGAAAGTCACTGACCATCGTAGTTCGACGCACCTTCATAGTGGTGATAAGGGAGGACGTTTTGGCTTAGGCAACAACCGTCAGAGAGCTTTACATAAACCTTTAGCAAAGGGTGGTGCATAACGTCACTGCCACCGAAAACAGTTAGTCCCCGTACTCTATCCAGACATTTCAAAGGCATTCCACAGAATCGATCACCTGCTGTTAATAAGTTGATGACTATGGGGACTGACTATCCACTATTGGGATGGATTAAGTCTTTCCTCAGTAATCGCACTCAAGTGGTGAAGGTAGATTCACACATTTCAAAACCTAGGCCAACCACCTATGGTGTTGTTCAAGGCAATGTATTACGCCCCCTTCTCTTTACTTCATACGTTAATGACATCTGCAGCTGCTTTACATACGGTGAACCATTCTTGTTTACTGATGACCTAAAAGTTGCATACACATCCACCCGTGATAACTTGTCCCACCTCCAAGCACTAATATAAAGGGACCTGGATATAATATCCACATGGTCTGCTGCGTGGAAACTTCAGTTCAGTATAGGCAAACGTGGCTGGATATGTTTTAGTGCTCCATCGGTGGATGTCCAGCTACATCTTCAGCCTACGAAACTTCCTGTTCTTAAAAGTGTGTGTGACCTTGGACCAAGATATTCAAGGGACCTCACATTATCTGAACAGGTAGCACCACAGACTCGCAAATCTAGGATCCTGATGGGTTGCATAGTTCGTAATTTCCACTTCAGAGGTCAAGTTGCTACTATACGAAACTTGCGTACGCCCACTGCTGGAATACTGTCCACTTATACTGAGTGGTATCCGCATAATAGACAAACATAAAATAGAGGATGTTCAAAGGTATTTCACAGCTAGATTGTTAGGACACGATTGCAAACAGGACTACAGCTCCAGATGCAGATCACTAAGTCCAGAAACACCTTGGATGAGACGACCCAAAATTAACCTGACACTCTTCTTTAATGTGTTACATAGACACACGTTTACAGCCAGTGGCGAGTTTCAGTTCGAACACAACAGTTGTTAAGATCTGCGCAACCACGCCGATAGCAACAAAATGAAGTCGTTCAGGTCCTGCTTGCGCGCAAACTTCTTTGCCGTCGAATTCCCTCGGTTGTGGAACAGACTTCCAACTAAAGTGAAGGCCTCCGAATCAACCCCTGAATTTGGTCAGTTACTGGCTGACTTCTTATCATCTGGTGACTTCTACGGCTCATCGAATACACCAACAGCCCCTTTCACGACACTTCATGTACTCGGCTCTCCTAATGAATGGTGAGAGCCACCACACCTATACTGACCTTTCATACGAAGCGTTGAGGAGACTTCCGTAGGTTGCCACTTCAAACCAACGGCACGTTCTGCCCCACTGAACGCGGTAATCAAAAACAGAAATCCTACACCACATGACAGCATGAAATTTATATTTTTAAATAATCTATAGAAAAAGGATATAAAATGAAAGCCATAGCAGAGGAAGTAGGGAGAAATATGAACAAAGAAAACACTCTCCTTGTTGAAATTCTTGCTCTCTCCGCCTGCTGCGTTGTCTGTCTTTTTCTCGTTGTAGAACAGTGTTTCAGTTCAAAACGTTGCCTTTGCTGCCATCGATAATAAGTTACTTAAGGAACAGACCATGACTGAGAATACCCTTCACGGAGCTGCTGACTGCAGGGGTTTTCAGGTGACAGAATGCTGATCGAAATTACCCCTTTAGTTTGACTTACTCAATTGCGGCTGATTAAACTCTACAAACTCAATGCCCTGATAGGAAATTTGGGTATCATCGTTTCGATACCTTTCTGGATTACGCTGGATAGAAATTCACTTTTATACCAAGGCTGACTGCGTGTCTGCAATGCTCTATAGGCTTAAGAGTATTTGTGTCTTTTGTTTTCTGAAAGATGTGACGCAGTCTCACAGTGCTCGTCCTAAGATAAGCGTTGACAATTTTATTTAATGCGGTTACCTGGTGGTCTCTTTTCCTTAAGGGGCACCAGTGGTAATGCAATCCATGTGGGATTCTATGCAATACAACAGTCGAGTTTTGGAGACGCTTCGTTTCCTCTCCGTTTATTACTTGTTATGAGTTTCAGCCGATCAGGTTTCCACTACGGGCGTGACTAGTCCGCAAGAGATAGAGACAGAGAGATAGACACACTTCTCCCATCCCTCCTCGCAGCACAAGCAGCGGCTGACAAGCAATCAGACCCAAACGTTGCATACATCTCACTGACTGATCTTTTCCCCACCTCCAATTCTAAACAGTTGATTATTTTACATCGAATTCATCCATTAATATACACGCCAATTATCAAGATGATTATTATCATTATTTTTATATTCAACGTACGCTTCTTACATCTCTCACTTCACTTAAATTAGCATACATCAAATTTCACTGTTGTTCATAAGTTGTCCACAAAGTACGCACGTTTTCGAGTAATTTTGATCGTCACTCATAAATACTCGTATTAATTTTGTTTACTAACTGATATGCTTTTGAACAACAATCCCAGGTATATATGATTTTTATCTGTACATGCATTTTGGTTTGGGCCTGTGTAAATATTCTTCTTCCTCCTGGACTGTTCCCCGGAATTTTGAGGGGGAAGCTGTATAGAGACTGTGTGAAACTGTGTATAAAGCACTTTAATTAAAATTAATGTTTCCTTTCATCACTTTTCACGCATCTTGTATATTTTTCTTAAAACTTACAAAAACGAATGCTATTTGCTTATACAACTTTTTTGGTTATGGCAGTAATACTGACTTTGCTCCTGCCGTCAAACGTGAAAATATAGTATGCTTCTATCCACTCCGACTTCCGCCTCCGTCGACCACTGTCTGACGTAAATACTCATTGGTTGTTCTTGGAGCCTGCAGGATCGCTCATACTACCTTAAAATATCACGACAGTCACGCCAACCAACGCTGACTGTGGGGAGCTAACAATTATTGTCCTCTGAACTCTGGAGTGTACTACATCGTGGTGGTCGGTATCAGAGAGATAACATTCAAGTAACCCACTGTTATCCACAAAACTGAGATTACTATTTCTTATTATACAGCATAAATTTTTATATTTCTATATCAGTGAATCTGTCTTCGTAAATTATACTTAATTTGATACTTTGATTTACCTGACATTTTCCTGGCTCCACTACAAGATGAAGGATGCACCGTAACTACTTGTCATGTTCGCCATATTCTTTTGTTTGTGCCCGCCGGCATCAAAGGAATCATGGTGTATGGTACTGAGTTATCCTTTATACTAGTCAGATCACTTCCCAGTTTATTCGCACTACTCGTTCTCATTTGTCATTCGTTCATTTGTGGAACAACCACGTTCCAGGCACAGCTACTCGCTCAACCCTTTAGTTTTTGCATAGCCGCCTAAACTATGTGATCTTGATTAGAATTCCTTTGAGGCCAATGGAAGGGAGTTATAAATGCAGCTCTGGGTACCTGTGCATATTTTTATTGCTGTTGTCCATATTCGAACTTATGTTTCTAGTTTGGGAAACCCTATGTGATCTGCCATGGCACTTCGCTCAATAAATATGGTCCTTCAAATTACAGCATTTCAGTAATTTTTCCAGCACTACTTTTTCCCAGTAAGAAGTTGCTGGGTTACTTCCTCTTCGTTTTCTGTGATGACTTTACATATTCATTAGACACGACTACCATTTCTGCCAGATAACCTAAACGCATAACAAAAATTCTAAATTTACATTAAAGTGCACCATTCGTATGTAGTGTGAAGTCTTCTTCTTTTTCAGACTGGGGATTTCCACTACCTGGAATGAAAAGCGGAAGATAAAAGTTTTTTGTGAAAGGAAATATTACCGGAGATTTTCTACCACTAATTGTTATAATCGTATCCGTAAAAATGATATACACCTGTCAGTTCGGGAATAAATCATTATTACTATTATCATCTGTTGTCGTCCGTACATTCGGAGGTGGTTTTGCGAGCAACTACTGTTGCTGACTGCAGGATGTAAATCATTCTGCGAACTGTCATTATATAAGAATTTTGCGCGTCGTTTTCCGCCTCAAACCATCAGGATACACACCAACGCTTCCAGGTTGGCCCCACGATCATTTTAAAAACTCTTCAAAACTACCGCTGCTTATTTTGAAAATGTAACATCCTCCTGGAACAGAGGGACTTGTTGAGGATCTTGAAATTCAGTAGTGCGCGGAGGCTTTGTGGTACGTCCACGCGCTTCCCGATAGCAATCGTTGCTCACAGTAGTTCCAGTATGCTGCTTTACTCACTTGCTTTCGGAATTCTCTCACCATCAAATATGTACACAGAAAGATAGACCTGTTATGGTTGATCCGAGCTAGGGAAAATATGTCCCCTACAATTATCAATCTCTTTTGGCCTAGCTGTTGATATATAGATGGTGATATTGCTTTTCTCCTGCAGCACGCGTTACACGGAATATGAATTCATTGTTGTGACCACCAACATGAAATAAATCATAGATCATAACTGAATCATTTTACACTTTTGTCTGCGCAGCCATATTCCTGTCCTTTCAGGGGATTTTTCTTACTCCAGAATCGGAAAAACGGAGACCCATTGAACTACTCTTCAGTAGTGTGAGGATAGGGTTCTGGGTCAACGACATCTTCTGACTGGTGCTCCTCAGTGTTCTTGCGTAAACAAGAAGGCCTGATGAATCCTCAGCCGATCAGTATTTACGAGCATCATCATCATCAAATGCATCTTTAAACACGCTTATTATGAAGATATCGCAAAATCCAAGTAGCCATCTGAGTCCCAACAATGTGGCAGAGGCTGGTGCTTTTATGAGGTGATATGTCTCCAGGTCGTGAAAAACTTTCGTTTCACTGTCCTGTGGGAAAACGGTTCACTTCTCCCAGAACCTGTGATTAGAAAACAAACAGTTTCACTCGACCGTAGTGTAGAATCTGATGTCTAGAAGGTAGGTCGTATCACATCCACCTGCATGGGGATGCAAAGAAATGTCAAAGTGAGCATAGGTCCTTGTTTTCTTTACGCAAGCCTTTAGAAGTAGTAAAGTTGTTAGTTCAAGATGGCCCATGCTGGCCCAATATACGAACTGATATTTGGAGCTCAACTGGCATGCATTTCCGAGAAAATATTCTTGTCTTACTGATCTGTTGACCCCAAGCAGGTGAGTGAACTCATATGGCTTTTGCAAAGCATTTGATTTACATTGGCCACGACTGTCTCATCAAGTAGTTGAGGTTTATGGGAATAGATCATCTAAATGTCTGTATGACCACCTCTCCACGGTCCAGCCGGGTTCCATCAAATCCAACGAGGCAAGATATCTCGGCACAACTCTGTAGTGTCCATTTTGAGAACTTCCCTGTTACTTATTGATGTAAATGATGTACTCTTATGGGAGTTTTCTAAAATTCATCCTTTCGTTGCTGATATGAAGCCACTGAAAAATACAAGAAGTAAAGATGATGGGCTCGATTTTTGAGGTAATTCGATGAAACTTTACGGTTGAGGAGACAGCAGGGGGGTAACTTGCGACTGTGAAGTGCTTAGAGCTTTTCATCTATGACGTAGTGCTTATTGCGCAACCAGATAGAACACCTGGAAATGGAGTGTTTTGTATAGGAAACAACTTTGACGTTTCGGTCCTCAGTGACGAAAGTCTTATGCCGCTGCACTATGAAGTAGGTTGCTCTTCAGTGGCCAATCGCTGTGCCTGATCCAGTTCTGCAGGGGGTCAGTCACGACTCGGGTAGCTCGGTAGCCACACTAGGTGACAAGTATTGAAATCCCGGACGGACATCATTTTCATTTAGTCATCGCAACCTTCTAGGTAATTCAGTCACATTTTTCCTCGGAAATATATAACAGCCTCATGAGAACTTGACTGAAATTCGCTGCCAAATTCTTTTTGTTTACTGGAATCGGATCTGAACCACTGGAGGCACATCTAGGAGTGCGGCACCGATTCAGTCGAGGGAGTAAACGTTACAAAACACTAAACGGCATGTAGCATCATCTGGTCAAGAATTTTGGGTCACAGACAACTGTACAGTGAACTGTTGTTGACGAACCAAATTTTCAGTGCTACAGTTTGTACGTACCATGAGTTATTTGAACCAAGTTCTAGCAATTGTTTTGGGCAGCGCCCATATTAGACCTGCCTTTCGCTCCTTAGGAATTGTTCAGCCTTCGAATGCTCCATTTGTGGAAGCTTTTTGGCCTCTTCATCAAATTCTACTAGGGAAAACCCTATGCCTATTCAAGGTCCAGGCATAGGCTGCAGATTAGGCTGGTACCAGTCTATTTTCGGTTGTTCATTTTGTGAACCTGCGCCCTTCGAAAGATTACGAGATGTGGGAGATGGCTGGTTGAAAGTCTTTCGAATTACGTCGTTTATTACCCAGAACGATGTGAGATTATTAGCATTGTCTAAACATTGAGACTATTCTTGGCTGAATATTGATTGTGTTTAGCGCTAACGATGTCTGCCCTTCGATGTGCGAGTTGAACTTAAGGTTACGCGCTTTCGACGATCAACGTTTTATCACTTCCAAAACAATGGATTTTCATGGCAAGCACATTCTTGGTGAGAAACCTAACACGTGTTTCACGCGAGTCATGTCCACCTCTCTACTAAAGGACTTCTTTCAGTTGCAACGTTGGCTAAAGTTTATTAGAAATCACTGTCTGCCTTTAGTTGTTCAAGTCCTATCGGTCGGCCGAGACTTCACGTTGCTAAGTGACTGCTAGGAAATGGAGATTGGAATTAAACGCGTGAGCTCTAACGACCAAAACATGATTATGCGGGTCAGATGGCAGTGTCAAGTTCAGAAAAGGTTTCAACTGGACCTAAGGTATGCCACTTCATCTTTTCTCATTGGCACACGTAGCTTTTTTGAGTTGCATGTAGCTGAAGTATATCTCAGGGACAACAGAATGCAACTGCGTTATTTGTATCGTCATTTAATCTACCGCGTTACTGGATCATTCTAAAATGTATGACAGGAGAATAACCTGGGAGTTCCACCAGGGTACTGTTCGGTCAACAATCGGTTCCTCGATTCGAAGTATCGACCCGAATGACGGGGGGAAATGGTCAGTGAAGGTCATACACTAACAACAAATTGAAAGTACTCCCAACAAGGGGACCTTGATTATCTCTCTGCAAGGGTCAGATCAAGCACCAGAGATGTCTGCAGCAGATAACTAAAACAAAACAAAAACAGAAATGGCTTCTTACACGACACTGGACAGAGCAAAACAACTTTGGAAGCTAGAAAAAACCTTGAACGTATCAAAATGAAATTTCATAAACTGCATTACGGGAAACTGATACTAGCATTTCTATGGGTCTGAGAAACACCAGGTAACAGAGCGGGACCATCAGAATATGCCCCATTTCCGTAGAAAAAAGTAGAACAGTTAAGATGAATAAAATATCACATGTCCTGCGGCGGAAATTTTATTTTTATTTTCCTCCGTGTGTACAGGTGACAATTTCAATTCGTGCCAAGATCACCAACCCTGCGAACGGACACGAGGATGTTCAAACGTTTACACTGGACTCGAAAATAACCCCAGAAACCACTGGAAGGATACACAACTAAGTGGGTTTCACTTTAACTAGGCTGGCAACAACAACTTTCACCACTGCTCACAACACAGCCGTCCATCGCCACCAAAACACGCCATGTTGACAGGAGCGACTCCAAGGTTCTTCGCCGTAGCTCGACAGAACTTTGAGGTAAGATGATGGGGCCGCAATTTCCTTGTTACCATGTCTCGCCAAAAATTACGATCTTGACGGAAACTTGGTTATCTCCGCATATTAGCAACACCTTGGCGAGCATAGACAGCGCTTGTCTGTTCCGGAGAAATGGGGAACACGAAGAAGGAGGGGGAGTGGCGGTGTTCACTAGTGATCACTTCAAAAGAGAACGGGCTACTGAAACGGCACCACCAGACCCCGTCCGGTGCAACTCGAAGGTCAGATACCTTAGGCACCTGGTAAGGGGCGCCTGTAAAATAGGTACAAGCAGTGTGGAACAATCAAAAAATATTTCAAGTGTTGTGTGCACCAAAGACTAGTAGGTATGACCAAGTTGTCATAGGGGGATCTCAATGCCCTGACTCCCTACCTTGAGCAGGACGGTTCAAGTGGAACCGAAAGTTTGATTGAAACTTCTTAGCGTCTCCAATATGTCTGGGATGCTTGGGAGGGGGGCGGCGATGACACTCTCGAGGGTTGAGCAAGAAAGCATTCGAACTGCATCATCTTATAACTAGAACACACCAAATCCTCTCGGTAGAGGCGGTTGTGGTGTGGTAGAGTTTGATCCAGCAACCGAGGGACTGCCACCCCGGGGAGCACCTGCTCCTGGTTTTTTCAGGGCAAGTTACATGGCGCCGAACCAATATCTGTCGAAATAGTCATAGCCGCCGGAGTGGAGTGCTTTACTGACCGACTGCCATTAGTAACCGGTTTGGGAAGTCATTAAACGGGTGACGTCTGGTGAAGTTCCAGTAGCTCCAGCAAGCGAACCTTATGGCCTGAACAAGGTCCTGTGTGTCCCTGAAAGCCAAAGGGAATAGGTGGGATAAGTAGAGGATCTCTAGAAGGGAGTCAGACCATACTGCATACATAGCTGCCAGGAATCCATGTAACATCAAGAAGAAGGGGAATAGTAGGCGAATCCGAAGGACCCATATTGAATCTCCGGGATACGATGATATTCGGCCACCCACATAGGAGTGATTGTCAAATGCTTTGTACGGCCCACTCATCAGCCCATTTCAAAATCCCCTAGACAAACAGATGCGTCTACGAGAGTGGAAATGTGTTATTCTCTCCCTCACCTTCAGAGACGGAGACAGGCAGAATCCAAAATGCTATCGATCTGTAGCGCTTCCATCAGAGCTGTTGGAAATGACAAAGAGCCCGACAAGTGACCACACCAGAAAAGCTTGGACAAAAACAGTGCACTAAGTGATCCTCAACACGGTTTCCGAAAAGGTAGGTCCTGTGCCCCAAGCCTTCGGGGATCCGGTGATAAGCGGAAGACTTGAGGGACCTCCAAGTTTCTGTTCTTACGATTTCACTGGATTTTGTCCAAGGCTTTGGCACAGTCTCACTTTCCACCTTCATGCACAAAATTGCTAAACTGGGTATCAAGCACGAAACGCTCTCCCAGATGGAGGGCCGTCCAGACAGCAAAACGTCCTGCGTAAAATTACACAGGGTTTCCTAAACCTGGAGATTAGCATCATTTGGTGTGTCACAAGGAGTGTCTGGGTCTGCAGCCACTCCTTCTTTTAGCGAATGACATCCCACTAAGTCCCAGGTCCTCAACTCCACTTCACACTGACGACGTTAAGTTGCCTCGGTGTCCGGAACCAAATCAAAGATGCTACAAAGTGACCTCAGATTGCTTGCAGGGCGGAGAAGTAACAATGGGCCAACATTTAACCCTGACCATGGTTCTCCGGTATTCTGACTTGCAAAAGTATACTGCTCTTTTTTTCACAGCTTTTCCACATGACATCTGGGGCTAACACTGACTGATAAGTTGGACACCAGTTCCAACTCATCTCTCTTCTCCTTTCAGTGTCAACACGAAGAGAAAATCCTCAGCGTTAATTTGATGAAAAAGTATCAACTTAATGAAAATCCTACCTAGTACGTTGTGCTGGAAACTGAAGTGAGAATTCAACTGGCTTGCAACCGTTTTCCTATTTTTGAGAAGCTCCACAATCAACTCACCCTTCTGTCAGTAACCTAAATGCCACCACATATGCCTGCATATCTGTTCATGCTCCTTCCTTCTCTCCTCATTTGCAGCAACAGCTCCATGATAAGAGTTGATGCTGAATTTTTATCTGAAAATAACTACTTAGTGGAAATAATACTTGCTGTTTGACAACAAGAATTACTGAATTGCTCCCACTCTTTCGCGAATTCTGAACCATCTTCACAACTAAATCGCCTACTGGTCACGATTGACCTTGCGACTAACCGTCTAAACTTTCTTAACGGTATTAGTAGCAGATAAATTCCTAACAAATGATTAATCGAGAGTCCAATTAACCTAACAAGTGATCCGTACACAAGAAGGTTATTATGCACCAAATACACTTCTTGAATGATACTGCCTACGCTAATACAAAAGATACCTGAAGTCTGTGTATAAATACTACCACTTGGACTATTGACGGTTTCAACATCTTATAGTGCACCTTCCTGGCACCAAAATATAACTAGGGCCAAAATAAATAGTTTAAATTAAATTAACTAAATAAATCTCTAGCTTGCCTCCGGATGCTTAGGGTGTTTTAAGTTTTGTTTTAACGAGCATGCATCCGAGCAGGCTTGGACGCCATTTTTGCGCTCCATTGTGCTGATCACCACGCACGTACTCCGAGTCCCTAGTTCAGCCTTACAAGCCAGATAAGTTGATTAAACTTTTCCCTCATTCATTATTATTACATTTACCTTAAATACATTGCGTATCAGTTCTTTTGATTTGTGTTTTGTTATCAGTACTTACACGTTAGGTAAAGTACTGGTTAAGCAGGTACTAGAGCACATCAAATTAAGTAGGGTTGATCAAACGTTACGGAATTGTAACACGCATCCCTACAAAATTGGTGAGCCCGAGTATCACTTCTTACTTTGTCTAGTACCTTTGTTCTCTTGCGTTGATTTGTCTGGCCTATTTTGTTTTTGGCACGGTCTAGCGTTTTTTTTTATTATTGCACTCCTCATTGGTTATTTTTGCATTGTAATTTTTTTTATTATCACTATCGTGCCTCGTTAATTCCCTGATCAATGGCGGATAACGACTCGACTGCGCAGATGGCCGTAACCCTCCAGCTTCCCACCTTCTGGGCCCACAGACCATCTGCATGGTTCTCCCATGTGGAAGCTCAGTTTGCCTTGAGACACATTCAATCACAAGAAACTAAGTCCAACTTAGTCATCGTCAGCTTACCGGAAAATGTGATCGAAGACGTCTCAGATGTGCTAGATGACCCAGCACCGAATCTTTACGATCGCCTCAAAACCGCCCTCATCAAACGTGTTGCACTTACTGACCAGCAGAAAGTGCAAGAACTTTTCAGGGATGTGCATCTGGGTGATCGCAAGCCGACGCAACTGCTTCGTCAGATGAAGCAGCTGATTGCTGACTTCAACATTGATGAAGCATTTCTCAAGCAACTGTGGTTACAGAGGTTACCACAGTCGGTTCAAGGGATCCTCGCACCCTTCCATAAGTGTCCCTTAATAGAGCTGGCGGAAGCGGCTGACAGAGCTGTGGATGCTACGAAACCCAACACTAGTATCTCAGCTGCACTGTCTACTGCCACGGATTCGTCCAAAAACCCACATCCTTCCTCGGCTGGTGAGCCAACAAGTTTCGATGTTATAGCTCACATCTCGAAATTGTATGAGAGTTGTGCAGCATCAGGAACGAAATGCGGTCTGGTAGTTCTTACAACGGTCGCACGTCTCGCTCGCGCAACAGGTCTGCCTCCCGTACCGGTAGCAGACGTTCCAAATCGCGACAATCCCAACCCAGGTTGTGCTGGTACCATAAACGTTATGGTGCCAATGCCAAAAGGTGCACTCGACCTTGCACCTTCGAGGCTAACCAGGCGGGAAACGTGTGAGCCAGCACGTGACGGCGACTAACGTCGCTGGCGAGCCACTTCCATGTCGCCTCTTCTTCGTCACTGATCGACATTCTGGGATACGCTTCCTAGTTGACACTGGGGCAGAAGCTAGCGTCATCCCACCTACGAAGGAAGAGCGTCTGCGGCCAATGTCTCTGCAACTTCGTGCCGCCAACGGTTCGCCCATCACAACCTATGGTCGGAGATTCCTCGATCTCAACCTTGGATTGCGTCGTCCCTTTCGTTGGGTTTTCATAGTGGCAGATGTGACCACCGGCATTATTGGTATGGATCTCTTGCAGCACTATCAGCTGCTGGTAGATGCTGGCAAGCATAAGTTGATAGATTCTACCACAACACTCTCTGTTTCCGGTATAGTCACAAAGACGCCGCCCCTCAGTCCCGTGTACTGCACGACGGACGCTTCTAGTCCCTACGCGTCTATCATTCAGTCCTTTCCGGATGTCTTTAAGCCAAGTCGTTGTGTCCCTTGTGTGACTTCGAACGTTTCTCATCACATAACGACGACTGGCCCGCCAGTGTTTGCGAAACCACGGCGATTATCCCCGGAGAAACTGCGTGCTGTAAAAGCCGAGTTCGAACACATGCTTGAAATGGGAATAATCAGACCATCCAACAGTCCATGGTCTTCACCCTTGCATGTGGTACCCAAGAACAATGGCATGGACTGGAGGCCTTGTGGTGACTACCGAAGGCTCAACGCTAAAACGATTCCAGATCGTTACCCAGTCCCTCACATTCACGACTTGACTGCATCTTTAAAAGGCTCGGTTATCTTCAGTAAGCTTGACTTGACGCGTGCATATCATCAGATCCCGGTTCATCCTGATGATGTTCCCAAGACAGCCGTCATTACACCGTTTGGTCTTTTTGAGTTCCTCCGTATGCCTTTTGGTCTTCGCAATGCAGCACAAACCTTCCAACGTTTTATTCACGATGTTTTACGTGGACTCGATTTCGCCTATGCCTACCTAGACGATATACTAATCGCTAGTCCTGACGAAGACACCCATTTTAACCACTTGAAACAGGTTTTCGCCAGACTGTCAGAGCATTCGATGACAGTCAACCTGGCCAAATGCCAATTGGCGTTCGTTCACTAAAATTTTTGGGACACGTTATCGACGAGCAAGGCATTCGCCCACTACCTGAAAAGGTACAGGCGATCCAAGACTTCCCAGTCCCAGGGTCACTTAAAGCTCTGCGTGTGTTTCTGGGTATGGTGAGCTATTATCGTCGCTTCGTTCCCCAATGTGCGCACATTTTGACTGCACTGACCGACCTGCTGAAAAGTAAATGTAAAACTTTCAGCTTGACTCCCGAGGCACTAGAAGCATTTCGCAAGATCAAAACCGCAATAGCAGACGCCACGATGCTGGTGCATCAAGACGTAAACCTACCTCTTAGCATTGCGGTTGACGCCTCTAACACGGCCATTGGAGCTGTGTTGCAACAACTTTCGGATCACACTTGGATCCCAGTTGCATTCTTCTCTCGGAAGTTATCCACCTGCGAAATGCGGTACAGCACTTTCGGCAGGGAACTGCTCGCCATATATGCCTCAGTGAAACATTTTCGTCATTTTGTGGAAGGTCGTGACTTCATCATCTTTACCGACCATAAACCTCTGACGTATGCCTTACACACCACTACTGACAGATATTCACCGCGTGAATTACGTCACCTAGATTATATTTCGCAATTCACGTCGGACATCCGTCATATTTCTGGTGCGAATAACCCTGTCGCGGACGCACTGTCTCGCGTTTGCACCACTACTTTGCCTCGAGCAGTCGACTTACGGAAGATTGCCGAACTTCAGGATTCAGACGAGGAGATTGAAAAACTTCAACACTCATCCTCTCTGAAGATACAGCGTTTACCGCTCCTGAACAGTGAAGTGTCAATATTGTGCGACACCTCCACAGGCACACCCAGACCGGTTGTTCCTTTACCCTTGCGTAAGCATGTTTTTGATGCTTTGCACAATCTTTCACATCCTGGCATCCGCGCCACTGACAAGCTCATATCTGCTAGGTTTGTTTGGCCTGGTATTAACCGTGATGTTCGAAACTGGACACGGTCATGTATTCAGTGCCAACGTTCCAAGGTGAATCGTCACAACATCCCACCACTTGGAACTTTCGCCAAACCGGACTCACGATTCGCTCATGTCCACTTAGACATTGTCGGCCCACTTCCACCCTCCAATGGATATAGTTACCTACTGACATGTGTCGATAGGTTTACTCGCTGGCCGTTAGCCATCCCATTGTCTAACATTACTGCCGAAACAGTAAGTCGGGTTTCGTCGAAGGATGGGTTTCACAGTTTGGATGCCCTTCCACCGTGACAACCGACAGAGGCCAACAGTTCGAATCCGCTACCTTCCAGAAGCTGATGAATCTGTTGGGATGCAAACGCATCCGCACTACCGCATATCATCCAGCTTCCAATGGTTTGGTGGAGCGATTCCACCGACACCTTAAGAGCGCACTAATGGCAGTCGACAATATGAAATGGACTGAGTCTCTGCCGTTGGTTCTTCTCAGCATCCGTTCTACACTCAAGACTGATATACAGTGTACACCTGCTGAGTTAGTTTACGGTAGTAACTTACGTTTGCCGGGTGAGATGGTCGCTTCAGACTGTAGTGACCCAACTCCTACCGATATCCATGGCTATGCTCAAACTCTTAAGTTACACATGCGTCGCCTCCAACCCTCATCCACACGGATACAGTGTAGACGGGTGCAGTTGGATAAAAGACTCCAAGATTGCACTCACGTCTTTGTGCGTTGTGACGGTGTACGTAAACCCTTACAGCCACCATACGACGGACCCTTCAAGGTTCTCAGTAGGAAAGAAAAGTTTTTCGTCATTGACAGATCTGGACGGCAGGATTCTATAAGTGTCGATCGTTTGAAGGCAGCTTATATAGAGGACGACCCACCTTCCTCTACACCGACACAACTAGAAAAACCCTTGCCGCCAGACTCCCACACAGACTCGTTTAGTCGCGCGTATCCTGAACCTTCTAAAAGAGCCACGTCTAGTAACACTGATCCAGTAACCTCTACACGTGCTGGGAGGCGTGTACATTGGCCCAAGCGATACGCCGATTTCGTTAATTAGCCCCAGAGCAACTTCACACTTGGTGAATTCGGAGTTTCAACTACTTTGTCGTGGCATACACTTTCAATGCGTTTTCATATCTAAAGTTTTCACAAGTCTTGTTTACTACTTTGCAAACAGTTTTTTTCAAAAAAAAAAAAATTGAAAATACAATTTAAATTCCGAAAACTTTTTTTGGTTGGTTATTATTTTTTTTCTGTACTCCTCCCACTTCGAATTGTTTGGTTTTCCTTTTCTTAGCACTCTAATGTCCCATTTCTTTCTTCTTGCAGAACCTAGAAAATGCGTTGAAAATTGGATACAATTGGCCGCTGACGATGCTACTTGGATCGTTCTTCGGTTCTCTTTGTACCAATTTCCCCCTGTACACTCCCCGGTAGATTAAGAAGCAATAGGGAAAAGTAGACGGAGGCTTTGGGTCACCTTCCACCACTGCGAGAAGGGTTGCGTCTAGACGCAAAGTTATCTTACCTCGTAGGTGTGCATAGTTGCACTAGCTTCGGAGACCCACACGTCACCTACTCCATCACCAATATGGAAAGGTGTTGCGTGTCCGCCTCGCAGTCGCCTCCTAGGATCGAAGGTTGCCGGTATCCCAACAACCTTCTAGGAGGGGGATAACCTGTAGTGCACCTTCCTGGCACCAAAATATAACTAGGGCTAAAATAAATAGTTTAAATTAAATTAACTAAATAAATCTCTAGCTTGCCTCCGGATGCTTAGGGTGTTTTAAGTTTTGTTTTAACGAGCATGCATCCGAGCAGGCTTGGACGCCATTTTGCGCTCCATTGTGCTGATCACCACGCACGTACTCCGAGTCCCTAGTTCAGCCTTACAAGCCAGATAAGTTGATTAAACTTTTCCCTCATTCATTATTATTACATTTACCTTAAATACATTGCGTATCAGTTCTTTTGATTTGTGTTTTGTTATCAGTACTTACACGTTAGGTAAAGTACTGGTTAAGCAGGTACTAGAGCACATTAAGTTAAGTAGGGTTGATCGAACGTTACGGAATTGTAACACGCATCCTTACAATCTGTTTCCATCCACTACAACAAGCATTTCCTGTATTACCTTCAAACGTAACATGATAACCTGGAAATGCATTGATTTAGACACTCACCTTGGTTATATAACTGTGGACACTTCACTAATACTCCAGATCGTATACATGGGTCCTTTGTGGTTAGCAACGATCAAAACTAAAGAACTTTCCGGTGAACAGGCCATTGTATTATCCACGATTACTACTAGTTTCCAGGGTTTAGAATGGATAGCGGTGAATAAACGGAGTCCAGCGTAACAGAAATGAAAGACTACATGAAAGACTCAAATTTCACTAGCGTGGTCGCTGCAAAATTAACCAGTGGTTGACAGTTTCAGTGGTCAGGTTAGATGTTGTTCAGTAAAGCCCGTGGGTAAATTTTGATGCAACCCTTGACCGTACTTTTGTAAGTATTACTCTAGCCTTCCAGCAGGGACAGTCAGATTTTAATGCTCCAGTCAGTGCAAACCTGGTTCAATCAAACAAGGGGACTGACTACAATGTTGGAAAACGCTGGCAGTTGTTTTAAGGAATATATTTCCTCAAAACATGAGTGAAATTTTTTGAAAAAATTGATGCAAAACATTAGGGTTAGTGACTTGGTCATACTAGTTTGTAACGCAAATAGTGAGAATGAATAGCTTTTGAATCAAAGAAACGGGTGGGAACCACTGAATATTGATTTGCCAGACAGATTTAATACAGGAGGGAAAACTGGATTTCGGTTAATGATTTCTAGAAGTACTGGACAAAAGGATTATTTTGGGAGGTCACTGGGCCTACTACCTTAGTTCATGGTAGGTCACAGAATGAGGAAAAGAATAGCTGCACTTCAACCATACAACTATAAGTCTTGGTTACCAGTTGATGTTATATTTGTGTATGTACGTAATTCATCTGTTTTGTCAGTGGCATGCACTTAAGGGGGATTTCACTGTTCCAATAACGTTGATTGTTGTACCTGAAAGGAAACTCGCGTTCTCATGAAGAAAAGAGATGGTTTCAAGCATGTCCTAATAAATATTCGCCTAACCATTAGCAAGTATTTCAGTTTTAAAAAATTATGAACGCCAACTCTTTGTCTCGGTAGTTTTTATAGTCTATTTGTATCATTACAGTGAATGGTTAGATTTATTCATGACTGTGGAATCTTGTCCAATGAATACTAAGCTGTAATGGCCCTTGACCTTAAGGTTTGTAGTGGGATAGACATTTATATTTTACCACAAGAAAGGTTTTAATACGCTTTATCATATGTTCAATATACCATGTTTACTTGTAACCAATGTTTGTCATAATATTGTCGTAATGGGCTCGAAAGTCTCTTCCTCCAAACTTGGTGACTTTGTGGTATGTAAATTTTGGGATGCAGGCACGTTTGTAGTGGAATTGACTTATAGCTTTGTCCTTTCATACCGCTTATCAGTTGTGGCATTAATTACTGTTAAAAATCTCCAATCACAAAACAGCCAGTAAAAATAAAGACAGAAGTACTTAATGAACTCAGTAGAACTCAGTTATGTATCCTACGTACTTTACTATATATACCGTGGTGTAAAGTAAGAAAAAACAAAGAGACCCAGAAACAATTTCTTCATTTAAACACATTTAGACATTGAATTTACGAATCTATAGAAACGGGAAATCTGCAACCAAATATATATCTAATCTTCATTGGTCAAGTGGTTCTTATTTGTGCACTTATTCTCAAGTAATTAATAATTTCTGCCTAAAGAATTGTAAGTTGATAATAACTCAGTATAACCTTTCAGTTTCATGCTGTTTAAAATTCTTGAAATAGCTCAATAATATCTTGAAAAAGGTTAGAGAAACTGAAAAGCAGCACCCAACTAAGTCCCTCATTCCTGATCATCTTTGAAGTTATATATTTCCGCATAATCCCTTCAAGTATGTGTACAACTTCTTCAACTTATTTCTCACAAGATTGCAATTCGAAATATTATCTGTGAGTTCCCTTTCTTAAGGAGCACTGGAAATCTTCAATTAAGCTTTGAAAAAAGAGGATAATGCTATTCGAATTCCTATAAAAAACACTACGTGACTCTCATGAACAAAGAACATTACGTGAAAAAAATGCACAGTGTACTGTCGTGTAAATTAAAATCAGAAACTAGAAATAATACAAAAGGTCAGGTCCTGTCATTTTAAATGAAAACTCTTAGGACTGCCACTCAAAGCAAAATAAATAGACGGAAATATTGACCCAGTTGGTTTGAAGATCTCAAAATTATATGGCAAGGTAAAAATACACAAGCCAGGTGCACATTTTAGATCTATGCTGTCAATGAAAAGTTAAACATATCATTATGTGGCTTGGTGGTAATGCCGACTGTCTTTGGATCTTCCAAATTTGTCAGAAATACCGCGGACTTAAAACGAGATGGGTAAACATCCTACAGCATTTGGCATAGTTTCTTTTGAAAAATGTGCCAGCTATTGAATTCATGTTTACAGAGGTTTAGAATATTCCTTTAAACAAGAAGAATTAAGGAAATGTTTACTTCTGTGTCCTAAGAATGGTAGGGTTCAACTTAGTGATCCGTTATTTCATAAAAGTGATGTTTATACGAAATGAATTTCCCTCTGACTATAGCTTTGCCCTTGCTAATTTGTTTCTTTCGATTCTTGTTTCTGATTACCTCAGTCAACACATGCAAAAGAAGGAGATGTATATCGGCGATACATAGATGGTACTTTATAGAATGTAAGACATAACTGTAAGTAAAAGTAATTTTGAGGACATTCAACTCATGTCATCTGAATCTTAGTCTTACATTAAAATATGAAGAAAATGACACTATCACAGTTGACGGATTTGTAGAAATGTCTATATATATGCATATATCAACACACACTTATCATGATATTGCATAGGCGTACACAAAATACTTCATTTATGGTTCAGAAATACTTTTTAGCAGTTCAGACAGACGCCAATGGTTTTCACAGACTAAATGTACTACCTTATTTACTAAGCAAGAAGACTTCTTCACATAAATCAGCTTTTTTCTTTGTTCCACTTTCGTTGTAGTAAGAACACTGCTAATCAAGATTCTACTTCCTTCTTCTTGAGTATACTATACTCTATATTATTTGTTGGCTTTTTTCTTAGCTAAGACGGGTCAAGATAGAAATGTTGTTTGTTCAAATTATTTTCTTAGTCTTTTCGAAAGTATACTTCAGCACTGTAGGAAAAACAGCAATTTTAAGGTGATAACCATTTCTTGGCAGTTTTGAGGTAAAGTGATCTTAAAAGACTCAGTAAAATCGTTTGATGATGAACATCGCTGTCAGATAATGAACGAAACATCATTGCCATCTGGTTTAACCTGAGGAGTAAAACAGTCAATAATATCGTTTAAAATTTAACAAGAAGGGGAGGTTTACCAGTCATGTATATGTTCCACTTAGTCGGTTTCTTAAACCTACGGTCAGATTTTATCATGTTGTTGTATACTCTATGCGACTTAGTTCAAATTTGATGAATACTATACGTATGAATATCATGTTAATATTGAAACTGATTTTGTTTATACACATTGGACAGAGAGCAAATTAATTAGTCACATCTTTTGGTTTACCAGTCGTTGATGTGTGTTCAATTGGAGCGTGTTGGTTAGGATAAGGCCTGTAACATTCTGGTCAAACAGAGGTGATATCTACTCGTGTCGTGTAATTCACATTTGAACGCCTTTGGAACTACTACCTCTTCTTACACTGACACCATAAAAGTGGTGAGCTTAGACAAAAATATCTTCATTATTAGTGGAGAAGTGTAGACTACTTCATATTGTTTAATCTACAGATTTACAGGTATACAAAGATTCTAAAGTTGACTTATTGCATACCCAATGCAAGAAATCAAAGCCGAAATGTTTGTCGGAAGCTCGATGGAAAATCAGATATTTTTGTTTATCTTTTCATAAACATTTTCCCAAGTGAAAACACAAATATGATCTTATCTTAACAGTTCTTCGATTTATAGAATATGAAAAGAATGTGTACTACATTGTATCATTACGTTTTTAACGACTTATAGTTGCACAAACTGGTTCTTTAGTAGCAAACAGTTTGTCTAATATGTTTCCCTAGTCTTTAATTGATCCCAGGTCTGTGAAAAAAAACAACATAGGGTGTTAGATATAAGAATCAGTAAATGAAATCACATCAAAATTACTGAAAGAACTTCCCCCTTTTCATACAGACTTCCCACGATGTGACCTTTGTGAGCAGAAACACACGAGTTGGTTGAAAATGTGACTATCATGGCAGTAATAAATCTTACATTGCAGCTGAGGCGAATGAGTTGCAACGACTTTAAAACCACCTGAATCAATCCAAATATATTTTATATTTAGGCGACAAAAAAATACAAAACACAGCCACATATAAAAGTGCTTATGTTTGCAAAGAAAAGATACAATGTAAACGCTATATGGTTGTGTTCAGATAATTATGAATGTATGAACAAATAGGGATTTAATTTAATGATAACCAGACTAGGATTTTCGCACCACCTATCCTGGCAGCAAATGACACTGGATGGATGACAATAAGAAGAGAAACAAAAGACCATGTCCATTAGCCAATACAATTAAAAGTATTAGGTTTAGCAGATGTGCAACGTTAGCACCAGAAACACTCACATGAGTGTTCGATTAAAACTATGAGTGGTAGACAAAATGTAGTATAAAGAGAACATCCTTGAGTGAATTCTCAGCAACATTATGACCAATTAGTAAATCTCAACTGGGGACAGCCAATTATCCAGATTTGTATATCTTGAGTAAAAACTCATTATATCAGCTGAACATACTTTAAAATTCTTATTCATAGCCCGCTGCTCTGTTCTAGATCATATAAGAGTGGTATCCTGACTAATTAATATTGCTACACTTTGAAAAGCTACAAGTTTTCTAAGGTTAGATGTAGTTTATGTAACTCTTGTTTCATAAAATATATATTAATATTATCAAGGCATAAACCTAGCCTCAAACAATAAATTGACTTCAGATTTGACCATCAAATTATTTAGGTTCAGGATCCTTATTGACATAGGATTTTTTCTTCAAGATTTGTTGTACTTTCTAATTTTACTTCACTTCACCCTTACTGCTGATCACTCATTTAGCAGTAATATTTTATCGTTTTGCACAACTATACTTCTACAGGTACGAATTTGTCTTAACTTGATATTTAGGTAAAAACTCCATTAAAGATTTCATCTTCGTTCATTCATCAAAATAATATTAAGGTGATAGACCGACCATACACAAATTTTATTTGTAAAAAAATCTGGATACATGAAACAAGAATATGAACTTTAAATTCTTGTTTCCAATAGTAGAGGTGCAACAATAATGAAATTTTGCATATCTTCACATAAAAATCAAAAAGCTAGAAGACAATATGAAGTTTTTTTCTTTCCTGATATATTTCACTGATATTGTGTAACAATATTACTTATTGATAAGTAATGCGTTTGTAATTGTTGTTCACAAATTGACAAGTGCATAAAAGCAGAAAATAAAGTAATATAGATAATAAAGAAATTTAATTCAGAAGTGAGTGAAGTTAAATTGTAGGATATAAGTAGGAAGAAAGTACAACACAAATCAGCGCTCATTATAGTAGGGCTCATGATCTTACAAAGCCTCCTAGGTTAGGGTATTTGGAGCGATATCTAGATTACAACTCAAAAGCCGAGTCTCCAAACTAGTGACCACGTCATCAAGATAAAAGGTGTAGATTTTAATTAAAGCTGAGACTTTTATCAGTGACATACCGTAAAACTTACACCTTTAATTAATATTTTAGGGTATTATTTTCACAATTTCGAGTTTCCATTCGATAATGCAGGCTCTAACTGATTCTATGTTTTTCAGAGTTGTGATAAGTGGGAGGATATTTGAAGAAGACAACTAATATGTGTTGATGTTAGTCCTCACCAGTCACCTGCTATAGTGTAGCAATTCGCAGTATAAGATCTAGCCCCTGAATACCTCCATATTTTTATAACACTTCACCTCCTGTGGAATAGATTTATTGTTCGTTCGATAAGAGTTATCTCAAAGAAACTAATGACCCTTCAGCATGGTTAAGAAAAAGTTATGGCGATCCCATAAGGAGTGGAACATCTCATCGACACCAGCGACTTCCTGTTGATGGAATTAGCTGTTCATAGACGATTTTGTTGGTAAATAAAAAGTTGGCAATTTGTTTGTGTAAGACTTTAATGAGATTTACGGAAGTAATATAAAATCCTGGTTTCATAATTTAAAGAAATATTTTGACGACTGAATGCAGTAGAAAGGATTTCAAAGTTAGTTTCTCAACATAACAATTTTTCCCTCATAAGACTTACGCATCAATGGACAGGTAGTAATAAATTCGTGTTCAGTTGGCAGTTTGGTCAACAAGATCCGTGTGGTGAAGGAACTGAAGAAGGATGAAATCCATGACCGCAAACAGTACGGATGCTTGTTCATAATAAGCTTGTACAGAAACTGTATTTACTGTGTGTGTACTGAGCATCATATACAATACACTCTTTGTTTTTGTTTGCTATTCACATCGAAAGTGATGCTAGTGCTAAAAAAGGTATCTACCGGTGGAGCTTCTTTTTGATAACTAATGTGTTTGGGATGTCAATTTACTTCAGATCAAAACTAGGGAAAAAAGTAAAGTGAAGGCTTCGGAAAAAGAAACGCTGCCAACCACTCTTCCACCACTCAGTATAATTTATCTTCACAAAATTAGGAAATATATTAAACGAATGTATAATGTTTGGTTGGTAAAACGTTTTCATTCTTCATAATAATTTTCTATGCGAACGCTGACTAGTTAGTTAACCTTTAACCAAACTCAAAAACAATCAGTGATGATAAACGCTTAGTTGAACCGTTATATTTTCACAGATAGCCTCGGTTCCTTAGATGTTATTCAAGAAACTGTAGAACAGCTGATTCTGCTGATTTATCCAATCGGGTATTTACACATACAGTTTTATGAAGAGTTCTGACTGAATGTGATGATGTTCAGCTAAATTAAGTTATTCATTCGCCAATCTTCTGTAATTTTCCAAAGCTTTTATCCATATTACGCAGTATTTCCACACTCCTTTGCTGGATTCATCTTCATTGTTCCACTGACTTGAAGTATAAGATTTTCTTGAACTTTCTTTCTTTGAGTTACATATTTATGTACGTACATCTCTGAAAATGAGTCACTAAAGAGATAATAATCGTTGCCGTCTCATCTATTTTTGAACTATTTCTATGACTAAATGGAGATAATTACCATTTTTAAGTATCTTCTGTGGATTTAAAAGGAATTTGTTGAATTTATTAACTACAAGTTCATCATAGATGATGGAAATAATAATTCTGTTGGGATATTGCAGAAGTTCACTAGTCAAACATAGCGCTGAAAACAGATGAAGAGACAACATAGAACATGCTCACAGCATGTCGAGTGAAAGAAAGGCTCCCTTGCCAAACTGTCAAAGAAGGGTAACCTATGTCTTTGCAAGAACTGGCGTAGAATCTTGCTCTTGTCCACACCAAACAAAAAATTAAGCTGCATTATTCTGGAGAGAATAAAAAATGCACTGGATTGAAAATTACAACCAAAACAGGCTGGCTGGATTCACAAAGAACAAATCATATGAGGATCAAATTCCAACGCTACACTACGCATCATCATACAGCAGAGCATAGAATGGCAGTCAACTATCTACCTCAACTTTGTCAATTTTGATAGGCCTTCGACAGAGTCGACTGATAGGTAAGTTGGTAACTGCTTGTCTCAACACTGTGGTTTTTAGGGCCACATACCTTTATCAATCTCATTCAACAGCTATATGCTATGCTATATGATGCTACACGTCAAGGAATTCACATTGGTAAGCTCAACGATGCCTCTGAAGTGAAAACAGGATTGAGACAAGGTTGCCGCCTGCTATCACCGATGATCTTCCTAATTGTGATCGACTGGACTGGACCATGTAACAGACAACTCTGAGGAAGGAGAAGAGGGTCACACGCTGACTGGACTAATGAAAAGACCCTAGAATATTTGCGTTTCGCCAATGATGATTTATGTCTAGTGTCCTGTTGCAAAAACTCGAAGATCTGCAGGCGAAAACTAACAAGTTGACAGAAGAGGTGAGGCAGCGAGGAGGGGACTTCAGGTGGACGTAGAGAAGACAGAGGTGATGAATGTACCCGATCAACAACAACAAGCACCAATCAAATGAACGGGAGAAACCTTAAGGGAGTTATCTCTCTCACCTACCTGCCTAAGCAGCGTCGTTTCAACTACAGGTGGCACGGGCACAGATGAGGACGTCAAAGCCAGGATCGCGAAAGTAAGACGGGCCTTCATTGTACTGAAACCAGTGTAGAGATCTACTGCACTCCACTCAGCATAAAGCGTGAACAGGATCCTCATTTTCAACACTAATGTCAGTCAAGTCAGTCAGTGCTTCTATGTGATGGTTGAGAGAGTTGGTGCGTCACGAAAAGCACTTTCAACAAACTAAAGACATTCGTCAACAGCTGCCATCTATGCTTACTCGATACTGAAGATCCATCAGATGGCTAGAATAATAAGAATAAGCGACAAGAAAGTCACTCTGGTTGGCAACGAACCAACCAAGAACCTATTGTTCAACAAATATGCAGCAGGAAGTGGAGATGGATTGGATTGGACGTGCATTGAGAAGACGGTTTGGAGACATCACGCGCCAGACCAGCCCCTCGAGTGGAAGTCAGATGGGAAACGACGGGTTGGGCGTCGGAGGCGAGGGTGACATGGAGGAGATGGTGTGAGGAAGAAATGAAAGCTTCTTGGCAGTGTTGGAGGCAGGTTGAGTTGACTGCAGAGAAGGGTGTGAAATGGAGACGTGTTACTGAAGTCTCATGTTTTACTGGGAACCCAAAGGAGAAATAATAATAATAATAATGATAATGTTAGTTATAATAATGATCATTAATCACCATAACTAGGACTGAAAAATACTCATTACATCATTTATATGGCTACGGAAAACTGGCTTGACAGTTCCTTATTATTTATTAATTTGACTATTTGGGATAGCTGCGGTTTGGCAGACTTGTATTGATACTGGGTGGTGATTGAAGGTGAAATGAAAATCTCAGCCGTGTCAGGATTCGAACCAGTGACCAACTGGCTTTTAACCCGCTACTCTACTGAGCTACTAGACCCGAATGCTGATAAAGTTTTTATTTCAGTTCGACCACCAAGAGTTTTGTCTGACTGCCAACTGAATTTGTGACGCGTTACTATTGCTTGATTGTACTCACACTGAATGCCCAGTCAGGACTTCTCATCCTGATCAAAATGTACTTGAATTAGAAAGGGGGAGGATGATCAGTTTTTTTCTTATTGTATTTCTAATAACCGAAAATTAGTCAACAAGTTTAGTAAATAGAAAACAAAAGTGTCTTCATTACTCACTGCGTTTATTTGATAATAAAATATATTATTAAAAGGGTCTTAATCCCAAGAGTGCTTACAATATAATTATGTATTAGTAGATTTAAGGTAATGTAAGATATAAAAGGCCATTAACATGCTATACTAATATACTCGAATGCTTCACTTGTAGACGCTTTCAATAAACTTCCTGGTTGAAACATTAGATCGACAATATATAAGTCTTTGTGCAATCCAGAATTCTGAAAAAAGCAGAATAATTCTCAATGGTAAGTCAAAAATAAACGATTGGCAACTAACAACAATCAAGATATGACAAGCACAGTCTAATGCCTGCACATAGTTTCATTTTACTAAGCCATTAGTTGTACCTATTGTGTACAAGCTGAATGTAACATCTGGTTATTTAGAGTAAAGTAGGTGAAGTGTATAAACCACTGAGCTAGGTATCAATTTGTTGAAAAAAGGCACCTTCCAATGTTACAGCCTTAAAAAGCTAATTTGAATTTTCCCGTGTACATATCTTAACGTTATATGGCTTACTTAATTCTGGGTATTTTACAATAACTGTGACGGATAATAAAAGAAATGCCAAGATGGTCGATTCTTTTGTGTATAACTTAACCAATTCTGCAAATTAAAATGTTTTTACGTCATAACTGTAGACATTTGTTGTTTTAATAGATTTTCTTCATCAAACCACTTGAAAGTTTTTCAGCTAAACGTTATACAGTGTAAGCATCCTATGCAGTTAAGTCGAGTGATAACATCTAAAGTACTATACGCACATTCATTTTCACTGTAAGGGTTGAGGTTTACATCAAGGAGAGAAAAATTTGATCAGTAAGATGTTTGTATAGATCATAAAGTGGTACATCGTACAGACAGACTACTGTAAAGTAGATATTTTTAATTGATTTGTTTGAGTCCGGTGTGACGAAAACTACTCCCCGACGCAATGAACAACGGTTGTTTTAAACTGTAGAATTGACAGAAGTTGGAAAAAGGGTACCATCGGATTCCAACTAAGTGGCTGAATGATAACGTGCTGGCTGTAAGACTTCATGATTTTAGGCTCATTCATTTGTGGGGTCATGGGTGCGCACTATGAAGGATTCCAGTGCTAGAATTAAGTAGATGCTCAGCGCTGGCAGGTTTTCAGTGGTCCTCCAAATGGCGTTGGTCTGTAAAAAATATTGCTTTGAAACGTATTGGTTTCACTATGAAGCCCATTCAAATTTTTTTGGTATTGGTGTAAAGAGTCAATCAGGTATGAAAAATTTCAATAAGAAGAGTTTATTTTGTGAATCCTGTTTTCACAGTTAAAGACTAAAGAATCACATTCTTTAAGTGCATGTTTGTTTAGAAATAGCTTATCATATCAAATTTCCAGAAACGAAACATTGGATGTCTTCAAACAGCATCATATTTGAATCTTGTGGACTAAAACAATTCCAAAACATTTACATATAAGAGGAGAAGTTCATAATTAACTGTTAACCTTCCACAGGAGTTCTGCTTGTGATTTCATAATTCAAATATCTCACTTTTGAAGTTATATCCCCTAGCAACAGAAAGTACTGAATATAACAGATTCATGAAAGTAGTTTGATTTCAGTTAATACAGTATTTGAAAGTGTTACAGATCACTATAAGGTGGTTTGGAACATGGACTGAAAACCAAGCGCAAAATTTGCAGCAGTAACGCGGCATAAGTTCATGTGTCGTGAAACGAGCTGAAATAATTGTTTGATGGTTTAGGATATCGCTAGCATTCCTACACTGAAAATGTTGCCAAACTTGAATCTCAAAACATTACTTGAGGGTAAACTGCCCAAGCCAATAAATCAGATCGTAATAAGGGATAAAAATTGGTTTCATTTTACTGCAGAAAGAATTTTCGTGTATGATATCTAATATTTGAGATTTTTAGGCATTAATGCATGGGTTCAAGTTATACTATTCAACTATGAAAATATCATAGACTGAAAAAATGAAATTATTTACCTTGATATATATAAATTGAGGAAAAATGGGTGCACAGACTTCGATGCATTCTTCTCAGGCTTATACACACTTTATGGAATGTACTTCAAGATATCTCACATGGCTCATCGGGGTCAATATAGGTAACAAGAATTCAACGGGAAGTCATGCACTATATAAGAAGCTCGAATTAAACAATGAAATTGACGTCAGCATAATTATCGATAAAGACAACTCCAATTTACAAAACTTTTCAGAGGCGAATGCAGTTACCAGGTTAAAGCTCAGTCGTCGCATTCAGAAAATGCCACTGGTCAACCTTCAACTATCTTAGTATCAATCTTAGTAACCAATCTCCTTACATTAAAAAAAACAACTTTGACTTGACTGTGACTATGGTTAACTAAATTTGATTTCATAAAGGAAATCAAATGTATACGAAATATTAGCTTCTTGACCAAGTGGTTCATTTTGGTAGTTACTGTAGTCGACGTGATTGTGAATTTATCATCTTTGAGGGAAATTTCCAAATGTACTCAATACCTGTTATCATCGTCTTGAAAAGCAGACGACTTCTATGATCTGAGTAAGTCATAATAACTAAACTTACTCTATTTTCTGGTTCCAGTAATACTTCGTTGTAAGAGTGTCCATACGTCCCACGTATTAAATTGGTTGGTAATCCGATTCGATCAGCAAACAGCTGTGTTTATTTTGCAAAGAAATTCGGGAAAACGATGTGTACAAATAAAATATGTCTTGGAGATCATTGGTGAGACATAAAAAGTAATGCTTTTGGTACTATAGGCACTGAATACACCAATAAAATAGATTCATCTTGTAAATCAACAGAAAAGTCATTTCTGTGGATGTTCTAGATCATAAATGTAGCCTTAAAATATGGTTTGTTAATAAAAGACATTGAGAATAAATGTGTGACTTGTTTGAATCATGTTGGGAAGTTAATGCAAAAATTTAATGGCCAATGAACTCAATGCATTTATTGCTTACTATCTCATCTCTGGAGTGATTTTGATACTGAACGATGACCGTTTGTACTAACACTGGACACAATTTATGCTTATCGCAATAAGCAACATTCGATTTACACAGCAATTCGCCAATATACGTCGCATTGGAGATATCTTCGGGGACTACAAGTGTACTATGAGAGCTCTCAGAGCGGTGTTTACACTGGTTGAGAACTCAATGTTAATGTCAGGTTCTCCGTTTTGTATTGCTGACTAAGGGCTGATCATGTAGAGACTGAGAAGGTTGAGATCTAGCCTAGAGCTGTAACAGATGTCATTGATATTCATACCAACCGAAATGTCTAGTGCATGTAAGGAACTTCTAGATGCCATTGTACTAGAGAGAGTGACTGAGCAACTGAAAATATTAAGTAGGCAGAGATAGCGATATGAGATGTAATATCTAACTGAAGATCAGCAGAAAACACATAAATAAGCACAGTAAACTATTCAGCCTGAATCAGTGCAGCTTTATAATGTTGCGGATAAATTGTAAATACGTTGTAGCTTAAAACAAAGGTCTCAAGTAAAATAATTTTTGCCGAAAATGTTCACTAGTGAAAGGAAGAAGTTTAAACTTTATGTTCTACTAATCAGCTGCGCGCGTAACGCCAGAAAAGTATCATCATCAGGTTTCTTAAGGCTAAAACACTTATACTGTATGCTCAGAAAAGAAAGCTTTTCTTCTCAAATATCTGTATGTGTATCTACAGCTATTTCAACCCATTTAATATCTGGACTGCTTTGACAAAATTAATGCAGATTTCGCATGATGTTCAACAGAAATGATTTTAAACAGTAGTAAACCCTCTTTCCACACATCATCCTTGTTATCGAGTTTTCACCTTAAAATGTTTTGTATGATGATTTATACATCATATTGAATGCAGGATCAAAATGAAATGACATCGTACTATAATCAGTCTGTTCATAAAATAAAACAGTTAAATGAACCCAGCCAGAATGATACAAATATGAAAAAAAGGTTTGAAATCACCTTTCTCAATATTATTCACTAGGGAATACATCTGAAATCTATATTACTGATCTCTTTTGCTACTCACAGAAGATCATGAAGATAAATGTTATGCATGAATAAGACTACAAAATCAGAAATCCTAATATTTAACACCATGATTCTATTACTTCACCCATTAATTTGAAAAAGTGACACTGAAGTGAATGCACAGACAAGTTAAACAATGTATATTCAGGTTATAATGTGTCAATCTCGGCTTTGTAATAAAATTACCAGATGTTGTGACATCAAGATTACGTAGCAAAGTGATTTAAGTTAAATTTTGTTCTTACAAACATTACTGATGGGACGAGTTAATGTAGAAATCAACATCTGAAGCTATAGATCACTAAGATATATTTTGAGCTTCTTATTTCGGCTTTTGCAATGCAGTAAGAATAATCTAATTCTCCTCGCAATAACAGGAATGATTTCATCTTTTGTCATTTTTGTCGCACATGAAAGTTACTCAAAGGAACCTTTATTGTTCTTGAGTAGTTCAGGTATTTCGATTCATTCAGTCAAATGAAATTATTGAGATATGACCTTGGAAATACTTCAGGCTCACATAAGTAACTGTAAACTATAACTGACCTTAAAAACTAGAGCGCGATGAATAAAGGATCCTTGTTTAATTAGTCCCAATGGTATTAAGTTCGAATTGAGTTGGCAACGTAGCTGGGCCACAGATAATTCATTTCTGAAGGAAATTTGCTCATCTTTACTGATTGCCCCTCCATAACAAGAAGCGATGAATCTTAGCAAAGAAAATAAGTTGGGAAAAAAACTAAGATAAAATTAATTATTTCAAAGCATTAAATTATTAGAGGGCTTTTGTACGTTGAAATAATTATCCGAAAGCATCTTTGCTTTGTCTTTCATACATTCAGAAGAATAAATGGTACTTTTTGACTAAATGACCGATTGATAGTCAAATTGTTGATCCATTATATGATTGTAAAGGTTCATTTACCAAAAAATACTTGGTATGGACTGTACTTTAGTTTCAAAAGCCTTCGTCTGGTCAGTAATAAAGAAACACTGGTCAAAATAAGTTCACGGGACCTAAATGATGTGTCCAGACCATAGTTTACAAAGATTCCTGAGCCTTAAGGATAATCCGAAAGCCAACAACTGTCATATAATCTATTAGAAGCTACTGAAGAGCGCAAAATACTAAGTTAGCGATGACTAAAATAGTTATGAAGCTACTTATTAATTCATCTAATCTTTCAAAGTGATGAAAAAGCTAGAGTAATCCACAGATCGCTGATTGCTTCACACTGGGTAGAATACACCGTTTAACCAAGTAGGTTTAATTATGTTCAACAACAGGTTTATCGACGCAGTTAAAACTCAACAGAAAGTCTTCATGTTGTGCATCTAACTTTGTCCACACATTTTCTAGTATTTTAGAAAGTAGTCACACTTGACAAACAAACAGTAAGGCTAAACTCATATTTCATGAACGATTACCAAACAAATTATATTTGAGGACAATTTGAAATCATAAGGCATGAAGTAATAGTACTTCGGAATCCTTCTACGTAATCAATAAATACAGTAACGGTAATCTGAAATTTGTGAAGATCATAGCCAACAAACATTTGAAACCCAGCGTACATAATCAGAAACAAGCAGCCGATAATTTTTGACACGCTTAACTCTTGTTATGTGGCTACATGATCTTCCAACTGTGAGTGCTTGCTGGTTCAAAAAATTCTGACTTTCTTAGTTCAAATTTATTATATCTTTGCAAGGGTTGTTTTTCAGTGATGACTGTTCTGATTTTTTCGCATGATTTCTTAGTCTTAACCCCGTGATGTCATTAATATTCACACCAATTTTCTTCAACTTTCTACTGAGTTAAATATTTTCAGCATTAAACTTCTAGCCCGCCTTTTCAACCCTGATTACATCTATTCATGCTTTATTATGTTATGCTACTTTTTCATTTGATTTATTTCATTGAATTAAAGTGTGTTGAAGTTCCAAAATAAGAGATATATAATTCTAACTATTTGAAGGGAGCTGACAAGGAATCAATAGAATCAAATGAATGCATGTTAGTCTACTAAAACTGTTATTTCCCCTATTCCATTTCGGAATAGGATATGAAACCTTTAAGAAATACTGACGAAGGTTTTTCCATTTTCAGGAGATAGCCACATGAGGATGTATCAGAAAATGCTTCTTGATGTTCATACAATCTTGTCAACTGACCACTGAACTGCAGTGTTAGACATGATTTTATCATGTGCATGAAAAGTGCAAGCATTGTGTATTGGGATATACAAACTGTGAGTTGTCGAATAAAATTCTGATTGAATTTTTTAGAAAAAATATATAGTCACACTATCAGATTAGTAAAGACAAATTTGGATGCTGGACCTTGAATATAAATCATTTACCGTTCAATGAATCAGCATTATATATCTTTACGTATTATTGATGGATCTCTTTTTGAAAATAGACCAGTTATTGAAGGAGAGTAAGAGTGGTGACACCCAATTATTATACCATACTTCAAGAAACCAACCATGAGCAAACGGGCTGTCTAGTGGCTTTGTGTTGGAAAAAGTTGATAAATTTTTGTTGCAATGACCATAGGAACTATTCTATTCGTCAGTGCGATATTTTGTAGGGTAAAAAGAAGTAATAACTATGCACCACTGGGTTAGTTAAATTTTTTATATGAGCATAAATGAACTAGGTCGATTACTTTGATCTACGTATTTGTTCTTAAAACCTCTACAAGGGATTCCGTAGGCTAAATTGTTTTGTCTAATCGGATCAGAAGGATATTTGAATTTGATGAGCTTGTTTCTAGTTTTGTAGGTTTAAATATCATTGTACAAGCCTAACAGATGATTCACCGTAACACTTCTGAGGTGTCTTTTATGTAGAGGTTTTGAATTCTCTTTCTATAGGTTGCGATTATTATTATTATGAACATCTTTGTTATCAATACAATTCATAATTTTTTTTAATAATTACTGATGAATTTATTGGTAAATTTTAGGGGGTTGCTACTGAAATGTAAGCTTTTTTGCTGGATTACTTATGGATTTTACGAAACCCACCTCAATTGGAGGGATAAGGTGAGACGATTTGAAGTATAAATAGTGATTCGAATACGAAGTTTTCCAATAAGCTTAACCATATTTTAGAAGCTAAATTAAATATTTCTAGGTCATTCGCTCCCAAATATCCATAAATATGTCTACCATGATAGGATATATCGGTGATACAGTGGCAGCTTCTTTTGTTTGTTTGAAATGTAATGCAGTCAATAATACTAGTTCTCTACATTAAAAATTTCATTAAAAAATCAAAACCGCTTTAAACTTATCTTTAACTAATCGACTTAAAGTTATTTGTGCTCAAAAAACTATTTCAAATTAATTCACTCCGAGCTAATTTGAGGGCAGTACTAGCTAAAAGCAGAAGTAACATCTATCACGAATATTCAAGATTGAAGGACTTGAAAATACATTATACTGCTTCATAATTCTGGGACATACTGCTAAAAAATAGAATATGTATGAGAATTTGGTGACAAAACCTGATAAAATCGACCTAACAGAGATAAGGCAATAGTAATTACCAAACTGGTTAAAAAGCTAACTTGAGGGATTTCAACCTTGAATTATGAATAAGAGGAAGATATATACAAAATCGTTGTGAATTAGAATACAGGATGCCTAGTTAGAAGAAATAATACAACTGAATACCCTAAAAGATTAGGTTCAATAAGCAATTAGATCGAAATTATTTTCTTGCGTAACTTACTCTCCTAAAGACTTTATTTGCTCTCTTATATTATTCAGCGGTGTAACTTGTATAACTGCTGCATTCAACCAGTTATACAGTGTAGAATCAAAAGGATATTTATTGTCACTGAAATTACTTATTTCATCTTGTCTGAAATCATCAGTTTTTGCATCACTTGCCATCTGGGATTGGCCATAATCTAATGACGAACTGATGCTGAAGAAAAAGAAAAAAGACAATCGATAGAAACGAAAGTTTAAGTTGTAAAATAATATTGAAATTTCGATCACTCAGGAAAAAGGAAGGTGATATTTGAACGTCTATAAAAATTCATTTTCAGATATATTACTGCTGAAAATCAAGGAACTGTGGGAAACTGTTTCATTTGTCCGTAGCACTTTGCGGATTTCAAACGGTGAAAGATGCATCTGTGTACAATAGTTCCACAAACCAAAAACCGTCCTCTGATATTTTTTTGATTTCTAATCATCTTTCATGGAGAATATGTATCAACTTATTTCTTAACTTTTCGTCAACGCATTTTGCTAAAGTTACTTACGAAGGCAAAAATACTACTTTCGCGAAATCAGCAGAATGCAAAGGGCATACCGCACCAAAATCTTTACTGACTTTGACGTGAACTTTAAAAGTAATTTCAAATACAGGTTCAGATTTTGATGTTTGAAGAAACAGGAGAATCAGTTTAGGGTTTATGGGGATCCGATTGATTCTAGGGTGGTATTCAGTTGCAGAACCATTAAAAACCTGGGACATCTGGACACTGGACGGCTGTTTCGTTCTAGTACAGGACTCCTCACCATTAAGCACTCATAACCCCACCACAGATAGAACCAAGGACCTCCAGGTTTCGTGGCAAGCACTTTGTCATTGAGCCACTAGGTTGGAATGCAATGTTTCATATATTATAACTTTTGTCAGTCCGCCGTATGGAGCCACCTTCATCCAATGCCATTATTGGGTATTTGTTATCACGTCCGACTTCTCATTAGAACTTCAGAAGTCTCATCTCAAAGCATGTCACCAATGAACCATAGATCGTAATGTGATTAAGAGATTCATGCGGATTTATTGATTCCAGGTTGGCATTCATCACGGTCTGCTATCAGCTGGAGGTTCATTGAAAATCCAATGACCATTGAATTCTGACACAGTAACTCAATGGTAATGTACTCGCTATGAAACCTGAAGGTCCTAAGCTCGATCCCAGGTAGCATCACGGGAACGCACTGCTGAGTAGCCCCACACTAGAATTAAACAGATATCCAGGACTTCTAAGTTTCGAAAGGTTCTCAAACTGATATAATTCCCTGATGAATACTACGTTAAAATTAGAGACCGTCCGCACTAAATGAGATGGTCATTGTTCTAGCATACTGGTTTAATTGATAAAGGGTGAGCAGTGGAGGTGCAATGAAAACAAAAGTCAGACTGAGATTCAGTCGAGCTGCTTCCGAAGTACCAGTTGGGCTATGAGACTCAGTTGCTGAGTAGGATTGAACTTGACTTCAATCTTCGAGGGTGTGCCTGGCTCTAATTTGGTTGCATAGTGCATTCAAAAAAGTACCATATCTATTCGGTATCAGATGACGGTTCAGAATATGGTTATCAGTAGTTACATTACAAAAGGAAATTCAAATTGTTCTTGTAATGGCTCATCAGACTTGAAGAGAGAGAATTTCATGTGTGTAAGGAATCTGAAATAGTTTCCTCTTGGAATTTAAAATGAACGAGTGTGCAGCTTATATATATGGTATGAGAGGGGAGCTTTTAACATGGTCTTAGTAAGCTTCTTCAATTAATTGCAAATAGAGTAATGGTACTAAGTGATGCTAGAATATTTACACAAAAGCGTCCACTTCACTAATCTAGTGTCTAAACAAGTATCTTTATCATAATATCGTATTTAAATATAATCCCAGTGTGTCTTGAAAATCAAAACAAGATTTTTCTGAACGTTTCGTAGTTTAGGGTCTAGTATCTTAAGCAGAATAACAGGAATTTTACGAACAGTCGAAAATATATAGCGCTCAATTTTCCACGGGATAATCTTAGCAACTAGGGTTTGGTAGTGTATCACTATCTTTATTACTTGAGATATGCACATTTTCAAGGTATTTCTGAATTCTAGAATTAGGACACTTAGTAAATATCACCTTTGTTTGCATATTGCTTTTAGCATGAAAGACTAAGCGTATATTTCAAAACCGACTAGGGATGTTTATTTTATTTGCTTTAGAAAGGTGACAATGTCAGTTATGTAACTGAATAGCAACTGGGAAAAATGTGTTATTTTCGCAAGACAATCCACACTTTTTGACTTGAAAACTACGTACAAGATGTTTTTTCTGATATGTGATCGTTGTACAGAAAAAAATATTGTGCTATCACACGATCTTCTTCTCCGTTTTCAGATCAACTCTGAAACGTTTATAACTGATGTAGAGTAAACAGTGAGCTACAGTTCAGTCAGTAATATCTTCAAAAGTAAGAAAAGAACGTTCATTATTTGTCAGCTTCCAAGTTGTTTTCGAAAGATGCAACATCATGATAAACTGTGACTAAACATATCTCACCATCTTAAGAACTACTGATACTAGTCACTCATGCAACTATCAGGTAAGCAGTCAGATGACTCAATAATAACGAAGGGTTTTTGTTCATTTCCGAAGAGTACTGTGAGTGTTATTCGAAGGGAAACACATCAATCTAGTGCAAGTCAACAATCAACACAAGAAATACAGTATAATGCAGTATAATATACTTCACAGGATATATATCGGAGACTTTATGATTAAGCCATTAAAATGCGATTGACAGTCAGGAAATCTTCAAACTGATAGAAAATTAGTCAACCGTTTTCTAATGTTTGTGAGATCGGTCGTCTGACCATAAGTGGACAAGCTAAGTAGATACAAGTTTTTTTCACAGAAAAAAATTATTTACTTTAAACCGCTAACCATTTTTGTATATTTATCAAAAATACTGGTCGGCGATCATTCACAGACTGATCATTGTATTCATCCAGCGTAAGAAACAATGATGGACTTGTTACTTGACCCGGATCATAAAATAAATCTGGTATATGATCTGTAAAGTCTGTTCAAATAAAAAGCATTTGATGATATTGAAAAATTCATTATAAAAAATTATTTTAAAATATCTCTAAGGATCACAACTGTTTTCACGCTAACAATGAACATTTTCAGCGAATGAGATTAACAAGAAGAGAATTTACTGCATGAATTCGGCATTCTACAACATTGAAGATTTCGTTTTGTGGAATAACCGAATACTAGCTTTCGTAATATTACTCTGGTATTCTATTAACTGAATTAAATACGCAACTATTAAAAAGTTTTTGACAGGTAATGTAGATCTTCAGTTCTTACTAGACTGCCTTAAATTTTAATACAGTGTAAGCTTCTTTTCAGGATTGGTCGTTACTCAAGAATGATAATGGTTATATAAAACAATATAGCGTAATTACTATTAAATCTTATTAGCAGTGGATTGCTGTTTACACAAAAAGATACAGATCATCTTCCAAGTCTAAACGACAAACGTTATACGATTGTTTTATTGTTTTTAGATTGAAAATACGAGCTACTGGAGCATAGACAAGATTCCTTGAACTGGGTGAAACCATGCTCATTATTAATCAATGTGACCGAAAAAGAAACAAGAAGTTATACATTGTTTAAACTAGTATGATACGGCGCCATCGAATGGATGGCATTGATGACAGATGGACTGATCAATATGGCAGATTATAAAGAAGTGCATCACCTCAGTATGACAAAATTCACAATGCCGCAAATAAAACAAGTGAATGAGACCAGGATTTTTTTAGATAGATAAAAGTTTTGAAGGAGAAAAGAAAGTTATATTAGGCTTAGTAAAGATGCTTAGAGTTTCAAAGACAATACAGTTAGATTCATGTACGCAATTGATTCTCTATGAATCATGCCATTGATGGTCACCAATCACTGGGCATCAACAATTAAAGGGATTCAGCCAGACTTTACTAAACCGCCTAGATTAACAATTGGAGATGTTGTAGCGCATTCGAAAATTTACTCAGTCACCTTAGAGTTTCGCCTCACCTCTTCGTTGTTCAGCTCTACCGTTTGTCAGTTCTTTTATTATTAAATGTAAGTACATCCTATGTACTTGCTGAGTCGTCGGTTCACTTTTCTTCTCTTCCTTTTTACTTTTCCAGATTCTCGTAGCTACCATCAAATTCACACTGCGCTGCGCGCCCCCTGCAACAACGTACCTATCTACAGGCTAGACGAAAACTTATCAACAACTGGTCGTTACAATGTCATGTACTGATGGTATGTCTTGGCTTGGCCTCCCTAAGCTTCATTTCGACCCAATCATCATACGCGATGAGAAAGATGATGGTTCGACATATGCAGTATGCAAAGAACAGGTGGAAAGAAAAATAATGATATCGGGACAGATAGAATTGTATGAGAATAGACAAATAAATATACGAAGGTTAGTGAAAATGCTCAAGCTTCAGAAAGCATCAAAATATAGATTAGAAATAAGGGAATGTGTGCACTGATGTGCAGATTTGCTTCTTTTGTAACCGCTCCTGCAAAAGAATTACCACTATATATATATTATATATATATATATATATATATATATATATATATATATATATATTAGTTATGTATATTAGAGTGATGCCTGATGAAGTTTAGTTGAAAACAATAATAATAATAACAAGTGAACTGACCAGTGTACTTTATCGCTTCAGTTTCTATCCTTAAACTAAGAGTTGGTGTAGACCAGTGTTATCTAACACTTAAGAAGTCCAAAACGGTTGCCAAACGTATTTAGACTTCTTATAATGTCCTCTGAGTAGGATGGTTTAATCGTGAAGCTTCCATTGTCATTCTAGAAAACATCATCAGCACAAACTTGATAACGTTGTCTTACCAGCATCCTTATTGGGCCAAAATAATTATCGAATATTACCTAATGCTGATATGTTTTCTACTTCGTTCTCTTTCGTCATCCGTCGTTGCTCAACTTAGTTAGAATATTTATAGACTCGTTTTATATTTCCTCCAAGTGAACCAATGTCTTAACCACCAACTGTGTTGTGAATATACTGATTCAGCAACGTTGTGGTGTAATTATTGGACACTTATTAATTATTAGTAAGACTGTACAGCTTGATATTAAAGTCGTTAAAAAACTTTTTTTACCACTATACTTTTTTGTGTGTATCAAATAGTACAACAGTATTATTTGCTAATAATGTTTCAAGAAGAACTTATTACTCATAGTGATATGAGAGTAAAGCAGCTCTCTGAAATCAAGCGCAATGTTGTCGATTATTTATGTTGAATCCTAAATGGTGGCGAAAATTTTCAGTTACGTCTTGGTATAAATATGAACGACAAATTCTGATCATAACTTCAGTAACTCATGACGTTACACTACATGATATATATAGAAAAGAACTGTAATGAAATTTTAGTCTATCACAAGGTCTAGATCCTATGCTTATATAAAGAAATATTTCTTTGCAAATAAAAATGATCTTGTTCTTCTTATAAATGTGAAATGCGATGGTTGATCGTCTGCCCAATTTTTAGATGTACAAGAGGTGGAAGAAGAAAGAAGTAAGGATCATGATAAAGGGGATAATAGTAAACTGAATAACTATGATAAACTTCGAAAAAAGGAAGAACAGAAGGAATGGTTAAGACCATAGGAAGATAACGGATTGCTCGTACGTCTCTTGAAGGTAGAGATCAAGCTTGAATCGATGAGTTACCAGTGCTTCCGCCATGCACAAGTATCGAAAACTGACTTCTCTTGAGCTTTTTCTTTCTACTTTACGTGTGACACTGAAAGCTAGTTCTGGTGTAGCTGTGTATCAAAATGTTCATGAATTAAACCTTAAATTGATTTTCATTTCTTTCTGGAAAACCAGGCGGGATAATACTCGCAAAAAACGTTCGGGAAGCACGTGCATCATGTGGCAACTTATCTCGCAATTTCATTATAATTGTTCAGTTTACTATTATAACCTTCATTGTTATCGTTTCTCCTACCATCTTATTTACATCTATCAACTGAATACTCAAACATATCGTTATACATAGTCCAAGGAAACGACCCCCTCCGAAAAGAAAACATTGAAATGACTTCAAAAAGTAAATAAATTTATAGAATTCCATACCTAAGTAACCAGTTAGTGAAAACTTAGCCATTAAATTGGCATCAAGTACACGTTTTAAAGCCAATTCAGTGAAAGCATTTTTTCGTGATACTGATTCATTCAAGTTTTGCAAAATAGTTATACCACTAAAAAAAGACCAAAAAAGAAGTATTCATACAGCTATAAAACAAACAAGACTTACTTCGAAATTTACAACAAAGATTTAAGTTATCATCAACTTGGTTGTGGCTAGTAGTAGAATCCAGGACGGGACCTTCGTTCTATTTGTAACTCGTCAGCTGAATTTACCTGCGTTCTAGATTCCACTGCTAGCCACAATTAAGTCGATTATGACAATAAATTTACAGGTAATATTGAGACATCTGCGTAGGAGCTCATATGCCAACAGATGTCGATAAGTTTGACCCAGTATAGTATAACAACGGAGAATTACAAATGTCAACAAATAATAAAGGTTTCAGCTGTCAAAAATGAAAATATATAGAAAGAGTTATTTAGTTGTTAACAGCACCTAAAATCTATACACACTTTTCATCATATTCGATTACATACCTAGACTACATGTTAACAGTGAGATAAAGAAATTAATTCAGTAAGTTTATTTTCAGTGAAAGATCAGTTATAATGAGAAACGATTGAAGCGTAGAAGAAAATGATTGAAAGACTTTGTATATGAAACGAAACAAGGCTTAAGAATGATTTTCGTGTGACAAACTTCTATAAAAAGGTTTTCCATTGTACATAAAGGTGAACTGTTGAGTTGATGAGCTTCCTGCAGAAATTTAGTACTGTCTAGGCAGACAATATGGAATATAACTATCTACCATTTGACCGTTTTAAATAAATTAGCAGAAAGGATAATGTCAATAGTTTTCTATTGTTTAAAATATCACCTGCTTTAAATCCATTTGATGTAAAGTATTTATTTTCCTTGGTAAAAATAAAGAAACCTGGTTGAAAAATACTTGTCCAGGTAGAAAAATGAATGTGTCCGCATTTAAAGATGATCTTAATACGTTTTAGATTGGAAATGTGTTAGTGAATGCTGTTCAGTGAATATACTTTCGAATTGAATTCACCTTCAAATGATGTACAGTCGTATTAACACACACTTCAATTACAAGATTTGTTCCTGGAAAATATAAAAGTGATTAATTACCATATCTGATTTCTTTGAGGTAAGAAAAGAAAATTAGGTCATTATCCTTTGTGGAAAACCCAACAAATGTGTCACTGATATGTCATTAAAAAAGTAGGAATTTTCACGGCCGGTTTTCTTCAGAAGCTGATTTCTACAAGGATTTCTGGATAAAAATCTTATAAACATCCTATGCACACCTATAATGTTGCCGACGAAAGCACGATCCAGTGTGATTTGCAATTTAACATCGGTGTTTACTGAAAATGCATGAACTAGCTGAAGTACTGGAACTACTGAAGATTGTTTTAAAAGTAATGAGATTTATGCAATTACAGCTGGCTTAAGCAATATATGGCTTCCAAGTTCAGTGAAAAGGAAGCTCATATAATGTATGTACTACTTACATCTGAGTTTTGAACTATCAACTTCATATACTATCTCCATGATATGTGTGACAATTTCAATTGTATATACCTTGCATCGTTTAAACTTTGACTTCATAAGAATGATTTCAGATAATACAGTAGAAATCACTTGTGGATCTTTTCGATTTATGTGCTTCTAAATGTACTTGAAGGTTTGTATTTAAACCTGTATGTGACATCTCCACGTTATCGATCTATCTAGAAACTAAATAGTTATATATGTTGGGACAGGTTCAGCGGTAGACAAGCACATTTTTGAAGCCCATTTCATAATTTCATGACACCTTTCAAAATCTTGTATCCTTTCAAAGAAAGTTGAGTGATAGTCAGTTATTTGGCAGTGGTTTGGTGTTTGTGTCTAATCCCTTCATGACGAACTTTGCCAAGCACCTACCCTATTTAAAAATTTGTCTCAATGACGGCAAATTCTTGTTTGGTTTATCTTTTGGGTACAAAAATTTCCACTTCGTTAATGAAGATTCGTGTCACAGCATCCAAATAACTAATAACTTAATTGCTTTCCTCCCTTTTGGAATACTATGACTCATGCAACTTAAGTCACGCAGTATATTCTATGGAAATTTCACCGCTAATTAAATAATTAATTTGAAGCATGGATTTCCAGTCAAATTTTACAGTATGAATACAGCCTTATCTTTTGAAACACATTCAAAGAAAAGTCTGGTCATTTGGTACCCACTGGTTTCTCACCAAAACCACATTTAAGACGCATACAAGTAGTCACAAATTGAAACTGCTGTTTAAGTATATATATATATATATATATATATATATATATATATATATATATATATATATATATATATATTACCCATTGCATGTGAAATTGATATTTTTCACTGACCACCGATATAGTGCTTCAAACTGATATGCATAACTTGTGTGTCCTCTGAGAATTTCGCTGTGAATTAACACATACAGCAGTTTTGTTTATATTCACACTGTCAAATTTGAATCAACTGGTAATAGAAACGCATGACAGAATAGTCTAATTCCTTTTTTTCCTTTCATTTACACGAAGGTTATATAGCAAAAGCAAGTGACTAAAGACCGTCATATCAGGTTAGCTATTTTAGATGAATACCAAAACAATATTTGTAATAATCTTGGAACACCTCCTCTTTTCTTTAACATATTTTCACTTGGAAAGCAACCTATATGGTGCTGAAACTAGATGAATATTCACACAGTTGGTAATGTATCTTCATTGGTAAGAATGATGGAAGAGGCTTTATATCTGGAATTCTTAGTAATCAGAAACAGAACACTTAAACCTCTGCACAAAGAATGAGAATTGAAATTGTCTTTCATTCCCTTCAAAGAATTAAAAATTTTATAGACTTCAAGGTCAAAATTTGGCCGATTAAAATTAAATTATTTCAACAATGTGTAAATGTTTTACGGGGAAAATATATTTATGAAGTCTTAATGAGGCAGAAAATAAATTCTTGGCATTTCGGGACTTTATGGAAACCACTTCTGCAGAGAATAAAACTTGTTCAAGTTATCACCTGTTTAAGTAGTAATAAGAAAAAAAATCAGATAACATTGTTCATAAATGCATATAAAAGTGATAGTAGGATGCAAAAATAGTGCTGCCGTTATCAATTATTATTGGTCCATGGATTCAAGGAGTTGCAAACACTTCAGTCGAACTCAGTCAAAAATAAGGATAATTACTTACATTTACAAATTGTATAGTCGCAGTAGTCTTTACCAAGATAATAAATAATATTGTAATATGCTATAGTGCTGAATAAAACAACCAAAATCTTCCTAAGTAACCGTAAACTCCTAAAGCCCATTTTAACCAATCCTTTTGTCCCAAAGTTTTAGAAGAAAGCTTATGAACCAACGTATGAATATGATATTGATTTCGGAGACGAAACCCCAATAGGATTCAAATCTAGAAAAGCCTGGAAATAGCCAGAGGGATTGTAAATATACATATAGGCCATTGTATTTTGTATATATTTTTACCGGTACTATACAGCTTTGTCATATTACCACATTTTCCGCCTATCAAGGGACCAAGTGATCATCAAGGGATGCAACCTGAAGGTTATTTTTCAAACGTCCATATATATATATATATATATATATATATATATAATTTAGGTTATAACAAGTGACGACGAAGGTTATAAAATGGCGACAGGAGTGGGATATCAAATAATATCGGAAACAGTATCAGAGACTAAAAACTAGCAGTGTGAATGCTATGAGATATTCATATGCAAAAAAGTAATTTATGTGATCGTTGTTTAGCCTTCGAACAAAGTTACTCTTTCGGCTATGTAGGTCCCATCACTGAAATTAAGCAGTATAAGCTATGTAAGTTTAAACAATTTCGTTTACGAGATGGTATTTGTTACAGTTTACCAACAGTGATCCATAATAGACTTCAGATTTATGAAAATGTTTTGCTTAATTACAAAACTAGCTTATTATTCTTGTCATCAGAAGTATTAAATCTGCAGGTGTATAAAACAACTTCAAAGTACACATTGTATCACTAATAAGTTCATACAAAATACTCAAAAACCCAATAGGATTAACTATGCCTGTTACTTACTCTAACTGTGACAATGTCATAGCGACGGTATGATCAGCAGCAAGTGTAGCAACTGCCCAACATGCTGCACGGCGTACATCATTATTTGATGATTGAACTAAACTAATTAAACTTGATAAACCACCAAGATGACGAAATTGTTGTACAGTATTAGGTTCACAGATTATTGAGGCCACGGCCAATGCAGCTTTTGCTTGAGTTAGAACTGAACTAAATTCATTTCAAGATAAAATAATCAAACTGATTTTCATAATTGCATAATATTAAAAAGTTTTGCAAAAAAGAAAGAAATTTGAAATTTTATAAAGTTTTCTGTTTTCTAACAAAACGATATCTCGTTTCAATTTTCGTATGGCAAAACTTCTAAACTTCTTGAAAAACTCAGTGATCAACAGTTCATCTTTTCAGAAGAGAATAATTAAATTTCTTCACCGAATTCTTATCATTCATCGTTAACCCATTTGTTCACCACTGAGTTACGCGTTTTACCAAGCTTTCTAGAATTTCACCGGAAACTCATAATTACTAGTAATCACTGCAACATTTTGTTGTAAGAATAATTTTTCTCCGTTGTTGTGAGAGATATCAAACAACTCCTTTTGAAGTTACTAAGCTTCTAGTGTACAGCTAGCTAATTATTGTCGTCATATTAAACCACTTATAATAGACAGACAGATAGACATACAGACACAGATAGATAGACAGATAGAAAGATAGACACCCAGAAAAATCAACATAAAACCTCGCATAAAACCGCATTCGTTCAAGCTGTCACACTTCACAATAGCATGCAAGGAACAAGAGGATAGAAAAAGACTGAAGTCAGAGTAAACAGGCGCACTGGAAGGTAAGGAATTTGAAAATCAAGATAAGAAAACATTTCCAAGTTTAAGAAGACTTCAAAGAGTAAGTTGAACTGCACCACCGCGACCGATTTTCAGAAATATTAACAAGAGTCCTCAATCAGCTGATTCCTGTCGACCCGAAAACCCTAGGCAAGTAGTCTACATCCGCATACACTGCTCACAACAACAATTAGAGACTTCATCGGTTGGTGACACTTCTTGATGCGGCCAACCTGAAGCTTCTAACAACCCAATCTCACTTTGAGTAACACCACAGGTCAAGGTTGGTGGTAGCCTGGTATGCACAACACATGTCCATCCCCCCTTAGTCGGCAAAGATTTTATAACCTCATCGACTGACCATTTAATCTTGTCCAGTCCTCTTTCCCGACCTCTGCACTGTTCACGCGGTGGGTCCACCATACACGAGCAATAATACTACGAAACCTATGGTTAAAGACTTCTAATCACTTCATATCTACTTTGAACGGCCATGGCTCACAACCTTTCAACAAAACAGAATCGACTGAGGTGCAACAAACTCATCCTTTGGAAGACAGCAGGATACCTAGCCAGTCAGCGCCAGAGGTTACGCAATTTGACAAATACCAAACCAACCCTCTGTATGTATGCTGAGTTTTGAGCTAGTGCAACTTCCCAAGTGAGTGAAGTGTCCGAAGCATTCAACCACCTCCCTCGTTATCCTTAAACTAGGAGTGACTGCAGATCAATCTTGAAGCATCTTACATTTGACTAGCTTTCATGTAAATTTGCTATCTGCTAAGTTAACTCAGTTGTCAGAAACCAAACAGACCATAATATTTTAAAAAGTGATATGTCGACAGAAAATTTCTTGGAAGTAACAATTTTGTTTCATTCAACGTGTAGTGGTTCATAATGGCTCCCCATATTTTATGAATTGCAGATGTTTGCCCACTGTTCAGTAGATATTTCTATCTAGTATTAACCTGGAAGAGCTTAGTGTAATATTATTGACTTTGAATGCGTCCCTTAAAACCAAACAATGAAAACTTGCAAAAAGGAATGAACAGATGAGTAAGACCTTCAAGATCTAAATTATGGTGATCAAATCATCAGCATCATCGTAATAGATTTTGAATCGTTACTTTAGGATTCTAGCCAAGGATTTCTAACCTCCCGTTTACACTTATTGACTTCACGGTTAGTTGCTGTGCCCTATCGTAGGTTGGTGTAACCCTTAATATTTCATAGCACAGGTGATCATGGTTAACTTTTTTTATTTCATTCGTTTGCTATCCGCTACTTCGTTGTATGCTACTAAGAAGTATGGAGGATTGAACTGATGTACTTCTACGCACAGTCCTACGTTGATTTATCTGCTTTTCTAGGTCAACTATAGTGTTCTAGTTGTCATACTAAGCAACATCAGGAGTACAAGTAGCATCAAGACATTCTGTAATTTCTCTTCAAATTATTCTATCTTAATATTTCAAAGTTCAGGGTTTTCTTATCCTTAGAAGCCTTTTCATAGATCATTAAAGCAGTCAACACGCTGGACATGTTAACGGATAGAATGATGGCTGTTCAGCATATTAGCACAAGCGAAAAGAATTTCAATCCTTATTCAAATACAAACATATATCAGACACGAGTCATACTAAATCAGACAACTTTAGGAAAACGTTCTGTTTAACATCTTCAAATGAAAGCAGTGGTTATGAAACTCTGCTTGATATTTTTGACAACTGCAAATGAGTGTAACCGTGAAAAGAATGAACATCAAAGTGACGTTAATCCAGGGACATAAAAGACTTCAGTAGCAAATTCAAGCCATACTAATTCCTTTTCTGGCCTCTATTTACAAGCTGTCCTGTCATTTTTTATGTAAATTGATGATTACTGTGGGTTATTCATATTATAAGATGTAGTTGTACTCTGTGCCCGGGGATTTGTCGGTTCAATGAATTCCTCCTTTTTTTCTTGCTTTTTGGGGCTAAATATGATGTAACACAACCACAACACTTGAGTATATGTTTGTTTATACGCATTTATTTTTAAAACTTCCTTGTGAAATGCCTGCAAATACGTCGAAGATTTGCCATTGAAATAACTAGACTGATAGGTGATTGTGATGTGCGCTTATAAGTATCTTAGTCGCATACCAGGGATGAGAGTCATCCTAATGATAAAACTATCAATAAGTTTATTTGCTGACATAATTTGAACGAAACTATCTGTCAGAGGCCTTCAATTTATACAATTATTAGTGGCCAATATATAATATATTATGGCATTAAATCTGATGTTTAACACAATATTTGAAATACTTAAACTAACCTTGAATTTAAAGTTGACACAAATAGTTTGGCTGTCATTGAGTGTAAAACTTTCAATCGAGTAGTTTCTTCAAGGGCTAAATTTGTTAGTGCTACTAAACCACCCACAGTGATTGAATCGACTTCTGGGTCATGCATATGTAAACAACTTACGAGGGCTTCAATACCAGAATTTCGACTTGCCACTTCTCTGAAAGATAAAAACCAATGTATGGCTAGTGCTGACGATATCAGTGAAGGTAACTGTGGTAGTGTCTACTCAATATTACACTATGCCTGAGAAATAGCTTTTGAAGGCAAATGATATTAGGAGGTTACTACTATTTTATATGTATATGTGTATGCATATTTCATATATAATATTTCTTGGCCTATACAACTACATAGTTTAGGCTGACATCTTTCACAAAATAATATGAAGCAGGTTAGTCTAATCAAATTTTGATTACCTGCAAATCGATCCATTGCCGGTAGTTAAAGCAGCCAATGCTGTAGCTCCAGCTGATTTCAGTTCACGATGATCACTTCGAGTCATACGTATCAGTAATTCTGGACCACCTGGAAGGAGAACAATTAATTACTAGTGAATAAAAAAATATTGCCATTGTTTCATGGAAATGGAACAGAGGATTCTGATAAATTTATTACTTGGTGGGGAATGCATGTTGCATTTCAGCCTGACTAACATTACAGGTCATGGCTAACTGTTAAAACTATGAAAGATACCCTGAAAAATGAGTTACAAGTTATGTTACTGGATTCGATGTATTCGCATAAAATTCATGGTGTATTTCAACCTATTAATTAAACGAGTTACACTGGTCCGTAGTAAAGTTGGTAGGTTTTTTTGACATCAGCGTATATCCTGCCATTTTAACACTATAACCAAGTGAGTAATCCTCGACATTCAATGGTATCAATGGTAGTCATGTGCAATCATCCAGCACAAGAGTTCTTAAACGTCCATTCTACATTTAATTCTAGCTATTAACAAAACCTACTGAACCTAGTGTTAGTTGTTAAGCCAGATAAACCAAATAAACCTACTTCTGTTTGCACAGTGTAATTTTTATTTTCAACCATTCATCACAAGAAAACTTTCATAATGTTAAACATGTTCATAGTTTTGTATTGATGTAAAAAGTCAAAATGAACTGAGCACATGTTGAATTAACGCATAGAAGGCATTTTTATACTTTTTTTAGTCTAAGTACAATTATTTGTTAGCTGTATTTGTTTAACCAAGACGTAGTATGGAAATCCATTTCTTCGTACAATATATGAAAAGTACTTATCACGTAAAATTTTGGAGGGTGTAAAAATTCTAGCCTCTGGTAGCTAAGGGAGTTTTCCTCATCATTATCTTCATAATCAAGCAAAATGAATATGTCTGCAGGAAGTTTAATCTTATAAGGCAGTTGACTAAATTTTAAATCCAGGTATATTCGGTTAGGAAGAAAGATCTGATATAATCTGTCTCTTCATTTACAAAACAGATATGTACTGATGAAGCAGCCAAGTAAAATTACTAACGTCTCTGCAAAATACTGCTGCAGAGTCGTTATAAATAACGATTTTTCGACAAGTGACATTTCCATTTCCAACCTGGTCGAATGAATTCTAGATAAGTTGAGCCTGCTTTCATGTGTCTATCGATTAATTGAATGTTGAGGACTTAAGAATCCCTTTTCGTTATAAACTTCTGTTTGAACGTCTTCTCCATAAGAAGGCGTACGATTCTTCTTTTCATCTGGAAGGGAATGGAACATTGTCAAAAAGCAGCCTTCAACTAGGAGACGTCCATGATTTGAACATTCGTATTTCGGCCAGTAACTTAATTGACTAACTACAAACGCAAAACAGCAGACAACTATCCAAATGGGATAATAATTGAACAGACTGTCAGATGGATAATTCAACTGGTGATTATGAATGCCTCTTATTGAATTACGAAGAAATCAACATCCATTTTGAAAAAGTGCTTTATTCAACACAAATAAACGTGTTGATAAAAGCTATTGAAAAAAGGGACTCAGTAAGACAAAACGAAGTGATATTAACAAAAACTCGAAAACATTTCCAAGACCACCAGCAACAAAAGTAAGGAAAAGCTGCATGGAAACGTTCGCTAAGCATCCATTATTCATAAAGCACATCGTATCTTTCAAAGAAGAGAAAGGCACAACAAAAACGCGTCAAAGTCAAACCAGTTCTCTGGTAAAAATTTAACTAGTTATTGAAGAGATCCAAAAGCCAAAGAAACTGATGACTGCATCGTTGAACTTTTCAAGAATTAAACGTATTAGAAAAAAATTGAGCATGTGTGGTGGATAACTATTTGTGGGCTTGACGCATTGTAAGAATAAGGGTAAGGAAGTATTAAATAGAACTACTGTAAGGTAAAAATATGCCTCAGCTTGTGGGTAAAATATGTTTCAATATATTGAACAGTTAAACCGTCACCACATGTAACGACATTGTTAAAGTATGTGAGATTAGAAAAAAAGGCACCAAAAATTCTACCGAAGAAAAATCTGATAGTAAACTTTAGCCTCTCCATGTCATGATTCCAAAAGATATTAGAGAATCAGGAAAATTCCTAGTGCAGGTAAAACCAACACAATTCAAATTCTAAATCCTACTGAAAGAAACTACCGGCAAATAAAACTTATTGGTGAGCCTTATTTGTCAAAATATAATTTATTGTAGCTGAAGATACTCTACGAAGACAACTACTCCAAAAGTTACCAGTTCCTAGTGAACTACTCCGTAGTGTAGTCATTTCTTATTCCCGGTTACACTGATGTTAGATATCAAAGAATAACAATGGAGCAGGTAAGCTAGTTTGCATATTGGATACGTGGGTGGAAAGCGTTTATACTTACTTCAGAAGCTAGCTGTGAGAAGAAAGACTGACGAAGGTGTTTAGCAGAAATGTACAACGGTATTTCAAAAATCTAAGTGTTTGCCACGCGGCTCGCACCTCTAAAATGCTTGTTTATGCCTCAGGATCGGTTCACAGCTACTTCCAGTTTGAAAAATAGAGAGTGAAGTAGCAGAATGCACGGACCACTTCAACTACTTGAAAAGTCGAATAAACCCAGCTCGGAGACAATACACCCGTTCTGCATCGCCAACTTGCATTATTTCTGGCACCGACTGATGAGATATCCAACTGCACTGTCTATTAAAAGACGAGCAAACTTTGCTTCAGCCCATTTTCTCCCGTAAAATGGTTGTGAGCCATGGCCGTTCAAAGTAGATATGAAGTGATTAGAAGTCTTTAACCATAGGTTTCGTAGTATTATTGCTCGTGTATGGTGGACCCACCGCGTGAACAGTGCAGAGGTCGGGAAAGAGGACTGGACAAGATTAAATGGTCAGTCGATGAGGTTATAAAATCTTTGCCGACTAAGGGGGATGGACATGTGTTGTGCATACCAGGCTACCACCAACCTTGACCTGTGGTGTTACTCAAAGTGAGATTGGGTTGTTAGAAGCTTCAGGTTGGCCGCATCAAGAAGTGTCACCAACCGATGAAGTCTCTAATTGTTGTTGTGAGCAGTGTATGCGGATGTAGACTACTTGCCTAGGGTTTTCGGGTCGACAGGAATCAGCTGATTGAGGACTCTTGTTAATATTTCTGAAAATCGGTCGCGGTGGTGCAGTTCAACTTACTCTTTGAAGTCTTCTTAAACTTGGAAATGTTTTCTTATCTTGATTTTCAAATTCCTTACCTTCCAGTGCGCCTGTTTACTCTGACTTCAGTCTTTTTCTATCCTCTTGTTCCTTGCATGCTATTGTAAAATGTGTCGACCTGTACCGATGCACTTGCGTACAACATTAACGTTGATTTGTCAGTCTGACAAATGTGTTCCTTAATTACCGTTTGTATCGTATGAATCAATGTAAGACTATCACACAGTTTTACGGATTTATTTTAGATCAGCGACATATGTCTTACGAGATGAATTTACTTGCTTTTTATGCTCCTTTCAAAACTACATGGTTTAGATAAAGTGTCTCATAAAAGTAGGACGAATAAGCTAATATGTTCCTCATGTTATTGAGATTATCAACCTTGGTGTGTTTTGCGGTATATGAAATCTATGAATGTATTACAATTTCTTAATGAAGAATGTTATCTTCTTTTCAGACCTCAAGTTTCACTAATTTATAGGGAGGAGAATCTTTAGGAGCATTTTCAACTTTAAAGCCAATGGTTCTAGCACAGTTAAATCTGTTTTTTAACTATGTTCTACAGCTGTTAATAAGTATGCCGTTAATACAGCGGTTACTAGAAATTTCGCTTGTTTATCTCATATAATGCATACAACGTGATGATTTCTGATTGTTTTCAAAAACCTTTTACTTTAACGTCAGAAGCCTGTGTTTAGTGTCTGAAGAATAAGGATTAGTAGAAATCATATTGTAACTTATTAATTTTTAATTCCTTGGTAATCTTATCGTTATTTTACCTCTTTTCAAATATTTCAGCTTTTCTTTTGTCACCATAAATGTAATAAAGCTTTCACAGTAGATTATAAAAGAGTTAAATTTCTGTCTAATCAACATAAGTGTAACCGGGGATCATGTGAAGTAGTTTACCAGAGCAAGAGGTAGGAATATTGGTGTTCACTAATTTTAAGACATAATTAAGATGCCTAAGTCAGGAGCTCAGAGATACAGAGGCATCTAAGTTTGATAGTACTGTGAACTTGGTTTATTTTCTTAGATAATACCTTGATCCTTTACGTGGAACAACGTCCTCCTGCTTGTACTTTGTATAAACCTGCTATTTCCGTTGATTGTCCTAAATGATGTTTCCAAATGGTACCGAAAATTTTAACCACTTCATTGGTGTGCAAAATGTTGTTACATTTTTCACTGACGTTGTACAACGACTAACGAAACTGAGTGGCTTCGGTTTGATCGTAAGTTATGGTTTTATGTAACCGAAGTTTTTTTCTTCGGGTAAATTCCAAGTTCTGCGTATCACTTCACCAAAATGCACAGTAAACATTTCCAGTTTATCTAAAGTTTGGGTACCTTAGTATACACTTAGCTGGCTATCACTGTTTTATTCCCAATTATCATCAACTCTCTGTTCCTATAAAGATACTACCTAATTCAGCTATTCTGTCCTGGCATATTGCACTTTCTGACAAAACAGCGATAACTTGAGCTGATGCAGCTCGTACACCTTCATCTTCATGAGATAATAAAGATACCAGCATTCGTTCAACATCTGCATCATGTAGAATTTTTCGCGTCTCTTCTGAAACAAAAAAAATAGGCAATATATATCTTTTATTAAAAAATTTTGACAGTGAACAGCATGGTGATGAAATAGTTCAATATGATAATGAGAAATGTGATCGGTTTACAACTGAAACGAAATATACGTATTTAGAAAATTAATAAATTAGAAATACTTGTAGCTAGGTCCTAAACAATTTAGTTGTCTCTGATTCTGGTCAAAATCTACCAATAACAGACAGTGGTGTGTCCAGTGAGTCAATACGTAGCTGCGTAGAGGTTGGTTCAAAGTGAGATAACTTCCTACCCTAATCCTGTGTTCACCAAGTCACGGAAACAAGCCTCTAATTAATGATTGATCATTCAACTAAGTTGATAGCACTGATTCAAAATAATCTATGTGTTATGATTTTTGTTTCACTACACAGATGTAGAATTTCAACTTTAATATTTTTAGAAAACGACAAAAAAGTTTACTGACTGGTTTACGTACAGATTTTGTTCACCTAGTTAGTGTACAAAATAAATGACTTGTAAATCATGCTGCCTGTAGCCGACTAGTCGAACGACCGAAAAGTTTTGGCGATAAAACTTTTAATGTCACTGTAAAACCACGCGACTTGTAAGACTATTATTAGAAGACTAAAATACTGGGCTGAAACGGAAAAGATTGAGCTGATAGATATAAAATAAGTTAGCTATAAACAATGAATAGATCAAAATAAATTTACTTCTAAGTGCATGCTTTCAAGCTTTCTTATGTTTCTGTTTGATATCTGCCTGCATTATTATAGTAGTGTAAATAATTCCAATGTGATCATAATACTTCAGTTGAGAGCACCAAGCAACTGTAAGCTTAATTCAGTCAATCAAAGATTGAGGAGTACTTTTTTGGTTCAACAAAGTAGCTTTCACTAGACATTTACGTAGATTTAAAGATTAAATGTAAGCATATTACTTCACATTTTAGAATACAACCAAACTAATGCAAATCCAGTAATCTCATCACAAACTTCTGCAAGTCAAAATGTGTCATCTCAAAATGTAGCGGATAGATATTAGCGAAATAAGTGACGAAATTAACCAATTGTATGCGGAGAATCTACCTAATTCTTAAGGCTAATAATGTAAGATTCTCAAATCAACTGTATATATTAAAGTCACTTCGTACGTATACAAGAATTATACTCTGACAAAAACTAACCTTTGCAAGCAGCTCTCATGAGTGCATTGCATGTATGAATTTTTGCCTCCGGAAGAGTATTTGACGGTGGCTTTTCATCATCCTTTCTTCCTAAAAGAAATAAAAAACATTATTTTATGATGAACTATTTTTACGCCCACATTGAACATTGAATAAAGTGGAAATAGAAATTATCATAAAGCACTGGGGAAAAAACAATGCGTATCCATTAGTAATTCGAATATTTCAAAGCGTTCAATAATGGTATTTGCATCCAAGTGCCATTGGTAAGATTTTAATTATTCTCTAATGATAACAATGAAGCAAGAAAGGATTTATAATTGGTTTTAAAACTTAGAAATGAACTTGTTGAAGGCATTTCTATGGCTTCTATTTGTTTAGTTTAGTTTATTTACAAACTTAAATATCATTTATTACTTACCCTCAGATTCGCCTTTACCGCCTTTCTTCTTATCATTTTTCTTTGCGCTGAGCTTTTTCCTTTAGGATTTTTATCTTTACCTTGCTGTTGGTTGGCAGAATTCGCCTTAATATCACTTTCATTGTAAACTTGACGATCTGTGATAAAATGTAACAATGTTTGAAGGCTTCCATGACTTAGTAAGTGCTGTAAGAAAAAGGTAAAGTTAATTGTGTAGGTTAGACATTCCAGTAATCAACAGCAGTTAATTTACAATTCAACTAAAATGACTTCGATAAAGATTAGTAATCAATATTTCTGAGCCACAATCATGAGATTTTGTTACCACAAGTGGGTTTAAGATATCTGTTCATAAATTCGTTGTGTCAATGTATGTCCCATTGTGATCACTACTTCTGCTTGTCGGTAATACTTTCAATTGAAGCATATGATAAAATTATAAAATTCCAATTTGAATTCCAATAGAAATGTTCAATCGGATCCTTATATTGTGTAATGTTCTTAAATACGATTTATTGATTCAAGTTTATCCAAAGAGATAGATTTCAAAATACAGTATACTCTTTATTCATCTGGATACTCTCTAAAAGCAGATAAATCTAACTGTGAGTTTGATGGCGGACATTTATTGGCCGCCTTGACCGCCAATTTGCCATTTAAATTTGAAATTACAACTATTTTACCTGGATAACAACTGACTATTTGACTCGATTTTAGCGTGCTTGGCTTCTATCACACTTTCAGTTTTCAGAGTCTGTATATGTTCACAGTTTGGTTTTTTGAATTCATCCACTTAAATCGTTGATCGTAGTAAGTCAACCGTAAGAAATCGTGACGTAAAGTGTACAATAGGACCACTATTAGCCTAGTATTTAGTTAACTGGATATAAATCGAGTGGATTCACAGCAACCAAAACATGAAGTCGAGGTAGTCTCCGGTTGTAGTAGTTCCCAATCTCTTTTAAATGGATTTCAATTTGAAGTCCATAGTATCTTTCTCAAATCTTGCAAAAAACACCACATTTCATCATGTGCAGCTGAACCGTGTTGACAGCTATGATTAATAACTAAGTGATACATTTTTAATAGGTATACCGTATTGTTCATGAAAATCGGCGTAGTTTTGATGGGAAAAAGTTATACTTTAATTTAATTATTCCCATTGTGATATGAGGACCAAAATATTCAGCGAACAGACTTTTCAAAAAATTTATTTTCAAGCTGTATATTCGTATATATATGATATTTGAAAAATTAAATCCCATTAGGAAAAATAAACACTGTATAATGATGACAATAATGATAAAATGGATGATTACAGGTATTTGTGGTTATGATAACAAAGAATGATGACAAGGCAAATTACGTAATATATGGGATGGTTCCTAGAAGGTATATAACTCCAAAAGGGGTGGAAAAAACTGATGAAAGCAATAAGTCAACTAGGTATTATGCAATAGGGTTAGACAAGTTGGTCACTGTGAAATCAGTAATTTCTAAAAAGATTAAGACGATTAAGTGAAGTAACACCAGAAAGTAATCAAAGTGAAGGTAATTATAACAACAGTAATAGTGATAAAGGAAGGACACAAGGGTTAAATTAACAAGGGAGGGGAAACTAATGGGGTGGGAAAGTGTCATGGCCAAGGTAAAAACAGTGACTGTACATATTTCTTTTGTACGCAATTATACCGTTCATCAGTGGTTTCCTTCTATCAACATACATCTTTTATGATGCGTTCAGTTTAATGTACTTCTCATTTCAAGTTATCCAATCTCCTTCTTAATACAGATGTTTAAGGTTGAAAATGCCATTTTTTGGTAAGGTGGATATCGATGCTTTCTGAGAAACTCCGGTTTTTATATTCATTAGCGTGCTTGAATATAACTGTCACTGCTATCCAGTCACAGTCAGCGAATGGTTAGTAATCACTTCCAATTCTATCAATTATCAGCATTTATCATCACTCTGAACTGCATTCGAACCAAAAAGTTGCCAGTTTTAGTTGCAACATGTTCAATAGTTATTCAGAACACTTTGACTAGTAACGACTATTTCAAAAGTTACCAGCAAGTTTAAGTGTACTAAGTATGAAAAGAAAATTAAAAACTTACTTTAACGCATTCAATATCATCTAGGAGGTTAGCGATAACTTGTAAAGTGGAAACATGTACATCATTAAATTCTGGAATGCCAATAATATCGACAAATGCATCCAATGCGTTCATATCCCTCAGTGCCGTTCTTATTAAACCTAAGTACAAAACGTCGGTTAAAAAACAGAAATTAAGTCAGTACATAGGTCCAAGAACACACTTTGATGCTTTGTAAATATAAGGCAGAATATGATGAGAAAAAGTGATAATATGAGAAAATCTGGGGGAAAGCGGTGAAGCATCACTCCAGTGTGCTTGTTTCATATTGCAAGTGACCACACAATAATACTGTTTTACTAAGTAACTTTGAGGATGAAATTTACTATTCACTTAATTGTGCCCGAAATGTCATCCAGTAAATGACACTTTACTGATGCACACCGTACATAACAAACAAAACAACACAATAACCAGCGTTCATATGCAAAACGATTAGACAATAAAAGGAAGTGAAAAAAATGCGTCGTGTATCAGGAAAAGCTGGTAAATATAAGTGGGGGCAGGTAAAAAAATTGCGGATCGAAGAAAGCTGATCAAGGAGTGAACTAATAATTTTGACCTATTTATGGCATACTATCAATTTAAGTCAGTTGCGACCAGTTTCAAGCAGCATCAAATAGTTTCGTGTTTACACCTGGTAAGCTCGGCATTTAGAAGTATCTGCCAAGTGAAGTATTATATTAGCAAGAAGGTCAGTCCAATACTGAAAACTTGGAATTCGCAGGATAGAAAAAAGGTTTTATACATTTCTTGAGTCTTAAGGTATTACTCACAAAATCAATGTAGGGTCAGTTCTCCACGTAATACCTTTTCCTATAATGGAAATAACAACAACACATTTTGCTTGAAGTTATGAACCTAAAAATAACTAGCAACATTTCTTGAATCCTTTTTACATTTATTGGTAAATGGTCATGATTTATGAAATCAGAATAATGTTAGTCTCGCATGTCGCTCAAAGTTACCACACTTCACAGTTGTATATAAAAACAAATAGATAGGAAATACTGATATCAAAGTAGACAAAGGTGTATGGGAGGATAGGAAACGTAAAATTAAGATCGGCCAAAACACTGAAGATTGAGAAGTCAGAGTAAATATATTTGTCCCGTTGTTACCGATTTTCAGTTATTTCACCAGTCACCAGTCATGTCAACCACTGATGAGGAATGATTACAACGATTATACTTATTTCTTCTGTCTTGGCGTAAGAAAAGGGGAGACCTCATACTGGCATTCCGTATCCTTAGTAATGACTTCACTACTGATATGTTCTAGTTTTCTCTCCTGTTTGGATTTATCATCTCCAAGGGCATCACAAGAAAATCTAAAAACCGTGATCGAATCAACTTAGCGTGAGTTTGCGTTTTTCCCATCGTGTGGTCAACGAATGGGACTCCTTACCTCGGTAAGCAGTATCAACAACTTCGGTCAACGCCTTAGAAGAGAAACAAGATCCTCATAGAGACATTTACCGCAAGGACTAACACAGAACAACTGGCTCACTTTCTTTATTACTGAAAAATGGATTTAAAATATTCAGAAATAATATATTTTCATCCACCAGCAGGATAATTAACACACTAAGGAAAAGTGGAAAAACAGACTACACCAATAATTTACTGTGAAATAGGATGATATCACATGAATATCTGGGGGTTTAAAGATACTTACTATCCTGAGTTGCTCTGGCAAATGTTTTAAGCACTAAATCCTGAATAACTGGGTATTCAGAAGTCAGTAATCCAGTCAAAGTCTCTAAGCCTTCAGCAGCTTTCAGCATTGGGCGCGCCTCAAAATCCTTGACAAAAGATAGGATGAGTTTTAAGAGTGATACCTGCATAAGCATATTTAATATGTCTAAGGAATTTTTCTGCACATCTGGATCAGGTGACTTCAGGCAGGGTATGATTGTTGGAAGGCACTTGTGTTCTATGAGATCATTTATACCAACATATTCCAAGCACAAGTGCGACAAAGTCATAGTAGCAAACTCCTTTGTGGTCTCGAACTCTACATTGTAAGTGAAGGGTTAAGGATTTAAAATTATGCCATATATATAATGCAAAATGTATACCTTCTTGATCTAAAAGCTTCAGAAGATCTGCTATTATATTTGGTAGCTTCCTTATGATAGATCGTGCAGTAGGGAGCGATGATAAAACCCCATAAACAAGTACTGCATTTCTTTTCACCACCTTATTTTCGTCCTTAATTAGTGGCTGAAGATATTCCAGAACGTTAAGCGAGACTACAGCCTTTTTGTTATCATCACCTTAAATAAAACATCATTTGAAAAGAGGAGCAACTTTTGTTCGAAAATCTATATAAGGCTTCACAAGCTCGCGTCTTAACATCATCCTCAGGGCTCTTCAGCATTAGTACAGCTGACTCTGCTTGGTGCAAGCCAATCACCACTTCATCAAACTTGATGTGTACGTCAGATAAGTTGCAGACTTACAGTATCAGCAGCCGATATATCATCGCGCTTGCTCTTTTTACCCGCCGTCATATCAGCTGTTTTTTTGTAACGTCAACCTTTAAAATGACTCAGTTTGGTTACCACGGCTAACATCCTACATCGAACATAAACAGTGCGAGTAGAGGAAACTTGAAGTTTTTGAGCTCTCGCTTCTAGGTCTGGAAGCTTGGTTCTTTTTGTTCCGTCAAACTCCTTCGACGGTCGCGGAAGTCTTTGTGTTTTTCTGCTTATAGATTTAGAGGTAGTGTTTGTCCATTTGGAGGTGTCTTATTTGCAAACTGTAGCCTGGTTTGTTTAGAAGGGGGGGCAATGGAACTGCTGATAAGATCAATCAGCTGTTTACAACTCCTGTCGTTGAAGAACCTGCAAGAAAGTGTTCAGCATCGCTTAAAAATTGATAGAAACGAGGTGAGTGGGGAATGAGAAAAATGAAGTGAAAAGTACTTTCGAAAAGATAAATGTGAATGGTAATGTTATAGAGGAGAAGTACGTCTTACTGCAGATACTAGGGTTAGGGAATACAGGGATAGAAGATCGTATCATCTGTTGCTACTAACAAATGTTCGTGGTAAGCCATTTGCGCTCACATACTCATCCAGTAGTCGTTTGAAGAAGTTAGCTGGTGCAGCTGTGGCCACTTCTTTCGGTAGTGCCTTCCATAAGCCACATACTCCATGGGAGAAGTTGGGTCTCACTCCAGTCTTCGCCCTTTGATGGGGTATGTGAGTGGGGTACCCACGGGATTGTCGGTTTGGACCGATACTGTTGTCCTATTTGGGTGGTCCACTTGATGAATAATCTTGTAATCTGTTATCAGAGCACCTCATTTCCTTCGACAGCTTACTATGAGCAAGTTGAGTGTCTGAGGCGTTGCGCATATGTTTTGCCTGTTAGTCTGACAACCGACTCTGCCGATTTTCTCTGTACCCTCTCGAGAGAATTTGCGTCCCTCTCTAGTAGTGGAGGGGCTATCGTGTTGAGCACCTCTAGGTGTGGTCTAACGCAGGTTTTGAATACCATGAGGTATAACTCTGTGGTTAGCAATCCAGGTTGCCTTCTTAGAAAGTGCACAATGGTGTTCGCCTTTGCTGCCATTCCCTTATAAACACCAGGGTGTCAGAAATGTTTGGTCCCAGGTTCTTCTCTGTGGGTACCTTGGTGATTACACGCTTGTTAAGAGTGTAGTTGATTTTCATCACCCCTGGTGTGCAAAGATACACCACCTTACACTTCTCCAGACTAAAGCTTGAACCGTTTGCAGTTGACCGGGAATCCAGCTGCAACAGGTCGTTTCGAAATACCTTAGGATCCTCTTCGTCGCCTGTCGTCCTCCACATTTTGATGTCGTCGGTGAATAGGAGGATAAACGAGGAGATTTTAACGGGGAGGTCATTGATGAATAGTAAAAATAGGATTGGTCTAGGGATTGCTCCCTCGGAAATTCCTATTGTTGCTTTCCTTCAGGTTGGTGGAATTCTGTTTACTTTAGTGCAGAATCCTCTGACCTCGAGGTATGCTATAAACCATGCTAAGGGTGGTTCAGTGATACCCACTTTTGCTAGTTTGGCGATCATAATGCGGTGTGGGACGCTGTCAAAAGCTTTGGCCAAACCAAAGAAGATAACACGAACTGGTTGTTTGTTGTTCCATCTGGAAGTCCAGTCATCCCAAGCGGTTATCGAGTTTGTGGCACATGGCAGCCCGGTCCTAGAGCCATGCTGAGTGGGATGGACGATGCTGTCTCTGCTAAGGAAGTCCCAAACAACACCTACAACCGGGCTTTCCAGTGCCTTGAAAAGTGTGGGGAGTAATGCTACTGGTCAGTAGTTACATGGGTTCTTTCGGTCTCCTTCTTTGAAGACTGGTGGGAGGATGGCACGTTTCCATTCTTTGGGGAGTTGACTTACTTCCAGTGAGTGCGTGAACAGGTTGCACATGGTTACAATAATAATAATAATTATTATTATTCCTGAATATACAGGCGCACACCATTTTTACAGGTATGAGTAAGTTTATATACAAATTACACTCATCTTCATGGAAGGTAATCTCAATCCCCACCCGTTGTTGCTAGAAGATATAAGTGCCGCACGTTCATATAATGGAACATCCCAGTAGAATAAGTGTGCAGAAAATTTACAAGTTGGACAAATGGAAGTATTGTCTTCCAGGTTTGTATCTAGACACTACAGGTATTACCCAGAGAAAAATGGAGCTTGAAACTAATACTTCCATGCTTAATACTTTGGCACAGTTGCGTAGGACAACCGGTTTTATGTCGTCACAGCCCGGGGACTTCCCTATTCTCAGTGTTGAAGGTTTTGCAAACACTTGGTTTGACGAAATCTTCACGTTCATCAGCTTTGCATCGCTGTCCCGGGACTTCGTTACATTGCCAGATGTTGATAGTCGATGTATTACTGGGTGAAGTTGCCCGTCAAATCGACCACTCAACAGTTCCGCTGCCGCACTGTTGTTCAAGGGTTCTCCGGCCGGCCCTGTGATCAGGTTTAAGCACTTATTCGTCGGTTTGCGTTGTTACGTAAACCGATACAGACTTTTCGGGTTACAGCCTAATTGTTTAGCCAGGTTGCTTTGGTATGTAAACCTGTCATTACGAATTCTTATATTACACAGGTTGTGCGACGTCCTGTAGCTTTGAAGGTCTGATTCCTTGCGTGATGTATGTCACCGGTACCATGCCTTCTTTCTCCTCTCTATTTGCCTCTGGATTGTGTGAGTCACCCAAGACGGTCTGAGAGGTGGCAGTCTGGTCAACTTCGGAACACTTTCGGTAGCACCCAAGATAATATCTTCAGTCTGTACCCAGCGTTCGTCTACCGGCAGGGCGTGCCATTCCTATGACTATGCTGCCTCCAGGAATTCGTTGTTCATGATGTGACAGTCTGCTTTTTGGTAGTAGCGAAACGCTTCTGGCTCAACTATTGGCAGTGTCTCTTTGGTTATCAGAAAGAATCTAACCAATGCGTGATCGTTTTTACTCACGGGGGTCGGACACAGGTATCGTCCACCAAAAGATCATCTTCTGTTAAGACGTAGTCGAGCGGTTATCCTTTTCCATCTAGTCCCCATTTGGTGTTCCCCCCAACCTTCTTTACCAGTCCCGCTGCCATGAAAGCATTTCGAAGTTTGCGTTCTGAAGATTATGCCGACATCTTACTTCACACCTCCAGTTGAGTGCCAGTGTGTGGAAGTCTCCAGCGAGGACTACATGGTCACAGGCTGCCGAGGTGGTTGTTGAGATGGCACTAAGCAGTTGAGCCCTATGCTCTGTCGTACAAAAGGGAGGCCTATATACCACTCCTATTAGGTACTTGGTTTGGTTTATGGTGAAATAGCCCCATGAGGAGTCTGGTAGTAAGCTGAACGCACCATCAGTCGCTTACTTGACTTTGGATGAGCGCTAGTATATATGGCGACTCCCCCGCCTCCTTTGAATCGCCCATCCCTTCTAAATGGCGTCATCTTAGGCAAACATATTTCCCTCTTCGCAATGTCTTCTGATGGCCACGTCTCCGTGGGGAGAATTATGTCTTCCTATGGGTTATGGCACATTGATTTTAGCCCCAGCAGTTTACTCTTAATACCTCTTACACTGCTGTAGAAGCACGTTAAGGAGCTACATCTCAGGCTTAGTGTGATGTGGGGACTTGTTCGGAAGCTAGCGTGCCGCTGCATCGGATTCTGCCTGCCAGTCCCTATTGAACTGGCATCCTGCTGCTGGTGTGTCAGTACTGTTTATTGTGCCCACAGGTAGCTCACTAGCTTATTCGTTTCTGGCTAGTACTGCCTGTAGTGTTCTCGGAGGTCGCCTCCCATCTCCTAGTCTGGCAGCTCGTGGTTTACCCTCACAGCACCGCGTAGCACCTCCTATGTGGTCTTTCACACGGTAGCATGCCATGAGAGCTTCTGTTAGTGATGACTTGCAGCCGAAGCGTACAGCTGGCAATCTTGGTGAGGAGATGCTCTGCAAGTGCTTAGGTCTTGGTTACCTACTTACGCTGCTGGCAGGCAAATTCCCAGGTCCCATTTTCGCTGCAGACCACCTCCGACGCTAGACATCATGGGGGTAGTTGTCACACTATGTGGATCCACCCACCAGTTTGGGCATTCCGTGCACCACCATGGTTGCAGCCTTGTGCAGATCACTAAGAGGGGAATTCCGCTCTGTCTCTCTGGTGACGCGGGATTTGTCTAGTTTCACCCTTATGATGCAGGAGCCTGCAATGTCTGGCCGGTGCGACGGCAGCAGTATGTTCTCCGACTGTTTCGTCGTCATTGCTGACACCCTGAGTGGTGGCAGCTTGTCTCAAGGTGCTTCAGTTCCCCGGGAGGGACAGCATAAGTCGGCTGCGATGGTTTATATCCACAACTTTCTGCAGTAGTCATCCCACTTCTCCCTGTCAGACTGTTCTCTTTTTTCTAAGAGTGAGTCTTCTGGTGCAGAGACGTTTAACAGAATGGTGGAGCCCGTCTTCTTGTCCTGTAAGTGTGGAATATCAGGCTCGGTCTACCCCTTAACTTATTCACTTCCGTCCATTCGTTCTCAGAGCAACCTATTTCCTCAGGTTGTTCAGTCCCTTTAGGTCGTCTGGGTGGCGGTGATACAAGCGAGGACCTTTCCGGTGTCTCAATTGAGGTGGGAACCAATTTCTTCCTGCCTCTAATTGTGGCATTTTCGCACACCTGTGGAGATAGACAGCATCCCGAGGGAAGATTATTGGAGCTCGTTCTTTGTGACACTTCTGACTGAACCAGGTCTTCCAGTTTTCCAGTGGTGATAGCCGGTGATTACTGACACTCTGGGCATACGTACTACATCTGTTTACATGAGTACTCCCTCGTGAAGCTGTAACACAGCCGCGGTAAATCACTGTCACAGTTACAGTGTACCCATCTAAGACAGATGTTGCACGCGAAGGCTCTCTGAGCCTCCAACACCGATTCTTTGCAAACACCACAGTCGCCAGAGGTTCTCTCTTTGTTGACGACCAAGTGGTTTACTTTCTGTAAGGTAATGCCAGACGTAGCGCGTTTCCCCCATGCTTTAGTTTCCACCAACGGTGTGACTGGAGATATGCTACTTTCACCCTACTACAGGGGTTTGCCAGTGCTATGGGGATCTTAGGCTGTGATTGTGTTGCTGCACCCGTCTTTCCTGCACAAACTGGATTCTGTCCACCTGCAGACTTCGCTATACGACTAAGGGCCTGCGTTCTGATATTTTGTACCATTACAATCAAGTGATTTGTCATACAAATGATATAAATTAAGAGGAGAATGAAGTTTAAGGTAGACAGCTTCCAACAGGAACTTGGTACTCGGTTTCTCTCACCTTATCAGCAACTTTGACCGAATACTCCAAGTGCGTATGTAGAGAATAGAAAAGATATTTCCTGGTGAATGGTCCCCGAAGAGAGCCAAAAGCTATAGCAGTTGGACGGTCGAGACGACCACGAATCACCAGCAGGAAGCATTTCTGAGTTGAGAAGATAGTTTCATCGTTTTACGTAGCAATTCATTGCGTCCAGTTGATTAACTGAATCGCTTTCACTGTTACGATATGCTCGCCAACTACTTTTCGGCGATAAATACCGTGTTACTGCCCCTAGATCGGAGATGAACAAAGCACGATGTTATTCAAACCGCCCTTTCGTCTATTGTTGGCCATGTGCAGTATACATTATCACTTTCAAGAACTTGTAAAAGCAGGCTAATTTCTTCTCACTAGCTTCCAGACCATGTAAAATGGCTCAAGGTCTTAACATAGGCTAAGTACACTTTCAAGACGTGACCAGGAGGGAATTGTGGCTTTTAAGCTTCTGAGAATGGATCCAACGACAATGGCACGGGTATAGGAAACTGATGGCTTTTTATTTCTGGCGTCTATTTATTGCGACTTAGTTGTTTTCATTCGGTGTGCTCCTGCTGTGGAATAGGAAATCTCTTCTACCTTCCTGCTTTTATCTGTGGTAAGTTGAACGATTTAGTAGTCTATTAACTGTGACTTATAGACTGAGATGATCGGGAAGCCACCGGCCCCTGGGTAGACCAGAGACCTTTCGTGGCGCCTGTCAGCATATGCGCCTGAATGGGAGTAAGAAGATAGTGGGAATAATTAAAAGTAGAAAGTATGGGTTTGTTTATTAGGGAAGAATTCGTAGATAATGTTGGTTTATCAGCGAGAGAGGCGTCGGACATCAAACTGGAATGAAGTGGTGGCTTACTGAGGTCAGCGATGCCCTCAGGATGTCTGTGGTAAGCCAAGCGAAATAACGTAGTTAACTAACCATCTTTTTTTAATGAGCCTGCCAATCGGGTTGAGACAACATTCCATATTGATGGTATTCCATGAAGTATATCCCTCCAAGGTTAAAAGCTAGACCTGAACCTGTTGCTAGCTCCATAGGCAAATTAAGCCTCCATTCTCTTAGAAGTTTCGGTTGCGAAACGTGTCATAGAAACGAAATTCGTGTCGATTTTTCACTTGTGGGCAGGTGATAACCTCGGGCACACAAAGTTTGTCACATCGATCTGTTTTGCCCTGGATTCTTCGCCGTTTCCCGAATATGTACATCATGAAATATCTCACTGATATCAGTCATTGCACTCTTAAATCCTCACAGATATGCTCACCAAAGTGAGTTGCAGCCACTTGATTTTTATTTTTTACCTCCCAGAGTGGGATCAGATAAGCACTTTCACGCTTTGAAACTTTTGGCTTCTTTTAGCTATGCCAATCGTAACAAATGTGTTTATCCAGCCTAAAAATCAACGCCGGCAGGAATCGAACGAGTGAACGAGCGAAAAAGTCTCCGTGCAATCCTTCTCATCATTTGCATAACTCATGGTTGTCCCACATTTGCTACTGGAATTTATTTGTTTATTTACCTGAAGCCATGATCGGCCTCCACGGTTAGATAACGTCTAGAAGCGTCTCCTAGAATCCAGTAGGGCATAAACAGATCCATTTTTATGTTAAGTATATGGTCAAGTGAAAAGCTTCTGTTACTGAAGTTGCTATTAATAGATTTTGCCAGGCGTCACATTGCCGATCTCATTGATAATCCTGTGAACTCCCTTCGAAAGGTCTGGCAGATCAATATGAATCCATAATTGCCACTTTTGGACAAATATGAGGTAAGCTGCGCTTGAATATAAAGTGACGAACATGTTAACCTTTATTATAGTATAGCCCTGCACACTTGTGGAACGGTCCCGAAACTCAAAGCTATGACCAACTGGTAGTTCATTCTGACTTGCTTTGGCGTGTAAGTAGCTGAAGGCTGATATTGAAGGTGTAAGAGTCTCATCTATTTTGATGGTGTTGCCGTCTGCATGCCCCATGTGCATGCTAGTATACTCACCCCGTTAGCATGCGTAAGCCGTTTCTACGAACAAGTTAGGAGACTGTCTGCGCGTCCCCAAAGTGTGCGCAAATAACTACTGTCCCCTGATTTCCACTAGTTTCACATCATTAGCCTCGAGGAAAGCAAACCTTCTTATTATATTTCACACTTCACCTGCCTCTGCAGGAAATTAGACACAAGATCAGTCCTCGCAGCACTTTTTTCCTCTTCAGCTCGTAGCGGAACGGTTAGTATTTGATCCTCACACATTGTCCTCCAACAAGAAGGCACCAACTCTTCGATCTTTTCAAGGGGATCACTAAGGGCTACTAGCCCCTTCAGTTTAATAAACAACCCGAAGTGGGATAAGTTACCTACTGTGTTACTGAACGGCAGCGACAAATTTCTCTCATTCCAGAGTCACCCAGCTTTTTCCAACCAAGAGGATGTTCGAGCGAATACCTCGCCGTAACGGTCACAATAGGACATGTTTTTCTTCGCGGACCGTAGAAACTTTCTTGATCACTCTTTCCAGGACCTCAGCTACAGTATTCGTTAGCCTCGTTGGTTTTTAACTGGACAGGCATTACTTGAGGACATGTCCTGTAAGCAGGCCACTACTGCTACCATACTTTAGATCAGTGTGGGTCCAAATATAACGGTTGATGGGTTAGACAAACGAAGTTCCAGGTCTACGAATTGCCATAGATACAAGCCACTCAGTCCGCCTAATTTTTCAATATCCAAAGCGCTTGGTGCCCCAAATACGAAACTGCAGTCGATACCAACACGATTTATTTTGTTTGCTGCCAATGTTCTTGCCTCCGAAATTGTGCCTGCTTGAGGCTCCTGAACAAAGAAATCTCCAAAATGTCCAAACACAGCCTTTCTTTTTTCTTTCACGTGTATAATTCTCTCGTCGGTTTTTCCTTCTCCAACCCCTAGGGGATACCGCAGTAGGTCTAACTGCTTTAGTTTAATTTAGAAAAAGACTGCAATATGGCAGCCTGCGTCCATAACCATGTTTGAGAAAGCTAGACTAACGGTACAAAGGTTGCTACCAGCCACGTCTCAGTACTTCTTCACCCCAAAATTACAGAAGTTAGCTACAGAACTCCAAAGCTTTCTCTTCTGTTGTGGTGGACTTCGTTCTTCACGACTTATCCATGAAAGATGATATCTTCAGTCCCTCTGGTTATCGCACGAAACGAACTGCTGGGTCCGTCCTGCGTACAAATGTTAAAACTGGAGTAGTACAGCATTAGACAAGGCCTCGGTATTTAGTATTCAGACGTCTGAAGAAGGGTGCCGTGTTCACTGTCTTCATACTGGGCCAAGCTAGTGTTTCGGGTTGGGGCAGGAAGGCTACTGCAAAACCGGTGATGAGAACATGATCGCTTTTACTGAGGGGTACAAGGCATGGGATGAAATTTGTATCAGCTACATCTGAGAATAGTAGGCGCGGAACTGAGTCGGTGTGCTGATAAGTGCCAGCTTGACGCCATGATGTGCTGTATTCTAATGCAGGAAACTGGTGTTCTTGGTATAAGCCTTAAGTGGTATCAGGAAATTTCTATTAGAACGATGGAAACTACCATATGTTCGTGCCAATCATAACAGACCTACATTCGCAATGAACAGATGCACAACTTTTCATTCACAGCACGATATACCTTTCTCATGAGACAGAAGGGAGGTAAAAGCATTCGTGGGCGCTCTAGTGTTCAGCGTTCCGCTATTTTGCGGCACGTACATTTTTGTCTGACAAAAAGTTGGCCTTTCAGTAGCTACGTACATACTTATTCACCTGCACACTGTAGGCTTCTACTGATGCTTTTTGATCTTTTCATGATCCATGAATCATAAGACATTGAAGCCTCTCTATTCACCTTTCAAAGTGTCCCAAATGTGACAGAGAGATAATTTTCCTCTCACATAATAGAATAACTTACCGGATGCTCCGCTGGAGCTAACGGGTACCAGGCCGGGAAACGCTTTTTCCAGATAATACACAGAATGGTTCGCGGCTGCCAGGCTCACTAGCATTAAGAAGTGATGTATAGTTTGCCTTTAGCAAGGATGACGTTTTTGCTATCCCTCGTCAATATACCCGCCGAGATCTCAACCGGGGTAGCGCCGTGTGAGCTCCCAAGGATGATGACGCCTGGAACAATGATAAAAGTAGTGAAACACTGGCTGGTGATAGGGCGGCCAGTCCCGGCAGGCTATTGCTGCTATGTGGTTGTCATTTGTTAAGGCAGGGGGGATATTGTAGGTTAAAATGTTGACAGGTTGTTTAATCATTGTTGTAAAACCCACCAGCTCTCACAAACGCCCAGAACATATCCTTTTTCAACAATGCGCTTTTCGAACCGAATAGTTCGATCAGTGGTTCAGTCATATCTCCATTCTTGACAGCTGCCGACGTTTTCCGGCGCTGAGTTGGCAGATCATAGATACGCGTTTTAATGGGTGGTAGGCAGTAACACCGTACATTGAAAAACGGCATATTTCTTACCAAATTCCGGCCACTGAACGTTTCAATCAAGTTTACGAGGTTATTTGTTTTGCAATTTCTACATGCCACAGACCGCCCTCATTCTTTCAAAGCCTCACCGTCCTAATGACGAACTACGCATCAGTCTTGAACAATGGACTACAGTCTAAAAATTACCTCCGGTACCTGGGCTAGATCGTAGGTGTAAAATTCTTCGGCTGATACACCACGAGCAATTGAAAAAAATTGTCAGAGATTTCGAGCTACTTCAAAGGTCATCGTTCAAAACTCATAAACTACTAACGTCATTTCTGCTTGCCAGCCAAGCTTGATATTGCCCAAGGAATATAGGAAAAACGTTTTCAACTCGTTGCATCAACCTTCTGACCCGGCCCGGCTCTCCTCACGACGATCCTGCTGGCCCAAAATGAACAAGGAGGTTAAGAAGTGAGCTAGTAGTATGTACCCAGCCAAAAGTGAAAGGCCACCCAGCACAAGTTGGAACTATCACCCTACCAAGCCCATGTTGAGGTTTCGGTTGACCCCAGGATCCCGATAGATATACTCCCCATTTTCCTGTGTCAGTCGCACGTGTTAGTCACTGTCAGTATGGAATGTTGTGGGTTGGATGCATCTTAGATTGTGTGCGAATAAACTCGGCAGTCTGGTGAGACGAGGTTATTATACGTATTGTCACACGCTGTCTGGCTGAGCACAGAGGCTGACCACAAATGACTTTTATGTGTTGATAACAGTGATTGCGAGAAAGAGATTAGACTATTCACTTCCGAGAAACGAATCCTATATTTTTCGCATCTAATCACCTTAACGAAGCTAGTGAGTTAACTTGCTCGGGACCCCGGAATAGCAGCAGAAGGCAACACGATGCCACGCTGAATGCCTACAATTCCTTCCATTGTACCCCAAATGAATCGTTTCTGTTCAGAGTGCAAATGATAGCGTTGCTGATAACTACCTGTGTGCTATAGGCCGTTGATTTTGAAGAATTGCCGGGCTGTGTGTCCTACACAGATTTGATATCTTGCCAAAATCAAGCGGTCTTGTGACGAAGTCCGACCATATGGTTCTGAACTTCGAGCACTAGTCAGAAGTGGGGCCACTTCTGCATATTGCAGCTGTTTAGATTCTAGGCAGACAATAGCACATGATTTTTCTGTCGTGATGCCTGTTTAGTCAAGCTGCTTTCTCCAATCTCGTAACAGCAGCGAGATACTTATTTGATATTTTGCATCATGCCAAAAGTGAAGATTACTGGGTTTTATCCGGTGTGCTGCTTGCAACCCAGGTTTTGCGTACATTCAAAATTGGCAAGAATCCCACTCTCGACGTGTAAATACCTTCTGTGTTTTCCCAAAATTCTAGTGTCCGGCTCCTTGTCTTGTCAGAAGATCTACGCAGTGACCTTAAATGATACCTGACCTGACGCAGCAGGCATCAGTTATGGGCATGTGTTGATGATTTTAATCCTCAATTCCAGTGCTGGATATTATCGACCAGCCTCCTTGGTTCACATGACGATGTTTCAGGATTGCCTCTAAAACGAGACGCATGTCCTGGGTTCCACTGCTAGCCATCATCAAACAAATTAAAACAATGAGTAGTCAGGAGACATTGAGGCATCCCCGTAGGAGCTTATATGAAGAAAGAGGTTGATCACTTCAATTCAACATGAAAACTGAGAATAACAATTATCAGCAAATGATAACTGAACATCGGATGTTTGGTTGTTTGTTTACAGCCTCATCGATTCAAGTACTAAAGGCCAGTTTACAGGCATCATCACCTTGATGTATGTATAACAAGTCTAAAGGACTTTACGGATCCTGAATGGTAAAGAGGGGAGGCCATTAAATTCCATTTAAAAAAAATAAAAAAATTCCATAAGTTATGAAATGAAAAAGAAAACGCTCCATCTCAGCATACACAGAGTCGAAGTTTAGATCGTTTTCAGTCATATGTTGTGAATGGTATACATTATTCGTTTCAGATTATTGCACCGAAACGCTGCGTAAATAAATCGATTTTCAGTGTCCATAAAAGTAATATGAAAACGTCATTAGCTCAGGAATTGTTCGAGTGCGAACTTGACAGACGCAGAGGCCAATCACTGATTACTCCAACTTGCTACATACCCACGAATACGAGACCAAGAAAGAACACAATAGCGTAGTCGGATGGAATAGCATATTTGCGAGGTCGTGCCAAGACACCGATGCGCTCCAACTAACTGGCCAGAGGGTGGATTACGAGCAGTGCAACGTAACACGATAGCGTGCCGAACGGCGAGGATGCTTGATCGGGTGCCTTCATCTTAGCGAGCCCGGTTAAACCGTCAAGGTCAGCATCAATGTTGAGTCTGATCCAACCCCAGGCAGTCGGTTCTGAGAAATGTGTGACGCTGCACTAGTAACGGGAGGTGACAAGGAAGTTGTAAAAAACTTCACGAACAGGGTACAGTGGTCCAGCTACGCGTCTGGTGAGTGGGGACCAGCTGATAAGTAGTGCATTTTTAAAAGTTGAGTTGCCCGTCCCTTGGCAACTGGAAGTCTGAAGCGAAAATGAGGTTCTAAGTGAAGGGTCCTACTGGTACTTTGACTCAGCGTCGCCGAAACAGGTAGATTTGGACCGAATGAAAGCCAAATAGTATGCTTTCTTCCTTTGTGTCAGCGTTTTTGTCGGTGAAATAGATTTTGTACCGGTTATGGAACTGTCGGTGTGAGGAAGACAGTTCAGCACTTCACTATCTATGAGTCTCGCTGATCCTATGTACTAAGGTGGCATAAATGTGTTAACCTATGTGTAAGCAGGGCGTAGTTTTGGTATCATCAATGCGCGTAGATTCTTGTGAACGAAACTCGGCCCCTGGAGCATGAAAGTTGGGAGCTTTTGAGGAGAATTGTTTTTATTGCGTAATATTAATAGATATCAATAAACAATAATGAATATTTAAAAGACACCGTAACTGAAATGGTCATTCGCCGCAACGTCCTGCTGACATTTTTTAAAGCAAACACCCGGCAACTTTACACCAGGCAAAAATAGACTTCATAAGTCGATTAAATGGATTCTCTGTGTTGTTTCTTGTTGTTATCAGGGAAATCAGATGAGTACTCCTTATATTACATATTTTACTCATGATGACTGTGTTCGAACATTGCTGGTAGCTTGACCTTGCTCAAAGTTCCATTAACTATATGATTGGTCAAAAACCGGTCTAGTGGATTTCAGGATTTTGGTTCACTACGTCATCATACACAACGACAAGTATGGCTCTCCCAGAAGAGATACAAAGATGAGTGGCTCACAGACGTGGAAAGTCCTGAGAACAACTGGTGAGGATGAGATTTTTCGTTCGATTACAATTTTTAAAAATTTTCGGAGAGCTACAGCTATTTTCTTTTTTATTAGCGTCTGAATTTTAACGACCAGTATGATCCTGGGTTTTGCGGTTCAGTTTACCATTCTGCAGAAAACAATACAAAATTGTGGAAAAAACAACTCGGTTGGGGGAATCACTTGAGATAATTAAGAGTCTTCACAGCACCGTTTTACTTGGTCGGCTATCGTGAGCGGGATTCAAATAGGTGTAAATGCCGCCAAATGCCGTAGTATTCTTCCACAATCTCTCTCAGAGGGGCCGTGCTCACTGCATTCACTTGGGAGGGCTGTTTCCAATAAAAGTGGAGTGAAATTGAGTATCGGAGCTTATCACTTGATTGATGGATATTGGGGGTCCATCGAAGAGAGAAAACCCTGATTTCAAACTGCTGTTGGCCACGGGCTGCAGGTTCCAGATGAAACGAATGGCCCATGAGCCTGTTACGGTTACCTGCAGCCATGGAAATGCAGCTTCTGACGTTTTTGCGCTGCCTTTAGGATTAGATTGTGAGTCGAAGGCTAGGGAAGTGGTCCGCTATGGCAACCACCATTTCCGATCTCGACGCTCCAGCAGCATCACAGCTCTCACATGAATATGTAGTCATAATATACGGTGATGGTTTTCAAGCCCTCACCCATCTTTCCCGGAGATATTCAAACCTTCTGCACCACGAACACTACAAGTGACTGTTCAATTCACTGCGACTACATTGTTCCGTTGTTTTTACATATGAGCTGTACTCTTTTTTGTCACTATTTTCGCTATTGGTTTTACCTCCACTTCACTTCATTTCGCTCACCTCCTCTCAGTTCGTTAGACCTCTATTCCACGTGTACTGTCTTGAATCGCTAAACGCTTGCCCTCATAAAACTGTTCTCTAGCACGACATCTGAGGCGGCTATTTTGAAACTGCATACACCTTTCAAGCTCACCACCATCAACGTTCACATCCTGATACAGATGGGACCACAGGCATGTTTGACTAAAATTCTGGGGACCTTGCTGCTGATGTTTGCCACATCTCAGAGACCACATTTATGATCTTAGGGAAGTGCTTCTAATGAGTTTTCAACCCATCACCCGGAAAAGTATATTTCATCGTCGCTTATCCGAGGACCCCGTGGCATCGGGAATCGGCCTCGCCGGTGTCTATGTCGCACTACGCACCACAGCCGAAGCTGCACCACTCAGCCTGATCCCCACTGGAAGTCGTCTTTTTGCCGTTAAACTAGAAGTTTTAACTCGGATGAGGAATAACCGCAAGGAAAACTATGTCTGTTTGTCGCCTCTGCCAAAGCTGCGACGAATCGCAGCCTGGATGCAGTCAGTTATGACTTCTAACATCAAGTGAGTGAACATCTCAACCGGGCGCTCTTGACGGGTATCGTAGTGCTAGATGCGTGTGTATGGTATTCAGGCGGGGGGGAGAGCCTTTCTGGTGGCCGATGGAGATAAGTTGGCCGCAGGGCAGATGATAGGGACCTCCTTTTGCAGGTTTGCGCAGACCGTAACCTACTTCTAGCCAGCTGACAGCCATCTCCCCTTTGCTACTTGGCGTTCTTTCTCTGCCATTCAGGCCTGAACTCCGATAAGTCGTATTGCAGTCAGCTACCGGCAGCACAGGTACACAGGGGCCGCTGATCGCGCTTTAACGTGTGCTCAGCTCCGTCTTGCATTTTGTTGGCCACCAAAATTGTCGTCCTAAATGGGTCTATGCGGGCTGACCACATGTGAGCATCGATCCGGGCTAGATTTAAGACTAACTACCGATCCTCCAGAAAGTGTAGACCAAAGTGGCGAGCATAGCCGATCGCTGGCTGAAAACGCTAACAGCTAACGAAAACTGAATCTCCATGGGCCCTCGCAACATCTTGACGCCTGCCAGACCCTTTCTGCGGATAGCAAGGACATTGGTTAGCGATATTCTCTTACTCCAAAGACTAGACAGTACTTACGCAGGAAACATCAAGTTTAGTGGTCAGAACGCGTTAGCTGGATGGAAGCAGCAGCATTAGCTGCATAAGGCAATGGTCAGAAGCGGTTACGACACATCAGATGCACTGGTAGCAAGAATCCTGGTGTCAGTGAGACGGTCTGTGGGGTAGATGATGCTCCAGTAAGCAACCTTCAAAGACGCCTGAAACGCAAGACGGATCACTTTAAAAAGTGGTTAAGCTAGCCCACAGCTACAACATTTTCAGTTTCACTTTATCGTGCCTCATGGTCATCAACACTCACCCGCCAAACGAAGCGGAGGTACCTAAGGAGACATAAGTTCTGGAACATCATAAGGCATTCGGCCGATACAACATATCCTCGACCTCTTTCAGGGATGAAGGAGCACTGGTCGTGCGTTAACCCTCACCTAGATGTTTGAACATAGCCTGATATACTGCAGGCCAAAAATCGAGGTGTTTCTTGGCACTCTACCTCACGTAGAACAAGGACATACCACTACCTGTCTATTTTGTTCCAAACCAGAAGTAAGGTTAGGCATGGTTGCCCTGTTTCTCCACTTTTCCTTACCTTCTCCATCCATGACATTCTTTGGACAGCCCCGAAGAGGGTGCGTGATGGTGGTGTAAACCGGCTACCCAGAGAATGAGTATCGGACCCTGAATATGATGACGACGCTGTCTTACTGTACGATAACACGCAGGCTGCTCAAGCTGCACTTTGTCCGTCAGTGATTAGTGTCTGAAAGTGTGGTATTTGCTTTGCACCATCGAAGTAAAGGGTACTTTTGCAATATTGGAGAAGTAGGCTCTGAAACTGAGAGAATACAGCTGCATAAGACATGATCGTTGTCCAACGACATATTCGGATGTAGGTCTCGTTGTATCCGGAACTGACAGAAGTAGAAAATATAAACCCTTATGTTTCGACTCAGTGGGGCAGCAGTAACGTCCTTGCCGCAGAACACGAAGAATTTCGTGTTCGATCCCCTGCAGAGTCTTGGATACGCGCTGCTGAGGGGCTCCACACTAGAACGGAAAAGCTGTCCAGCGTTCCCAAGTTTCCTGTGTTTTTCTAACTGACGTCAGTCCACGACAAACACTAACCTGGAACCAATGAATAAATCCCCACAAACCTGCAGATTGAGCATGGCAGCTACAAAGTGTAAGTTGCTGGTAAAAGTGATAGAGTATGAGAATGCAGTCATTTTGATCAATTTTCCAAAACCATGAGACATTGAGAAAATGGAGAAAATACCTAAAAAATGAGCGTAAATAACATTGTTCTGTTGAATTCATATAGTGTTTTCACCAAATTATTATTGTGCTATACATATACCAAAAAATTAAATAATGACTTTCTTTTTGATGGAGGTTTCGTTGATATTTTAGTAAAGGTAATAGTAGTTTGGGTGTAGGTAGATACGTACAAAGGTTTGTCGAATATGCAAACTAACTTGACTTGCATATCGGTCTGCATACCAGAAAAAAAGTCAGCCACAAGCTAGCGGTGATATTTGATGTTACGGATATACAGATATTGACTGAAATATATACTTGGTTGAAGGTGAAACAACTGGAAAAACTATCCAGATTTAATGGTCCTCATTTGAAGGGAAAAGGTTTTGACAAAAGAATGTGAAACGATAATTAAACACCATCAACTTGTAACATAGTGATACCTGGAAGTGTTACAAAATGTTTTAGTTATGAAAAATTTTATAACCAGGTTGCTATCCGGTAAGAGATCAACGCAGACGAAACCAATAAAAGATGATGACGGAAATATAATTAGCAAAGAAGAGAAACAAAGGAAACGATGGGCCGACCACTTCAAGAAGCTCTTGAATCGACCACCACCTGCACTTCGTCCAGAAATACCACCTACAGCCGCTGAACTACAAGTGAACACAAATCCCCCAACAAAAATGGAAGTTCTGAACGTCATAAAGCTACTGAAATACGGGAAAGCAGCATGACCAGATGGGATACCGCCAGAAGCACTGAGAACAGACGCAGAGACAACAGCGGACGTGCTCACACCACTATTGCAGAAGATGTGGAAGGAAGAGAAGGTACCTGGCTAGTGATTGGAAGAAGGGTTACCTTGTCAAACTGCCGAAGAAGGGAGACCTCAGTGTTCGCAAGAAGTGGCGCGGAATCACGCTCCTGTCCACCCAAGGCAAGTAAAATATTAAGCCGCATCATCCTGGAGAGACTAAAGGATGCACTGGATTCAAAACTACGACCGGAACAGGCTGACTGGCTGGTTTCAGGAAGTACAAATCATGTGTGGACCAAATTGCAACGCTGCACTACGCATCATCATAGAACAGAGCATAGAATGCCAGTCAACTCAACTCCACCTCAACTTCATCGACTTTGAAAAGGCCGGCATTCGACAGCGTCGACCAAGAGGTAATTTGGCAGCCAGCTGCTTCAACACTACGGAATACCACAAACCTTTATCAATCTCATTCAACAACTATATGAAGATGCCACATGCCAGCCAAGTAATTCACAATGGGAAGCTCAGTGATGCTTTTGAAGTGAAGACAGGAGTAAAACAAGGCTGCTGTCTACTATCACCCATGACATTCCTCATTGTGTTGTGGTCGACTGGGTCATGCAGCAAACAGTGAGGAGCGAGGAGAGAGGGATACTCTGGACCACGGAAAAGAACCTAGAAGACTTGGATTTCGCCAGCGATGACTTGTGTCCAAGTCACACAAACTTGAAGATCTACAGGCGAAAACTAACAAGTTGACAGAAGACGCGGGGCGGCGAAGACGGGACTTCAGGTGAATATAGAGAAAACAGAGGTGATGAAGATACCCAACCAACGCCACCACCACCACCAACAACAACAAACACCAATCACCATCAACAGGAGAAACTTAAAGGAAGTAGTCTCATTCACCTATCTAGGCAGCACTGTTTCAACCACGGACGGCGCAGACGAGGACGTCAAAGCAGCGAGGATCGGAAAAGCAAGACAGGTGTTTATTTGTCTGAAACCAGTGTGGAGATCTTCTGCACTCAGCATGTAGAACAATATCTGGATTTTCAACACCAACACCAGTCAAGTCAGGTCAGTGCTTCTGAATGGCTCAGAGACTTGGCCCGTCATGAACAGCATTCCTAACAAACTACAGACGTTCATCAACAACTGCCTACTCTAGCTGGTTACTGAAAATCAGATGGCCGGAAAGAAGAAGCAACAAGGAACTCTGAGAACGAACCAACCAGGAGGCTATCGCTAGACAAATATGCAGTGGAAGGAAGTGGAGATGGACTGGGCATACACTGAGAAGGCCGAATGGGGATATCACACATCAATCCAGGTACTCGAGTGGAACCCTGATGGGAAGCGACTAGTTGGGCGTCCGAGGCGTGGCTGACACGTAGGATATCATGCGAGGAGGAAATGAAAGCTTGTGGGCTGTCGTGGAGCCAGGTTCAAAAGATTTCAGAGAACAGAGCGCATTGGAGATGTGCTACTGAAGCTTTATGTCCCATTAGGAACCCAAGGGACAAATAATAACAATCAATCCTCCACCTAGTCTCCGTAGTTCTTAGCAATTAATAAATGCAGTTGTAGTGTGACTCAACTTCACCGACTAAAAAGTACTACGATCTTTTGTTTATTGATTTGTATCCTACAAAGTATTTAGTGATTCTTGCAACGACGAATTCGTCAACATTATCATGTGGTTCTCGTAACGAGCAACTCAGCTAAGAAACTGTATTTGCATGTATGTGTTTGTCTAACTATTTCCATCGGAAAAACTTTGGATTTTAGCTTACATATCGTTGTGGTGGAAATCACTAAGCAAATCTCGAAAGATTTACTCGCCGATAAAATTTTATCTGTCAGAATGCTCAAATCAGCCTATTCATTCCTTTGATATAAATAAAATCACAATGTATAGATCGCATATTTTAGTTTGTGAAATTTTGCATGAGAACCAAGAGACTAAGCAGATGTTGAGAAAGACCAGTTGTTCCATCATTCCTTGTTATAACGTCGAGCTTCTTGAAGTGGCCGGCCCAATGTTTGCTTTGGTTCTCTTATTTGGTAATTAAATTCCCGTCAACATCTTTTATTGATTTCATCTGAGTTGATCTCTTTCCAGATAGTAACCTGGTTATTTGATATAGTGTTGTTTAGTCTGTCCTACCAGCAGCCTGTTCTGCTCCACTTGCCAGTGTGTCGTTGAAGTGTCTTTTGTCTTTGCGCACTGTTCCTCACTTCCGCGTACAGTGTTTTATACTTCGCACTCAATTCCTCTTCTCGTCGTTCATCACTGCATTGCACTGGTTTGTCTACTACTTCACCATCACCATTATTCTCTCCATCCTCCACCAGCTTCCATGTGTCAGTCGAGATCCATTCCTTATCTCACCCCTTCTTCTTCCTTCCTAATACGGTTATGCAGGTTTCCTTCCATCTAGCTTTCAAAGAGTTCCAATGCCCATCCACACAGGTTTGTTCAAGAATGTTGCTCGATATCTCCCATTTTGTCTTGATGGCTGGCTGACGTGAAGATGTCCTTTGTAGTTTTGTCCTTCAGTCGCTGTTCTCTTCTGGGTGTTGGACTTGAAATGTGGTCTATCATCAACTTCCTAGAATTGAAGGCTTTCAACTTGATTCGGAAGGTTCCTTGCACTAGATAGTGAGTGGTGTGAACCTACATCTGCTCCCCTTCTTGATCTGATCTTGTGTCCAGTAGGCTGGCTGTGTCTCCACTTTCTTCACATTGAGATGAGGTTGATCTGATTTTTAGTGTGTCCTGGTGTCTGGTGAAATCAACTACATGTCGTTTTGTGGATATCCTTGTGCTTGAACACAGTGCCTGGCCTCCAATCACCAAATTGTTGAATGCGCAGAACTCTGCAAATAGTTCTCCATTCTGGTTCATTTCAGCTAGCGCTTCTCAACCCATGGTTAGTTCTCTTCCTGTGTTGTCCGCTCCCAGTTTTGCATTCATGTCGCCCCACCTATTAAAATTTTGATATCGCCAACTGAGATCTTGTCCAGTGTTGATTGGAGTTGTCTGTAGAACTCCTCCTTTTTCTCTTGCTCTGCATTATTTGTAGGTGCGTAGCATTGTACGATTGTGACCTTCCTTCTTTTTGAGTTGAATCTTGTTGCCATGATCCTGATTCTGGAGGAGATTGGTTACCACTTCATGAGAGCACTCGGTGCTCCCGTTGACATCATGATAGCCACTCCAAAACTCAGTGTGCTAATGGTTGTCGTCTGGGTGACAATATCGGAGTGGATCATTGACTTTGCTCTCCAGTTGGCAGTTTGGAGAGTCCACTGCCATTCCATCTGTTTTCGGAAATTCCAAGCACTCCAATGTGATACCTTCTCATCTCGTTTACAATCCGGGCTACCTTGCTTGCTTCAAACATCGTGTGGACATTCCATGTCTCCACGTTTAATTCTCTTGAATCGAGGGAGAGAAGACACATCGGCCAATTGGCCTCCCGAAGACTTTCACCAATCAGCGTCATTTCGCCTCTCCGATTCCAGTGAGGAATAATTTTATTTTTATTTTTTATATTTTGTTTGTGCTTTGAAGCTTCTTTAGCGGTTAGATTTGTTTTACGGGGTAGGGTTGCTAGCCATATGCCCAGCCTTCCCTCTTTATGGGGCTTAGGACCGGCTCGTAACTAGTGAACTAGTAAACCAATCGAGGTTGCAATACGAAAAAACGTTTCACCCACTAGTCATCTTGCTAGTCATCATGCACTGCATACAGAAAACTGATCATATTTCTATGCCAGCCCCTAGAATTACACTTCGAGCTTATGCATTATTTAGGTTACCACCAAAGTTATCCGATCGGTGGTAACCTAAATAATTTGTAAGCTCGAAGTGTAATTCTAGGGGCTGGCATAGAAATATGATCAGCTTTCTACATGCAGTGTATGGTGACTAGCAAGATGACTAGTAGATGAAAATGTTTTTTCGTATTGCATGCTTTTCCAAATTTTACAGTGTTGTACGTATACTTAGTGGGCTCAAAGAATGTCAAGTAAACTAAAATGAAAAACTACGTACAATTTACAACAAAGACGGATTTTATGATGCACGTGTATGAAAAGTTATACGTTATAGCATAAATAGTATTGTCAATGTTATGGATAATCACTGGTTACCTAAAGGTTATCTCTTCGGTATGGTCCACCACAATTTTGGGATACTCCAGAGATCAGAAGACGATATTTGTTGTCTCTCTGCTGTGGTCGTCGGTCAGCTTGATTGTCGTAATATTTGGAAGTAGGATGAGAAGTCCTGTAAATTCCCAAGACAACCAGTTATTATGCACGACAGGCAACAGTCAAGGAGGCAGAAGTCGGAATGGTTAGAAGCATATTATATTTCCACGATTAGCAGCAGTAAAAGATGTAATTACCGCCACAACAAAAAAAGTGTATATATAAACAACATTCGTTTTTACAAGTATTAGGACTAATGTACAGAATGTGTAAAAGAAACGATGAAAAGGAAATATTACTTATAGTTGAAGTGGTTTACACACAATTGTATGCAGTCTCCACATATACATGATATCATCCTATTATATATATATATGTATTGATTGGTCACGGGAGTGCAACCCATTTCATATTGTCTAGTCCTGAGTGCAGACCGAATTCTATGGATCATATTTGCAATTTGGCAACCGAGCTAGAAGGCTCAGCATTGCGTTGTACATTAGTAGATGTTAGTTGGTTGGAGGCAATCGGCAGGAAGCCCTGAATACAACACTGGATGACCCGGTTTCCAATCTCAGGCGGTACACATATGTGTCGTAGCATGTTTGTCAAGCGGAGTTTTTCACTACTACTACTACTACTACTAAAATAATATAAAATAAAATTCTGTTCAGCAGTCGAAGCCTCGCAGCTCACTTAGTAGAGCATCGGGTAGGTAACCCGGTGGTTGCTGGTTCGAATCCGGCCGTGGTCCAGATTTTCATCTCACCTTCAATCATCACCCAGCATAAACTAAACAGCTGATGACTATTCAAAGTACACGTTTATATATTTTTAGCAAACTGATAACACAATCATCTTTTATCACACCAACTGGTGTTAAACGAGGAAGTATGAAAATCTTGGTTGCACATTCCTATGAATATTTCATATACTGGTTACATTCCTGACACATTAAACTATGCAGAAGATAAAGCAAACAGCTTACTCACTAATTTCATTAATGCATATCAAACAATTGAGTTTGTGACCGTTAACGACAGCATCGTGTGTGTATTTATTCCCTTAGAAAAAATTAAACATCTGTTGTTTTTCTGACAGAATCTCTGGGCATTCAATATCCAAAACTTATATTTTCTTGTCAAAAAATAAGGCACATCATGTTGAACTGAAATCAGTCGGAAAACCACTAGAATCTGAGAGTAGTGGACTACTGTTTCTTCCTGGTATGAGGATCTTCAGCACTGCATACCCACGAAATCTCCATGGATCGAACTTAGGACCTTCACAATTAGCAGCGACCACCTAGCTATTGAACGACTGGGTCAGAATCCACTAGCCCGCATTTTTTACTCTAGGCAATTCTCAAAATAGCGTGACCTTGATCCCCTGCCGCCACTGAGTACTTGTTCAAATGTCCTACATGGTTCTTGTTACAGAATGGAATTTAATGACCTGCATAGGTTTGATAATGAAATTAAACAACAGTTTACGCACGTACCAAAAAGTTCATCTTAACAATGAGTCATCCAATCAACCGTTTCCATGACTCAAAAGTTAAAGAATAGCTGTTTATGTGTTATATGACACTAAATTACTTCAGCAGCAACACCGACCTTGCTGAAGTCAGCATATTAACTAAAAATTGAGTCAATAGCTATGTGTTGACAATTGTTAAGTATGTAGCATTTTGCCTGAATCTTTCGTCACGGAAGCAAACAAAGGCTACTAAGTGTAACAACTATCCACTTCATCTTATCTTTTTTAAAATTTATCATTTGGTCATTAGTACATTTCACTGAATCTCTTGCTGTACATTTCAGGAAAGCGATGATAAACGAACATTTTACTCGAAAACGCCATTTGCTTACACTGGCATTTCCATCTGTTAACTTACGACTTAATGCAGAAACTTGACCGAAATCATCAACTTCACTGGGATTTCAATTTGAAATTCTTAGGTGTGCTTATTGTATGAAGGATGTGTTTTAACAATGATGTTTCATGCTGATATCAAAGGTTGATTATTTGTAAGAAAGTTACGTTCACATTCCAAATTTGGTAAAATAAATCCATGACGTATTCATAAATTTAACTGAGAATAAGAGTTGATATCAAAAAAACAAGACCAATGGATTGGATCTTGTAGTCAGCATTTATGAAGTTAATCGGACAGTGAAATGAAAAAATTTACTCTCCTACAAAATTTGATAAAACAATACAAATAGTATCCAGTCTCTTAGTGTGTAACAAAAGAGTCTGATAGGCTAGAAAAAGTTCCATTTGTATTTGATTACCAATGATCTGAATTAAATTAAATTAAATGATCATTTTCAACTTTAAATTTCATGATTACGAAAGGCAGAGTGGTATACTGGTGTTTGTTTAGTGAAGGTATACTGACAGTTTAAACATTGACTGAATATATTACCATATTCTAGGAATTACGAGTGATGAATTGAAATATTTTATTACTTTCAGGCGAATTATTATTTTGTTCCAATATTTTAATGTAATCCTTCTTCCAAAACATCTAAGCTTCCTGGTTCAAGGCAGAAATGAGTGAGTCATTTTGTTTGAACGTGCCGGGTAATACCCACTACTTTTATCATCAAATGCAACGCTACACTTTTCGATGAAATTTCTACCGTTAACTACTATATGCTTAAGAAAATGAACGCGTTTCTGCAAGAAATGAAGTATTTAAATTTTGTTATATTATTTTACTCATCGTTTATTGACCTTATTTCGAATCATCTACATTAGAACAGGGAAGTCACCATTTACTGAAAATTGGTTATTATTCCGAAGATCGAACTGCTATCTGCTAAATGTGCTTAATGTCTTCACAGCTTAGTCTACCATTCTGAAGGTGAATCTTATGACACGATAACTGATATACAACTGTTGTAGATAAATGCATTTCAAACACAGATCATTCTATTTTGGAAATTTTCAGTCTTACGCTCATTTCAGCGTAACAGTGCAACGGCGTTATGTTTACACTTCATAAATAAAAACTGAGTGGAATGGATTTCGCTCACTAGCATCCTTATATTCTATCATGTGATTTATCTTTACTTAATATTAAGTGAAAATTTTTCATCTTATGAGACTGTTTTTTAGATGCGTGAGTTCCTAGAAACTTGAAGTAAATACCTTAACAAGATGTTCCTATTGTGCCTTAAAGCTGTATATATATATATATATATATATATATATATATATATATATATATATATGCTGTTGAACAGTAATCCTAGGCTTCACTCTTAAGGGTTGCTGCGTTCCTCCAAAACAGAAAAGAAGCGACAAAAACGATAAAGGTTTATTTTTCAGTCGAATCTGTGCAAAAATTAACGGTTTGTATACATTTTTTAATGGCCTTGAAAAGTTCTCCGTCTTTTTAGAGAGTCATTTAGCCGATCTAAGTCTGTAATGTATGATCGAATGGTTTTGCACGGAACTTCGTCATGTCATAATTGGCTCTGAAGGATTATCAGGGATTTTCAGGCTTCCTAGAGGAAACCAGAGGATAATATCACATTTTCTGATACGAAGCACTCATGAATGCAAACTTGATTCTTTCGTCAATATAATTCGCTTTGAAAGTAGTATAAACCATGAATGAGGGTTTCCTAGGGAACTACTAAAAACCCAAAAGTAATAAACACTTATTTTTTGTGAGTCTGAAACTTTCCAATGGTTCGCTAGAATAATCCAATATAATATCCAATCCCAAATCAACAGATCTTGCTATGAGCGCGTTGATACTTAGATAAAACTGAACGGTTCACATTTGGATTCGTGACACAATGCGATCATTATTCCTATACTTGATATAGACAAGAAATGAAAACCGACTTGAAAACAGTCATTTGCACTCAAATTAGCTAACTGAGATAATGTTAAGAAATTTCACAGGGAATCAACAATGGTGACATGACTCCACTATTATTCAAAGACCGACTGACATTTGAAGATTGTTGAATTGTGTAAAACTGAAGTGTAATAAGTCTTTCAGGTATGTTTTACTGATGTAGATTCCTGATAAAAGTTATCTCCAAAGTATACCCCTTCGATTCGAGGTTAAAACCATATTTAACTAATGTAGAATATCTTCACGAGTTCGGAAGAAACATACAGTTCAAAGATTAGGTATAACTAGAACTGATCACCATCCAGAATAATAAACTGCTTGAATTCATTTCACCTTTAATTTGGTAATAAATCACCTGAAAGCGTTTACATTTTTAATCACTTACAGTGAGGTAATTAGTCTATAAAAACTTATTTCAGTCATCTAATAACTAGTTTTTATTAGGTAGTGGGACAACTGATACAAACAAGTGTAGCTGGTCAATCAAAAATAATTTTCCCTTTTTTAAACAAAAAGAATGAACAAACAAAACAATAGCACAACTGAGTACTTTGTTTAGGGAAAATAAAGTAAGTGGGGTTGAATAAGTACTCATGAGAGATTATCATTATTTCTGTTTTAAGTATTCCATTCACTCAGGCTACCACTGAAAACTTACACATATCAAATCCTCTTTGTGTTTGCTAGTAGCTATCTATGAAATTCAAGATGAGCACTTTTTTCCCATTTAAGACTCATCGGATAGATTTATTTGTATCTTAGGGCTCTCACTTACTCTGTAACCTGGTGGATAGCGTTTTAGCATTTAAGGTTATAGGTGGTAGGCTTCAGTCTCAGTGAGAATACCATCATTTGTTGCTATCCAGGTACATCCGTCTGGCAAATGTCAAGTAGGACAAAATATGCGTCCTGGCCTCAACTTCTAGCGCCCCCTCATCAGAAAGTTTAGGCAATGGTGGGGCATTATTATTCTGCCAATAAGCTATGGCTTACACAGCCGGACACTCAGAAACACCTTGTTTTAGCTTTCTAAACACGTTGGGGTCATATTAAAATATATTCTTATAATATTGAGGCATATGTTCACAGAGCCCATATGCCAAGGTAGATCGATCAGCTCGATCTAGTATAGTCATTAACAGAAATTTTCAGCATCAATAAAAGTAACTATTTTTTGTCCAGACAGATTTCAGTGTCGAATCTTCATATTTCGATCTAATAAAACTAGTGAAACTGTTGTTTCACATTGTTTGAAAGGTTGAGTTATTTATTTTAACTTACTGAAACGTTTTCCTGAAACATCACGTGCATAAGACTTTTGTTTATAAGCACGGTAATGAGTTTATTCGTCCCACTCATGTGTGTATGCATGATTTGTTGATATGTAAGGCAAAAGTAATTTACAGAAATCTGGTTTACTTCTGTTCGCAAATAATGAATTTTCTTTCATGTTTCTCCCCTATCGAATGTGGATACTACGTTTTAACCGTGTCGCATTCCTATAACCATTTTAAGTTTATCACTAACCTGTGTTGAAATGGAAGAACACCGTAAAGTAGACAGGCGATCAATTGCCTAGATCAATAATCTACATTCAGATAAGTTGAAAAATTGTAAAAAACCATACGTTAACACAGGAATATTTGGTGATTTCTTTTAAAAGTGATGAAAAATAAGAGTGTAAGCATCTATGTATAGGAAAAGTTGCATGGTACGTTATTTTTATTCTAGTTGTAGGGAAAAAGTTCAGAATAAGTTACATTTGCCAATAAATATCATTTAGTTAACTCGTTCAAAATACAACCGGATTTTCAATTATACATACTGATAATTTTTGTTATAGGAAATAAAAATTCACAGTTGACATATAACTAAAGAATATTTGATACTGAGGGATAGTTGATGGTGAAATAAAAATTAGAATTGCTGCATGATTCAAACCAGTGAACTTCAGGTTGTTGGCTTACTGGTCTTCCAGCCGCATTACGAAAACAAGCTATTAATCAGACCTTAATTTCAATCAAGTCATCATGGGTTTTGTGCGAAGACCATATGAATTCTTGATATGTTGTTGCCTGTACATCATATTCAAAAGACTTCTTATCTGTATCCATATCGATCTGAATTAGAGAAGTAGAGGATTGTACAGTTTATCATTTTGACTACCTGAGATAGACGTGGTCTGACAGACCTGTATTGCTGATACTTGATGATGATTGAAGTTGAAGTGAAGATCTAGGTCATGGCCGGATTCCGACCAGTGATCCCTGGTTTATTGACACTGCAGTCTATCAAATGAGTCTCTTAGTTTTGTAGGAACAGCACTAGGCTGGTAACCTGGAGGCCAATTGTGAGAATCCTGAGGCTGCCCAGAGTTTCATTTCACCTTCGATTACCACTGATAAACCAAAATACATGACTATATAAACTGACTAGTAATCAAAATCATCCGTAATTACACAAACAACGAATTCATTTACTATATTGCAAGTAAAGGGTAATTTGAACCTATCGATACAGGGACGTAAACAATTGTACCTTAGTTTCTTTTCGCGTATAAGCGTCAAGTAATGACATTTCCAAACCAAATGGATAAAATTAAACATAAACTGTTATAGATCATAGGATAATAGTAGTGTTTGTATATAATTAGAGAATTCATCTGACATTTACCTGTTTGGCTTCCTTTTACATTTACGCTTGGATAAAACGTCTAATTCCTGCTACCACAACGTTAAAATGTATCTAGTCCGGAAAGCAGTATCTTGTTCACATTTTATAGTACAATTTAGATCAAGACAACGTGTGCATATATACTTAGAGTATCGTGAACCAGGATATTTTATCTAAAACGCCTTATCGAGATTTATGTTTTTCCAAGGAATTTTCTTACTTCAGGCAATATCGTAACACTAATTACTACATCGAAATCTGATTTAAAATCAAAGTTAAAAGTTTACTACTTGTAAGCATCATATCAACTTAAACAAAAATACTATCCTGGCTAGTTTTCTTGTCCTTGTTCCTTGACGGATGCCGAAAATCTGCAGTAAGGTAAAGCATGATAGAATTCTGTGCATAAATTCTAATCAGTTGCGTTATAGTTATGTTAGTCTGAAATTGACAAATAAAATCAAAGTAGAACCCGGCACAAAACGGGCATCAGTTGAAGTTGCCACAATTCAAAGTAGTATATGAAAAACAAGTGGGTAGACAAAAAATTGATATCAAAATAAACAAAGCTTTTTAGGGAATAATCGATTTGAATATAAAGATTAGTTTAAATATTCAAGCTACAAAAGTCATCAAAGACTGAATAAATCTGTACCCCTTTGATCTATTTTCAGGCATTTCACTGAGAGTCTGCAACCACTGATTCCTATCGTCTCGGAGACCCCAGCTAGGGAGTCTGCATCATCCTACAAGGCTAAAAGCAGGAGCTAGAGTCTTCATAGACTTGTGACACGTCTCGGCCTGGTCAGCTGGTATTCTCTTCCAACCTAATTCAACTTTCTGTAGCATGGCATGTGGAGGTCGGCAGTGGCTAGTCATACGCAATACATGTCCAGGTCATCTCAGTCGATTAAGGTTCACAACCTCATCAATTTGCTTCCCTATCTTGCCTAGTACCCTTCGTCTGACCTCAACTCACACGTTGATTCGACAACCACACGCGAGAAATGCTATGACGACACCTATCATCAAAAGCCTAAAGCCGCTTCAAATCTTCGACGTCCTAAAGGTTATATTTCACGGCCGCTTAACAGGACAGAAAGGACGGGTAGATAGCAGTATATCTTGCCACAAATGATGCAAGTTAGTAAATGTCAAATGAGGCGTTCTATATCGGAGGTCAGACTTTGTCAGTAGCTAGTAAAATTACGGTGCTTATATTAAGAATGAGACCTGGAGAGCGAAACTATCAATAAGAGTTTCAATAAATGATTCCTTGACGTTGACCCTTACTGTATAATCATTATAAACCGTCTAAAGAATCGATGGAGGCAGACATCACGACTGAGGGAATACCGATTTACTATTTTCACATAAACGGGGAACTCGTTCAGTCTCATAACTCTAATACTTTTCTACCCTAATTTTTATGTGTTGCGACTCCTGATAAGTAAATATTCTCTGGATCTTGGTACATTAGAAATAGGCTACGAACAGAAAGGTTTCATCTTTCTTCAAATTAAAATTTCTCAGTGTTTTCAGTCAATATATTGTCTAGCTTACCTTTAACTTCCTTTAGTTGGCTCGAAATTTCGTCACTAGGGAGAATATTCTGGGTTAGAGCATCAACTATCAGCTAATTTTTGTTCTTCTCATTATGGTACTTAGTTGTGTGGAGGTGATGATATTTAGCTGGGGGCTTCTGTTTTCAGTGAATACTTCGGTTAATGGAGAATCAAGTTATTGTGTAGATTTCGTCATTCTAATCGCTGGCCTACAGTACTTAGTATTCCACCGATTGTCACATAACTTACGGGAATATACAACGCTAGGTGACAAAATCATTAGTCTAGAAAAGGCCTTGTTTTGTATTTATAAGTTGTTAATATTGAGATATAATCAAAAAAGTTCAGTCTTCCTGTCTGCATACCTTACTTCTATTCAGGATAATTATAAGAATGTCGTCAACAAAACGTTTTAGAGAGGTGACTCTGGTGCCCCAGTGGCCTGGCGCATAACGATCAGTATTAGGTTCGAGTTTTGGTGGGAACGACGTCACTCACAGTATTAAAGGTGCATCAATCTGACGAGTCCTAAATGGGGCAAAGCTCACGTTTCAGATTCTACTGCTAATCACTAAGGTTAAGTTTTCAAAAGACAGTCTTTAGTTTGTTACAAACTAAAGTGATTCAATCATGGTTTTGGAAAGTAATATCATTTAGCGGTATATGTTTATAACATATTTAACGTAGAAAAATATCAGACAATAGCTACTTCACTTCTGAACTAAAAATCTTTTCTATCACTGTGATATACACTGGTTATTCATTTGTTCTTAACTCTTGGACAAAAATATTTTCGTTTTTTCCGTTTGAAGAAGTTCGATGTGGGATATTGAGTGAGGTAAGAAATAAATCTTCATAAATTTCACTTGTGGAGTTAGTATCATACTGAGATCGTCAGTGGACTTAGACCTGCAACCTCCGAACCTTCGCTGTGCAAAACCTAGACTGCTTTTCAACTAATAAATTGTTCAAACTGTTATAATGCCAGTAACAGCTACAAACTGCTTACTTTTCAAAAAAGTAACTGGGTCGTGAATTTTTCTCATTCCACACGGCCTGAACCAGAAGTAGATAAAGAGAATAAATAGCTTATATACGGAATTAGATAAAGTTTCTCCCCACCTCTTCATTGTAACTGAATATAAGACGCTAAATAGGTGAGTTTGCAATGCCCTATCAGCGTGCGATGACTCAGCAAGTTTGGAGGGAATGAAATCACCAAGATATAAAAGCCTCATTCTGACTCGCTGTATTGTTCAAACCTTGTAGGTCTAATACTGCTAAAACTGAGTGACCACCTTCTCCAGTTCATATACCACCAGTGTATAATGTACAGGGTGTGTCAACCTAGACTATCCTAGAATTCGGAAATAGAAAGATACTGTTGTTAAGTAGAATATGAAGAACATAATTTGAAAAATTCGTCGCACATTGACAGAAACTCTTTGGCTTGACATAAACTAATAATGCGATAATTTGAAAAATGAAAGCCAATATACTTATTACTTAAAAATCTATTTTTGACCATAGAGTAACAAGAAAGTTTGTGACAGATCAACCTGCTTCAATTGGCTGATAATATAATAGTGGACTCTGTGATTTATTGAAATTTATCCTAGACATTACTGTCATTCTTTTAATTACAGAATGGTAGCTTTTTGCAATAAAACCTCTAAATACTCCGGTACCTGACTCAAAACTAGAAATTACCTATCCTTACAGCACCACTGTCTGTCACTTTGTGCTTCTTACAGTCTGAAATTTTACGCGAAGCATGTGCAAATAAACCAAGGTCAATTTTACCACCAACAATAACAGCTGAAGAATTTATAGCATCTAGAGATTTTAGTTAAGTTCTCTACATCATCGTGGCACTCAGCGACTCACCATTTGCACCTTCTAGAAGTAGTTCGAAAATTCCACGTATCAGTGATTATTCGTTAATTCTAGGATTTTCTACTAATTTTCAGTTACTGAAAATTATAGTACTAAACACCATATGATACATCATTACTTAAACTCTTTATTGTCATTTGTAATCGAAAGAATCAGCTAATTTTATGTAATTTAAACTCGCTTGGAAATAGGAAGATGACCAAGAAGAAATTAGAAGTTTTGATGTTACCTTACGTATTTCCACAACAATACAGAAGAAGGTTAGAAAATTGGGCCAGGGTTAAAAGAAATAGCGGTATGACAATAGCACAACATTTTTACCTCTAACCAACTGCCTACTTTACAACGGTCAGATACTTCCATTCATCTTAGGGGTCTGGATGGAACTAAAGAATACAAGAGTGGCTAGTTAAAATAGGTTAAAACGATTGGGTACTAAACAGCTGCCTCATCTCAGTTTAGAACTTCTTGGTAGTGCCCACTTTACCATCACAAAGTAGAGTTCAGAGCCTCCAAGTCATGTAGTTAGCATGTTGTCACTCAGTAACTTAGCAGAGCTCCAATGTTTCATATATTTCAGTGTCACATCCTTTTAGTTCACCAATGATGGTATGTAAAATAACTACCAATAATGTTTACTTCTTACCATACATCAAGTATTTGTTTTTATTTATGGAACAAGATTGATAATGGCAGCAGGTCTGATATCATTTTCCTTGACTTGTAGTATTTCTCTCATTTAAAATTAGTGAACAGATTATCAAGTAGTCTTTATGATTTTCCTATCCACTGCTTTGGAAAATGTAAAAATACTATCCTGAAAAAATTAAATATTATTTCAGCAACCATATTGATTTAAGCCAAGCGAAATCGAACAATAATGATATGACCATTTTTTATATGGAATGTATTTATATTTCATAACATAACGAAGTATTTGGCTAACCAAAGATTATCTTGTGTCCTCAGAATATCTAGGTCAATGCCAGTGAAGGTCAAGTACTGTGACGATACATTTCTCTTGTTAAACCTTTTATCAAATCAATACTTATTCATTTTTACATTCATTTTCCTTGAAATGTTTACTAGACTTTATGGAAACTGCATCATGAAATTATACTCAACATTTTACACAATGGTATTTTGATAAGAATGTACCACATATGTTTCAATTTTAAGAGGTTATTGAAGTAAACTAGTCACTCAAATTTAGAAGATAAAAGTTTAACCAATGCCACTTTCATGTCATTAACTACTCACTTTCAATCATCATCTAGAAAAGTGAGTAATTGCATTTCTCTGTGGTTATATATTGTTATTTCACGTAGACAAGTAGTTACTGTAGATATTGATTCAACATATTTGATACTCAACATACCTTATAATCTACAAATACTTTCACCTATTTTGATTCAGACCAAAGCTCAGCATGGTAGCTGATAGTGCCAGCCTGCCGTCTGACCTAGTGCATTTCAGTCAACAATCAATAGTCAATGAAAACATTTAGACAAAAATATATAGGTGTTTGTAGCATTTTTTTTTGCAGTGACTTTAGGAACAGCCAATAAAAATATTAAATAAATGAACCAAATTGATTGTAAATGGGTTTTCTTTGATCAAGTATCTTCAAGTGACAATTACCAACCTATTAAAACTGTTGACTGTCAAACATAGAATTAAGTCATCGATGACCCAATAAAAATTGGATAACTTAATGAAAAGAAAAACGCAACAGTGATTAACAAGAGTTTAATTTAATTCTCATAGTTGTACAAATGACGTTTGTATATCATACTACTTGACTAGACATTGCCAGTGAGTTAGAAATCACACACACTGTTCCAGTATCAAAAGAAAGTTTAAGTCTCACAACACTGGACTGATGGTTATCTTTCCATCTCACTTCTAGTCTTCCTCGGTAGCATATACTTGTAAATTTCCACTAAAAGAATAGGCAAACAACATTTGACTCTTTGTTGGATATATTATTTTTTGAATAAATAGTTCATGATTCAGTCTAAGTCAACTCAAAAAAGTGGCTCTATTTTTCAGAGCACAACATAATTAATTAGTGGGTAATTTGGTTTGTATGGTTACCAAGAGGAAAAAATCATATAACTCATAGATATTGTAAGTGAAAGTACATTTACAGCCAATGATTAACAAATTTTTTCGGATTCCTATCATGCTTCACAAATGAAAAAATATCCATAATTTAACAAGAGTTTTCAGATGTGACTTACTATATTTCTTTCTACTGAACGGCAAAATCGAAATTTATCTCAGATACAATTATAAAATTCTCCCCAGGGTTCCTAGTGGAAAATAGGGCTTCAGTAGCACGTCTCCATTTCACTATTGTCTCTGCAGTCTCCTCAACCTGGGTCCCCTAATGCCCACAAGCTTTCATTTCTTCCTCACATGATCTCCATGTCACCCTCCCTCTGAAGCCCAACTCGTCGTTTCCTATTTGGATTTAACTCGGGGGACTGCTCTGACGCATGATGTCTCCAAGCGGTCTTCTCAGTGTACGCCCAATCCATCTCCACTTTCTTATGCATATTTGTTAGGGGTTGATAGATTCTTGGTAGGCTTGTTCCCAGAGTGCGTTCCTTGTTGCTCCTTCTTTCTGGCTATCGGATCTTCAGTATCGAGTGAGCGTAGGTGAAAGCTGTTAATGAATATTTGTAGTTTGTTAGAAATGCTTTTCGTAACGTGCCAAGTCTCTCAACCATCACATAGAAGTACTGACTTGGCTGAATTAGTGCTTAAAATCAAGATCTTGTTCCACATGCTGAGCGCAGTAGATTTCCACAATGATTTCAAATTAATGAGACTATTTTGCTTTTCAGATCCTAGCTTTGACATCATCATCTGTGCCTGTCCCACCTGTAGTTGAAACGATGCTGCCTAGATAGGTGAGCGAGACTACTTCCTTTAAGTTCCTCCTGTTGATGGTGATTGGTGTTTGTTGTTGTTGGTGGTGGTGGTGGCGTTGGTTGGGTATCCTCATCACCTCTGTCTTCTCTATATTCACTTGAAGTCCCGTCTTCCTTTGCTGCCCTGCCCCTTCTGTCAACTTGTTAGTTTTCGCCTGTAGATCTTCAAGTTTGTGCGATATAAGATACAAATAATTTATGGTCTTTTCATCGGTCCGGCAAGCCTATGCCCTTCTCCTCACTCCTCTCGGTTTGCTGCATGATCTAGTCCAACATAACCAGCTTTGTCTTACTCCTGTCTTCACTTCAAAGGCCTCACTGAACTTTCCATTGTCGATTACTTGACATGTGGGCAATTTCACATAGGTGTTAAATGAAGTTGATAAAGATTAGTGGCACTGAAACCGTAGTGTTGAAGCAACTGCCTGGCAGATTTCTTCTCGGTCGACGCTGTCGAAGGTCTCTTTGAAATCGATGAAGTTGAGGTAGAGTTGAGTTGACTGCCATTCTATACTCTGTTCAATGATGATGCGTAGTGTAGCACTGCAATTTGATCTCCACATGATTTGTTCTTCCTGAAGCCAACCAACCAGCCTGTTCCTGTGGTAATTATGAATGCCATGCATTGTTTAGCCTCTCCAGGATGATCCGGCTTAATATTTTGTTTGTTGTTAACAGGAGTATGATTCCGCATCAGTTCTTGTGAAGACTTAGGTGCCCTGTTCTGGGAGTTTGACATGGTAGCCCTTCTTCCAATCACTCAGAAGGTAACTTTCCTTCCTTCCTTCCAAACCTTTTGCAATGGTGGTGTGAGCATGTCCGCTGTTGTCTCTGTATCTGTTTTCAGTGCTTCTAGAGGAATTCCATCTGGTCTTATGGCTTTCCCGAATTTCAGTAGCTTTATGACGTCACGACTTCTTCATTTGTCGGAAGACATATATTCACTGGTAGTTCTGTGGTTGCTGGAGGTATTTCTGGACGAGTTGCAGGTGGTGGTCGGTTCAAGAGCTTTTTGAAGTGGTCAGCCCAATGCTTCCTTTGTTTTTCTCTTTGGTGGCTAGGTTTCCTTCACTATCTTTCATTGGTCTCGTCTGCGTGGATCTCTTCCCGGATAGTAACCTGGTTATTTGATATAGTGTTTTGAAGTCTCTCCTACCATCAGCCTGTTCTGCTTCACTTTCCAGTGTGTCGTAGAGGTGTCTATTTCTTTGAGTGCACTCTTCTTCACCTCTTTGTCCAGTGTTTTACACATTGCACTCAGTTCCTCTTCTCGTTGTGCATCCTTGTACTGGTTTATCTTCAGCTTCACCATAACCATCTTCGTCTCTCTGCTCTATCAGCTTCCATGTGTCCATCGAGATCCGTTCCTTATCTCGCCTCTTCTTTTTCTTTCCTGATACGGTTGTGCAGGTTTCTTTCCACATAGCCTTTAAAGAGTTCCAGTGTTCATCCACACCAGTTTGTTTAGGGATGCTGCTCGATATCTCACATTTTGTGTCTTGACAGTTGACGTGAAGATTTTTTTTCTAGTTTCATCTTCTACTTTCTAGGTGTTGAACTTGAACTGTGGTCTATCACCAACTTCTTTGAAAGCTTTCAATTTGATTTTTAAGTTTCCTTGCACTAGATAGTGATCTGAGACTACATCTGCTACCCTTCTTGACTTTGTGTCCAGTAGGCTGCGTCTCCACTTTCTTGAGTTTGGGATGAAGTCAGTCTGGTTTTTAGTGTGTCTATCCAGTGAAATCAAATTCATGTCGCTTTGTGTATATCCTCGTGCTTGAACACAATGCCTAGCCTCCAATCATCAAATCGTTGAATGCGCAGAAGTCTGCAAACAGTTCTCCATTCTCATTCATTATTTCACCGAGTGCTTCTCAACCTATGATTGGTTCTCTTGCCATCTTACCCATTAGAATTTTGATGTCGTTAACTGGGGTCTTGTCCAGTGCTGATTGCAGTTGTCTGTAGAATTTTTCCTTCTTCTTTTGTTCTGCATCTGCATTATTTGTAGGTGCGTAGCGTAGCTTTGTACGATAGTGACTTTCCTTCCTTCTGAGTTGAAGCTTGCCGTTATGATGCTGCAGGAGGAGATTGGTTCCCACTGCATGAGGGCCTTTGATGCTCTAGATCTGATTGTGCTCCTGGTTGTCGTCCGCGTGACAATATCAGAGTAGCACAGGACTTACCATCGGTGCACATACATAATCGCACCAAGGATAGGACCCAGGACCTTTAGGTTCGGCAGCCAGCACGTTGCCATACAGCCATGGAGTCCACTGGTTCATGTTTTTCACTTCTGCTAGTTCATGATATAACGTGAACTCCACCCGATGCTGTTGTTGAGTCTCTGTCTTCATGTTCGACCTGGCTGACCCTTCTGGTCACGAATTTCCATTGGAACTTTGGGAATCACCGCTTGAAGCTAATCTCAAATGAGCATTGCTGAGGAACGTCATACTAGAACGAAACAGCTGTCCAGTGCTTCACATTTTCCACTGTTTCTGTAACTAATGTCAGTCTGTGATTAATATCAACCTGAAATCAATTACATCCCTACAAGCTTCCAAATTGAACAAATGACTTTTGAATTGTAACGCAAACTTTTAATGACATAAAGATATAAGTATTATATGCAAATTATGTTACGTACAAAGTGCGATTCAAGAAATTTATTGCATATCAAGCGAAGAAGATCGGTTTAAGCTCTTATTGGGATTTGACTGAAAAACCTCAACTTGAGGTAAGAACCCGAGCAATAAATTAATTAAAATCCAGTCACTAGTTCATTGGTTGTATTTTGTGAACCTATTGGTATCCATCTTATTGTCTCCTCTACCTACTTTTCTAACTCATAATTTAAGTGCATGTTACGCACTGCAGCTAGTTACTTAAGCCCCACACTCGTAATGTCGGCTAAAATCTATCAGTAATTATTCAGCTCATAAAGGTTATGATTTTTTTCACAATGAGTATCAAAGAAATGGAGAAAGCCTTTGTTCTCAGACGGAGGTAAACACGAATAGAATGAAAAAGCGTCCTTTACTTGACCCACTTATTAGTGTAGCAGGATATGTTTTTAGAACCTCAGTTTACCATGAAATCTACAGTAATGTAATACTTTTGCCAGTCTTATCTTCTCTCTATATGCATGTGTATCGGTCAAATGTTATACATTCCTAAAAGGTTTTGGTGTCAGCCACGGCTTTCCAATACTTTCTAGTGATGTCATTTACTTAACCTTTTGTTGTGTATAGTATGAATTCATTCATAAACAAAGTATATAGGTGAAAATTTAGAATAATTTATTATTATTAGGTAAGAGTTTCAAATTTCTATCATCGGACTACCAAGTAGTGTTTGAATGAACTGTTTATGGAGAACAGTTGAATAAATCACAAGGCAAAAAACCACACTTGTAGACGATTATCAACCAAACAAACACTTTCATTAGCTCTGCTTTAATTATATCCCTGACTACGATAAAAAATTCACCAATATTAACACTTTTCTAACAGTGCGTTATTTTGATTATTTGTGCATCTATTGTACTACAGTTCTTTTTATATTCCGAAACACTAAGAACTCCCTATTTTTCAGAAATGTACTTCTCATTCACAAGACTAATAGTTTATCCATAGAAGGGTTATTGGATCTAACTTAGCAGTTCTTTAAGGAAATTATTCAAGTGGTGACATCACATCATTTACCTAACACATGTCCTGCTTTATGCTGCTAATTTCTGGTTAGAACATAATGAAATTGCAAATCAGCTTAGAATAATATCGTCTATAGATCTGTCTTTAAGTTTATTTGTTTCGTAAATGTGAGGTATTCTCTGAAAACCTGGCAGTGATGGTCTAAATTGAGTGATTGACGTGTGCCCAGTCACCATGTGTATACTTCAATTCATATTTTATGACAGATAACTGAAAACCATTTTTAAACAGCTTTTATACCATATTTATCTTCTCTTGATTATATTGGCAACGTCTGCACACGTTGTTCGCAGGTCACCTACTTAATTCATATGTTCTCAAGATGTCTTTTATTTCAGTAAGCCAAAATTCAACTTCGTAAAACAGATGACTAGTTGCACCAAGTGAAAACGACAAAGAAAATTTAGACATAAGCTTGTGAACCTGTCTAAGCTCAGAGCTCTATTCCAAGCATTGTTCAGCTGGCATCTACCTCACAGAGATAGATTATACTTGCAACTGAAGAATTTTGCTTTTTATCCGTATTATCTGCTTTTCGTGATGTTTAACCGAGTCTTCATATCCTAATGATAAATCTACATCCCAATACCTTCCTTGAGTTAAATTCTACACTTTAATACATCATTTTTCACAATCCATGCATTACATGCAGAAATATTTTGTACTATATTTTTATTCTGCTTGGTGACTATTAGTGGAATTAAGGACGCGCATATCGTCCCATATGGGGCTCGTCAGCCAGATGTACCTGCATCCCACCATAGGTGTTATAAAACACCTTTCTTTATTTTTTTCTTTGAAACATAGCACTAATCGAACATAGCCGTACGTCAGAGGGACGTACGTTTCCTCGTAAGAGTCAAGGAGAAGAAGTGATTAGGTGACGAAGTGACTATTCAGATAGTGATAGGAGTATGAAAGAAATGATTTTCGATCGGAAAAGGAATAAGGGGTAAAGCGAACAACACACTAGTTTGCAGGTAGACTCAAGAGGATTACCATATCACAGTACTTTATATTTATGCATAGATATACTGGCTTTTGACGGGAATAAGGTCACAAAAGTTGAGCAAAATATGCATCAAGGTGTACAGAATGCAGAACAATCGGACTGATTAATATGTGATGTAACTGGAAAATGTCAAAACTTTTGTTTTAAGAGTGACAGATGATCGCGAAGTAGAGAATCTGAATAAGTGAAATTATTTATCTCATCTACTGATTAGTTAAAGGTCTGCTGAAATGAACAGATTTTCCATATTAGATTTGCTTATTTGATTTATAACACGGTGACACAATATTATTTATTTGAGATCTCATATGAGAACTTAAATCGTAAATAATTTACAGAAATCATCACTGCAAATATCAGTATATAAAGTCAAACACGGACTGTTAGAAGACCGAATGATGACGTGCTCACAGAAGAATTTGCCCAAGAAGGGTCTCTATCTGGAAGTTCAAGGGGCTACGCAAGATCCTCGTACTCTCTATGACCTACGTCGTTTTTTATAAATGCCACACTCAAGAAAACTGGTGTAATAAACATAGGATGTACGAAAATCACCTTAAAAATATAAGTTTTGAGAAATGAACCAAAATTGATGATAATGATAGGACTGTAAGTAAAAGTATTTCCCAATTAATTCATAAGAAAAAGCTGTTTACCGAAAATTCACTCTTTTCAGCAATATCCTATGGAAACTATTTAAATTTAATTTCAACTTATTTGGTAGATGTTCCTCCATTTTATTCTCGAAAAATTAACCTTCGAAATATCTTATCATTTAGTTAATTAGATATTTGGAATGTTGACTTTTTCTTAATGAGATTCGCTAAGCTAGTTATAGATAAAATTCACTTAAGGAACATTTTAAAACACTAGTGATCTCTTCCAGTTACACTAAGTGCATTCCTTTACTCTTTCCTTTGTTTTTCTTCTATACCAGTGTAGCAAGTACAAATTAACATACAGCTGATTATTTTTAATATTCCTAAGGTTTACATTAGGCGCAGAAAACTATGTTGAGTATCTACACTGATAGACTGTGGACAGTTATTTTTAAATTCATGACATTTATAAATGTTTGATAATAGAATGGAATTTACGAAGTAAAAGCACCAGTGAATAAGATAGATATAAGGCTTTTCCAGGCACCTTTCACATTTCTATTTCTTTTCGCGTCACGAAACATAGAAATCCAAACAGGCATATAAATTGGCCTTAATTCTTTGTTGAGGTATGTCTTCAGAATAATTTCAGCTTAAACAATCTACCTTATTGAACTTTCATTAGACACTGTACTCATTCTCAACATCCAATTCTTTTAGTCTATCTCCTTTTGGTTCGTTATCACTGTACTTAGATTAAGGACCTCAGCTATTGGTTCGATGCCAACTATTAAAAACCCTGACACTTTTAGTCTACCGTATCTCTTCATATTTTAACAGTAGGTGGATTATGTATTTTGGTGCCCATGTTGAGATAAGGCTTTGTTATTACATGGACACAAATAGAGTTCAGTGTGGTATCGGTAGGAAACCAACTGTAGACAGAATTCGAAGCTATTAACAAAGCAATAAACTTTAATAATAATAATGATGTCTTTATTTTGGTAGGTATTTCGAGAATACTCTGCAGGATTTTCAACATGTCATACAGCGTCAGTTGGACGGAAATAATGTGTGTGTATACACTGCAATATAAAATAAGCGTAAATTACACATAAAAGATAAGAATATCTACTCTATCTACAACTTTCTTCAAAATGCGGAGTTAACCCAGGTAAACCTTCACATTAGCAATTACATTTTTAATGCATAAATAACGGCGAGCTATGTAATCCTTAATTAGTTCGCTTTCAAAGACAAAAGTTGATAAATCTCAAAACCCATAGATTATTCAGAACAGGAATAATTTGTTTTCAATAATTTCAAGCTCTATAGTTATAAATCCGTGATAATAAGTGAAATACAATAGCCAAAATAAGGTGTGATGTACATTTATTACTATAATGAAACCGTAAGTGTTATGAGTGAATGGAGATCAAATCGAATGGAATGGTAATCAGTCTAATGTGTTAATTGTGAAACGAAATCGGTATTGCTAGAACAGTTACGAAATAAGGAAATAAAATCTACAGATAATGATTCATTTATATTCATTTACTAGTGTATGGATGCTTTTAAGTGTTTGTTTACTAAGGGTCAAATAATAATTATGTAAAAATTCCTATTTAGACATTTAGTAAAAACAAACCTGTTTGTTAACCTGTTATTAAATAACTCTCAACACTTGATTAGTATGTAATTTTACTTTTGAAAATGCTCTAAATGAGTGTACAGCAACTGATGAGAAACTAATTGTTTTTTCAGATAATTATGTAGCGGTGAATTATATTCAAGTGGGCTGAAAATCACATGAATACTATAACAAAATAGAGAGGTGTTACGTCACGTTGTAACTATTTGTTGATATAATTGTGATTCTTCGCTGTTATACTGGGTCAAATAGTTCGACCTCTGCTGGCATACGTGCATCTGTGCTGATGCCTTGATTTTTCCTGAATATTTATTATGGTAATTTACTTGGTTTTGGCTGACAGAGTTCGTTATAGGACGAAATGTGCATCCTGGACTACTCTGTTGGCCACAGCAAAGCAAATGTTAGGTCACAGTTGAAAATGACTACCGGCAGTGGCAAGAATAAACAAGGGTATAAAACTAGTAATAACAGAAAATCAGTGTTTATTAATGTAATAACAATACATAAGAAAGGGGTGGGGGCTAAAGTGATCAGTTTATGGTAGAGAAATTCATAAAAACTTGTCAACCCTATTGTGGGCCAAAGTAGACAAAGTAGATAATATATTTCTTTCGAAAAGATCAGGTTTTCTTGCATTGATACCTGTGGCGAGTAGTCGTACACCTTTGGGGAGATTACAAGAAACACGATATATCACGTAAAAAGCATGGTCTACCCTTGATTTGATGTCCGTTATCTACTAACTGTGAGAGGACTGCACTGTTGTGTTCTGAAGAAAAACATGCCGAGATAAATCAAACTTGCAACATTTTCTAATACACGGCCATCAATAGAACATGAGTCCTGAGACTTAAACAGTTTGTATAGGTTATGTTCGCAAATGAAACTAAATTTTATGGTCTGACATTTTAAAGAATCAAGCACAACAGAGTTCAAAGAGGATCATCATCCAATCGTCGATATGAAATCGTCCAGTTGGGAACAATCTGTTGAAGAGGAGACGGAAACTGTCAGTTCATCAGCATATCCGAAAAACGTACATTAGCAAAATCTGAAACGTCATACAGAAAGGAAAAGCCTGGGCGAAAGAACGGAACATTGCGGAACACCGGCCTCAGTTAGCAGTAAGGCGGAGCGCATCGCCTATTATTACTTTATTGTTTCATCTCAAAAAAATAAGACTATAGCCAGTTGATTGTCCAGTACTCAGTATGTGTCTTGGCTGGCTTATTCAGGAAAAGACATCTTGAATCATAAGTAAATTATGCTTAAGTACATATGAACGAGTTATTTGTTGCCATTATCATCTTTGTTAAGGCAACAAGATAAAAATGTATTTTCGTATAATTAGTAGTAGAAATAGGTTTGTGACCTGAAGGTGTTTATCTTGAAAATTCACTCATGCTCTTAAAAAATTCTACCTTTGATTCTGACCATTCTACTATTATCCAGTTTGAATGTAACAATACACGTAACTTCTATCGAACAGATTACAGGAAACATGAGAGTTAGTGTGAGATATAATCCTCTCTAGAAGTTATTTCACTTGGTAATAAACAAATGATGAACACCATTTTTGTGTGCATATTTACATCGATATTTTCAGTTTGTCTTATTATTTTTCGTGTTCATGTATGCACTATAGCGCAGGTATACATGTGAATCGATCTTTACTTATTTGTGGGTACATGTCAAATTGTGCATATTTATTCAAACACAAGTGTTTACTTGCCAATGAAAATATCTTTTCATTTCTTCATATAGTCAGTTATGTGTTACCTCTAGTTTAACTGTTGATATACTTGGTGATTTATGAATAAAGGTGACAAATGAACAGAAATTGAGGTATAAGAATCTTGAAGATTCACAAATAAAAAGTTAAGTTTGAAATACTTTGAGATTGAGTTACGAATTTATTTTACGCATACCTTTTTCAAACCACATACTGTCTCAAAATCAGTATTATGTAGTGGCTTTTCATCTTATAAGTAGAACTTGATAACTTATTGAGTGAAATACTCTGAAAAGGAAAATTCCGTCATCACGTTAATCAAATGTGACATGATCATCTTGAGCGACTGAAATTAGGAGGTTTATGATCATCTGGTTGAATAACAAAATATAAGTACACAAGTTCTATGTTTAAGGTGTGAATACCACTTTCAGAATCATGAAACAGGTAGAAAATGAGTGGTGCTATTGAGTTAAACGTCTAACCTGTCATTGCTACAATTCCATATCAAGGCATACATAGTCTTTACAACTAGTTCTCGCCTAATTTTCCCAGTATGAGTGATAACAGCAGCCTGAACTTTGGTGAGAGGCATTACAGCTTTCATTCGCTATTAAGGAGCCTTTAAAACAGTGGTTTCATTCGTTTTAGATAAATCAATGGTTTGAGAAAAAGCGTTATTGATATCTAAATACATTGCATGTGGAATGGTGTTTAAATAATTCCAGAATGAATTTTTTAAAATCTAAATAAACTCTACGAAAACGTACTAAGTTATAGTTGTATAAGTTTAAGGGTGTTTGGAGTGAATAATTCAAATACTTCACAAGAATGACTTTTTCAAGGCATTTCAGGGAAGTAGATAAGGGTACTGGAAGTATTTACTTCAAACACATTGAGATTCAAGCGAATATGGCTGATATCCAAAATAAACTTTCCACCCCACTCCCAATACTTGTGAATCTATCCAACCAAACCTCAACCAGGATTCATAACAAAACTATGTTTCACAAATAATAGGTGTCTTGATTAGTGTAACAGTCTATGCCACTATCAGTTACAGCTAAGCCGAAGGGCCAACAGCATAATCCGCCCCTGACTTTGATGGTTTGACTCCTTGTCATGATTTATACGAAGTAATAGCGGTAGCAGTGTACAGGATAATTCACTATAACACCGCTATTGCCTACTTCATCTGCAGGTCTGGTAATTACTAGTGTTAACGTCATTAGAAATACAATTTATGCACCCCTAACAATCCAGTTCCCCTTTAAATGATTAGTGAAGCAGTCGCCTGGACAACAAGGAAGTCTTGTTTCTTGAAGAAATTTACTGTTTTATGGAAACTCAACTCTTATCAATACGCAGACCGTTGTGAAGAAAGTAAAGTCATTTTACACTCCTATACTGTCAGATGTTCCAAAGAAACTAAAGTAGATTATACACAGTTCGTTTTCGATCATCACTGAAAATTATATGAGAGCAAGAAGGAGAATGTGTAAATTTAATGAATTTTATATGTAGGCTGAAATATACATAAGTCACGATCACCTTTCTGAATAAAGGTCTGTATATATATGATAATGGTGAAGAACAACTTCATGATATCTCTGGAGAGATGAACAAGAATGCATGTGTTATCAGTCGAAGATCAGCTTGATAAACTCACTGTTAAATGCTACGAAAAGATTATGCTGTAGAAAGCGAAATCTCTATTTACTACGTAAGTCTTATTAAGGTGTGAAACATAGTGGTGTACTGAAATTCCTAGAAGCAAGCTAACAATTGGATATTTAGTTTCACTTTTTAAGTTTCTCTTTCCCAACATACTTTCTGCATTGTCATATTAAGAATAGTTCGAAAATCTCCAAATATTATTTGACATCATTCATAATGAGAATAAATTGTATTAAGAAGTCATTATTAGCTGATATTGTAGCTCCTTAGTGGTTGATTACTGAACATAAGTTTATACAACGGTAAAAAGAAAAGCTGGTTAATAAAGACATCAAAGCTATTCGTGAGGCCAAGAGCTGTTTTTTTAAAGCTTGTTACGAAATATTCCATTGTAAGCTTAACCTCTCCATAATAGCATAATTCTTTGGTGCTTTAAATTACACCAAATATTTAGCAGGGTCTTCTTATCCTTTTATTATTTTATTTCTTGCCTTATCTTTCTCTAGTCCTCTTATACTAAACTGTTTGTTTCAAAGAACGAGAAAACAATTCAGCGATATCATATGCCAGTTTTATCATCAACTGAATGGCTCACTCAGTCAGAGTTCAACTTTTCAGGCATAAAAACTTTTCGATTGTAACTTATTTTACTGCTACGCCTTTAACCATCAGTCTTCACAAACGCTAAAAGCAACCTCCTGAAGGCAGCATATTTTAAGTGTGAGAAGTCAGTTGGTGATAAGCTGCGCTCTACCTAGGTTTTGCACTTTCTGGCACTCGTCGGACAGGTGCTTTTGTTCCTATGAGCTAAAGGAATTTCCTTGAGTGAGTTGAAGTTGTATCACTCGGAGTCGAAGTAAAAGACCTGACCAGCAGAGGACAATTTGAATGGCTTATTGATAATGACTTTGAATTCTGCACACACCTAAGCTAAGGGTTTCTCATTGACTGAATGCTCAAATTCAACATCAAGCGCATCTCTTCACACTGATTGAACTTACTGAGTCGCAACAGCGAACACCTAGTCAGTAGATCCCAGTCAGTGTCTAGCACTTAGGAAATGAAAATTAATATATTCTGATTTCGGTGGCCAGTTTGCATACATATCTTCTTTTTATTGTATCTAGTGTAACAAAGGTTCGACGAATCACTATAAGTCAAGCTTAAGAATTCTTAAAAGGCTTAAGTGTAGATGATACAATCGCTTTTAAATCTGGGCTGAAAACATTGGCCAACGGATATGGTATTCCCTGGCTAATGTTCCGGTAATATTCGCTTGCGTTTGACATAATCATGATTTCATAAATCTAGACGCTCTAATCAGATCAAAGTAGATAATACGTGTATATTGGGCGACATCATAAACTTCAAATCAGAAGCTTTTTAGCGTAAATGAAAGCGGTTGAGGAGTAGTCACATTTGTGAATGAATATCATTAAATATAATGAAGTTGCGCACAACATTCAGTGTGATTCTTTATTGTACCGAGGAAAAATGTTTAGTACTAAATACTATCAGGAATGCAAGCTGACCAGCGTCAACCATCCAGGATTAACTATGGTGCACTGTTAAATGAAGTCACATAATAAGAGCCATATCTCATCTCTCATACGTCGGATTCAGTGAAATACACGAAGTTAAAGTTAGAATGAACGTATAGAGTACAAACTAATATTTTTATTCGAAAACACTATCCACCATAATATAAGGATTATTTCATCAATCGAACCTCGCCTCGTTAACAAGTTCACTAGTTACTAGCCGGTCCTAAGCCCGTGTGGAGATGGAAGGTTGGTCATAGGGCTAGCAACCCTACCCCGGAAAACCAATCCAACCTCTACAGAAACCTCGAAGCACAGACAAAATGTAAAAAATGAAAACAAACTTATTCCCCGCTGGAATCGGAGAGGCTAAATGACGCCAGTTGGTGAAAGTCTTCGGGAAGCCAATTGGCCGATGTGTCTTCTCTCAATGAAAGCGAAAGTAAACGTGGGGACATGGAATGTCCGCACGATGTTTGAACCCAGTAAGGCAGCCCAGATTGCAAAGGAGATGAGAAGGTATCACATCGAAGTGCTTGGGATTTGCGAAAGCAGATGGAATGGGAGTGGACTCTCCAAACTGTCAACTGGAGAATCAATAATCTACTCTGACATTGTCACCCAGACGACAACCACGAGCACACTGAGTTATGGAGTGGCTATCATGATGTCCCCTTGAAGAGCATCGAAGACTCTCATGCAGTGGGAACCAATCTCCTCCAGGATCATGACAGCAAGATTCAACTCAAAAGGAAGAAAGGTCACAATCATACAATGTTATGCACCTACAAATAATGCAGAGCAAGAGAAAAAGGATGATTTCTACAGACAACTTCAATCAACACTAGACAAGACGTCAGTTGGCGATATCAAAATTCTGATGGGCGACATGAATGCCAAACTGGGAGGGGACAACACGGGAAGAGAACTAACCATGGGTCGAGAGGCGCTAGGTGAAATGAATGAGAATGGAGAATTGTTTGCAGAATTCTGCGCATTCAACGATTTGGTGATTGGAGGCAGTGTGTTCAGGCACAAAGATATCCACAAAGCGACATGGATTTCACCAGACACCAGGACACACTAAAAATCAAATCGACTTTATCTAAATCTCGAGAAAATTGAGATGCAGTCTACTTAACACAAGGTCAAGAAGAGGAGCAGATGTAGGTTCAGACCACTCACCATCTAGTGCAAGGAACCTTCCAAATCAAGTTAAAAGCCTTCAAGGAAGCTGGTGATAGACCTCAATTCAAGTACAACACTCGGAAACTGAAGGATGAAACTACAAAGGAGATCTTCACAGCAGCCATCAAGGCAAAATTGGAGATATCGAGGGACATCCCTGAAGAAACCTGTGTGGAAGAACACTGGAAGTCTTTGAAAGCCATGTGGAAAGAAACCTGCACAACCGTATTAGGAAGGAAGAAGAAGCGGGGAGACAAGGAATGGATCTCGACGGATACCTGGAAGCTGATAGAGGAGAGGAGGATGGTGAAGCAGAAGATAAACCAGTGCAAGGATTCTCAACGACAAGAGGAACTGAGCACAATGTATAAAACACTGAACAAAGAAGTAAAGAAGAGTGCACGGAAAGACAAAAGACACTTCTACGAAACACTGGCAAGTGCAGCAGAACAGGCTGCAGGTTGCAGGTAAGAGAGACAGAGACCTGACAATATTGTATCAAATAACCAGGTTACTATCTGGGAGGGAAGAGATCAACGCAGATGAAACCAATAAAAGATGACGGAAATTTAATTACGAAAGAAGAGAAACAAAGGAAACAAGGGGCCGATCACTTCAAGAAGCTCTTGAATAGACCACCACCACCTGCACTTCGTCCAGAAATACCACCTACAGCCGCTGAGCTACAAGTGAACATAAATCCCCCAACGAAAATGGAAGTTCTGAACGTCATAAAGCTACTGAAATGCGGGAAAGCAGCAGGACCAGATGGGATACCGCCAGAAGCACTGAGAACAGATGCAGAGACAACAGCGGACATGCTCACACCACTATTGCAGAAGGTGTGGAAGGAAGAGAAGGTACCTGACGATTGGAAGAAGGGTTACCTTGTCAAACTGCCGAAGAAGGGAGACCTGAGTGCTTGCAAGAACTGGCGCGGAATCACTCTCCTGTCCACCCCAAGTAAAATATTAAGCCGCATCATCCTGGAGAGGCTTAAAGATGCACTGGATTCAAAACTGCGACCGGAACAGGCAGGCTTCAGGAAGTACAAATCATGTGCAGACCAAATTGCAACGCTTCGCATCATCAAAGAACAGAGCATAGAATGGCAATCAGCTCTCTACCTCAACTTCATCGACTTTGAGAAGGCCTTTGACAGCGTCGACCGAGAAGTAATTTGGAAACTGCTTCAATACTGCGGAATACCACAAACATTTATCAATCTCATTCAACAACTATATGAAGACGCCACATGCCAAGTAATTCACAGTGGGAAGCTCAGTGATGCTTTTGAAGTGAAGTGGAGACAGGAGTGAAACAAGGTTGCCTACTATCCCCCATGATATTCCTGATTGTGGTCGACTGGACTGGATCATGCAGCAAACAGTGGGGAGCTGTGAGAAGAGGGGGATACGCTGGCTGGACTGCGGAAAAGAACCTAGAAGACTTGGATTTCGCCGATGACTTGTGCCTGATGTCACACAAACTTGAAGATCTACAGGCAAAAACTAACAAGTTGATAGAAGAGGCAGCGAAGACGGGACTTCAAGTGAATATAGAGAAGACAGAGGTGATGAAGATACCGCACCACCACCATCAACAACAACAACAAACTCCAGTCACCATCAACGGGAGAAACTTAAAGGAGGTAACCTCCTTCACTTATCTAGGAAGCACTGTTTCAACTACAGGCGGGACCGACGAGGACGTCAAAGTCAGAATCGGAAAAGCAAGACAGGTGTTCGTTAGCCTGAAAACAGTGTGGAGATCGTCTGCACTCAGCATGCGGAACAAGAAAAGGATTTTCAACACCAACGTCAAGTCAGTGCTCCTGTATGGTTCAGAGACTTGGCGCGTCACGAAAGGCATTTCCAATAAACTACAGACATTCATCAACAACTGCTTACGCTGGCTCGCTACTGAAGATCAGATGGCCAGAAAGAATAAGCAACAGGGAACTCTGGGAACGAACTAACCAAGAACCTATCACGCAACAAATATGCAGGAAGAAGTGGAGATGGATTGGCCATGCACTGAGAAGGCCGACTGAGGACATCACGCGTCAGGCCAGTAGCTCGAGTGGAATCCCCATGGGAAGCGACGAGTTGGACGTCCGAGGGTGACATGGAGGAGGTCGTGCGAGGAGGAAATGAGAGCTTGTGGGCTGTTGTGGAACCAGGTTCAAAAGATCTCAGAGAACAGAGGTCACTGGAGACGTGCTACTGAAGCCCTATGTTTCACTAGGAACCCAAGGGACTAATAATAAAAATAATAATAATAGTTTCATCAATCGAAAAATACATCCTAGTTCAGTATGTAATATAAGCAATCTGTCACTAGATAAGCTGTTTCTTCGCTGCTCTTCTTCGTCAATAAACTGGCACGGACACATAAATCTTTCTTACATATGACTGTTTGGTGCACTTTCTTTTACTTTCACTAATCAACCAAACCACAGAGATAAATACTATGAAAGCGCATCACAGAACGTAGCAAATACAAACATGCGCTTAAAATATACACGTGTATAGTTACACGTAGATATCTTCACGTCTTCATATGATATGGATATCTATATGGATTAGTAAAGCTTTATATGTCAGAAATAAATATAGTTCACCTGTGAAATATAAATGTTTGCTTGCCTAAGTACTTCACGATTAAATCTGACATTGTGTTTACCATTGACCACTGATTGATTAGGGTGGATGGAAATAAAAGCTGAGATTTGAAAAGTGGACTGATGAATCATTTTATCACAAGGATCTAAATATATACAGAAAATGAACAACGCCTAACTTTGGAACCTACCTATTTACAATTCAATTTGAAAATGCAGTTTAAACTGTTGCTCACTGTCGGAATAAATAAACGATGTGTTTACTTAATCTAGGTATTCTGCCTGACAAAGCAGATCCTTTTAAGTATATTTTAACAGAGCAGTAACCGTGGGTGAGTTTACAGTAGTATTGGACAGATAGATGAGTACCAGTAACGTGCAACCTGGCATAAATACACATCGATTCAAGTTATCACTCATTAAATCAACAAAACCATGAGGTAATCAGAAAGAGAGAAAGCAATAACTTCAAGAATAAATGGGAAGGAAGATGAAAGGAATAAAAAGTTGTCATTATAAACATTTTCACATCAAGACACAGGTTAAATGTGGATACAACTGTATCACTGCCGTAGGTGTTTAGCAGTTTCTTTTAAAACATTTAGCCATCGTGACATATCTCAGATCAGTAATCCCAGAATTAAACAACAGGTTTAGTGTTCTAGTTAAGACAGCTTCAACTCTTTTATTGCCCGATCCAACTCTACGAAATTAAACGTATCTTTGCTGATGACAGATTAACAAGTGCACCAGGTCTTAATCATCTGGTCCAACTCATCTTCTTCCTCTGAATTATACTGTCTACAGAAGAACGATAAGTGAAAATTTAGAGCTTAACGTCTTATCTTCCAAAACTCATCATTAAGGTCCTAATGTACTCCGAAGCAAATCTTAATTCCGTTAGAATATTTAAGTCACACGCATCAGTAACATTATAGAGCAGGTCAACAGGCAGTTTAGGCAGGACACTTTGAAAACTACTGGGGATATAAGCTTGGAGTAACTGACTGATTCTGTATAATATATGTCTATTTGATCTAGCGCATACTGATACAGTGTGATATTTCGAACACCAGTTACTAGGTAAGTCTTAATCACTCAGTTTAAAGCTAAAAACTAATAATCTCAGTAGAATTTACGGGACCTGTGAGCTTCATAAAGCAGATTGTCACACAAGACCGACAGTTGACTTTGAAAACACTTAAATGTATGAATTATGTAAATATTTAATAGTGATATTTTGTCTGATTAGGTGTTTTAATTCTAGACTAAATAATTCCTAACAATTGAAACTAATAGCAAGCTGTGTGTATATCGGTTATATAAATTATCAGTTTCGATCTGAAGAGCCTTTGTAGTGAGATATTAAATATTTGACTGGAAATAAACAAAAACAAGTCATGTGTTGACTTTGATGTCGGTTGATGGTGTCCTGATTAGTATCTAGTTATGTCAGATGTCTAGGCTTCAAGTTCCAAGATAAAATATACAAAAAATAAAATAGTAGTATGGTCGCTAATATGCTTAATCGTGGCAGACATATTTATATAGAGTTGGGAACATATGGTTGCAAGGAAGTAAGATGTGATAGAGATATGTGGATGACACACTTGGTGTATTAAAATTGGAATATATCGGTAGTTTATTCACACATATAAACTCCCTGATAAGTACACTCTAGTTCACTTACGAGTTATAAAATTAACAAGAAAAACAGTTGTGTTGGACTTTAAAGGAAAATGAATAAATGGTGGTGGCTTAGATACTACTGTTTATAGAAAATCAACACACTAACAGTTATCTGAACATTGGTTCATTTTACTAATGTTGAGTGAATTCACTGTTTTACGCAATCAGTTGTTATGCTTCCTGCATCTAGGAGAGTAAGTAAAATTAAGATACTTTCCCTATAGACATCACAGACGGTAAATAGAATAGTCATTCAAGAAAACAAATTATCGGAATGATGTCATGTGATCATAGGTAAACAGGGAAGACGATTAAAGCAGTGATAAAATTTCTTTTCTACAAACTCAATCTCTGAGGTGTGCATTTGTGCACATCCATTAGGGAGAACAGTGTATTCCATAACAATTTACAGCTACCGTTCAAAATAGACTGCATAAGAAAAGTTACAGGAAGAGTATTCATATAAATATGCGGATTTAGAACAGAAGAACAGATGAAGTTTTGGTAAATGAAGTCTAATTGCACTCTGAAGGAGTTATTTAGAATGATCAGTCTTTAATAGTGGTCATTTTAAAAAGGATGTTGTAAATACTTCTTTTAAAGGAACAATGACAGTTTGCAGTTTAAATTAACAATGCTATGGTTTTGCGCACATTTTTAATTCCTACTCCTTCCAAATCACTTTTTTATACAAAATTTTGAGAGATTTATAAAAAGTAGCCAAGTGTCCTGAGCTTACTATGTGTTTATTTGGTAGAACTGAAAATGGATCTTTGTCCCCTCTTTTTCTTACAGGCTGAATGGTCCTCAGAAAAGCATTTTGTTAGCTGGCTCAAGGTACAGCAGGAACAAGTAAACTTATCTGCACAAATCGCTATAATTTATTCCAACAAATTGTCCTCCACATACTGATGAATCATCAGTGGAAAAATTTGAAAAGGTAATTAATTTCACTAGAATAAACTTCCTGCATATATTTCATGAGTATATTTTCTATTATGAATATGAATACAGGAAGAACAAGGACTGGTCAGAAGAACGGACTGCTATTTAGCTTCGTCAGTTTCTCATCAGCTGACCACAATCTCTGACTGTTAAATGTCATGTATTAAAAGAATTTGAACATGTATTTGCAATGAATAATTTTTTTTGACATGGATCAGTATGGTGCAATAAGAGATATAAATAACCAGGTAAATTTAACAAGAAATGCTAAGGAGCTTCAGTTTCATATGTGTTCCAAGTAGGAGTTGAAGAATACAATATGAATGGTAATAAAAAATAGTGTGGAAAAACCAACAACTAGATTAGCCGACGATAAGTATCACACAAATTAAGTAATGACATCATGAGTTAAACTGTGTTAGTAAACTAATCATCAAAATCTTGTCCGAATAGAAAAGAGTTAGTTCAGAGAATGACGTTCTCTAACTACAGAAAGAGTAAGTATTAGGTCACCAGTGCGAAGAAATACTGATATCTGCTTCTTCTTGAACACTCATTTCGGTGGCTACGGCTTCCGTGAACGTAAGAAGGTTTCAACTATGTTATTTGCTGTTTACCTTGAGGGATTCTAAGTTATCTTTTTCACGTCCTGTATCGATGAGATGGCAAAGGACTCAACTTGAGTGTTTGAAGCGACTGGCCCTGGATTCGAGTCCTTAAGGGAAAAAAAGTATCACTCAGTGGGAAGCAGTTACAGATAGCTAGCAAATCCAAAACTGAACGAAACACGCGTGATGGATTCTATGCTAGTCACCATCATTAATATGTTTAGATAAAAGCTGCTGAAATCTAGGTACAGTCCATTCCATGTACTCTTTCGATAAGATAACTGACATAGTAAGTGCATCAAACGAAGTAAATTCCAGTAATCAAGCGTCATTTAGATAGGAATAAAAAGATGAAATTGGAACGAAGATTTTACTTTAATCCAGCTTTGAAAGATTACCATGAAGTAAAAAGTGAAAACTGTATCTGCTTAATTATCCAAATCCGATTTACGAGTCAATTTTTCTAAACGTTTTTTCCTTCGTAAACTTGATTCAAAGAAGGATATCCGCCTTTCTAGGTTAAAATGACCCAAAAAGTTATTTTTCTTACCAGGTCACACGAAAGCATAACTGTTTTCTAAGGTTATTTGCATAGGATATTTTCATGAGGTACGTAGATTTAGAAATATTTGAGAAATAAACAGGGTTGTTACCCTTGTACTTCAGATTTTGATGATAAATCATATTTTAACCTTCTGATAGGTATTAGGATGTGTGATTTTTATTTTCTATGTGTTAGAATTTGGGTTCAGATAAAAGTAGTCAGGAATCCTTGAATTTAGGTCTTTTGCAGCATAATATTCATTAGCAGTGTTTGTCTACAACCGAAAGACAACGGATGCTCCTTCAAAGATTTGAAAAGGGTATTTCTTTGTTTTGCAACCATACACTTGAGTACTAAGTCAATTTAGTTACATTTGACCTTGTTTAGAAGTTGATAAAGTACACCGATCAATTAGTAAGCAGTTATCAATGCTATTTATTTTCCGTTAAAATAATATGCTTGTATTTGATTTCCTCTCTCAATTTATGTGATATTTCTCCTGATTACACAATGTTAGCTACTTAAAGCTTTCCGTTTGGAATTCTCACCAATATAAGTAGTTGTCTAACGCAACTCAGTTTGTCTGAGAATTTAAAGGATTATCTGTTGAATTAATAAAAGACAATTCAGCGAAGAAAATCTATTCGATAAATTATTTTCGAAAGCTGTACATCGCAATCATAGTTGCAACAAAGTATGTATCTATAGATAACTAATAGGTAAATATAAAGTCATCGAAATTGGTCAATAAAGGTGACAATAGTTAGAAGCTGAAATCAAGTCCATCAAAAAGTGCATATAGTATTGTAATAAATAAACAAAGAAGTGGATAAACTGCCTTAGGGAGATTAGGACAGAGGCAGAATTAGAGATTGAATGTATCCTTTCTGAACACAAAGAGCATGCTTGTAATGCTGAATTACAGAGCCTCTGCTGTGTTGAGGTGGCAAATACACAATCCTTTCGAAATGCTTGACTTCATTTTGTAAATGACCTTTGAAGAAAACTCTCATGGACCACAGTGACTAAAGACAACTACATGCTTAGGAATCGAGCCGTTGACGGCTTTACACTGGCTTTTAGACAGCCATGCAGGACAGTTTTTAGAAATGTGTTTGGACAGAGCACGCTGTGTGAGGTTTATGTAACCAGCTCTACAAGAGCAGTCGAACTGGTAAACACACATGGAGGTGGCCTAAAGTGGCAGTTTACTCTTTCCACTTCCTCCACTCACTTGCTGACTGGAGAAAGCAATCCAAAGCTGAGTAAAAGAAGGTCTTCTTCAGTGTTCTGCATAGTCAATTTTTCAGTATCTCTGTCATACGTATTTTCTTGTAACTATGATTACTATGTACAGCCTTTAAAAATGACTAGTCGAAAAGATTTTCTTCGCTGAAATATCTTTTAACAATTTTCATTATCTAGTGGGACTATTTCAACTACCTGTAAGGGATGAGCTTTCAGTCAAATATAACTTTATAACCTGATACTAGAGCACGTATTTAATAAGTTTTAGAATTGGTGTGAAATATCTAAAGCTGTAGTATTAAAATCACAAAAAAGGAAACAGATACACAGAATATCAGACTGCAGCTGCTAAACTCAGAGATTTCTGCATTCAACCTCGTTTGTGGTTATGACTGAACATTATCAAGTAGGACAGAACATCCATTGAGTGTCAGCCTTAACGCTTCCATCTGCGAAACTTCAACATAAAAGCTGCATTTATTTGTCAATTGGACTATTTGTAATAGAGTCTATTGGACCAGTGATCTTTAAACCACAAGCAGAAGATGATTTAAAATGAACGAAGAAGGTTTTAATAGCAGGGTTAATAGTATCTTCCTTTAGGTCACTGACTGAGGACTTCAGCTGCTGATCCACAAACCTCAACACCTTGTCAAACCTTGCTTTTGTTTCATTTATCACTGAAGACTGCTTATTTCATATGTTATAATTATCGCCTGGTTTGAAAAAGCTCTTCAGCACATTGATGCAACCAATTTTTACAAAAAATTGACAAAAAAAGGTCCCTCAAAAATGTAATAGTATTTCTCGAAGGGCATCACAATGTATGCTTGATTTGTGTCAGACAAAATGACAATCAGTTAAAGTTTTACGGTTCAAAATATTTTGTCAAACAGAACAGGGGCTAACTTATATCTTGTTGATCCGACGATTGTCTTACTACTTTAGTCATTATAGCAGAACTTAACTACACATGCAAACATGCATATGTTAATTGGTGTTGCCGTTAACCATTGAGATGAAATTTGTCCTCATATCAGTGTGTCTACATCTGACTACAAACTAGATGCACTCACTAATCGGTAATCAGCTGATATAAAATTATTAATTTTTTTCGTGTACATTATATTGAATCCTTTATCTGCGTATACACTCGCTTCTGGTGCATTAGAAGGGTGTAAGGAAATCTTGAAGAAAGTAAGTGTAAACGTTGGCCTTTATTTTGGTAGACAAACGGATTTCGAACGCCCACGCTGATAAAGGCATGATTAAATGTACACGTAGCGTAAACCGAATAAATAAATTGGAGCTGATAATAAATACCTAATTTAAACTTCGATTTGCAGTGAAAATATTTGTGCAATTTTAGCTAGTTTTGACCCATTTTAATCAGTCCTCATATTTTGATTTCTATAAACTTCGTTGTCCATCCAGGTAGCTTACACTGCAAGTTACAGATCACGTCCCACGTAATTATGCAGCTGGAAAATATGCAGCCATATATTATTTATACACTAAGATTAGCGAGGATCATCACAAAATCTAACTCTCTTTTTAAACTACGCTAACATGATCTACTTTTTATCTACTTATCTTATGCTGGCAAGCTAGAAGCATTATGAAGATCTGAAAGTAAAACTCAAGGTAAAAAATATCAGTGGAGTTAGAGAAAAAGGTTTTGCATGATAGATTTAAAATGTTTGGTCCATACTGTGTTGCTTTTCTAAATAAGACAATGAAATTTCAGCACAGTCAATAAAAGTTCTACAAGCAGACAGACTGACAAGTAAACGTGGAGCCTAAATTGGAGGTGTATTGGTTCAAATTGCCACGGTCATGTGTTTTGAAAAGAGTTGACAGTAAAAGAATGCATAATGGAAAAGACGACAATGTACGCAAGCAGAGGTAATAAAAGATAAATGCTAGTGAAAAGGTCATTGATGTCAAACAATGAAACCTTCTCACCAACAATCACCAATCATTGATTCGCTTTTTGTTGAGGATCACAGCTAACACGAACAGTTAAAAGCTTCAAAGATAAGTACCACTGTCTGGTCTGACCTTCTTTAAATCCAGTCCTTCTTCGGCTAACATCACAGGTTGTGGCATAAGTGAGTTGGATATGTTTTTCAATGCCCAGTCATCTTAGTCGATGAAGGTTCACAACTTCATCAATCGATTTACATTCTTCTTTCAAGCGATTTTACTTCTAAGCCGTATATGGTGGCGTTTCATACCTTCACGTTAATGTATTCCAATCGGAAAGTAGTGATGTACCGATAACTGTCAACTGCCCCTACATTCAAATGGCCTGACAGCAAAGTTATGCACATATTCACATAGATAACTAAATGGTGAATATAAGTTTATGTGAAGAAGAGGTTTTTGTTTGCGTCACTAGTTCTGGTATCCTAGATGAGACGAAGAGTTCAGCTGACTTTTTTGAACTTATATATGCTGAAACTGTATGACTTGAAATAATTCATTGATTTCAGCATATACTCAGGTAATTTTCTTTGAGTGATACTGATTTATTGTCTTATACATCAAATTCTGTCTTAAATATACACACATGCATATTTTCACGAATTAAGATGCTCATTCGGTCACAACTAAATCTCGCATATAATTGAAGTATCCCTATCAAGATTTTATAGCTGATATAGTAACTAGCCAAACTTCTGTTGTCACGCTAGCCTTCTGATATATTCATTTCGGGTTATCCAGTAGATTTTGATGATTCTCATCTTTTTAATCTCAGTAACTATTCCATTTTCATAGAAAATTTTACTACCAACAGAATCAGATGAGATGTAACAAAGAATCGAAATTCATATATCGGCATAGAATTGTGCGACAGATGTTGGTGAGCAAAGACATACTCTACCGCATTCTTTGATAACATATAAACAAACCTACTTTAAACTTATATAATACCATGCAGCTGAAGTTTTATTTACATACTGACCAATCAATTTCTTTCAGACAATTTAGAATCAGATCATCAGAAGACGTACAGCTAAACAGTATCTATTAAACAGAAGCTAGTTGTTAAGTTATTTCAGTACGCTGGAAATAAATTTTCCACTTACACTTGGAACATTATATTGCTAAATTGCAGATAACCATGAATGAGTATCAAATGCTGTAGCCTGGGATGATGACGACGACTTGGTGTTCTCAGAGCTTTGATACTTGGTTGATACATATCAGAGGTCAGAAAGCGTCAAATTATTGTCACTGTGAGTGATTCCTGTTCTAATGATAGATAATTAACTTCCACTTATTATATAGTATCACATATGCAGTTAATAAAATCCTATTTTTAGAATGTTGGGATAATACAGAAAACTTTATACCTCCAAAATATTTTAATTTATTGCAGTAAATATGGTCTGTACATACGTAGAAAGATATTTCGTGGTTAGTTAAATTGTAATATGTCATAGTTTGAGGTCACATGAGACCCCCCTAAGATCCTTTCATTATCATATAAAAAACCACATAATAATTTGTTTTATAGCTTTGTATAATCCAAAAATTGCCGAAAACTGCAATGCTAATCTAAGAAATAAGGTCAAGAAGTGAGCTTCACCCTACCACGTTATGTCAATTTATTGAACTACTCTAACAGCTATCACAGCTTTGAGCAGCCTATATTTTACACAAATCAAGGTAGTAAAACAAATCCATTTTTTGTTTTGTGTATTTCTTTTGTTATTGCTTGGTTCATGTTGATTGCTGGAAATAATTAGACCTTGTTTATTCAATGTAGCGACTGTTTCTTGAACTGTACACAGATAAATAGTATTAATCAGAAGAACTAACTATATGGCAGATGTGAACCAAGAATAAAATTTGAGGATATGAACTGAACAAACGACGAATTAATGGTATCCTTCCATGTCACAGTACTGTACATTTCCACCGAACCCCAGTTGGTCAAAGAAACTATGTCCCTCATGTTCACTGAAGAGACAAATATTTCAGAAAGCATAAAATTCAAATGTTCAAGTTTAATATCGACCATAGACCTTTATCTGACAACATACTTTCAATTCAGTAGCAAGATATACAAACAGATGAAAGGAACCCAAATGGGATTACAGATATCCAGACTAATTGCAGGAGCAGTGATGCATAGGCTGAAAGCAATCAATCTACCTGTGATTAAACCGAAAATTTGGATTCGCTATGGTTAACTACTTCACTAGTTACTAGCCGGTCCTAAGTCCAGGTAAAGAGAAGAATTTGGGGATAGGGCTAGCCACCCTACCCCGGTAAACCAATCTAATCGCTAAAGAAACTTCAAATCAAAAAGAAAAAAATTCAAAGTAAACTTATTCCTCGATGAAATCAGAGAAATAAAATGATGCCATTTGATGAGAGCCTTCGGGAAGCCAATTGGCCGACGTAACTTCTTGCGGTGAAAGCAAAAGTAAGGATGAGGATATGGAATGTCCGCACTATGTTTGAAACTACCAAGGCTTCCCAGATTGCAAAAGAGATGAGAAGATATGACATGGAAGTGCTTGGAATCTGTGTGGAATCAGTAGATGGAACGAAAGTGGACTCTTCAAACTGTCAACTGGAGAGGAGAGTCAATAATCTACTCTGATATTGTCACCCAGACGACAACCATGAGTACACTGAGTTCTGGACTAGCTATCACGGTCACCCCAACAGCATCGAAGGCTCTCATGCAGTAGGAAGCAGTCTCCTCCAGAATCAGGATCACGACAGCGAGATAGATTCAGTTTAAAAGGAAGGAAAGTCACAATCATACCATGCGAAGTTACGCACCTACAAATAATGCAGATGAAGAACAAGAGAAGAAGGAGAAATTCTACAGACAACTGTAATCAGCACTGGACAAGACCCCAGTTGGCGACTTCAAAATTCTAATGGGTGAGATTGCAAGAATGTGAAACTGGGATCGGACAATACAGGAAGAGAAGCAATCATAGGTTGAGAAGCACTCGGTGAAATAATGAATGAGAATGGAGAACTGTTTGCAGACTTCTGAGCATTCAACGATCTGATGATTAGCGGCAATATGCACAAACACAAAGATATTCACAAAGTGACATGGACTTCACCAGATGGAACCACTAAAAATAAGATTGACTTCATCCCAAACTCAAGAAAGTGGAGACGCAGCCTACTGGACACAAGATCAGATCAAGAAGGGAAGCAGATGTTGGTTCACACCACTCACTATCTAGTGCAAGCAACCTACCTTCAAAATCAAATTGAAAGCCTTCAAAGAAGTTGGTGATAGACCACAGTTCAAGTTCAACATCCAGAACAGAAACTGAAGGACGAAACTGCAAAGGACATCTTCACGTCAGCCATCAGAACAAAATGGAAGATATTAGGTAACATTGCTCGAAGTAACCTGAGTGGAAGAACACTGGAACTTAGATAAGTAAGCGTGGAAAGAAATCTGCATAATCGTATTAGGAAGGAAAAAACAGGACATGGAATGAATCTCGATGGACACATGGAAGCTGGTAGAGCAGGGAGGGAAAGATGGTGATGTTTAGGGAGAAGATAAACCAGTGCAAGAGTGAACAACGAAGAGAGGAAGTAAAAATAAACCATACAACACTGCCCTGGACGAAGGAGTGAAGAAGAGTGCACGCAAAGACAAAGACACTTCCACGACACACTGGCAAGTGAAGCAGAACAGGCTGCAGGTAAGAGAGACCTATCAACATAATATCAAATAACCAGGTTACTATCCGGGAAGAGATCAACTCAGACAAAAAGAAGTGAAGGATAGTGAAGAAAAGCTAATCGCTAAGGAGAAGAAACAGAGGATAAGACGGGTTACTACTTCAAAAAAACTCTTGAATCGACCACCACCTGCAACTCAGCGAGGAATACCACCAGCAGTCCGGCCACAGAACTATCAGTGAACACAAACCCATTGATAAAAGCAGAAGGGAAGTCCTGAAAGCAATAAGGTTGCTGAATTCTGAAAAAGCCATAGGACCAGATAGAATTCCTCCAGAAGCATTGAAAACAGATACAGAGACAACAACAGACATGCTCACACCACCATTGCAAAAAAGGTTTGGAAGGAAGGAAGGAAAGTTACCGTCTGAGTGATTGGAAGAAGGGCTACCATGTCAAACTCCCAGAACAGGGGCACCTAAATCTTCACAAGAACTGATGCGGAATCATACTCCTGTTAACAACAAACAAAATATTAAGCCGGATCATCCTGGAGAGGCTAAACAATGCATGGCATTCATAATTACCACAGGAACAGACTGGTTTGTTGGCTTCAGGAAGAACAAATCATGTGGGGATAAAATTGCAGTGCCACACTACGCATCATCATTGAACAGAGTATAGAATGACAGTCAACTCAACTCTACCTCAACTTCATCGATTTCAAAGAGACCTTCGACAGCGTCGACCGAGAAGAAATCTGCCAGGCAGTTGCTTCAACACTACGGTTTCAGTGCCACTAATCTTTATCAACCTCATTCAACACCTATGTGAAATTGCCCACATGTCAAGTAATCGACAATGGAAAGTTCAGTGAGGCCTTTGAAGTGAAGACAGGAGTTAGACAAAGATGGTTATGGTGGACTGGATCATGCAGCAAACCGAGAGGAGTGAGGAGAAGGGCATAGGCTTGCCGGACTGATGAAAAGACCATAAATTATTTGTATCTTATATCGCACAAACTTGAAGATCTACAGGTGAAAACTAACAAGTTGACAGAAGAGGCAGGACAGCGAAGGAAGATGGGACTTCAAGTGAATGTAGGGAAGACGGAGGTGATGAAGATAGCCAACCAGCCAACCAACAACAACAATAAGTACCAATCACCCTCAACTGGAGAGACCTATAGGAAAATGTCTCGTTCACCTACTTTATCAGCATCGTTTCAACTACAGGTGGGATAGGCCATTTGAAGACATCATGCACCAGACCAGCCCCTCAAGTTAAATCCATATAGGAAACGACGAGTTGGGCTTCAGAGGGAGGGTGACATGGAGATCGTGTGAGGAAGAAATGAAAGCTTGTGGGCAGTAGTGGAGCCTGTTTGATGAGACTGCAGAGACAATAGCGAAATGGAGACGTGCTACTGAAGCCTCATGTTTCGCTAGGAACCCAAGGGCCAAATAATAAGACATGATAATGTAGACGATACTTTCGTTATCACTAAAAAAGGTGATGCTGAAAACACTCATGGTTTGATCAGCAACGCTTCCAATGACATCAAATTCACAATGGTGAACGAGTCAAACAACCGACTATCATTTCTCGATGTTTTAGTCAATAGAAAAAATACCGGCAAGCGGGAAACCCAAGTGTACAGGAAGCCAACACACACTGATCAAATAGTTAACTACAGTAGCAACAACCCAACAAACGCACAAAATTACTTGTGTGAAGACTCTATTTGAAAGAGAGAGAACACACTGCAGTATAACTTCACTAGAAAAAGAAGAAAATTACTTGAATCTATCTTAAAGAAGAACGGCTACCCACGAAACTTCATCAGAAGATGCCTGTCTTGTCCATCATCAATTACAAAACCATTGACAGAAATCAACAAATGCTTCACTTTACCATACGTAAAGAATATATCAGAAATCACAACAAGATTCCTTAGACTACTTAAAATTGGTGAGGCTCATAGAGCAATAAATTCTCTCCAAACACTATTATGCAGGCAAAGGATGCAGCAACCAAAGAAGACAAACCGAACATCATTTACAAAATCAGCTACAATAACCGTAGTCAACATTACATATGACAAAGTGGTCGCCCTCTTCGCTTTCGTCTACATGAACACCAACTGGCTATTAAAATTCACGACATTTCATCACTCATTTCAATGCACGTGGATAATTATGGACATGAATTCAACTTCAACAATGTAGACATTTTGGACAGAGGAAACACAAAGAATATCAGAGAGTTCCTGGAAGCTTGGCATTCAGGTTAGTCAGCAAGCAATAGATGTATGGACATATACTCAATCTATCTATCAATCTGTCAACGATAGAAAGTTCAGAGATCAAGCAGAGAGACAGCCAACAGGAAAATCTTACAGTCAATGACACAAGAATCAAAGGAAACAACAGATCATACACTACTCCATCAGGCAAGCTACTAAATCACTCACGGATAGATATTGACAACTCACTTCATACTGAAGTTAGTGCTGAAGATGTCATCTCGAAAGACGATGAAAGCCCCACTACTAAACAACTCAGCTCAGAGAACACACCACAACCAAACCTTTGTGTTTCATTTCCTAGCTATAACTTTTAGTGAGAAAGTCTGTGAGCGACGAAATACATGAATTTATTAGTCTTCTAGCTGAGATAACTGGGTTTTTTATGTGGAAAAGTGAATTCTTTCATGTATAAAGTTCCGAAATTAGAGGATTTGTTCAAAAGATAATTTATACGGCAGAACTACTGCTTAAGAAATATTATTCTAAAGGAATACAGTTAGTTTTTTCTGGAAGATTATGGTTCAATGATACTTCTCTGAAATTCAAACCTTAGTGACCATTGCAAATTCCGAATTTCATGGGACGAGGCTGAAGTTCATAAATCTGATTAATTGCACTCTGTATCAACCTTCCGATTCATTATAATACACCTGTTACTGTTAAGTAACCACTCAAAACCAGGAAATAAAAGACCATCCACTCATTATATTTGTTGACTGCCAAGTAAACCATTTAGTCTACCTTCTAATGTAGAAGTGATAGAATGAAAAGCTTTTGGGTCCATACCAAAATAATGATGTTAAATATTAGCAGGAACAGCTATGGATTAATGGGCAATTAGAATCCATTGAAGGTGCGAAACGCGTTTAAATTTGCATGTAGTAAACATAATGTTGTCCATTTAGAAGGTGTGTTTAAAATCACCCTTAGCTGCTGAAGCTTGTCATTTGCAAAACCAATTTTTTCTTAAATAATATGAACTGAAGTATGTCATAAAATCATTGAAACCGATATACAGTTGATCCGCTTGAAAAATCAGGATATATAAGCTTGGATAAAATTCTAGTCCTATTCTCAATAAATTCAATTACAGAGAAAATGAAAATTCAAAGTGAAACAAAGCGTACTAGCTCACTCTTCATTTATGATAATTCATACAGATATTTTCAGACTGTCCTCTTGTGCGCTCTAAGAAAGGGAGTCATTTTAGGGAGCCACTAATGAACGTTTAATTGATTCTTGCAGTAGCCTGTATTTCCCTGCGGTTGTCATTGCATTCACTAATACAAAATGGTAGAGTTTATCTACAGCGCAATCAGATTTATCCAGTTACCTTAAATAACATCGTTTCTTCCAACTCTTCGCTTTTCTCCTAATTTCAGTTAAAACATTCCCTGTTCTAAGTAATGTAGCAATTAATAGTTTTTTTGTGAACATCATGTAAGAACAATTTAAATGATACCGCATTCTGAATTACAATCATCATTAAAAGAAATTTGGAACTCTTATCATATTTGAGAAATAAAAGTAGCATTACCCATACAGATAGCCTGTACAGAATAATAATTTCAGTTACTCTGCACTGCACTCCTGAAATGGCAAAGTCTCAGCCAACTAATAAATTTATGCCACAAATTCATTCCGTGGCAGGAATTGTTAAATACTTCGATACACAGCAGTCAGACACCATGCTAGTTCAGTCCAAAATTATCACTAAATGATGAAAAAGTTGACCAAAAAAGATTTCTTCTTTCCTCTATTGATTATTTTTATTCACACAATTTTTTCGCTTCCTTCCAAATTCTACAGGGCGGTGGAATTTGGAATAACCAGTACATGCCAAATCAGAAAGTGTGTACTGATAAATTATATTTTCAGTCTTTTGTTTTCAAAATATTCCTATTGATTTATTTCCGCCAAATTATGTAAATCGATGAGTTTGGTTGACAAATATCAAATGAGAGGAAACGTTTTACAAAATAGGTTAAATTTATCGAGTATTACATGTTCTGTGTACACTACTAGACTTTGATGTTCAGCCTCTGGGGTATCATCACCCTAACGTTGTCCTTGCTTCAAATCAGAGGTATTGTGAATCGAACAATACATAGAAGAAACAAGCAGTGTTAAACAGAATGTAAGGATCAAATGTACTGCAAAATGTTGACAAATAAATATCAAAGAAGAACACAAACATTCACCATAAAATTGTAAGTTTCTTTAAAGGATTTTGCCTTAGCTAGTAATGCTGGATTAACTATGAAATAAGATCCTTCTGGACGGCCTAAGGTAATCGACAGATAGCTGTTGAACTTGGTTTCAAACTTTTCGTCACTAATCAACAAACTGCAGTTTCGAACTCCAAGGCTATGTTGCTCCCTGGAAGATTCGTACCGGCATCTCTCAGTACTGTAGCCAGAGACGTTACTAATTAGTGAGTATTTTGGATGACGTTTCTGAACTCAGCGCTGGGTAGCGGCACATTGCATCCGCAAATGAATGAAATTTCCCATGTTATAAAAACTACGCCTTTCTGGCGACTACCCACAACTTTGAACACTAAATCAAACGTTTCTCGCTAACATTCTTCAGTCACTTAACATCACTCAAAGTGAACTACAACAGAGAGTCTACTAGAATACTGACCATATCGCAAACTTGATGGATAAACAACATGATATTGGTAACCCTCCTACGATTGACCAATGAACAAGGTTCTTCAGTTGGACAGTAACCCCGGTACCTCATTCATCAACAATTTGAATAAGTATATGAGTTACTCTAAGGTCCCGAACATGAAGATTCAGTAGATGACTTCAAATGATCCTCTAAAGCAACGATAAAATCATGTGGGTACTTATTATGAAATGAATCCAACTGCTAACTCCTTATGAAAAAATATTTTAATATAATCCCAGCGTGTTTAGAATATCAAAACAAGACATTTCGCTGTGTAAGCCACAGCTTATTCAGCAGATTCAGCCAGACTCGGAGCACAGTGTCTTCTAGGACATTCGTAAGAACTGTGGTCTGGATGTTTACGGCTGTTAACTACGCTTCAGCGAATAAAATCGTATGATGACCGCTTCAAAAAGCTTTAGTGTAATAAAAGACCATTAACGTGACTTTTCAAGACTTTTATCAACCTTTATATCCTTACAACAGAAGAAATTATGAAACGATTATAAACAGTCCAGGTGGAAATAATCAATGATTAACTGACTATTTTTTGACTATCCTAGTGGAAAATCACGGACAGATGCCTTGTAAATAGTGCGTCATAAACTCTAGATACACTGAGAATGCTGTAGTGGAGGAAACGTTTTGAACCCGAATTCACTTCATAAGAGCAGCCACAGTGAATACCACCATGCGGTAGCAATACGTCACAAATTCACGTAGTATTCGGGCAAAACCCTTGTTGATTGATATGAAATAAAAACCTGGTCAGTAGTTGTGTCTCGTAGCTTGCTTGGTTGAGCACCGGTCCGGAAAATCAGTGGTTGCTGGTTCGACATGGTTACAACCATGAACAAGATCACACTTGTTTTTTAATGGAGTTGAACGACATGCTTGTGTTCACATCAGTTATATTGTTCTGCTGAAAATCCAACCTAAATACCATCTGACTTAAATCAGAAACACAAGTATTTAAGAATAAGAATTGTATTTTGGTAAAAAAACGAAGAATATACGAGAGATGTTGTGATTGGACAAGTTGGTCAATAAAATCGAAAAATGAGAACTTCAATTCACGTGACTTATTGTTTTCCCCATTGGTTGTTTATCATAATTATCAACCATAACATTTTTTGGGCGATGGAAATAAGTTCGATTTCACGAAAGTAAGGTAACATTCAGTCATCTCAATAGGTAACACGTTAGTGATGATACGAATTCATATAAAGAAATAACAGGAATTAGGAAGTGATTAGAAGAAAGTGTCATAGTAAACATCGTGTTAAGAACAAAGAGTGGGTGAGTTTGTTGGTTAGTGTCAACTGACTAACCCAGTTAAGATTATGAGTGTGTAAAGGATAGTTAGCAAGCAACTTTTCGACCCACGGTCTTGGCGACAAATTTTGAACTCCATAGAACTTTGTGGTGCATATCTGTGGTAGGTGCAAACTTCCATCCTACCATATAAATTACTTCAAGTTAGTAATGTTATGTAGAATAACTGAGACATGAGAGATTTAGAGAGAGTTCTGTTTAACAGATTTATTTTCCAGCTGAACGCTCGGATATGTGTCACATATGAAGACTGCAGTTCATGAGGAAATTTAGATTTTGATAATGAGTGATCGGACAAATAATCAGTTAAAAGTATGATACAGTGTTGTTGTTTGAAGTAGACCTTGGATGCTAACAGAAAAACAGTTGCATTAGACAGGGCAGTTACCCAACGATGTCATTGGATGGAAGTCGCGCCATATCGTGAACTGGTTTGTGTACACACAATGTGCTGAATTCATTTTATTTGCTCACTGGAGCCATTCTTCAGTACTATCAAGATGATATGGTAAACTGACAACAATGAGATCGGTAATCTTCTGAGAATGGAAAGGGATTTTTGTACATTTGTTTAGATGGATTTTTATTTTCGTAATAGTTCTAACTTACTGATAAATTACAGACTGTGCATCGTGTTCATATCTTTTTCAAAATGATAACTTTTCTGAAATTATCCACCATGCATGTCACTCAATTACTGTCATGTATAAAGTGCGCTGTCTCTTCTTTTATATCTGTTTTCAGAATTTAAAGGTTATCTTAACGGCTTTCACAATTGCATAGCAAAAATAATGATTAGATAGCCAGTGAGAACTTATTTAGAGATTATGAAAAAGTTGTCTGAATTTACCTCGGCTTTTCATTATAACAAACGACGTCGGAATGGTGCAACCATAGACGTAGACCTATATATATATATATATATATATATATATATATATATATATATATATATATATATATATATTGTGCGTAAATAATAACGATGCAGATACCATTGTTAAATAGAACAGTTCATAATGCCCGAACCTGACTAAGATTAAGCCTCCGGTTTCTAAATACCCATTATTAACGGCGTCAAATGAAGTTCATCTCAGTGTTGAGTTTTAACCATTCAAATAATACTTCACTTTTAGTGCTAATATATCTGCTAACAGAAAAAATCACTGTTAAGCGCAGCCTAAACGTTTAAAGCTTGAGCTACGAGTGCTTAAAAATGCGTTCTGAAATCTACTTCGTCACTTAAAATAATAATTTTTAATGTAGCAATTACGAAAGGTTGCATTTATCTTTTCCTATGAATACAAGAAATACATAACAATTGGTAACTAGTAGGCAACCAGTTTTTACCACTCAGTACTGACCAAGGTCTGTCGATCGTGTTTGGAAAATGGCCATTAAGATACGTCACATTAAATTGTAATACACGACACTTTGCTGTCCTTCATGAAGTATTATTTGACAAGAAGTCTGCTACCAAGATTTGATGCTTCTTGACACTTATGATTACGGCGTACTTACAACCATAAGTGTGAACAAGACAAAAAGTAGATTCATATATTCTTCCCAATTGATGTTCGTCATCTGTTTCTTCATCTTGATCGCATTTTACAGATCATCAAGATTCATGATTAACTGACCTTTCCTGTCAATCGTAAACATTTATTTTATAAATTCGCCAGTAAGTAAATCAATTTCTACAAAACTGATGTATGGCCTAATAATTATAAATGAATTTTAATTTGGGGTTACAAAAGTTTGCAATACAAACCAATTCAGCTTATAAACAATCACACGTACACATTTGTTTAGTGTGATAATAACCATACAAAAGTTACAGTTACCTGAAAATATAAGAACTTAAATGCACTGATCAGCCATCTGAAAAGCAAACCTATCCAGCACTGAACACATCTTTCATCGCTTTAGCACCTAAAAGTGACAAAAGATCAGCTGTACACAGATGATATTCAACTACCTAAAGACACAGTGCAGCTCACATACATCATGCAAAAGTAAAGGCAACTGTTTATGAGGATTACAACTAACCATACTATTTTATCAAGTGAACATTTTTGAATTTGAAACTCATCTACAAAATCAACCACATGAATTAATGGATGGATCAATTTGGAATAAATAGCTTTCTCATGTCACATTTAGGTTATTAAAGTCTTTTGAGACCGCAATCGCTTACAAATTCATTTAGTCGCTTGTCTGAATATTATTTAAAGTCAAGAAGGTAACACTGTGCGAAGACAAGCAAAATATATCCTATAAAATGGATAGCAATGAATGCAGAAACGTCATACTGAAAGAAGTAGGTGGCTGTCTAACCATATCTAACAAACCAGTAATATCAATGTGCATCTATGAATAGGTATTTAGCCACAGCAAGAGAAGTTGACGTTTGATAGGAAAGAATTTTGCAGGGATATATTTTTAAAGCCGAATGAATGAGTCCTGCATCGTTAATTGTCGTTTAAGTTAACATTATAAACAGAAAATTATGCAGGAATTTGATTGGAAAAATTTGAATTTCTTAATGAGAAGAGCACAATAAACGCTAGATTAAGTTCTTACATCGCCTAATCATTACATATTTGGATTCAGTGATTATTCAATGATGTAAAATAACCGATCCCGTCCAAGTTGAAAATAAAAAGTGAAATTACATAGCATATTTATCAACTTTTATGCTGGTTAAAATATACAAAACGAATCCTTCAGCTAAAACTACACAACGTTACTGAAAATATAAACCGTTAACATATCACAGTTGATACGCTTGTATAACTTCTGGTGTGACATAAGCAGAGCACAAACATCATCACTAAGATGTATAACCTAATTACATTTAGGGAGTTCACATTTCATAGTTTACAGATTTTAAGATATTCGCTGGGGAAATAATTTTCAGTTAATTTTGGAAGCATTATTATATTTTAAGGAGGAGAATTTAGTGGTTGGTTGAAATTTTGTAAGGTTTAGTGAGTAATATAAAATGTTTAGAACGAAAGAATTCTGCCTTCTGGTCCTGAAGTGTTTTTCAAGCAATCATGGCTTTGAATGACCCTAATAAGGTATTGCCACCTACTGTTCTCCTAATCTGCAGTAACTTCTATTTTACCTGTAATAAGTTGATTTGTAGAATATTTTGACTAATTTACTTGCTTAAAACGTTGCATAAGCTCTGGTGGGCTGATTGCAAACGAAATCAAAATAATAATGTAGATAGCTGGTATGACATTTGCAAGCCTATATCATCCTTACAACAATCAGGATATCCAACTACCTATTCAGAGAAAAGTGTACTGCACAGTAGACTTCCATGTTCAGTGTTGCGTCTAGTTGACGTTATCGATTTCAAGCCTCTTTAAATCATTGTATGTGTGGCAGCCGCATCATGTGAGTGATGTTTGGGTTGCTTGAAGAGTACCAAAAGAAGAAGTAATTGGAGACAAGTTATGAACCTTTAATGGTTGAGGTCTCTTGAATACGTTTTGTACACACTAAGCCATCGCCTACGTTAATCTCTAACGTTAGCTGAAACTGAATTCTGCTGCAAGAAAACTATGGGTGGTCGGACTATAAAGTGACGCCAGTTCATGAGGTTTTTGACTGTTGTCCTGAGCTATGTAGCAAGGTGTTTTTTGTCTGGCTACAGTATTCGAAGTAATGAGAAAAAACTATAAATCCGTGTAGACACTGGGCAAACGTGGTCACTATGAAGCCAACATACATAGCCCCTGTCAGTGAGAGAATTTTCAGCATTTCATCAGCTTCCATTTATCCAGTTTCCCTACTGTCAAATGTGTTCTTCTGTTCTGTTATAGTTCTTTTGCAGTTCATTTTCTCTCCGGATGGTACTGCTTGAAATGGTACATTCTTATAAATGTTCTACATCGATCTGCTCGTCTGTGTCTATTTTTATTCACAGATGGTTGGCATCTGTTAAAATAGCAGACAAGTAGAAAAGGAAAGTCACTTATGTGAGTTGTATATTTGTCGTTAACCGCCAGAGAGGCTTTCGTGTGGGAGATTGCAAATATTTGGAGCAGGAAGGTCATATTGCCTATTTTGGAATACATCGCTGTACCATGTGAAAAGCATCGGAAACTTAAAGGTGGGTATTCAGAGTAGGTTGAATATTTTAGAACTCGCAAGGAACCAAGACTATTAACAGGCACAATATATAGCTACTGCGTCTTAATGTCATGCTTATCTTCTATGCACCTTTCTGAATAATGTTTATATAATCACAGTAAAACTGGCTTACACGGATACCCTCTGTAACTTTAGTAGGATGTAGACCGAGGTTTACATAGGAGCAGTACTCATTTATTCGTCATGCTGCACTATCGCTAGATCAATGGTTGTGATCCGTAAGGATTCCATTGCCATTCTGTAACTATATCTGAGGCACATATCCCCTCATATGGAAACCAATACCTCTTTTATTATCATCATTACGTAAAGAAATAATATTCCATCATCACTGTGTGACACTGTCTGACAACATTGTAAGACTCACAAACGACGAATTCAAAACTAACCAGTTATATTGGTCTGCAAAATAATTCAGAATCAAAGGAATCTCAATGTGTCAATATTGCAAGCGATTTTCGTCCATTTGTATACGAAGCATAACCTCAAGTCTGAAGGTTTATTACTGAAGTTAAAAATCTATTTCGTATTTCAAACAGTCAAAATAACTTTCAGTCTTTAAGTAAGCTTTATTAGCTAATCATTCATAAGATGTCATTTTACCAAACTTTTAAAATACCGTTTTATGACTTGAAGAAAGAAATCTTTGTGTGTTTGCTTGTCTGAATATGAGGAAGTGAGGTAGAATGGTTGTGAACAGTCTTCATTATTTTAAAAGCTCGAAAATCTGTATTCACTTTTACAATCATTTTAGATGTCTCATGTTCTACAATATACATCAGTTCTTCGAATTAAATGAAAGTGTGTGTGTTAAATATAATCCACGGTAGACTGCAGAATACACATGCTTAGAATATGACAAAATAAATACAAATACATTTACTTCCACTTTTTTTTAGCTTTCATTCAGTGGAATTGTTATTCTTATTGACCTAAATCTACGAATAGACAGTCTTTCAGTTCTTTTTAGGACACTGGCTGTTGCTGAACAAGGTCATTTGGTGACAAGTTTCCATTAAAAATAAGTAAAAAGACGTATAGTTGCGTTAAGTATCAAAAACTTCGTTCACTAAACAAAATATGCAATAAAATAGTGTGGTTGGAACTTCATTTTAATTACTTGATCTATTTACCTAGAAAGCAAAAATGTTCTGGACGATTGAAAACTTTAAGATTACTTAAAAGTGCTTCCTATTGATGTTTTGAAAACACATTTTTAACTCAAATTGTCCAGAAATGAATTCTAGAATATCTCAGAGTAGATACTCGACGGGTATAAATTGGTTAACATTCTGTTTATCATGAATATTTGTTTCAAAGAGGTGGTTCAAACGTCAGTTAGCGTTCATTTTATTTTCCATGGTTAACCCTTAGTAGCTCAGGCATTAATTATCTCCGATTATTTCTAATTACTTGCCTATCCATTCGATTATCAATACTCTGAACAGATGGATAATCGATAAGTTCCTTCCTTTGTGTCTTGCAAAAGATCTTCCCTTCAGAGATGTTGAAGCTAGTTTCTCTTCACTCTTTCTACCATCTGTGAGTTAAGAAGTAACATACACAATTCCAAAGTATTCTGACGGACTATTCCTGAATTACACACCATCCTATGTTTGTTATTTTAATCAAATGAAGATAAATATCATGCACAAAATGAAACAAGTCAATTTCTTTTTGACTTCTGTTAAGCTTTAAACATTATTTGTTTGAGCAGAACCAATATAAAAGTCAGTGAACTTTTCAAAGAAATGCCTGCAACCACATTTTTCTAAACTCCTTAGATGAATCTAGCTTACTTTGAGTTGCAAAACTGTTGTACGATTAGCAAAGTCACATTTAGCTTCTACATAGTGGTCACAATCATGAATTCTAACATCGGTAGATTTCATGTATAACTTGATAATTGGAAGCCAACATAAAAAATAGAAACTAAACAAATTTATTTCCTGGCTTCAAAAAGCGATGGACAATCTATTCAAATATTCAATGAAAATAGATAAAAGACAGAATCTTAGTACAGATTGCCTAACGTGTGCTTAATATAAAACTCAATAAATCCACACATAGCGGTAGTTTATTAGCTATAAATGTTGAATCCAGTGAAAATTGTTCAGTATAATTTCACAAGCCTATAGGTGTCAGGAATGAAATAGACGAACTGTAACAGGAACAACGTTTTCCGAACGTAGCTTACTGTTAGATGAATTTACAATGACAACCACAGGAGGATCTAGTGTTGATTTTATATGAAAGAATGATTATTTGAATAAAATGCAAGTTAAAAATGGTAACAATACTAGATTCTTACCTAAAAATATGAATGAGAATATGATATTACTTACAGAGTAAAGAATTATAAACTATCTGAAAGATTTATTTAGGTAAAAGGGATTGACGGTTTCACCCAAAATGATTTTACACTCATATTATTATGATTATCATCTGTGTATGAATTCACAAGGACAGAAAGTTAGTTGAAGGCAATCGGTAAGAAGCTTTGAACCCAGATTTCGCGCATGTTGATACTCATAATCAAGTCGTGGCCGGTAACCGCCAGGGTAATTATGTTCATTGCGAGATTAAAACTAGCATCACAGTCTTACGGTCAGTTACGTCACCGCATAGCCATTTACGCTGTAATCGACTCCTGGAGAACTGGATCATATATACTGATTGGTCACTTGATGGTGACCGATTCCACTTTTTTTAGCTCTTAGGGCTGACCGAATTCCATTCATCATTTCGCATTGAAGCCACCAAACCAAAGAGGCTCGCCTTCGTGATGCAATTGTGATGGATGTCAGTTGACTGGAAGTAATCTCCAAGAATCCCTGGGTATGAGTTTCGTACTTATTGGGATCGGTCAGATCTACTGATTTCATCAGTATGCTTTTCGTAATCATCCTGCTGATAAACAGGTTTTATAGTTGGCAAAGAAATTCTAACCAAATCAACGCATGCTAAGAACCTGCACCAATCCCTAGTGCCATTCAAGCTGTCTTCTTTAGTCTATGATATTCCACTTGATGAATCAAGTGAAATTATATGAAGAGTTTTCCACTTACTTCTCGTGTCTGACAAATTTTGATGAAAGAAGTTACGTCTGTGTTGCTTTCAGTTTCGGTTTAACAGTTATTAGTTGAGTAACCGTAAAATATCAAGACACTTCCATTGTAGACGAACACGGCAAAAAATGTCAGCAATGGCTACACTCAATAGTTAACCGATGACTTATAAAGAAGTAAACACCCAACCTGATTCACAAAACTAATGATCGATCAGTAGAAAATATAAATTTACGTCCAAATCAAATGGCCAGAAAGGTATTATATACAAAAACAATACTGAAGGGATGAAAACTACTTATTAGTGTCCAGTGCTCATTTTCGACATTCTTATACATGAGATTCTTTCTACCAGTTCTCATGAAAACCGTGACCTATGAAGTCATTCAGGTTGGGTGTCGGGACAAAAACAAAATTTGTTAATGGTGGTTGCGCTACATCACGAACTGCCAGAAGTAAGAAAGTGTGAACCACTAGAATTTGAACAAGTGACTCCCTCCATGGTAGTATTCTGACCACGAGAACTTAAATTCTTGGGTATGATCGCTGGTGGAATCGTGCGCGTATACTGCTTTGGATTTTGACATTAAGAAGCGGTAGATATATAGTGCTGTCAGGTTTCTAATGATTCTCCAACTGATGTTAATCCGCAATAAGTACCACCTTGGGATTTATCGTTAGTCCAATTCATAATTGGGATAACGTAATGGATAGATAACTTGAATTCTCCTCAACCAGACTTGCAGCTTTTAAATACAAATGTCTTAATATTCCATTTTATTGTTCGTAATCCTTTGCCGTCGGTTAGATGAAACTTTATTGGTTACTAATGGCATATAGGCTCCTCTGCTGATACCAATAATCTAAGTTTGAAAATAATTATGGATATTTGCTAGCGGGAGAATTCAGAACGCGTGTTTCACTCTATTCGAGACTAATTAGCTGGATGTATCCGTCTCTCAGTGAGTGACTTCTTTCCAACTCATATTCAAGCCAAGCACACATTGCTTCATATGCCAAAGTGTTACACACTAAGCAATTAGGTTATGATAGTCACTTTTTGATGTACGGGTATGGTTTTGAGTTTTTAGTTTGTAATTTGCCATCGTTGGTTGGCTTACTGTATAACGCCACGGTGTTTAAAGTGATGGGTGCTGGGTTTAAGTTTTAGCTGGGACGACACTCACTAGGAGTTCATGATTCCTAGCTAGCATGAAACGTGCGTCCTGAATTCAACTGGCAGCCTCTATCCACCATTGTTATAAAATTCCTTCAGTTAAAACATATTCGATAATCCTCTAAAGAAAATGACGTATGCTAGTATCTACTCCAAACACAAAGTCAAGTAGCAAGCTGTCACGTAGGTAACTTATGATTTGGAATTGTGGATCAATCATGCAGTCACTAAGTGGTTATGGACTCATGTTGAGTCAGTTTTGACGTGTTCTGACTTTGAAATTGGCTATAAGTGCTCAGTAACTCATTTTTACCTATAGCGGTTATGAATCATCCTGTTCTAACTTATTCATATAGTTGCATGAGAGCTAGAAAAAATACAGGTGATTTGTTATTTGCAGACTGAACCATTGACACATAACAGTGACCAGAGTAAAACAAAGGTAACTGTTTAGTATTTAGCTGTAGACGGTTTCCTGGAGAACTGATGCAACATAGTAATGCATTGTCTTTTAGTGTAAAACTTTAAGGGTGAGACGGAAAGAGAATTTGAACATGAACTAATGACTGGTTGACACTTCCCTTCAAATTACTACGAGATAGGATTACAAACTGACTACAAGTTTATTTTCTTTAAGCCATTTTGTTGGTGTGACAGAACTGTCCGTTAGTGTTCAACACTGTTACTTAGTTACTAATATATCGTTTTGCGTATATCCTTAAACCTGATTACAAGCTTTGTCGTTCATTGATATTTATAATGTAGTCATGTTGTTATGCATTCTAAATTACTGCTTATTTCTTGCGTTTAGCTCATTTTTGATGTACTCTTTCTTTTTTTGACTGACCATCAAGCTTATAGTGGCTTTTACTCACCCTTGACTAGTTATAACAACATCCACCCATCTGGTGTTTCCAAACAAATCACTGAAACACCCTGGATGTTGTTCAGTTTTAACTGAAGGCTAAAAACTTTAAAATATAAATACTGAAAACTATGTTAGCTTATTGTTCCAATCATTTTCTTTATTAGTTCTACTAAATACTTTTATATTTGGAAATTACGCTCACAAAACATTGTCAAACAGTGTAACAAGAAAAACGAAAATGTCATTTACATAAATTGTATACTGACACAATCATTTGATCCTTTTGAAATAACAATGAAATATTTTTTAAATCCTTCTCACCTCTGTTCAAGGGTTGTAAACATTGACAGACGCATCATATGCGACATACACAGCTAAATTGCATTTTTCCGGGTGTCAACTAGATAAATTCGTTAGCATACAAAGTTACATCACATCGTATTCTGCTGCCAATGTTATTTTACACAGATGAGCTAAAGTTAATATTGCCATAATCATTATCATAAATTCTACAAATTTTTGTGGCACAGTTGTAAGAACTATGGACTGCATACTTATAATTATTATTATTACTCCCATTATTGCCACTGATACCGGCAACACTAGTAGTTATATAATGAATAGTGTTATACATTTAAAAGCCGACTTGTATTCACTTGAAGAGAGTACTTTTAGCGTATGTAATTTCTACAGTTCATATTGAACACTAGAAAGCAATAATGAGCATTTCCGACTTTAAAGGTAAATGATATCCAGTCTTACTTTCCGAACACAGAGGGATAATATTGCATCATTTCAAATTAGTTTAGAATGCTTTCTTGAAACCTCCAAGCTACCGATCACTGATTAAGATATATATAATCATTTTCGTTGACTGTCCTAGTGGTTTGATTGATTTTGGATTTGCTTCATACCTATTCATCCTAATTTATAATATGATTGAAATCTTGAGGAGCAATTAAGACCCTTTAAACACCAGGAAGCATAACAGCTGTTTAAGGGTTCTGCTACCAATTTACCGTCCGAAACCAAAATAACTGAATGAATTACAACGAACAGTAGTCAACGAATAGGATGAAGTCGTCACTAACTTACCGAAAAATCACCTCACATTTTATTAACCAAAATCAATTACTGTCAAACAGCAACATTCATTTAGTATATGTAGAATAAATAAAACCACGTCCGTTTTATCGACAATATAATTGTGTGCTGGCTTCAAATGAGCAAGCTGCACTTTCTCCAACTCAACAACCATCAGGCAGTTAACCATATTCTTGAAATAAATTACTATATTTGAGACATTTGCTTTGATGTAGGAAATGAGAAAATTGAAGCGAGCTGATGGCATACACAAATTTAACATACTTAAGGTGAGACGTGAGACATTAAAAGTGTCAACTCATTAAGTGTCATAAGTGGTTGATTTGGGTTCTGACCAAAACCAAAGTGTCTGCAGGGAAGTTAAATGCAGTGTCGCTATACCAAAGTTTGTATTTTGTAAGTATGATACACGGTTTTGATTTGCGAATTTATATCTTGAAGAATATTGATTTAAAAGGCACTTATTGCAGCTGTACTTCATTAGGCGATTACACATAAAACTATTATCTTCCAAGTATTTCTTTAAATGGAAACGATCGTGAAAGTAAGCCAATCTTTTCAGAATTAATTAGTAATCAAAACATACTATGAAAATCAAATCAGCAGAAGTATGTAGATGAATTATTGGACGGAAAACACAGTCAGTCGTGTTATACAACAGCCCAGAGTTAAAGTTTTACATAAAAGTTAGAAACTGGCTGTGCACTGTGTTATTTTAGCAAACTTTGGACGAAGCGCCAACATATATAAGAGAAGGAAAATATATGAAAGAATTCCTTTTGGTTCTCTAAAGAAATGAACTAACCAGAAACTGAACTCATAAACTAAATGTTTCTCATACTTCCAAAATACACTATAATTACGTGAAATAAATTCTATAACTTTTAAAAGTTTTGTTTCTCTCATCTAGTTATTCGCTATTTCTGCCTTTGTTTACTTACTATTCCTTAGATGTATTACTTCTTTCGTGGGACTATTCTTATTTGATTACATTTCCCTCCATAGTTTACTTGAAGTAGTTTCATCTATTTGATTTCAATGATAAGAATGAAGTTTTGGTTAGACTTTACGAAACTGGGTTATAAGTGTATCGTGTGCATCGTATAAGTAGCAAACAAGTCACATAAAGCATTCATTTTGTCTAGCATAAAACTGAAGGTGGCTAAAATGAGAATGACTCCAGTATCTGATGACTATCACAGTCATTTTTTCTGATGAGTGAATAGATATTATGTACATTAAGGCAATCAGTCAACGTAATCGTGGGTGAACGATAACCTCTACTATTTATAGGCCTAAAGTGAATAATCAAGGGACGTCCGTCGAAATGTGTTACATCAGTAAAAATATCACTTGAGAGAAGATAAAATGCTCTTTTATTTTCCCAAACTCAACAATCACAGTGTAATAACCAGTTTCAGAGAGAAACATATGCAAAATATGGTATAACAACCGTATATAATCAATTCTGTCAATACTATATCAATGGAAGAATAATTTACTATCCTTGTAATCATAACTTTTTTCAGCTTAGTCGAAAAAACGGTAAAAATTCAGACATCATATAGGCAAACCATTGACATAAGCCTTTTCATGTAAGTTTACTAAGGTGATTGGAATAAAAATTAGTGATAAATAACAGTTGAGGTTAGTTAAGTGAATATTAAAGGTCATATTTAGCTAACTGAAGGACAGTGATAAAAAAGTCAGTTGGCATTGATATCGGCAAGCATAGAACAGTGAATCAAACGGGATTTTCAATGAGAAGTTGTAGATTACTGACTAAAATTTAAAGCTGCTTCATTGGATAGACAAAAAAACAAAGCCGGAATATACAGACAGCAAACGTTCTAGGAGAAGGGATAAAACATTGATTATCATACACTGAAACTTGCCCAGTATTGCTGGCTTTGAGGAAAAAAATACACCATGGTAACAGTTTAACTCAATAGCAAACTTGCATTACTTTTGCAGTAATATTTACCAAAGCTTTTTTAATATTTCAGAGTACCAATGTACATTTCGTTTTCAAAACAATACTGATTACCTCTTTTTGATCCCTGCAACAAATAAATCCACATATGACTGACCGTAAGCACTATATAATTTCATCCCGACTCTCGCAACATAAAGTACTGTAAACATTGTATTCACATATGTTATTTTCATCAACATAAAATTAGAAATCATTGTCTTCTGGGAAAAGAAATACTTATGGAGGAAAGCAACCTGTTGTTTCTGCGCTAAATGTACACTCATCTTAATCGTAATTCATACTTTAACGCCTCTATTTATCTTCATTTAACTTTCTACGGCTTTCGACAACATTACTTATAGGAAGGCATTTTTATACCATGTTTATCAGGGGAGCTAATTTTCAAACAATTTGCCTCAAGCTGAATAATGGACTCAATTGTTTTTGGTATCAGTGACACCTGCTGAAGTATTAGTGTACAAAGCAAAGGGTTTTAAAGACGCTGAGATTATATTAAAACTTATTTATATAATAGTAGTTATAGTCATGACTATGGTACTATAACATTTTATATCTTGCTGATGATCACTATAAAGTAAAAGTTTCACTATTCATTCAAATTTAAATACAGGAAGCTTTACTAAAACTTCCAGCTGCGTTCACCTTCACAAGGTTCTAGTTTTTCTCCCTCTTCTTTATTTATTCATTTCTAAACCAATGAAGTCTATTTTTCTTATATATGATTCTTTTTCTAGCTCAAAGAATGGTTTTAAATTATCTTCTGTTCATTTTCTGTGTGAGAACTTTTATAATTGTTGATAAGGTATAAGAAATATTACTGTATGTAAAATCTCTGCATTTTGGCAATCTTCAATGGGATTAAAAAGAATAATGGTTCACTTTAGCAAGTCAAATGGTGTTGCGTTTGAAAAATGTCCTTAAAAACCGTAGATTAATGATGTGGACAGGTAGTCATCAACATTGAAGTATGGATTAACACATTTTGTTAGACTCTCATAATGATAATTCGGAAATACAAAGTATTCTGGATGGAATTGTAGATCTCATGATTGCCGTTAGAGGAGTTTCAGAACACACTGTTCGAAGTCACCTACTAAGTTGAAATAGTGCTTAAGTTCGCAGTTTGAGAATCGACTGGGCTAGTTTATACTTCAGCAATCACATTAGCTTAGTTTTATTGTAATTTGCATTAAACACTAGGTCGATTTTCTGAAATAATGCCAATTTTAGTCAAATGAACACTGATGAAAGCAGTCAAGCGGTAAACTTAAGTAATGTCACTAGTTCTTCCCTTAACAATCAACCAGCCTTATTGTATGAATACTGTCATCAGCAATGCCGAACATCTCTTGTTTTAACTTGTCTACTGACAAGTTTAGAACTCGACTTCTCCTTGTAAATATTATTTCTGTGCAACATCTAGGACAATACCATCATCTCTCATTTATTTCACTTGATTAACTGGAACAAATTTGTTTGTTACAACTAAGGTTGTGAATGATGAGACTGACCTCATTTTACTGACTGTCAGTAGTAATTACCTGGTACTTTAAATCAATCCATTACACCAGAATGCATCAATCATTAAACAGTAAACACATTCATTTTTACTGGGACCTCATCCTTGACAAAGTTTTTCTTATTCGAAACAATATTTCCCATCCCACTGTAGTCAAAAAAAGAGTTACTGATAAAGTAATCAGTAAATCAAACTGTCAGTAGAATCTTATAAAGTTTAATGTGCTTAGTCTACAACTATCTAGTCTGAAAGATAATTTAGAGAGTTCTAATCAGTTTGACGTCCATCCTTAAAAAGCAAACTGTAATTTCATCTTCAATCAACTTTTAGAAAGAATATTACCGACTTTTTATGACTTTGGACATAGTCAGGTGATCGGGTAAACAAGTGGAATCAATAATTTGGCAAGAAAGTATTTGGGTTACGCATATTTGATTGTGTAGACTAGCAGATGCTAACACGGTGTGTCACAACAAGAAAAGTAGACTACAAAATTTTGAACTTTGAAAATTTGGGATTTGACTTTTAAATAGGAATACCAGGGTGGACAGGTGAAACGAATGCAAATATGTTCGAGTAGGATTGTGTAGACAGTACCAAAATATTTCTAGTACACTGTTAATGACTATCTGGTGATAAGTTTGGAGCTGGATAGATTAATTCCCTCAGTTTATCGAAGTAAACTGATTTCTGGCATACATTCCAGGACTTGTGATGAAATGTGAGTGTTTGTTTACAAATAAGGCTGATTTACGAGTTTTCCTTTCCACGCCAGACTGATTTAAAAATAAGACTAGGATATTATTTGTTTTGAGTTAAAGCTCACTAACGGTGAACCCTGAAAAGGCAATAAAGTTGTTCGTAGCACCTGAATCTATTTGCTCCTGTTAAAAAACCTGACATACTTTCTATTTGACAGAATACATGCGTAAGTAATGTTACTTTCTTACTAATATTTAGTTGAGTAGTATATTTCATTAAATCGAAACATTCTGTTGAGGCTTAAGTCAAGCAGACTTGACTGAATATTTGTTGTCACTAAATACAGCTGGATAACTGAAAATTCATTCATCTGGAAAATTATGAACAACAATCATACAGTTCCGTGAACATTCCGCACATCTTTCATCTAGTTATAGTTGTAAACTTAATTAATTATCTTTTTTCAGCAGAAATGAAGATGAACATCAAGAGAATATGCACTGTCTTCATCTAAACAAAAGGGTGGTTATGAAAAAAATTGTAGAGATACAACCAATATACAAATGCATGCCATAAACAAGCTGGCTTTTCAAAACGCAAAATGTTATTCAACCACTTATATAAACGTCCTGTGGTTAATACTAACATTTTTACGTCCTAGCTGATTATAAACAGGTTGTCACTAGCTAGCTCAATAAGATTAATTTTGTAATGTAACTTTTATTCGCAACCATCACTTTTACTAATATAAATGACAGATTTCGTGCTTTTAATGACCTTACGGTGTAACACTGATCTACCACTGTCTCTAATCAATCAACTGAAATAAACAATAAGAAAATGTATCATAGAAATACTGTAAGTACACACTGACATCTAAACATATACACACACATCCATATCCTCCTTATAAGAAATACGGATTTTGAGAGTAGAACTTCTGTCATAAACAAAAGAATCTCTTATACAATATATATATGTGTTTGTATAGACATTTTACGGCTTGAGTTGTCAATATATTTTGCTGAAAAAATGTGTGAAGATTAAGAATACAGTGAGTAGACAGTTACAGATCACAAATGAAACCATAAAATTTTAATAACTCCAAGTTAAGAGGTCCTGTTATTGAATTCATAACTTGATTTTTAACGGAGAAATCTGTACATCTAAATTCAACTATCTATAGAGTACCAATCATGGTAAATTCTACACTAATATGTTAGTTGCAGGTTATCAACTTAACTGTCTATTCCTTACTGCTTACCACTGATTGAAGTCTATCGATCTAGGTTTTTACAATGTGACCATTCAGCTTAGTAACGCAACACTGCGGAGTATTGTAATTCAGAACTGGACTGTGACCGACTTATAAAAACTTGATCGACAGACTTCAGTTAGTGCTTAACAGTAAGGAACAGATAGGTGAATTCGGTATCTACTGGTGACCACCTCGCGCAAATAATTCGATCTGATAAGTAGTCAGTAGTAATCTGAATAGCTTACTGGTTTAGTCTGTGAACTCGCCACTGAGTGATGCAAGTTCGACAGACAGAGAGACGAAATAAACGCAGAACCTCCCACACAAATCCATCGGTTCAAGTTACCACAATTCGTAGTAGTATATTAACAACAATTGAATTGAAAAAGAGTGATATCAAAGTCAAAAAGCTACGTGACGGAGTAAAGAATTTTAACACAAAGGTGAGTGCAAATATTCAAGCTTTAGAAAACGTCAAAGGGTGAGCCATTACGATCGAATTTCAGCCATATTGCTAAACATTCTCAACCACTGCTTCTTATCGTCTCGGAGACCCCAACCAGGCAGTCTACATCTTCCCACATGACTCAGACCAACAAATGGAGACTCCATCGTGCAGTGCCACATCTTAGTCTGACCACTCTGAACACTCTATCAACCTAATCCAACTTCCCCTAGCATGGTACGTCTAGGTACCTGGTGACTTGGCATGCACATTACATGTTCAAGTCATCTCAGTCCACCAAGGTTCACAACCTCATAGATAGACTTACCTGTTTTGTCTAGTATCCTTCGTGTAACCTCAAAACGCCTCACACACTAACTGCACCACACGTGAGTAATGCTACGAAAACACCCGTGATCGAAAACCTACAGTAGCTTGATGTCTTCTTTTAACGGCCATGTCTCATAGCCGTATAGCAGTAGCTCGGTATTATAGTTTTTTGAACGATAGTCTGATATCTTGTCGGCGCAATAGATGACTCAAGTTGATAAATGCTAAATAAAATTTCTGTCTCGGAGCTGAGATTTTGTCAGCAACAAACCATTTCGAGCTGATGCAATGCAAGTTGGAATAATTGACAGAACACCATTTTCCTCTTGGATACACATGTACCTTTCTGATGAGTGCCAACAAGCAAGAAACCTAGACTAAAGCTTCCTCCCGACCGAATCCAGTCATCTGACCGTAAAATACTAATTTCTGCTTCACAGATATTGTCTCCCTATTTTAAGAGTAATACGTAATTTTGCAATTTCTTATGTGCTGTTCTCCTACGATAGTTTCTAGAATAATAAACTTTGGTTTTCTACGAGCCAATATTCATTAGTTATATATTTTTCCAAAAGGAAAGCACTTGGTCTTTGTAACTCAGATGGGGCGTTGCAGCTCCCTGTTAAATTTTTAAAAGATTCCTATTCGCTAATTGTGCAATACTGTACTGTTGTCATAAAAGTGAACTTGTTTACCTAACTCTATGAAACAATCTACTCGACTGTTATGTATAGAGAACTGACAGATAATATTGTTGCGACATTATTTTCAGGTAATCAAAATCTATGTCAACTCCTCATTATCTGGTAGTAAGGTGATATAATTTCTTGCATTTAATTCTCCATCTAGAAAACAATAAAGCTAATCGCAATATAAACTGAAGTAATCAACACACTTAGTTGTATTAAGAATGCATAGAACGCGTAAGTATCAAAATAATTTGGAAAACTCCTGCAATACACCTAAATCTTACTGTAAATTAGTAGTAAAACATGTTGTACTGAGAAAATAACTTCTTTTTATCTTGAGAAACGCTGAAGACAACGAATATCTGTTACATGTTGGTGCAGTGCTACAGCTAGTTTCATTTAAGGCTACAAACTGATGTGTATCTCAAAGATCAAGTATTGTGGAAAGAATGAACGTACAGCCTCTACCTGGTTTATGTTACGAAGTACTTAAACAGTATTTCTAACGATAAACATAAGTAGAACCAAAATAACCGGGTATTGGGTAGACACAGGATATTAGGTTGGTTCCACATACGCCGCCAAAGTTACTGACGAACAAAGAATATCAGATATGCTTTATTTTTCGAAGGCAATCAAACTCCTTCAACCTGAACTATTTTTTTGAAAGGAAAATAATGGCAGTTTGTCTGTTATCAACTAAAAAAATATTTCCTGATTCTTCGTAAATTGATTTTACTTCCTACTCACCCTCTGATCAAAAAGGGGTTCCACCAATTTCATTTTAAAAGTATCGTCAGTTTAGCCAACCCATGAATTGCCGCTTATGACTCTCCTTGTGTAATTATCTGCATATTTTTTGCATTTCCTATACATAACTGAGTTGTTTGCTGCATTTTCAACTTTATAGCATTTCACTACACAGTATGGGCTACTGATTTGTGTGTGTAGTTTGAAACCAGTGACACCGATGGATATTAACCGGAGATCAGTAATTTAAACACTAATAAGTCGTTTTGCTTCGTCTCAAGTAGAACACCATTTTTTATCTGAAAATTTGGGTTTCCGTAAAAGAAACTATACTAGAAGTTTTCAATTTATAGTTAGTATAGTTACTCTCATCAAGAACTGAGAGTTTTGTAAGTACATATTTTGGTTTACAGAAAGTTATTCAGTTATCTCTGTTGAAGTTACATTGACGTTTCAGGTGAACGTAAACTATACTGAATGATCAAACCAGATACCAGTCCTAAAATCAACTTTATTTGTAAAAGGTCTATGCTGAAATGCATTTTAAAAGCTTTTCTCCCTCAAACTTCAAAAGTATTATCATACTGTTAGCATTTAATCGAATTCTGCTGTAGTAACTAATGCAACATTTATTGACGTAAAAGGTGGAAGTTTAATGCTATTATCTGCTAAAACAGAGTGTGAGAGCAAAAAACGACCTTCACAGTTAGCAGGAAATACCTCTATTTTGTCTTCATTTTCTTCATAGGTTAATCAACCAATATCCGTTTATGAAAATAAGTGTCTTGGAAACTATAAATTCTGGATAACAAGTGTCTCGTATTTGTTTCACCTTTCTTTAAAATATTAACACCGCACTGAACTACTCACATTCCCTACACCACTGTTATTCATTACCAAATGAGGTTATAGACGTTAGTGACTAACTATTTAACGGGCTTTCTTACACCTATCAGGAAACAAAATTAACACCTCTGTCATTTCCTCATGATCACAGCTACTTAGCTACATGTTGCTGTTGATAATGAAAGTGTAGTCATCCGTTACAAATCTGGCTACAACTTTTTGAGAAACGAATCGTTTATATATCGGTTTGTAGGTATTACCTAACATAACCTAGTTTTCGATCTAAAATCATTTATCGAAAATACTACCTGAAAATGAAACAGTATTGTATCTCACAGTTCACTTATGCAGTCTAAACGTATAAGAGATGACTCTGTGACTGTAATGCTGAGTATTATTAGTCCAACTTTCTGAGTTTGGATGAATTTCTTCTATTTTTTACGCATGCATCACTTATGGATGGTAATAAGGACAAGATAAAAATAAGCATGTATTCATGCTGGTAAACTCCAATTATTCAGCAGGATGTACTATCATAGGACTGTACGATGCACAGTCGTGGTCAGTTGAAAATTTTGCCAGCCCACATCACGCGTATGGAGGTGATGAGAATATGCTATGCATTTAATGCAGAATAAAAACCACCATGTTCTCATGAACTCAACTGTTAGCTGGTGATTTCTTATAAATAATGAGTTATTAACCTGTAATTTGTATTTATATATTTATTTCTCCAACTCATATCATTCCATGATGAATACCCACTTGAAATCAATAGATAAGTCTCTATAAACCTCAGCATCGAATTAACACATTGTTATTTTAATTTTGGCATTCAATACTCACCTGCGGTCACAGAAATCCTTGTACTCTTCTCCCTAACTGAAGTATACATACAGAGAATGGTCTTATAGACAAATAAAAAATCAATATTCATGCTGAAATCTCAATTGGCCGCAGCTACATGTGGGTAATAATGGTAAGAACTTTTAGTATTCCATAGTTTCATTTCTACAGCTAAATTTCGTTCCTTAACAAGTTAGTGAATCAATCAAGCTGATTGTATATATATTCAGTCGTATCATTTTACGGAAGCGACCAATAGTGCTGCTTTCTACGTTTAGTGGCATTACAGCATCATGATATACATCGCTACTTCTTACAAGTCATTTTTTTGATAAAATGCCATAAAAGTGCAAGAAGCGAGTGATGTATTCAGTCTGATATACTGGGGTTATTTAGCTGTTCAACAATGGAAAGGCATCTCTATACTTAAGAAAATAGGTACATTCAACTGTATTTTGAATGTAAAAGCATTTGGATGCGCTTCGCATTCTTCAGATATAATTTTATTGAGTAAACCACAATTAACCAGTTTCATTAATTGAAGCAAATAACTCTAGGTACTGAGTGTAATTTCACTAGCATTAAAACATTGTAAGGAATACGATAAATTATCTGAACTATTTTATATTGCTCAGTGACACTATTTGCTGACATAATTTAATTTACTTTTCTTTGCAATATATTTATACATGTAATAAAGCTTAATGCACATCACTACGTAACTAATTACTTAAACAGGTTTCGAAAGTGATGTGATATTACAATCACCTCATCTACTCATTTTATATCTAAATGTGTACGAAACAACAAGTTTGTGGAACACAGAATCCTTGTGAAAATGACCTCAATTCTAAGAACAGTATAGCGATACATGAACATTTTTCTTAGTTTTACCTCATGCCTTTTCATTGATAGTGCTTTTAAGATAGAATGTCAACAAGCAAGAAGTTTGGGTAACGCAGGACTTTAAACGGATGGATCCGAAACATTCAACACCAAAGTGAAGAAGAGCTTTGGCGATGAGAAATGAAATCATCTAGGAAACATTTGACCACTGATTGGTTTTTGAATGTTGGTTTTTAAGGCAAAAGATCTAAAACCGTCGTAATGAAAATTAATTTGAGTTCATGGAAGCATTTATTTCAATGAAAATTACTTCTCAACTACACCACAGAATGTTTTTTTTTAATTTCAATAAAATCGTTATTTTTAATCATAATCAGCTATTGTGTTTTCAAACTTCAGGCTTGTCGTATCATGAAGTTATTGAATTACTTTGTCATCTGCCAAAAGTAAGTTTAATCGTATCTCTCTTGGTCACTTAGAATATATTTTCAAAACATCTTCTTGAATTTCGGTTGAATTTCAGTGTTATATTATGCATAGGCCTTATCGAAATGGATAAATATTTTAACTCAATAGTTAGTTAGGAGATTATTTACAGACTGCACGTTTGAATTTCTCTCTGCTGGGTAATTTTTCAAATGCTCGACTGTAATATCAGTAGGGCTTCCCTTTTAAAGACTACGCACCCAAGATCACAGATTCGCATCCATGATACAAAAAATTTATCAGCTAACAAATGTACCACTGAACAACGTGAGTTGTTAGGAGTCACTCATGCTTATATGCGTTGGGTACTTTGATCTATCCAAGTCACTTATCCGGATTAGAATAATCTTAAGAATCCTATTCAGTGAGCTGAATTTGTTATTGTTGGTAACAGCACAGATCTGATAACTTCTGCATCTCATTTTAAGGAAACTAATATTCTAAACATCAAGACTATAGTCACTGAGAATGTCTTTGAAGAATTTGAGCAATGATTGGGACCGAATAATCACAAGAATATATTTTAATATAATCCCAGCGTTTTCAGGAAATCTATACGAGATATTCCTGAACCTTTCGCTGTGAAGCCGTAGCTTCTTCGGCAGAGTACACAGATCTATCAACAATAAAATATATGGCAAACTGACATCAAATATTTAGTGAATGTGGGTAATTGGTTAGAGAGGATTTCAGTTCAGTCTGAGTAATTAAGACTTTGTATTACAAGTTCACACTCCTCATTATCAATTGATAACGAATAGGTAAGATAGTCAACGTGTTTTTGTATGCGTTTATGTATGTTGTAGACTTCGTGTTGCCTCTTGTATTCTTATTCATGAACCGTCATTAACTGTCAGTGTTATTGAAGTTTCAATTAAAAAATGACCTCGTAAATGGCTTAATCGGACTGATGTTTACCAAACGGATGACAAGTCAATTTCTTCTTTTCTGTTTATAGCATCTGATGTTGGCGAAATGTGCAGGGTTTCGAAAGTTAATCGTTATTTATGCGAATGAAAACCTTTTCCAATACTTCTACATTCTCAAAGTCAACTGTATCCGCTTTCAGTTGCATGCATAGCTATTGCTGATTGTTTCCCTAAACCTTTTAATTCATCTTGAATCCTTGGTGGATGTTTCGTACATAACTTGTGTTAATTTATCCTAACTTTTACGGGTCTATAACTTTCTCCAACATAAGTAGCTGCGCACTCCAAATATATAATTTTCTCACTTGTGTCATTTGACCCTATAAATTTTCATGCGCTCACTAGGCACAGCAAATCTTTTGAGATGTATATTAAATTTAAAATATAACTCTAGTATCTATGCAATACATGTTACACTAATGTAAAGCTTAACGGAGATAGGCATACCTTCCTAGATGCTGTAGGCCCATTTTGTAGGCAGTCCCAGTCAAGTACCAGGCTTCTATTTTGATTAGTCTATATTTGATTTTCAGTATCCTGAACAGAAACAACCTGTAAGCATCTTGAATAAGGTAACTTTATTTATAGACTGAAGATATATAAATTATTACATGATTTTGTAAATATTTTGTGGAAGGCCAGCGATTGTTGTTGGTTGATTGCTTGGGCTAAATCTGGCATTAGGAACTTCTGTGGCTGATTTAACTCACTGCACAACACTTATATCCTTGTGAAGGACAAACGTCTTTTGGAATGATGGTCCCTTTGTATTCACAAAATAAGTGTGTACAGAATTTTTATACGTCATGGTTTTTCAGAACTTTTTATGACAATGATGGAAGCGAAATAGGAGGCCCTGATGTTACTTGATAGCAGTTCACAACTTAGAAAAGCCAGTAATCAGAATCCATGTCCTGTAGAGTGAACGAAGTTGGATGTCAGAATAGTTAGTCGCTGATAAAATATGACAGTAGTCTAATTGTAACACAAATTTGGAACACTAAGAAAGCAAATTGTTATAAAAGCGAATAGCAAGCTTCTATATTATTTATAGCTGACTGATGCCTGTTGAATAGTTTGTATGTTGTGTAAATGTAACTAACTTTCCTCTCAACTCTGTTTAACTATCAGAAGTCTAACTAATGCACTGATGTACTGAGCTAACCGGCTCAGACTCACAACACAAATCTATCAATAATTGGATAATTACAGCAAACCACTGCTTGCCCTTTCAGGGATATCAAAATAGGTCAGTGTGGTTATTATCACCAGTGACTTTGTGCGATGAAGTAGTTGCTCCCTGTGATTAAACACACTAACATAATGGATGTTGTACATCTAAATGTTGTCTACCCTAACCATGGTCGAGTTTTATCGATACTTTTATTTTCGTTAACTTTCACTATACAATGGAATTTCCAACACATCATTACTTGCTCCCTTAAACGCATGATAGTCTGAAATAAGTATCTTTGTGCGCACAGATCTCTTTATTTTTACCCGTTTTTTAGCACAATGCTATTGATTGAAGCCTTCAAAAATTGATTCACAAGTGAGTGGAGGAAATTTTCAGAAATAGTCTGTGCAAGGGAATAGTTGGATAGAGCACGTGCGATTAACATAGTTGCTTGTGACCTTCAAAGTATGGTTATATCATCACTCTTTCTTTCTGTCTACTGAAAATCATGTGAAACAGCTAGACACTAAAGAATCAATTTTTTAAAGACAAATTTGGTGTCTGGAATACTGTACTATTATTTTTAGATATGCCTGCCATTCATGAAATAACTCTTTGGAAAGGATTTTGGAGGTGAAACTTTCAATCTGAAGAACATGTCTGAACCAAAATAACGGGTTTGTAAATAAACGAAATACCTATTTACTGCACCAGATCATCCCGGAGATAGTTGAGGAGAAACTGCGTGAAAGAAGATTGTTTTTTTCGAAGTAGTTGGATAGTAGCTCATCAGAAAGCAATAGTGACCAGTATAGGAAAATCATTTCCCCTAGAACTTCAGATTATCTCAAAATAGTACACAAACAGTTTTGAAGAAACTAAAAATAAACAATCTTGTAGAGTAAATCACACCATCTTATATTGCGACTTCTCATCAGTTGCAACGAAGTCGATTCCAACAAGAAATCTACCATGGAATATAAAAGTGGGAAACAGGTTGAATTATCTACGTGGCTCTAAGTGTACAAAAAATGATTAAACTGCTCAGAAAGTCAAAAACAGTAAGAATACAAAGATAGCAACTTTTGACCTCTTATTCATAACAATGAATTTTCCAAGAAGCTTGTTAATAGTATACGAAAATCATTCTCAAAGGACAAACTGGAGGAGAAACTATGTGTCGTGGTGCTAATTATTAATAGGAACAAATACTCTTAGATGCTTTTTCTAAATTATTAAAAAGAATACTCTGAGTAACCTAAACTTCCGAATATGTAGAAAAAAACTAGTTTTCATTCGTTTGGCATTCATATAGGCTACAGTACTAAGAAGAATAAATATATATAAAAGTATGAAGGATGCACTGCAACCAAAATCCACTTATTCTAAGCTGGAACGAATCAGTAACAAGGAACTCTAGTTGGCAATGAATCAACCAAGAATCTACCACCCAACAAATATGCAGAAGAAAGTGAAGATGGATTGGATTCGACATTTATTCCAGATACCATGTATATATAATGCGTAATTCTCAGCATTTAATATTTCAGCAGACTCATTTTTGTACTATATTTTTAAACGACATAATTATTGCGCATTAGCTTCCCTTATGGACTAGTGAGTGAAGAGAAAATAAAGCCAATTTTCTGTAGTGGTGGATTATTCAGCTAGTAAAAAATCTGCAATTTCACATGAATATCTCAAGCAGAACAGTGTGCTGAAAATATGCCTGGTTCAAAATATAATCTATTCTTCATTCCAAACTGAGGAGTATATATTTTCATAAACGAATAAACGTGAAATTAAGAACCTATCATAAATTTTTGAAGCATTATAATTTAAGTAATTTCAGAATTAATAAAAAAGACACTTCGTGCAACACAATTAACAGTTGCAGATTTATTTTTGTCAGAAAAAGCATGAAAAAGTAAATAATACGTAAAAAATTTGTTGAATAAAGGTTGATGAAATCTGTTTGTTTAAGCCTTAAATACAGCCTTGTGTACTGTCTAGATCAGAAAGTTGTTTTAGTTCCCATGAAGCTCGATTTTTATAAGAAAAGAATGCAGTCTATTGGATTAGCAGAACAAGAACACTCCAGCAAAGCAGAAAGCAAAACGAAACATAAGAAGTACATATTATTAAACCAGGCGTTCTTAATGAGAAGAAGCGAGTAGTTCAGAATTATAGTAACAGTTTGTTCCTTCAAAACTGATTTGTTCGAACAGCCATATCAGTTATCTTGAGTACCTAACTGTTCGTTACTTTCAAATTGAAGTAGAACGATTAAGGTACAAATGGTTACCGGTGTAGCTACATACAGTTTATTTTCAGTGTTATTTATGCATTCAGTGGTGGTTTCTCCTTCAGGTAGTCCCAGTGGCACTGGATAAATTTACTTTGGTAGTCAAGGTTATTTCCTTTTGAAATGAAAATGATGTGACGCCAAATCCATGAAGGGTTAGTAAGATATTCTTTGGAGATTCATGGGTATTTCATTACCAAAGCACCTAAAGTTTTGCTTAAAGTTTTTGAAGCACTGCCTAATCTCATATTTCAACCGATACCAAATATCACCACATGAGTTTCCAGGGGTTGGTGAACCAAATCTAGGTTAACCACTTGATTTTCATCAATATATTAGAACAGTTGAGTACCGATGATGAGGATGTCTTATAGGGGAAAGTCTGCAATAACATATTCGTAAGTGGTCTGATTATTACTTCCTGCAGCAGTAGTAAAGCGCCAAATTGGGATGCATGTATAAAGAACTATGCACTCACCACACACTATCGTAATTAACCTTATTCAGCTTATTAAGGGTCAGTAATTAGATGGCTGTATGACTTCTTCATGCATTGTAATGGTGACGAGAAGATAAAGTCAGCGGTATTGGATTAAGAGTTTTCGAAAAGTCTCAGAGTTGTTTTCATAGTTATTTATTATCAGTAAATAACTAGTTGAAAACAGAAAACTTCACTTTTTCTCACTTTTTATTTAGTGACAAATATAAAAATTTAATATCTAGTCAGGTCACCTAAAGGCTAAGACAAACACATCAAAATAAGCCCGATTTTTTTCACCTCTGCAAAGTAAAAAAACTTTTATACTTCGAATACTATCCAACATAAACCCTAACATATGCAATAGTTGCACAAATGACATCACTCCTATACTGTAAAAATACCCTTCCTACATTAACAATGAATTCAAGAAAGAATGACAAATCTGTCGTACCATAAAATTTAAGTTTCTAAGCAAACTTATGTAGAATTTAAAACAGTATTTCTATTCTCACTAGAAGACTTGAAAGTTTAGATAGTGGTTGCAGAGTTGATAGAGTTAAAATCAACCTGTAGGGGTAATATTTCTTGGTGATACAACTTACAACACATACTATTATTTCTAGTTTCTTGATTACAAAACTAAAAGTAGTATTTGTAGTATGTTTATGAGCTTAAGCGGTAAAAAGTATGTGGAAATGATTATATCTTTGAAAGAACATTTTGCCTATATATTCAGTGTAATATTCTTATTTATAAATCAGATGACAATTAGCCTAACTGCTAGGACAAATCATTCATCTCTTCAAAAGTGCAAATACACCTACACGTTTTCACTAAGAATTGAAGTTATAACCATTAAATCAAAGTGTGATCAATAATAATTCTTTGTAAAATTTTATATCAAAGAATCTAGACAAACCATCGGCTTAAAGTTCTTAAGAACTAAACCCGATATATGTCTTTAGGTTGATAATAATATTTCTTTGAAAATCTCTTCTTCTTGATTATTTATAGATGCTTCTTTCGGCAGTAACATGATTTTCACACAACTGGTCTAATATTCTCATCTCTGATAACCAGTTCATGATTTTTCTAAGGATTCGATGACCAGCTTTTATTTGATGTTGTTTTGTTATCACCAACTATACTCTGGACTTTTGGCCACTCTATTAGATTTGAATGAGCCATAAACGATAGACTAATTTTAATTCCCTGCTTAAAATATTTTGTGAATAAGTATGATGTAATACAATATGAATGTCTATTGTTTGTAAAAGTAATCCATGTTCTAAAATCCTTCCTGTGATTTGACTAGAAAAATTGTTACTTTATTCATAAACTGTAGGCTGATTCTCCCTCCGGTTGTTGTTTTAATTACGAACTCGAGACTGGCCTGGAGTAATCTGTTACTGTGTAATACTGTCCAGCTGTTCATATTGCACTCTCCTTTACATGAGCTCGTGAATGAAGCCCGAAGGTGGCCTGAATAGCTCAGATGTAACGTTTCTGACAGTAGCACTGGGTAATGCGGGCTGGAATCTCTATAGGGTAGTCAGTTTTTTCTAGGTTGAAAATACCCCTTGCTTACAAGTATCAGAAAGCCCAAAACCTAGGTCAAAGACATATTCCTTTCTGCTGTCAACCAACCATCATAACCATATTCAACTGATGCCAACTTTTGATGATATATTTATGCAAATGTTTAGGATTTACAACGCAGTAAATAGGCGAATGTATTCGATAACTGTGGAATAAAATGGACATAAGCAGCTAATTGCGGACAAAATTCTACATGGGGGGAACAGAAATCATTGTCATTTCCCTGAGTCTTCTGCATGGGTTACTCTGCTTTCTTAAGTGGCTGAAAAATGTAACGAACATGTGTGTTTAGTGTGACAACTGCATCTATTGAAATTGAACTTTGTATGAATTTGTGCGACTATAAGTCTTATCGTGTTTACAGTTTGTCAGTTTTTCGGGATGGGTTGAATCCATCTCATGCTATGCTTCATCCCTCTATGATTTCTTAGAAACTTTTCATTCCATTTAATGTGGGGAAATAAATCTATGATGAGTTTATCAAAAGGTAAAGTTCTTTCTAAACTTCATCAACACTGCCATGGCTATGGTGTTCTAAGCTTCATCACATCAAGCAGATATTGAGAAACTAAGGTGGAAAATTCTTGATGTTTGTGTTTTGAACCCAAAGATAGCAGGACGTCTGTTTATACTTCGCGGTTTCAGCGTTTTTTTTTTGAAAATAATTAGATTGTGAATCCTTCCCGGGTACCAAGAAGCTCTGAAGTGTGTTTGTTTTTATGGAGAACACTACGATATTCCATTTATGTACCATCCTTCTGATCTCATACGATGTGTGATTCCTTTGTGGGTTGACAACTGTTATAACCCATCATTTTGAAGTACTTTTTTAGTCACATTTGGCATCATTTCTAGTTTTGTGGATGATGTTTATTAGATGATAACTAATTAATTTTAACACTTTGGTTCCACTTTTTAACTAACTTCCTTCATTTTAACTGATTAACAAAGTATTACCTATTTTTCCAGATTAGAGACTGATTGGTTGTCAAGACCTGAATTTTAAATATTTGTTCAAATATATCCCCATCCTGAAAACAGTCACGTTCAACGCCTTTTTATATTTCAGACTAACTAGAAAATAAAGAGAAAGTACATCTCCTGTATCCCCTATTTCTATTTCACTGTGGTGGATAACTATTTCTTACATTTATATCGAAATAATTCTATAAGCTGAACATCTAAAGCATTTATGTGGTCGTCGAACTATCACAGCTGAATCTAGAGATGTAAAAGTGCCGTCCATTTGTGAAAAGAAATCCTCCAATATTCATTACAGATATCAGTAATAAAAATTATCATTGATGATTTTCGAAATGCTATTTCTCATATATCATCGACAACTTTTGACCTTGGTATTGATATTTACTTTAAAATATAGACGACACTAAATTAGCGGCTAACCAATATATTATAAAGTTTTGAAAATGTGGTCTTAATCCATTAATGAAACTTCAAATGCATAACAAGGTTGGATGTTTGCTAGGATATAATAATTAAAAAATCCTTCAGAGACAAAATTAAAATCAAACAAAAGCACGCTGTTATCTTATGATGCTGTTTAGTTTTGATGGTATTTTTGTGATAAACAGAGAGGTTAAATAGTTGTAAAGTGATTCGAGATGAATTTAAGATTAATTCAGGACAATATGTCATTCTCTCGAGTTGACTGTAATAAAATAGTTGCCGTTTTTCCGTAGTTTACATTAGTAGTCAGTTGTATTAGTTGTGTTGTCTCTTCTTCCTTCCACTCATCCAGTTTTGCCCATAGTAGTTTTTTCAGCATGTAGAAAACCTAAATTGAAAGGTTGTCGTCTGGGAACAACATTCACACGACGGTGATGCATCAGTTGAGAGTAGCCGATTTCATCCTGTTCAGACCTACTTCAGTCTGATTCCAAACTATTTCAGCGATTACTTTCAAACACGTATTAATTATTGTGTACAAACTCTAGTAGTCGCTTTCTTGCATAGTTGCTTTCACGATCTTTTATCATATTTTATTCGCGATGATGATCAGTCAACGAACACCTAACGCGAATTATCCAACTAGTGCGACCAAAACATGCGTCAATAATTCCATACATAAAAAGCTTCAATTTTCAAATAGTACTTTCAGCTGTCAAACTGAAAACAATGTAAGATATTCAATACCTTGTTTATTTTCCTTTCTCCTTTCAGGATACAACACAGTAAAAGCATTGACAGAAGCAGAATATGCAAACTTAATATTGATGAGGATGCATGAAACTTTGTCTAGAGTGAGAGACAGTTGTACCGCTTTTACAAGCTTTTATCTAAATAAAGACCAGTACTGTGTACTTCATGTTCTCTGTTCAGTCTGTCTGTGTTCTTTAACAGACCATCTGTCTGGAAACTCTAAAGGCTTCTATAACTACATATTTTTCAATGTTGGACTGAAAAGTAGTTGCGAAACTGCTTTGATTGTCTCTTCTTAATTCATACATGGACTGATGACAAAAGCCATTAAGCAAAACAAATAAAAACATAGTGAAGTATCTTTTTCCTTTTCAAGTTCATTGGTTTATCGTCATGAATAGATTAGGAGCTATTGGTAGCTGGTTATTATTTTGTTCATCTAATCATTTACCATGAAAAGATTAAACATGCTACATCAATTCAAAGTCATATGAAATTATTGAGGCTTGTTTCTAGCAAACACCCAGTATAAACTTTTATGCATACTCTGCATGAGTTACCTAGATTATGGATAACTGAAGATGGTTCTTATCAAAGGAAAAAACATCACACTCATAACACTGACTAACATACCGTTAGTCAGAATAAAGGTGATTAGCTAGAAATTTCTGCTTACCTCGCCTATTTAACTAGTTCACTGGTTACTAGCCGGTCCTAAGCCCGGATAAAGGGGGAATGTTGAGCATAGGGCTAGCAGCCCTACCCCGGAAAACCAGTCCAACTGCTAAAGAAACTTCAAAACACAAAAAAAAATATAAGAAACAAAAACAAACCTATTCCTCACTGGAATGGGAGAGACGAAATGATGCCGGTTGATGGAAGCCTTGGAGAAGCCAATAGGTCAATGTGTTTTCTCTCCATGAAAGCGAAAGCAAGAATGAGTAAGTGGAGTGTCCGCACCATGTATGAACCTACAAAGGCTGCCCAGATTGCAAATGAGATGAGTAAGTATGGCATAGGAGTGCTAGGGATCTGCAATGAATAAGCAGATGGAATGGAATTTTACTCTACAAGCTGTCAACTGGAGAGTCAATAAACTACTCAGATATTGTCACCCAAACGACAACCACGAGCACACTGAGTTCCGGAATGACTATCATGATGTCCCCAACAGCATCGAAGGCTCTCTCTTATGCAGCGAGAACCAGTCTCCTCCTGCAGGGTAATGACAGCAGAATGGATTCAACTCAAAAGGAAGGAAGGTCACAATCATACAATGCTACGCTACACTACTCACCTACAAATAATGCAGATGAAGAGAAGAAAGAGGAATTCTACAGACAACTGCAATCAGTACCGGACAAGACTCGAGTTATTGTTATCAAAATTCTAATGGGTGACATGAATGCCAAACTGGGAGGGGACAACATAAGAAGAGAACTAACCATGGATCGAGAAGCACTCGGTGGAATAATGAATGAGAATGGGGAACTGTTTGCAGACTTCTAGGCATTTAATGATTTGGTGATTTGAAGCAGTGTGTACAAATACAAGGATAGTCACATAGTGACATGGATTTGATTTCACTGGATGGACACAATCAAATTGACTTGATCTCAATGTAAAGAAGGTGGAGACGCAGCCTACTGGACACATAATCAGGAAGGAGAGCAGATGCAGGTTCAGACTACCATCTAGTACAAGGGAACTACTTTCAAAATCAAGTTGAAAGCCTTCAAAGAAGTTTCTGATAGGGCACAGTTCAAGGTGAAGATCCAGAACGGAAAGTGAAGGACGGAACTTCAAAGGACATCACGTCGTTAGTCATGAGGAAATAATGGGAGGCATTAAACGATATCTCCGAGGAAATCCGAGTGGAAGAACACTGGACGTCTGCGAATACGAAGTGAAAGGAGGCCTGCCTAACCGTGTTAAGAAGGAAGAAGAGAAGGCAAGAAAAGGAATGGATCCCGCTGGACACATGGAAGCTGATAGAGGAAAGGAAGATGGTGAAGCAGAAGATAAACCAATGCAATGCAAGGATGAACAACGAAGAGAAGAACTGACCACAACCTATAACATACTACACTGGACAAAGACGTAGGGAGGTGTGAGTGAAAAGACAAAAAAACATCTACGACACATTGGTAAGTGAAGCAGAACAGGCTGCTGGGAGGAGAGAACTGACAACACTATCAAATAATGGAGTTACTATCTGGAGAGAGATCAACGCAGATGAAACCAATGAAAGATGATGAAGTAAACCTAGTTACCAAAAAGGAAACATTGAGCTGACCACTTCAAAAAGCTCTTGAATCGACCACCACCTGCAACTGGTCCAGAAATACCTCCAGCAACCGCAGAACTACCAGTGAACATATGTCTTCCGACAAATGCAGAAGTCGTGAACGCCATAAAGTTGCTGAATTCCGGGGAAGCCATAGGACCAGATAGAATTACTCCAGAAGCACTGAAAACAGATACAGAGACAACAACAGACATGCTCACACCACCATTGCAAAAGGTTTGGAAGGAAGGAAGGAAAGTTGCCTTCCGAGTGATTGGAAGGAGGGCTACCATGTCAAACTCCTAGAACAGGGGCACCTAAATCTTCACAAGAACTGATGCGGAATCATACTCCTGTTAACAACAAACAAAATATTAAGCCGGATCATCCTGGAGAGGCTAAACAATGTGTTGCATTCTTAATTACCACGGGAACAGACTGGTTGGTTGGCTTCAGGAAGAACAAATCATGTGGGGATAAAATTGCAGTGCTACACTACGCATCATCATTGAACAGAGTATAGAATGGCAGTCAACTCAACTCTACCTCAACTTCATCGATTTCAAAGAGACCTTCGACAGCGTCGACCGAGAAGAAATCTGCCAGGCAGTTGCTTCAACACTACGGTTTCAGTGCCACTAATCTTCATCAACCTCATTCAACACCTATGTGGAATTGCCCACATGCCAAATGATCCACAATGGAAAGTTCAGTGACGCGTTTGAAGTGAAGACAGGAGTATGACAAGGCTGCCTACTGTCACCGATGATCTTCCTGATTGTGGTGGACTGGATCATGCAGCAAACAGTGAGGAGCAAAAAAAGGGGCATATGCCGGCTGGACCGGGGAAAAGAGCCTAGAAGATTTGGATTTCGCCGATGACTTATATCTAGTGTCCTGTCGCCAAAACTCGAAGATCTACAGTCGAAAACCAACAAGTTGATAGAAGAAATAACGAAAACGGGACTTCAACTGAATGTAGGGAAAACAGAGGTGATGAAGATACCCAGTGAACATCAGCATGAACAAGTACCAATCACCATGAACGGGAGAAACTTAAGGGAAGTTATCTCTTTCATCTACCCAGGGCAGCACCGTTTCAACTAAAGTTGGCGGCATAGACGAGGATGTCAAAGCCAGGATCGGAAAGACAGCAAAACAGACCTTTAATAACCTGAAATCAGTGTGGAGATCTGCTGCACTTCACTCAGCATAAGGCGTGGAAAAGATTCAGAATTTCAACACTAATGTTAGTCAAGTCAGTGCTTCTATGTGATGGTTGAGGGACTTGGCGCGTTGCAAAAAGCATTTCTAACAAACTACAGACATTCATCAACAGCTTTCACCTACGCTTACTCGATAATGAAGATCAGATGGCCAGGATAATAAGAATAAGCAACAAGGAATTCTGGCAACGAACCGACCAAGAACCTATTGCTCTGCAAATATACAGAAGGGAGTGGAAACAGGTTGGATTGGGCACACACTGAGAAGACCGATTCGGCAATTTCACGCTCCAGGCCTCCCAGTGGAATCCAAATGGGATGCGACGAGTTGGACGTCCGAGGGTGATATGGAAGAGATTGTGTGAAGAAGAAATGAAAGTTTGTGGGCAGTGATGGAGCCAGGTTCAAAAGACTGCAGAGAAAAGAGTGAAATGATGACGTGCTACTGAAGCCCTATGTTCCATTAGGAACTTAAATGACAAATAATAATAATAATAACTTCTGCTAATTATGAACTAAGTTAATTATTCAAAAGCAATTGTCATGAGTTCACAAGAATTATTTTAGGGCTTCTTAGAACTGATAGGCAAGGCGTAGTTACATGTATGAATCCATATCACCGTAAAATGCAATCACAAATGTTATATGCGAGGAAACACTTTCACGAATAGGCACAAATACAATTTAACACAGTACGTTGTCCAGCTGTAGAGGAATTTTTATCGCCAACCAAGACTTTATTCATAGTCGAAATGACTTCATGGTAGCATCTTTGATTTCTTAAAAAAGCGGCATGATTTAATGCGTTAGGATAATCACTTGTTCCACTGAGACAGCCAATAATTCTTGCTTTTAAGTACCAGTAATCATGGAACTTCAATCCAGGTTTCTCACTAGAACACCAATAGGAACCTCATGGTAATACAAAGCAGTGCAATGTTGAGTCACTAGGTGACCACACTGTAAGTGCCGATACATGAAAATACAATATATAACATTTTTTACTATTACTTGATCGAATAATTAGTTAGAACTTGGTTTCACTTGACACATCTGTTTACATTGTAATAGACAAATAATTTAAGAAAAGATTTTATTTGAAATGAAACCAGACTTTTTGAATGTAAAGCTGTCATGAACGGATAAAGAAAGTACTTGTAAAGCATGATTCAGCATATCCAAGTGCCCTATGGAACTTCCAAACACTGGAAGTTTCTTACGTTTAAATGTTTCTTTGCTGAAATTATTAACAACCTGAAAAAAGAACTTATTTGAATGGCCCGGTCACAGATTCATGTGTTAATACGACATTACGTTATCCTGTATACCACTGAGTTGACAGTAACCCTTTCAAAGTTACAGTCTGTTAGCGTATACCCAGTACATAGTTTATTTTCTCACAGCTGAGGGTAAAATAAACTACAATCACTGTAATTACACATGATAGCCGTGGTTTCGCAGCCTTATTATTGATACTAGGTGATGTTGAAAGTCTTGCAGCTCAGTAGGTAAAGCACTATGCTGGTACCCTGGAGATCACTGGTTCGAATCTTGCTGCGACCTGTGTTTTTATTTCTTCCTCAATTATCATCCAGTATCAGTGATGCAAGTCTGCCAAACCATAACTACCTCAAGCAGTCACAGTGGTGGTAGTTTATTTCGCTCCCAGTCAAAAGAAAACAAAATTATGTACCACGTATACCCTCATATGACCAATATGACGCCCTCCCTTTCAAATTCAGTTCCATTTGGATTGGGATGAGAAGATCTAACTAAGCAGCCATTGTAAATACGATACACGAACAGTTGCGAATTAAGAATTAACAAAGCAGCTATAACAAAGCCCTTTTTGAAGTGAAAGTAGCATCTGGTTTGCAGATGGGCATTGTAACCTAGTTGGTACAGAGCCGAATTGGTAACTCGGAGGTTTCCGGTTTTAATCCTGCAACATACCAGATTGCCATATCACCTTCATTTATTACTCATCACCCTTAAACTGCTTTTGGAGTGCAGTCCAGCGCTGATCTGCGTAAAAAAAATTAAGAATCAATTCCTACGCAGACTAGTAAAGAGTATGTACGTTGTATGGTAGGCTATTCTATCCAGAGTGAATAACCGCCTCCTGATTGATCAATATCAACACCCTAAAGGGAAAAAATCCGTAAAAATATATCAAAAATGTTACATATTAGCTAAAAAAAGACTTTTACTACTGTATTGCTAAGGCCTCTTAAACTACTTTATTAAATTGAAATCATTACGACGTAGAAACGTTTCAATGCATATAAAAAGCGACACTATACACTTCCCGCTGACACCCAGCACAGTGTCGTATTGTTTGCTTAAAAATTTCTTTCCTGATAAATAAAAATAAGTTGATGAACAACATGTAGCTGAAAAGTACAGAAGATCGAATCTTCCTTAATAGTACTTTTTAGTCAAATAAGCACTTAAATGGAATTAAAAATGCATAGTATATCATAAGACCTTCGAGTGAGTAGTTAACTATAATATTACTCATAAATAACATATAAGGATTTTCTTAAAGTATAAACATCCGTTTCACTTAGTAAAATGACATGATCGTGGAAGTTCTGCCATGTTACGTTTGTATTCTGAACATTGTCTACGCTGCTATTCAAATTTATCTGGCTTATTCAGTGGATAATCTTTGGATCGAAAACATCGTTTAATTTTGACTTCAAGAATAAATGTTATGCAAAATTCATGCAGTATGATACATCTTTTTGAATTGAAGTTTTAATGAACAAACTGTCTTGGCGCTTACTCTTAAAATAGCATCCTGAATTTACTGTAAACAACATAATGAAAGAGAACATCGAATATGCGAACGTGTTAGTATAAATCTTCCTAATATTACTCAACATCGAAACTATACGAAAGGGAATTTAAGAACCCGAAGTGTTTAGCAAAAAGGGCAAAGCTGAGCAATTTTTCCGCTTTATTCAGTCTCATTTGTTCTACAAAACAGTGCAGCATTCTATGTCGTTAGTACGCATAAATGTTAACTTCATCGTAAATTAATTCTCCTTGTCATAGTCTCAAAGATCGCCGATCTTGAATTAAATCTCTAGTACAGTATGCTGGAACTTGTGATTCTTAATGAACTAGAATGAAATAGTTATCCAACTCTTTCTGGGTTTTTTTCTGCAGTTCTTATTAAAACCCCACTCCAAATTCATAATCTGTTCAAAAATGCACTTTTCTGAAGAGCGTATTTACATTCTTATATAACTTGGCCCGTAATAGGTAATTTACAACCACGTGCATGAAAATAAACTGTATTGACTGCCTTTGTTAAGCATTCCTGTTAATAAGTTAATGATATTAACGAACGGTTGAATTACACATACTGCCAAGTACGTCAAATCACAATGTGTGTAAAGATTGTAAAATGTTCACATCATACTGAAGCTTTGTAAGATATAAAGTAAGAGATTTATGAAATATCCTACTGCGCAGATTACCTGCACAAGTTCAAAAAACTCTGAAAACACATGGTTTTCATCTTTAATTTACTGAATAGTTTCAATAGCAATAAAACAGTTAAGTCTACTTTCCGAATTTTAGCGAAAACATGTTATTAATGATAGAATTACTTTCCTTCGCTGGGTAAGATATTTTACTTTGCAATATCATGGATTCATGTAACCAAAGAAGAGAATTCAAAGATACGCTGAAACTAAATCAAAAGTATTTTGGGACTGCTGAAAAATATGGGTCATTGGTAGCTATCTGCGCTTATATGTGGATTTCACTAGACAAATGAGAGTGATTTCAAACCAAAACTGTCATTTATATTGTTTAGTTATGAGATGATGAGTCTTTTATACGAATAAATTCAGCTAATAAAGCCGAAATGTTAAGATTCACTGAATCTGGTTAGCTGAATTGAAAACCAGTCACTTTACATAAGTTATACCTGTCACTCCAAATCATCTAACTGGATTCAATGGTCCAAACGCCATGGTTCTGTAAGCTAATTCTTCCTACATACACCAGCAAAGACCTCAGTCAAAAACAATTGAAACAGTCGTTTGATATTTAAATCATTTTGATCTGCTTAGTGAAATCTATAGATCGGTGAGAGCAGTTTCTAACTATTCATGTTGTTCAGTAGTATATTAGGAATGCTCTGACTGTCATTAAGGCCGAGCTCAGGACCATTGTACTTGGACTCCTTATTACTGTCCCGACTAAATCATAACGATCAAATGAAGGGTGTAAAGTGCCCAACAATATATCATGCTTTTGATTGCGACAATATTATGTGAACTTTTCATTTTACTATGGACTTTGTAGGAGGATTGTAAACCAATTTACTAAAATGTATGTTTTACACCAACTGCACCATCACTAACTCAAATCTGTATCAAGTGACCTTCGTTTTGGTTTCGGATCTGTCCGGTTATCTATTTTGTCTTCCACTGTTTTATCTTTACTACTGAAGAGAAGTCCAAAGTAGCAGCGGAAACAACTTACTGGATATTTACAATCGAAAAGGATAAAAATAACAAACCTAACAATGAGATTTCATCTCATATATGCTCATTCTGAGCATCCTAATGTTCATTTTCCTCTATTCTGTATATTTATGTTCCATGTCCTTTCTTATAGCTACATTGATCGTTACCACTTCTTTTTTCTTCAGATGCTGCCCTACATACTACTGATATACTTTCCGATAAGTAACATTCACCACGCTTACTAATAATTAGTTTAATTTTGACCATCTGCCAACCAGACGTCTGACTTATTTGTGTAGATACTGATCAATTTAAGCATTTTAAACATGATTTAGTAGAAGAGAAATTGATCCTTATTACGCATGTTCTTACATTTCGCGATGTTGATTAACAGCAGTGAATTTTTTACTTTCCACAGGCATACAGGTTTCCTCTCCTCTTAATACCTTGATATTATTCATGATGAAATCATGTTCATTTTAAGTGTTGAGTGGGATCTAAATAATGCAATATGTTCTATGTAAGCCTAGCCAGCTGGAGACATCGATATCCAAATTACCTTCGATCAACAATCGTATACGTCGCCAAGCGGAAAAATTAGAAATTTTTAATGAAAATTAATACTTACAAAACAGTGAGTGACTTTCAGGGTTCAGTAGCCTAAGAAATGACGCCTCAATCTTTGAAGCAACGAATGTTTTAAAATATTCTTCATCCTAAAATAGACTATTAACCAATATTTAGAATAGTTAAGAAAATTTCCTTCCATTTCTTTAACAGATGTTCTGATTCATGTAACGATACAGGTTTTTGTTTCGATCTTAGTCATTACCTTATTATTTGAATTATTCTTCCATGAAGCAATATTTCTTCCACCTCTTTCTTTTTATTTATCAGCATAAAGCTTTAAACTCCACTTTTTCAACTAGCAGTCGCCAGAAGGCTGTATTTGTAATCAACAACAAACCTGCAACTGACCATCAAGTTTAAAATAACATTTATCGATCTCTAGTTAGATATATTTTTCGTAACAAATTGGCCTACTCACCATATGGAACAACAGCTTGTTGAGCGCTGAAGTCTCATTAATGACTGTAGGAATGTTCTTAACTGGATGAGCTACGGACAGAATTAACTATCAGCTGGCGTTTAATTCTGGTGTTTTTTGAAATTGCTTAGTGTTTTAAACAAACTGCTATCAAATAATAGCACAAGGCTTAGGCATTCTACCTGTTATCCCTCATTTCTGCTTTATTCATGAGCTAGATTAATATGTTAACAGTATTATATTTCATGTTTGCTTATAAGATTCGACCTTGTTGATTATTTGTATTTCTTATGTATAGTAAATAAGTGCTTCGTCCAAATGAATGACTGCTTTAAAATAAAAGCAAAGTTTGTTTGTAAGAAAATTATCCACAGTCAGATCATGTTACCGTTAAGACAGTTTAGTTATACTATGAAATGTCAGCTATTGGCTATCAGGTTAGTTTCATTTTGGTTTTAACTAATGGATTCACATGCGCTTATGAATTGATTATACTAATGTATAGCCTTGAAATTTTCCATTGCAACACTACAAGAACAGATGTAGGAGTAAATTTTTAGATGAAATTACACCTGTTTAATCAACTTTATCCGCACATGACTGAAATTCCTAAAGGTTAAGTGGGTGTAAAATGTTAACTTAGTGGCTCAGATTTTTTTCCTTCAGTGTAATCAAAACCTGTGTCAATCCATGAATTGAAGTGTCAATTGAAGTTTTTCATATAGTAGTAAAAAGGTAATATACTTATGCACTTTTTACCTGGCGGGAGATAATTGGCAGGAAACCTTGAATCTAGGTCTCGTGCTTGGTGGCACTTATCAATAAGGCATTTCTGCAAACATTGAGGAATCGGTGACCCTTCAAAGATTCAAACTTGCAACATCCAGTGCAGTATTCAAAAAACTTATAACCGGCCTTTTGGGTAACAAATGATCTGCTATAGAACTAGGTGACAAATATTAATGTGTACCTACCAGTTTTGCTGCTCTTGTGGAGCAAGTTACATCAGCCGTAACCAGAGACTGTTTTCAATACATAGATGAGAACGTCTTCCAGCCTGGTTTTATAAGGGTGAAAGGAAGTACGCTAGAAATTCTATCCTTGAAAACTTAATTGATTCCAGCCATCCAACCTACCTGAGTAATGACTTTATAATTGTCTATAGAATTCCCTTAAACATCTCACGTTCTCGATGCCTTTAGCTTCTAAAAACAGTAGAGGCTTTGGCTATCCGTGGCCTGGCCCTTTTGTTCTAAATTAGTACGCATAGTCATTATTTCCACCTCGCCCTTAAATTAATTTGGTCTTGGCTTGTTTCGTTTCATTTTTTTGTTTTTTAAACTTTCTATTTGTTAGCCTAATCGCTGAACTCTTATAGAGTCATTATGATTTTATGTTTATATACGATAATCTCCTGCGTACCTTCATTCACTCTTTCCCATCACTGAAACTTTTAACAAAACACTTTTAATTTAATTTGCTGGTTTGTGGGGATTTGATGATTTTTCAGCTTGGTATTCATCGTAGACCGACATCAGTCGAAGGAACATTGGAAACCTTAGAGTACTGCACATCTGTCTTGTCCTAGTATGGGACTTCTCAGCAGTACGCACCCATAACCACTCCATGGACAGAACCCAGGACCTCCAGGCTCTGTGGCCAGCACGTTATCATTGAGCCATTGAGTCGGGATCCAATGGTCCATATTTTTAACTTCTGTCTGTTCATGACATAGGGCAAACACCATCAATGTTATCGCTGAGTATTTGTCCTCACAGTCAGCAGGCTGGTTTCACCAGTCACGACTTCTCATTGGAACTTCAGGAATCACCTTTTGAAGCCAGTCACCGATGAGTACTCCATCAATTTTATTAAGGGGTTTATGGGAAGTTAGTGATTTTTCAATTTGATATTCATCATAGATTGACAAGAAGTGACCGTAGGTAGGGTCATGGGTGAACACTGCTGAGGAGTCTCATAGTAGGACGAAACAGCTGTCCAGTGCTCCCAGGTTTCCAGCGTTACTCCAACTGGTGTCAGTCCATGATAAATATCAACTTGAAATTTTTTAATTTATCCCAATTAACTTGTTTCATGCATCTTACCAATTCCTTGATTGTTTATCAACTCTACCATATTTTCACCCCTTTGTTAATTATATGCACCTTATAAACGACTTTTAGCCTGGCGACTACACTACAAAACAACCAATAGAATTCAGCCAGCACTTAGGACCAGATACCGTAAAGTTGTTTACTGTTTGAAGACGGTCAACCAAAGTATTGATGAAAACTACGTAAAAATGGATGGATATAATCTTCTTAAATACATACACAGCATGACATATCCAAAATGACATACCGGGTTGACTTTCAGCACTTAAGATTTATAATTTAGCTTTACATTAATGAACCTGCAGTTCCGTTGATCGCTTTTTTCCGTTCCAGTAAATTCCTATTCTTACGGAGTCACTGTCATATTTTGTCTCTTGGTATCTAATTTCACTTACAACTGAGTTCAGTAGTATTGATTAGTGAATTTGCTACTACTTAATTCCAGGATCATATGGTATATTTCATGTTGACTAGGGTAGCTCATACAGAATCACAGGTGCTAAGAAAACGGTTTTACAATACTTCCTAGTTTCAAAATATAATCTACTTCACAGTATCCTCATCATAATCCCATTCATAAGGCTATATCAATAAAATTATGTGATTTGATAGTAAAATATTAGTGTTTTCAAGCATATATAATAATGAAATGCAGGTTATCTTTTGACTGGGCTAAAAATGTGCTTTATTTCACAGATCCACAGCATACAATTTTACCTCAGATTATTTTAAGCACTTTTCACTTTAAAGATGATGTTTGATGAATAGGGTTAAAACCATAGGGTTTTTATCGCTTTCTTTTAGCCTACATTTTGGAATATAAAGAACTGGAATAGATTGTGCTATTCATTGAATGTTTCATCTTTCTTCTAGTATTATTGTCTCCAAATTGTTGTGCATCTCTCTAAAATTATTTTAAACAGTTACTGTGATCCTAGGTATTTTGATGTACGCTATACTTCCAAGTTAAACTGTGGTAGATTACAATCCTGTTCTATTCTGGACAATAAATTATGTCCAGTAAATAAAACTGTTTCGTTATGTGACACAACTAGTAAATGAAGCGACATCAGACCATACTTTTTTACTCCCCATCTGTCATCAGATGGACATACTTCATTTGCTTCAAGTGACTAAAGTGATTTCAGTTATCTAACCTGAATGTTAACGCAGTTGATAACATCTCTTCATTGGTAAATTATCGAGAATCTGAGTAACTCCATCTCATATAACTTAGTGTAGTTATTAGTTCTCACTTCATTTTTACAACTCACATCAAAGAAAAGAAAAGATGGAGTATCTTATATGGACGGTGACAAGTTTGACCTCAACTGAATTCAATCTTACAGTACTCATCTGTCATATGTCATTCTGCGAAGCACTAAAGTGTATCAGTCAGAAAACAGTCTAACTATTTATTTATCCCTTTGGTGTAATATTTACGAAAGGCAAAATAAATGTAACTTCACAATGTTTCATTCACCTTTAATACTAAACTAGCCTGATTTTTTTCAGTTTTCTGAGACGCTATTTTCAGCTATTTTCTAAGTTGTTGCACATTGGCCTTGAAGAAAAATCTGTGTAATTGATAAGCAGAATGCAAGTAGACAATGAATTCTTATGAAGGCTTTCTGTACGGGTATTGCTTTCGAATTATTTCTCGTTGAATCTTAGTGTTGGCAAGAAAACGTTTTCATATTGAGTTTTATTCATTATTATTATATCATCATTACCGAAACCCCTAAGAAAAATTTGGAGACTTAGTAATTAGATACCATAACATTTTTTGAATACTGGTGGGCCATAAAAACTTTCCTTATTGACGATGGATGGTAGCTAACAGTGGAATCAAGGATGCGCGTTTCGTTTTGTTTGGGACTTTAGCTGTATGTATCTGTCTTCTAGTGAGCGATGTTGTTCCCATTGTGTCTCAAACACAGGCGTATCGTTAAAAGAGCCAGAGCATTATCTACTAGGCTACTGAGTCACGACGGCCGCTCCTGGCACGATGAGTATAGTATAGATTTCGATATTATAGTTTCCACTGCCAGCCACTACCGATCATCAATATCAAAGCTGAAAATACTGGCAATATAGAGGTGTCCGCACAGGAGTCCATGTGCCAGTTATGACCAATCAATTCGGTGCAATCAGTGACGAAGAGCCATAAAACTCTATTGCTTATACTTTTCAGTATTAAAGCACTTAAGCAACGGAAGGACTAGTCACAGGAGGGTAACCAATTTCTAAGTCCAAGCTGAAATCCATCAATCATTGTGCAGTGTGGTCACTAAAGTAGATGACTTGACATCAAATTCACTTTGACAAAGTGAAACTGGTTAGCATTCAATATAGGTAGTCCAGAGAGAATTGTACCAACTAGGCAGAGCAAAGTTTTTAGCCAAACGTCTAAAATTAACACCTACCATTTCAGTCACACTATTGAATTGCATCGATGAGATAAATGTCTGCTTTTAATCTACTAAAATCAGTCTAGTCCACTCAATTTACTGTCTACTATCAAAATTTGTTTAGTTCTTTAGAGTATTTTCAAGATTTGTATGCTAGTAAATACGATGTCATATGTGATTACCAGATTTCTTATTTATTACGCTTCTGAAATCAATTAGACCGAACATTGAAGGGATCTATTCCACCCTTTAGAACCATATTCACATTACTATATGTGCTCTATCCTCTCTAGTATTCGCTAGATCAATATGTATTAGCAAATAAACCACTTGTTCTACTCTTATGTACACTGTTGTATTATAGTCTTTCTATCCATCAAAAAATCCTAAACACAGGTTTCCATAGCGACTAATTGTCAGTACTACAGCTGACTAATTCTTATGAACTGATCTATTCAGTGTTCGTGGTGGACTAATAAAAGACCCATTATCAGTGGGTTAGGATGGTAGTATTCCATGAGTATCAATGGCTGCAACATTTTGACTATCTTATTGATAAAGAGGCCCCTGTCATGCAAATGGACATGTTTGTTCCCAAAAATGGTTGCTTGGTTAGTGCGTCTGCTATTTGTAATTAAGCGGGAGCTAGACAATATATCATTCTGGACCCAAATTAATAATAGGAATGCGAAAATGGGAAGTACCTTTTAAGTCAGTTCATTTGTTTAGGCATGCGATCTGTTCAGCTTCCTTTGATTTCTACTGCCAAAGTTTCGGGTGCAAGGCAATCTTTAAGGTTGCTTAACAAATACTTCAGGTGCTCCTAACCTCGAATACACTTTTGTTACTTTGATGGTAGTACTAGCTTCGCAAACTGTAGAGCTGGGATTAATATAATTAATGTATGATAAGAAATAGATTCATGCGCGAAGGTTTTTACTTTTGTTTTGTAAAGCTATTAGATTAGAAAAAATGCATACAGCACTAACTATCCTTAAGGAAAAGCAAGTGTTCGGATATTTTGTAATCTATGAATACTGTAACGTCTGGCTCTAGGCCAGCAGGATATTAGTAAATAAAAATAGAACACCTTGAAAGGATCCTGAGTGACATATGGTTGATGATGAATAAAGATAAACCAGAACAATTAAAATCACCACACCTTTGGAGGTTAACTACATAGAAACAAGGAAACACTTAAATGGGTCTGATAAAGCATCGCTGATCACTAGAAACCAATGAGCAACTCTTGTGAACTTTATGCCATCGAACCAAATGATGTGTAGTCATTTACAGACCCACCATTTATCATAATATCTAGTAAAACTAATATTTTTGACATTTAAACAAGGAGGTATCTCGACGTCACCTATTTCCATGAGATGCCAAACAACAATATCATTTTTAGTAAATCCACTGACTTATATTTAGTCTGTCTTCATTCAATAACAAATAAATTTCAAGACAAGCAAATTACGTAGATTCACATGTATACACACTTTACTGCATATATATATATATATATATATATATATATATATATATATATATAAACTATCGTTAATTATTACATGCGGTTACGTTCAAAATTTGTTACTTTCTGTTTATTCTAACTCTATAAACATTTTACGCATTTAACCATCCGGGTTATTTTAATTCACACGGTGGCAACTAGCTTGTATAAACTATTTATTACTTTTGTATAGTTGATCATTTTGGTTTTGTACATTTTCTGTACATCGAATGGGTCCCACAACCCTTCTAAAACAGAAATGACGACGTAAGAGTAGTTATAAACACTTTTCTGAGAATGGATAAACTCCTACGCAGAGTATAGCTGTTTAAGAAAAATACTTCGGAGGTGAACAGAAAGAAAGGATATACAGATATTCCGTCAAAGACATATCAAATACATCACTATACAAATGTACATAAAGACATGATAACTGAATTATGATCGTTTAATCATGAAAAAATTAGGCCATATATGCAAATGAAATCAGAAAGGTTGGAGAAACTAATTACTGACTACATATTGTTAAAGATATACTAACTGTATTTTTATGTGCATGATATGAGCAGCAATTAAATGTGAAAGAAGGAAAATATAATCTCACTAACTCACTGTCACTGATGTACGATAATATACCCAGGATGTAATATTTTGTTGTTTATTTCACCACCCCCTCTCTTCATGTCTCTTTTTATAGCCTCCTGAAAGTTTTGAATGCTTCATTTTGACCTACATTTATTTCTTCTTGTTGCGGTGTATATTAGTGTGCTGAGTTGAGGTACAGCAACCTGAATGATGATAAGGTGTTGTGGCAGTATCTGACTGTGAAAAGAGTATCTAGCAAGTATTTAATGTTTATCAGAGCTTTCTGAGTGTTGCTAACGCAACTGAAGACGACCAGTACTCTCTTTGTCCCTCTTCTTACTTAATTTCGTTATGGGTGGACTAGTGGACAAAACGTTAGGTACGTCTGATTTTACAGGAATTGATCGACCTACTCGTTGGAGATCATCTGGTTGACTTGGAGTATACAGAAGATATTATCCTGCTAGTTAAAAACGCTGACAAATGCAGGGTCTCCCGAATGAGTTGAGCAAATTCTGAGTATCCTTGGCATGTGTTTCACTGGCACCCGTCAAATGTAAGTTGATGACCCAGGACTGGTCTGCTGCAAGTACTCCCAGTTTAGTGATAGGTGGTGAAGTGGCGGATTGTGTCGACCACGTCACTAACCTAGGGAGTTGTATCAACCCAATTAGGTTGGTTGCAGACAAATTCTCAGATTGGATACAGAAGGTCCGTTTATTATTTGCCAACTTTCGTCATCTGTGGCGCCAACTGGCGAGGTATCTGACTATCTATCAAAGGATGAATAAACTGCTCGACAGTTGGTTCTGTCATGTTGTACGGTTGTGGGATATGGCCGTTGAAAGTGGAAGACATGAAGTGGTTGCAGGTTTCTGATCACAGATGTATTCGTAGCATTGCTCGCATGTGGTAGAATCACCATATCGATGACGTTAAAGTCGGGTGAAAGGAAGGTGAGTCAAATGTTTAAGTTACCAAAGTTCGGTGACAGAGGTACCTTCGATGTGTGCTTCGAATGCAGAGCCACCGCCTACCTCGATGTGCCATGCTAGGAGAAGTTGTAGTATGTTAGAAGCCAGACCAATACTTGTCATTGATACATGAATTCCAGGACTATTGATGTGAACTGTGTAGGGAGGTGTAGATTACCTGGTTGAAGTTCTTGAAAAGATAGGAATCAGTAACTGAAGACCCTCTGTGACATGTCTGAAAACCGGTCGCTATGGTGTAGATGTGTTCACTTTCCGACGTCTTCCAAAGCTTGAATGTTTTGACCAACCTTAACTTTCACATTTCCTCCCCCTTCATACACCTTCTTCTACCTTTATATCTATCTTTCCTGTCCATATTTTATTTTTATACTACCACTGTGAGGTGTTGCAGCTTGAAGTGATGCACTCGTCAGTGGGATTCTACGTTAATATGATCTATCTTTCTGAGCGATTATGTAGTAATGCCGGTTCTTATGCCCTGACTGACTGGTATACTCTACAACTAAGAATAATAATATTATCCTCAAATCTAAAGTTATTCACTGGGCAGTGATTAAAATAATCTAGACGATTAATGGTCTTTAGTACAGTTGTCAAACGTTGAGTTATTGGAAGGGAAACTTAAACAGGTTTTTATATGATATAATGCACCATCATCATTGAAACAATACAGGTGTGTTGTTAATCGCTTCAAACAATGTACACTGCTTAAAATCGAAGACTGGAATATTTTTTAGGGGAAACATGAAATACTAGAAAGATTTTTCACATTTGGCAACCCACTGCCTTTTGTAGGACATGCTGCTATTTCCAGAAATATTCGTTGAATTTTTTTCCCTGAATTTCCTTTTAGAAGGATTTGGCAAAATATCAGCACCAAGGAGCGAAAACGAAGGATGAGATGAAACAGAACTTTTACTTACTGAACCTAGGTTCGTCAACTAGCGATATCAGTATGTACTAAGTTTGTACTTACACATATACGTATATAGCTAAAATTTTCCTTATTAGGCGTAATACTACATCTTCATATGACAAAAGTTTGATTTAAGCGTTGTGGTAGAGTATAATTACACCTTGAACAAGCCCATTTTGCCACAGAATACAGTGATTCATTATCATTTAATGAGTAACACTTCCAGCACAAATTAATGGTATTATTCGTATCAACCAGTAAATAATGCGCTATCACCATACTCTATATTGAATAGACCTATTCAATGTGATATTGGAACCTGTTGTTTTGCAATGTTGTGATCTAATGGATAACCATCAGACGTTTGAAGCGATGTGCTCAGATATGGTGAAGGCAGGTACGTCTAGGTGATGAGTGTCAAGTACAACGAAAACATATGTATTGGGTTCCACTGCTGGTCATTGTACACCCCTGTTATACAAAATGAAGTTGCTCCTCTTTACTTTATCACAAGTGATATGGATTTAGTACACACAAGCCTTTCAAATGATGCCATAATTTGAATAAACTAATCGCTGATAGAGTTTTCACACAATGAATAGAAATAATCTACTTCAAGTAGTAAAATTATAATAGATAAAAACAGTCGCCTACTTTTTTTCTCATTAAAAAATTCAAGAATTGACAAATGAGTTTTTGCGCAGTAACTATAGGTGTTATTTGGAGTATATCTGAATGTACTTTTTAGAATCTATTAGTAGTCAAAATTCATTTTGATTAGGCTAATTCATGTCATAGGCATAGATAAAACATCTTGTTTTGGACATTAACCAAGAGTCTTTTACTCCGAAACATTTTCAAATTAGTATTCTTTGAAGAAATTAAACAAGTGAAATGTTATCGAAGATCGTCACTCAAACTTGAAAAAGTGTTTTGAATGATTCATCAAAAAAATAAAATAACACGATTGATTGACTACAGTTAGATTATCATTTGGTAATTAAAGTTGTTAATTCGATAATAAGTACAATTCGGTAAACGGCATTTTTACACTTCTTGAATATCTCCTCCTTACAGTTTGAAACAAAATGTCACTCAAGAGAAAAACTGAAAGCGAAAATCGTAAGTATGGTTAAAAGAGAAATAAGTGGTAAGAAAGTCTTAAGATGGTAAGGTGCACTTTTTTTCATCTTTTTGGTACATGTCTAGTAAGTGGAATAAATTTCAACAACATTATATCATGCTGTAAAGAAAACCTAAAAGTTATTATCAGCGAACAGAGAAGATGTACCACACAAAACACACTCATTATTCTTTATTTTTCATTTTCACTTATTCAAATTAATGTAACAGTATCAACGTTGTGAGGCAATTGTTCACGTTTTACAGTGGCTTTCAGTAGAATCGAGGACGTGTGTTTTGTTCTATTTTGGATCCCGTCAGCTTAATGAACCTGCCTACCAGTGAGCATTGGTGTTTCCCCTAAGACTCAAGACGAAGACCGATCAGTCACTGAAAGGCAAGTGCATCCAGCTGACGACTCCTAAATACGGTGAAACCCAAGTCCTGGATTCTACTGCTAACCACTATACATCATTACTATAAAACTGAAACGACAATCAACATCGTGGCATCCGCATACGAGGCCATATGGCAATACAGATCAATCAGTTTGGTCCATTCAACGACGGGACAGTACAAATAACATTAAATTGTTTGAACTATTCAGATTTTCGGATGAGATATTTCAGTGTTAGGCATCTTTTTATGAAAATCCTAGTAACCTATGGCTTGGAATAACAACCATGCTAAACCGCTTTTTTGTGAAAAGCATGAAGTATCACTGGAGTTGAAAATGTTGCATTCCGCAACCGACCTCATAAATGAAACGGTAATCAGTGGATATTATTTCCCATCTACTTTACAGCATGTTAACTCTAATATATACAAAGTAACACTACATTTATTAGCCACCGGAGAGAGACCAATTTCATATTACCTGGTACTGAGTTCCGACCAAATTCTATCGATCATTTTGCAAAGCGGCGACCAAGCTAGGAGGGTCATTATCGTGGTACACTTTGATTGAACATCCTGTTGGTAAGATCGATAACTGCAACGCGAGTTCGAATCTCATTGGGTACGTCAGTTCCTTCGAAGTTACAGATATGCCTTACTAACGAGTCCTAACAAGCAAGAAATCTAGTTTCAGGACTTCCTGGTGATTGTTTCCAAGCAGCCAACAGAGCAGCACACCATAAACCGATGAAGTGAAGACGGAACCAGTACTGACGTTATGTTGAACAGCCAAGTTGTTTTTAAGAAAGTAAGCCTTTCTAACTAAGAGGATTTACATTTGACTTGTATATTTAGGTAACCATTTGTTATCATTTATGGGATCACAAGAAACTGCAGCTGTTAAAATGTATATCGTGAGAAAATAGTTGCAGAACATGAGAAATTTAGTTCTTCCTCCTTTCCTTAGATTGCTAATGCAACATATGATAAATAGTTACCCCCGGGATAGCAATTAATCGTCAACGTAACCAGTTTTTTGTTGAATGTTATAGATGTCTATATTTACCGTTTTGGGGATAACTTTTTCAGACTTTAAAAAACCTGTAACTTCCCCCCCAATTCATATGCTACTTTGATATCAGCAAACAAACTACTTTTAAGAATGCTTCATAATCAGTCGATATCAGTTAAATACTTCAGAGTATACGATAGATATTACATCCTATTCTGAGACCTTTGGCTTGCTGACATCATACAGAATCGATCATAGCAACAAAAATAAGTGTAACAGAATAACATGAACTCACTTGCTTTGAAATATTCACAACATATAGTATTTGTCGTGAAAATGATTCGAAAAAAACATCATTGAACTTTCATTGTTGATTTGTTGACTAAAATTGAAGATGACATGGATATGTGTGAATTAAAATTACCAGAAAGTAATAAAATTGTTGGGACTGTTCATGACCCTGGCTATTCAGTGTTGACTTAATGAATATTGTGGAGACAGTGATAGTAACTTAGATGGTATACAGAAGAGTCTACTTTCTGCGTGGTGCATTTGAGTTTGTTGATTTCATATGTAAAATGAATATTTTGGACATTGCTATCACCTGACGTTGCTCTACCTTTCACAGATGTTCCACTATTCGGAACCATCTGTTTCATATACGAATATATTGACTGGAATGGGGTAAACATAAGGACTTGGGAAGAGAAACGGTAAGAACCGCTCTTAAGAAACACCATCAGTGTACATTTGAGCTTCAATAACAGCTACCTCCAGGAAGATGTGGATGCAATGTAATTCCAACTAGGTTTACATACAACATATATTTCTATGTTCAACCGTACTCAACTCGGTTATCAATCAGTTTGGGTTTGACAGATGTGTTCGTGATATATTAATAATTTATGACATAATTTTCGCCTTGCATGAAGTACTTTTGTTTTGTATTGAATGTCATCGCTAGACCAACGTTGCAGTGGAAGTAAAATTGCACTCAAAGATACCACTTTACAAAATACCGTTGATGAGATGAGTTGATTAAAGGATACTTAAAACACCCATTTATTGAAAATCGATAAAAAGTGAACAAATAACATACTTTCAAATTTTTCTCAGCAGAGAAAGTAATTAAGTCCATTCTTTTCTTTCTAAAACCCAAAAAGGTTTAGCTTTAGACTCTAAAAAGTAGATGAAGTTCAATTCCTAGGATGGATATTTTTATCAAAATTTAATGCCCAGAAAATCTCAAAGATAAAATTAAGAATATGGATGCTATCCATCATTCATTGATGAGTGTAAAGAAGAGAAAAACTAGTTTTCAATTTGTAATTCAATAAAGATAAAGCAGGAAAGCTCTTAAAACTCAGGTTGGTGAATTTTTCAAAACACAACACTCAATGCAGCCATTCTACACATCGAAATTACTAGTTGGTAAGTAGTGAACATGTATAAGCAGGACAAAGCGCTTTCTCTGCAAGTAGATACTAATTCACCTGCTTTTTTGGCGCTGATTTGATAAGGAGTACATAGTGATATATGGTCCCATGTTGAAACGTACATATTTCTGCATGGCTTAGCGAATGCCAAGCCGATCAAATAACAGCCTGCATTTCAATATTTACTTGGCAGTAAATACGGTTCTAAACGATTCGTTGACTGCAGTCTACAAACGCAACTCATTATTCCAAAAGGTTTTAGATGTTGATCTTATATTGCTGAAGCTTCCTCAACACAAAAATATAACCCAGAAAGATGCATCCAGAAACAAAATTTCTATCCACTACCTTTATTATTACCCTGATTTATAAACTTCCCAGTTTTCAAGCCTTTTTAACTCAATCTTCATTTTCAGACTGCTATTACGTAAACATTTTAACTGAGATGCTAATTTCTTATTCCCTTGGTCACAGATAACTCTTTACTCTTTATTCCAGATCCCTCATTTTTTAATCCATTCTTCTTGTATTCACATTGTCAAATTTCTTAACTTTTATTCTTACAATATTTTCCCGACCACAACCTAATAAAAAGGATTGCTTTGGAAATTTGTCTACACTTTTTGCTTTTAAACATCATACTTTAATTTTTGATCTCAGTCTTAAATGTAGCAAGAAGGTTGAGAGTAAGTGGGATTTGCATGCACTTACTTCGTAAACTCTCTTCAGTTGCATTATGAATTAATACGAAATATGTAAATTATTCTAATGATTTCAACAAGGATGTGAAGATGACGTAAATTTAAATTAATTGAAACTGACAGAATTTTGATGTAACTGTTGACAGTTTATATAATGCTAGAATTAATATTCTATAGAAAATAATCGAAGCTAAGATGTTGTGGGCAGTGGTATTCTGTGATAGTTATAAACGCCGCCATCGTTGATTGAGTAGGTGTAGCAATAGGCTAACCGGTGAAAACTTGAGAAGCAGGAGTAGAGTTAGTTATAGATAAAGAGAGTGAGAAAAACACTAGGACGTGAAATCATAAAGTTTCGTATTTGTAAATTCTGAAAACTGAGGTTACTAGGCTAAAGTAAGAAAGAAAATTATATTTTTTTGTAGATAAAATTTGGCCTGAGTTTTCAGTTACGATGGCTTCAGTGGACTGCAAACGATTAGGTGTGCTTTGCCTAGTGGTCACTTTGACATTATGTTCAGTACCAGGTAAACGTCGGGTGACTTGAGCTAAGGGTCCCAAATCCCTTGAGATACTTTCAGGAACGCGAAATAGAAAAGTTCTCTCTATACCTCCAAAGTATTTACTTTGGCACGTACATGTGAGTCGATGGATAAGGACTTTTGATTGCTTAAGTGAACAGTTGTTACAATTTGCATAAACTATTTTAGCGGCTTGAAATCCTAATCTGTGATTGATTTTTTCAGGCAGTTTCATCCTCTTTGAAGGCAGTATGTAGACAACTGGGGTTATTTTCAACAATAGTATACCAGATTCCTATCAATTCCTTATTATCGTGCTTATCGATAAGCTTTTGTAGATAATCATTTTTGGACCATCCTAATAGCTTCATCAAATTCCATGAATTTCACTTACAGTAAATTTATGTTATCTTTCATCCCAATCAATATTTCATTGACAGATTTATGAAAGTAAGCCGTACATTTTATTGTTTTTTACCGCGAATATTATATTTTCTAAGTTGTGAAGCTGCTGAAGAAAACTCACGGAATAAATGCATGTATTTTAAATAAGTATTCTTCCTACTGCTTTATGCATCGAATGCGTACATCAGTTATATTTGGAATGCGTTCGTTTGCTTTTTGAAATTGATATCACCGGAAGCAGGTTTATTCAAACTATTCTGAAAGGGTGCATGAACAGAATTAAAAACATAAGAGTGAATTTCGAAATGGATCAAGGGCGAAAATTAAGATGAAGATTTGAAACGGTTAGTTTCACGAAACTAGAACTTATGAAGATTGAAGTAACCAGAGTGATATAAAGCTAACGAACCAATCGTCTTGAATATGAAGGCCAGTTTAGAGTTCTGTTAGTGCAGTAAACTTCGGAAAACTCAAGAGATGTAATACTTTAAGTACTTTTGATAGGTGATCATCACATCTAGCATTAAATAAACTGGAAGCAAGTGTAAAGCATTTTATCAAAAGCAGACTGTTAGTTAAATGAGTTAAAATTAACTACCTACTGTTATTAGAAGAAATATTTTTAGTGTTTTACAGAGAAATCATTATTTCTGCTACCGAGTAAGTTTTGAACGAGCTGCAGTGGACAGTAGTTCATGTTGAAAATAGCAGGGCTTAAAACTTCCCCTCACATTCAAATGGAGCATGAACAGCTTTCCAACTTGACGTACCTAGACTGAATGCCCACATATGTGATGCACAATTTCTACTGGGGGATCATAGAATGAAATGAAACTACTTTTTAATGATTCCGATGCATCAAATGGTCACTCAAATAACATTAACATGCACTGAAGATCAAACTAACATTTATTCGATATCTCCTACTCAAAATCATAAAATACAAGTAAGCAATTGTCATTATATCATGCCAATCAAATAAGATTACGAAGAAAATTGAACTATAAAGTCATGTGATGCGAAAATTAACCGATAAGGAAGTAAATTCAGTGGATAATGTAATTAAAATGAAATGAAATCATCCGAATGATAAACTACAATGGTTAAAATGAATAAAAATTAAATAAATTAGCCAAATCGAAAAGTCAAATCAATACACTTCAGTCTTAATAATAAAATAAAAACATGAACGAATTGAAGACTTAAATTACTTTAGTGCATTAATCTTAAATTCGTTTCCACTTTATTTGGCTCTACACTTTCATTCTACCTATTATATCTCACATATGCAACTTTATTTTCCTTGCTTTCTTGGTTCTGTTCTAAATTCCGCATAAATTTGTTTTGATTTGATTCTCGCCAAAGTGACTCAGCCGAGTATTCTGTAAAAAACTTAACAGGAGATGACGATTTTGAGATAAAGTGTAGACAAAATATACCTTATTATCCACATTTATTTGATTAGTACAAGGAGAGGTAGAATGGACGTAACTCTATGATATCCACTCCTAAATGTATTCAGTAACCAATATCGTTCACATCTGTCTTCTTACTCCATAACTTAACTTCTCAACACATGTGTTATTTTAAAAGCTTTAAAAACATCACTTCCGAGCAATATTTACAGTGTGCTACTTATTTCTACAGTCAAAAGCTCTAATTCATTTTAGACATGAATCTCGGGGAACTACTTCCAAAACCGTATGAAATCAACTTTCTGCGTCTCTTCACTTACTTGTAGCCTCCACACGGAGCTTAGTTCTTGGAATCTCATTGTGATTCAAGTTTTCTATGTCAGCTTTATTAACTATATGTCAATAAATCAAGGTTGTCGAATTAAAGTGTGTCTTCAATCTGAAGGTTTGTGGAGATATATTAATTGATTTCAGGTTAGAAATTAATAATGGACTAACATCCCTCGGAGGAACACTGGGAATCTGGAAGCACTAGACAGCTTCTTCGCCCTCGTATGGGACTCCTCAGGAGAACACACCCACCACTCCACTGGGGATCGGACCAAGGACCTACAGGTTCCATGGCATGCACGTTACCGTCGAACCACCGGGTCGGAATCCCTTAGTACATATTTCCTACTTCTGTCAATTTAGGACATAGCGCGATGTCCACTCATTACCGTCGTCGTTGAGTAACTGTCCTCATGTTCGATTTGGTTGGCTCTACTGGCCACGACTTCCGATTGGAACTTCAGCAATCACCTGTTGAAGCTAGTCAACAATGAGCACTAGATTAACTCAATCTGGAAGTTTATGGATATTTATTTATTGATTTTGGGTCGTAATTCATCAGCTACCAGGGGCTCCCAGATTTCCAGTGTTCCTCCAACTGTTGTCAATCCATGATGAATCCCAACCTTAAAATGTATGTGTTTAACAGCTGCCATTTTTTATATTCTCGGAAATAAAGACTCTTGAAACATTCACTGAAATAGGTTTTGAACTAAGTGAACTCTTAGTGAAATAAAAGAACAATGCATCTACAATAAAACGATTCCTTTTTATTTTATAACTGAGTCCAAATCAAAACTCGTGGATGGCACAATGTATACATTGGTTAATTTCAAAGTGCTTTTGATGACGAACTGACATGAATCAGAAAACCAATGAGAATGTTAGGGCGCTGGATATCGGTTTTTTCTTCCATTTTATCTTCCGAACACTGTATGTCAAAGAACCAGTGAGGGATAGAGTGCAGGGAGAATCAGATGTTGTGGCGATCCTATACAGTAAAAAGCTGGAATTTGACTGTTTGCATTTTCTTAATTCCGTCATCTGAAATTCCACTTAAAAACCACATGCACGTTCGTAGAGTGAGTGACACCTATTGTGTGAGTGCTGATGATACTAATTAATTGCCTAATCATCGATAAGGGGAGTTGCACTCGAACCCACTACCCAAACGATAGTTGCTACCTTGATATGGTGGTCGGGCTTACAAATAGCAATGACCCAACGAGCAATGATTGTTAAATGCGTATTCCCTTGAGGTTCTATCGTATCAGGAACGTCAGGTGGATGGTGGTAAGGCAAGAAGCACTTACTGTTATCGCTTAAATTCTGACACTATGATGGTGTTCGAGAACGAATTCCTACTGCTGGATGGACGGTGATGAGAAAGTGGAAGGTTGTTTCTCATGGATGATCAGCAGTACAGTGATGAAGCTGCCTTCCCTGTGTGAAGAGCATATGTTGGAAAGGTTTGACTCAAAAAACAAGATTACTTTCCTGTGCGTCGTGTTATACCAGTGATGGAGATATAGATCAATATTCCGATTTGTAAACCTAATCAAAACTATAAAACTTCTAAAAATGACATTTCGCTAACGGCCTGAAGCAGATTCATATTGGGATCTGCGGTTGTACACTAAGCCTTATTTTTCGAATAACTAAAGGAGACCTGGTGTCAGTTTTACCCAACAGTCAGAAATCAAGTTCCTTAAGATAATGATCAACTGTCAACTTCCATACCATTTAACCATTCCTATTTCACTATTCTTACCTCATTTCTAATTTCTTCGAGCTCTGCAGCTCTTAATGACAACCTGAATTAGCTGGATGATCTCACTGCTCATCAGAAACCGCATTCCAAACTACACATTGGAGCTTTTAATCTTCATACCCTCCGTCAAATCCACCAGCAAACATCACTAGCCAAAACTCCAGCATCTCGGTTCACGGATTTGTGATGTATTTGTGAGAGATGCATAAAAAATTCAAGTGCAGTTATTCACCTAACCTCACCTCGTCAATATAGTGATTCTACGCAATCCCCTCTTCGAGTTTCTGGAGGTTCAGTGGTTATTGTCTGCGGTCTTTCAGGTGTAGATACAGTATTGAGTGCGAATTCAGAAAGTGAACTGTTCGACCAGATCCCAGTTGACAGACGCCTATGCTCTGTTTGACTGAGCGGCACTGTGGGGAATAACACGAGTATTGAAACTCACTGCTGTCGCTTGGTGAGCTCTGTTTACGAGTCCACTGACTCCAGCTCGAATGAATACAAAAACATGTTCTACTGAAAGCTTTCTGGCCTCGTACTGGGATCAAACCATTGAGACGTGATTGCTGTTGTAAGTGATTTCAATGCACAAGTGGATAGCTTAATTCGTGTAAAAAAAGTGCGTAGGTGGCAATTTTGGAATCCCGAGCGAACTGACAGATAATGGCGATTGTATGCTACAAACGTGCTTACATGACCATCTTTTTCTGCCTAGCAAGAACTCCATACATAAAGAGTGACATTATGTGAAATGGCGTCCATCAACCTCAACTCAGCAGTGGACATAGATAGACCACACGGTTGTCACTTGTCACTGGGCAGGGTTGGCTGAAGATTACCAGCCATTGAAGAGCGTGTGTCTGAACATAAATGACAAGTTGCCACAAGCACGTATATGCTTTTGCGTCTAAATGAACGTAGAAAAACTAAAGCGACAAGACTATTGAGAGCGCATCTTGTCTGTGAGAACACTAAACATGCCTCAGAGAGAAAACTGGTTAGACGGTCACCAGAACAGAACTTCATTCGTGCAAATGCAGTCTAGGTTGATCACCAACCTGCTGTAAAAACAGCGTTGATGATCACAGCCGACTTTCAGAAGCTGGTTAACGATAGCTGATGGATCTCAACAGATGCATTTGAGTTGGTGGATCCACGCAAATGCATCCCTACTGTTTTGGAGCACAATGAGGAGCGGAAGCTGCTGAAATATAGACTAAAAACAAACCTGTCCAATGACCGAAAACAAAGCTGTAGGGCGAAGACCAACGACAAGGAAAAGGCAGTGACGATAGATAACAATAAACAGTTACTTAGACTTACCTAGGGAACTGGGACAAAAACATCAGTGATTAGTGAGACAGTAGAAGAGAAATATAGGTCTGTGATTCATACACAGGGAGAGAAAATATCCAATCGTCTATTCAGAGTGGAGTGTATTGAGCTGGAGTTTACTCTGTCCCACTGTATGATTGTGAAACATAACCGTTGAAGGTAGATGATATGAGAAGGCTTCAGATATTCCACCACCATTGCCATCATAAGACTAGCATGTGTTGAGGTGTCACTAAGTGAGTGAAATGGCATTCAGACGTAATGTTTGAGAGAGGAGAGGAAAGTCAATTGACGGGACTGCGAACCTTCATGGATTCAGATGACTGGTATATGTGTTACTCATGTCTAGTCACCATCTGTCTGGTTGCACGATGTTAGCTGTAGTAGGTTAAGTTTAAAAGAAGGTTAAGGGTCGGTAGGTTAAGACATGGCATCCCTGTATGAGATCACTGACTGTTAGTGAGAGAGATGTATGACAGTGTAGACTTCGTGGTTGGGGTCTACGTGAGAACAGAAACCAGTGGTTGTAGACTGTTGTCGATGTGGGTGGTAATTGATGTCTTTGGTACAAATGTTAATCGTCATAATCAATTTCAGTATTCTCTCACTGCACCTTGTTTTCTTCTGATAACTTTCTTTTACTTTTGACTACTTTCTTCACTACTTCATCGTTCTTTTGCTTGATATGCGGATATGAGCTTTGGTAACTAGGACTATTATGCAGTAATTCCTGGGCCTATGGTGATATTGTTTGTTTACCTTCTGTCATTTCACGGTACACCGCAACCTTAATCCAACATCGTAAGCGTGTACTTCTTTGTACTGCTGACAGTGATTCATATACCAAACGGGTCATAACTTCTCATTAGAATTCCATGAATTTTATCTAAAAACAAGTCACTTATGAGTCACTGACAGTAATTCAGTTGGTGGTTTTCGGTGAGCTGATTCATTATTTGAATCAGGAAGTAGTTTCCATAACGAACTGATATCAGTTGGAGAAAAACTCAAGAATAAAGAGCACCCGACTTCTATTTTACCCTAGTTTACGACTACTCCACAATAAACACTAATGATCTGAAAGAAAAACGAAACAGTAGTCCAGTGCTCCCTGTTTCCTAATCCTTCTCAGATTGATGCGATTCTATGATGAAAAAAGTGATCACTTACGTCTTGATCAACGATTATCAATATTATTAAAATGATTTGTTATGTGCTTATTGATTGCTACATCTTAAAAAGTAATCTCCTAGAAAATTTGCATGGACTACCCCATGCTGGACTGTTAATTTTGCAAGGTGTATTTTTGCTTTTGAATAGTTATTTTAAGGTTGTGTTTTTTACCTATCTCGAAATTTTTTACCATTTGTGTATCCAGATGGAAAACTGACCGATTCTGTAGCTTCCTAACTAGAGCCACTTACTTGTTTGTTTTTCGCAGAAAAAATTTGTATACTAATGTGTGTGACAGTAAATAAATTGATATTTATTTACACAGTATATTTTCTTTAATGATTTTGAGTTCCAGATTTGATTGATAATCCTTTACTAGTCGTTATGTAGATATGTGCATTGATTTTGCTGTCAACTGCACTGTGGTGATATTCCAATCCTTGTTTGAAATAGTGTAGACAGAGAGGCAGACAAAATCAACATGGGGCCTAGCACACAAGTGAATTGGCTCAATTTGCTACATTTCATAGTTGTCTAAAAAAAAAAGTGGTAAAAAAAGGCTGATATCAAAGTAGACGAAGGTGTATGAGGGGAGAGATGACTTAAAAATTAAGGTTAGTCAAAACAGTCAAGCTTTAAAAGACAACAAAGAATGAATACATCTGTCCCATTGTGACTTATTTTCAGTCAGTTCACCAAGCACTGATTCCTACGGTCACTGACACCCCAACAAGGCGGTCTACACTTCCCTACACGTTCAGACCAACAGTCAGGGATTTTACGCGCTTGTGTCACTTCTTGATCTGGTCATGGTTAACCTCATTCCAACTTCCCCTAGCATGGCACTTGAAGGTGGGTACTGGTTCGCCATGCACAGCACACTTCCAGGTTACCTCAATGTATGAAGTTACAGAACCTTATCAGCTGACTTGTCTTCCTTGCCTAGTGTCCTTCGCCTGTTTTGTATATTATACACATGGTAATTTCACCATACGCAAGCGATGCTACGAAGACACCTGTGATCAAAAACTTCTAACCGCTTCACATTTACTTTTTGACAGCCGTATAACAGGATATCTGTTATTACAACCAATATTACTGAGTTACCGTTGATAAGTTTCACTGGTATCAGCCAATCTCAATAAATCTGGATTTGCAACTTTAGGAGATCAGTTTTATACTGGTTAAAAGTACAACCAATCACTGAAATGCAGGTGGCATCATTCAGTTAGTAAATATTAAATGTTTTGCACTCATAATTACCATCAAAATGCTACCTGAATAAAACTGGTTTCAGCTTTTCATTTTTAAGCAGTTGGTTATGAAATAATTCGCTCAATATACATTAACGCCTCATACAATATCATATTATATATATATATATATATATATATATATATATATATATATATATATATATATTCATACAATAGCTGTACTATGTCAGTAATTTACTTTAGTCTTGAATCCATGTCACATGCCTTTATTTCATTTATAAACTATAAAGTTCCTTTACAATTTGTGAATCTGCTTCGATAACTTTTGCAATCTATTTAAGAGAAACTGTAGTCATCTATATCACTACACATTTGACTCATTCTCAGTTCTGACATGCATCTTACATCAAACAGTTCTAAAATTTCTAAAGATTTGGCATTAGAGTTAGAGTTGAGTACCAAAGTATCCAAAAATGAGTTCAATTGAGAAAAGATGGACTAACAGTTTAGTTGTTCATTTATTCTCTGTGAACTTCAATTTCGGTTTTGACTGACTATACATTATCATATATTTATCTCAAGAATAAAGTTGGGAAGAAGGAATATTCCGCAGAACATGAACAGTCAGAAAACCACTCACACTGTTTCGAAAATTTCGTTGGTCAGAAAGCGTTATCTAAACAATAGCTTATCAGAGGTGTGACTGAATAAGTTCAGATTATTTGAAATCTGTAGATCATAGTGAGAAGTTTCTACGAACTTATTGTGTTCGCTAGTCAAATTCATACATCAATAACACTTCTGTGTTATAGCCCGTTACCTTGCCACATAGTTTCCCACAACAAAGCCTGTTGAACAACTGAAAAACTACTCAACTATGAAGAGTGTTAACGCAGACATACAGTCTTATCTGTAAATAATTTACAAAATATTCATATATAAAACCAAACAAAGTAGAAAATGATGTCCACGTTAATGGTGAACTGTTGTTCAAATCAACGAGTCACTAATACATAATCTAGCAAACTCAAATCTCACTCGGAATTTTGGGTTCGAACGTTAGATGTGATCCTGAAAAAGCTTTGCAGCGAATACTTTTTTACCTTGTTACACATACCCCATGGACGTGTAATATATTCATTTCCCCCTTTATATTTATAGGATTAAGAAGGTACTGAAGAATGGATGTATCTGCATCACTGTAACAACTTCTGAAGCCCGTCACATGAAGTCAAAAACTTCCATTTGGATCAAGAACAAAAAACCTACATACATACGACTCAGATATAAGGTCAGTAACTTCGTAAACTGACAAATGTTTTGTTGTATTCATTCCGAAGCTTTCATGGCATACACTTACTGCGATCACAATAAATCTTTAAATTAATAAAGTGAATACGCATGCGCTATACATTTCATAACCACTTCAGATAACCAAGATTCCTAACGTCATCGCTTAGTATATCTTCCTCTCTCAAAACTCCACTTGACGATTACACTATCCTTGATGCTTCTAGGACACCTACCACCCCCAAATCCATGTTTCACAGATGCGCGAGAAAATGAGCACTACAACACATAATTCATATCGTTTACCAAATCGATGTTTATATGCCTCTCGCATCACATATAGTGAAAATTAGTAAACGCCAAATAACCTTTCCACACATATCTAGATTTCGTCAGACATTTGCTCATAATCGCTTTCAGAAGTGTTCGACGAACTTAGCCACCTCGTCGTCCATTTTGGAACTAGATATTCGAGTAAACTATTTTCACAGTATTACTTAACTGTTCACAAGCCCAAGAATTATTCAAGATAAACGCAAGTTTTCATTTTAGTTGCTAATAAAACTTTGAAAGTGCTCAGTGTCTTCTGAGACTGAAAGTCTACAGGAGACTGATTGCTTCTTAAGAAACCGATCGTGAGGCCCATCTTTAACAAGGCATCGGAAACAAGTTTGAATAAACAGCATAAAAGTAAGTAGTTCACGAATACAGACCAAACTTATTAACGCATTGTCACAGGACAAAGTGGAGTTTATCACGAAACTTTCAGTAACTAAAAACACTTTCAGTGTTTCACTTAAAAATGAGATTTACCACAATGACTGATTAAAAAGAACTTCGAGTAGGGTTCAGTCCCAAAACCTGTTGTCCGAAAATGATATGCTTAAGACAATTGATTAGATGTTCATAGATGTTCGTAACTCAGTTAGTAGAGCATTGGGCTGGAAACCCGGTGGTCTCGGTCCAAATTTTCATTTCACCTTCAATCATCACCCAGTTTAAACAAAAAGTTCCATTTTACAGATATTATTTATTCATCTACATAATATTAAGTTATAAGTACAGAGTTGATGAGCGGCATTTGCGATATTATTTACATATGCAAGAAAATATACATATATGCACAGCTGATTATAGGTAAATTACGGGCATAACAGACCATTCTACATATACAAATAAAATAAAGGTAAGCAAGGGTAAGTAGACCATTTCCAACATCAGTAAAAACAAAAGTAACTTCATAAATGGACATTTTTCCACTGATCACTTCAGTATACCGAAAAAGCTGTTGATTAACCAATGAAATAAATATGTTGAAATTAAACCATAAATAAAAACCTGTTAATCAACAGCAATGAAAACAAACGAAAGGCAGGGCTTACACAACTGGTCTCCTGTTGCATCTACACGCTAGTACAGACATTCAACATTGGGAAAAATGAACATTATGAGCTATCACTTCAAAAATTCCGTGCCTCGATTAAAATAACAGTTATAACAAATAAACAAAAATCGAAGTGTTCCACGGGTATTATCGATTTGCTCAATGATAAAAATATTAAGTTATTAAAATAATGTCTACAAAAAAATTATTTAAAAAAATAAAAGCACATAAATAACAATCAACTGGAAAGTAAACAGATAAAATGAAGCTAATTACAGATGCTCATGAATTAGTGAACTCAATGGAAGAATGACAAAAAGTGTTGCTCAGGGTTATGAAGTAATAAATTCAGTTTATATGACACTAGCTACTTTGTAAATGCAAAAAATACTATTCTAAAAGATCAGTACAATGGGGTTTTATTAAAAATGGCAATTATAAAGTCACATTCGATCCATATATCTACAATGTAAAAATCGGTTTGCATTAAGGGTATAAATATAAGGAAACGGATTACAGAAAAAACAAACAGACTGTGAAAGACAATGCAAATTAAGTAAAGAGATAGAGTAAAGAAGTAAGAGTGTAAACGGAAATGATAATCGTGAAGTAGTTGGTTAAAAACAGAAGAATATTTCACTGATTTTTCTCTAAATCACCCAATGTTTTTCATTTTTTTTTTCGCTTAATTTACCTTCTTCTGGACTGGATTTACTTTTATTGGTTCAGACCAATCCAATACACCATCATCTTCAAAAGTGAAATCTATATTGCACAATGAAATGGAAAATGAATGAAAATATAATACTGGCTCCACACTAACTGGGAAAAATTTCAGGTCATACTTAGATCGAGGAAAATCGAAATGCAATCAACTACCATGTATACGTTCGTGAAGTAAGCTACGAGGCATGCCTCTTGTGTGAGGGATAATAATTCTACCTGGCTGCTTCGACATCAAGAGGTGAAGCGGTGTTTAAACGCATGACCTACGTGCCGAAAGTTAAGTGCACTGACCAATGAGAAACAGCTCGAATTGATTCATAATGAAGATAAAGACGACTAGAATAGTACTGGACGCTTTACCTTCCCCACTCGAATACTGTCTGAACGGATGACAACTACACCTAAACGATTCTAACGTATGTCCATGAATTGATGACCAAAATATAACCTATTTGTGTCCCAGTGTAATACTACAAAATACTTCAATACATAAACTACATCATATACAGAATACATGAGATCAGTTAGTAGTTTCTGCGGCTAACTGCCAGTAAGTAAAGGTGTCCGATCGAAATTCATACGGTTATAATGTTATGGTGTCACTATTTGACACCCCAATAGCACAGCCACTTTCCACAAAGAACGAACAGATCTCGTCCAGTTTACGTTAAAAAATCTTCTCCGCATCTGCGATTCAGCTAATTATATCCAAAAACTGGCTACAGTCGGTGATTGATACACCGTGTTTCACGTTCACAATAAGTACTACCTATATATATATATATATATATATATATATATATATATATATATATATATATATATGTATATATATGTTAAAAATTTTATTCACGGATCTAATATGTCAAGGCATACGATTGCAAGACAGCCAGTAATGTCAGTAGGATTAGATTATAGACACAGACATGAGTTTAAGATATGAGCAGGCATAACCGCGTAACAGTCCAAGCTGCCACACCTCATATCAGTACAATAAGCCAGAATGCACTCAGATGAAAAGTAAAGAAATAAAGAAAGCTGTCAGAAGTAGAAGAAATTTATCAGAAGAAAACAAGGTGCAGTGAGAGAATACTGAAATTGATTATGACGATTAACATGAAGATAATATGCAGATACATTTGTAACAAAGTCATCAATTACCACCCATATCGACAACAGTCTACAACCACTGGTTTCTGTTCTCACGTAGACCCCAACCACGAAGTCTACACTGTCATACATCTCTCTCACTAACAATCAGTGATCTCATACAGGGATGCCATGTCTTAACCTACCAACCCTTAACCTTCTTTTAAACTTAACCTACTACAGCTAACATCGTGCAACCAGACAGATGGTGACTAGACATGAGTAACATATATACCAGTCATCTGAATCCATGAAGGTTCGCAGTCCCGTCAATTGACTTTCCTCTCCTCTCTAAAACATTACGTCTGAATGCCATTTCACTCACTTAGTGACACCTCAACACATGCTAATCTTATGATGGCAATGGTGGTGGAATATCTGAAGCCTTCTCATATCATCTACCTTCAACGGTTATGTTTCACAATCATACAGTGGGACAGAGTAAACTCCAGCTCAATACACTCCACTCTGAATAGACGATTGGATATTTTCTCTCCCTGTGTATGAATCACAGACCTATATTTCTCTTCTACTGTCTCACTAATCACTGATGTTTTTGTCCCAGTTCCCTAGGTAAGTCTAAGTAACTGTTTATTGTTATCTATCGTCACTGCCTTTTCCTTGTCGTTAGTCTTCGCCCTACAACTTTGTTTTCGGTCATTGGACAGGTTTGTTTTTAGTCTATATTTCAGCAGCTTCCGCTCCTCATTGTGCTCCAAAACAGTAGGGATGCATTTGCGTGGATCCACCAACTCAAATGCATCTGTTGAGATCCATCAGCTATCGTTAACCAGCTTCTGAAAGTCGGCTGTGATCATCAACGCTGTTTTTACAGCAGGTTGGTGATCAACCTAGACTGCATTTGCACGAATGAAGTTCTGTTCTGGTGACCGTCTAACCAGTTTTCTCTCTGAGGCATGTTTAGTGTTCTCACAGACAAGATGCGCTCTCAATAGTCTTGTCGCTTTAGTTTTTCTACGTTCATTTAGACGCAAAAGCATATACGTGCTTGTGGCAACTTGTCATTTATGTTCAGACACACGCTCTTCAATGGCTGGTAATCTTCAGCCAACCCTGCCCAGTGACAAGTGACAACCGTGTGGTCTATCTATGTCCACTGCTGAGTTGAGGTTGATGGACGCCATTTCACATAATGTCACTCTTTATGTATGGAGTTCTTGCTAGGCAGAAAAAGATGGTCATGTAAGCACGTTTGTAGCATACAATCGCCATTATCTGTCCGTTCGCTCGGGATTCCAAAATTGCCACCTACGCACTTTTTTTACACGAATTAAGCTATCCACTTGTGCATTGAAATCACTTACAACAGCAATCACGTCTCAATGGTTTGATCCCAGTACGAGGCCAGAAAGCTTTCAGTAGAACATGTTTTTGTATTCATTCGAGCTGGAGTCAGTGGACTCGTAAACAGAGCTCACCAAGCGACAGCAGTGAGTTTCAATACTCGTGTTATTCCCCACAGTGCCGCTCAGTCAAACAGAGCATAGGCGTCTGTCAACTGGGATCTGGTCGAACAGTTCACTTTCTGAATTCGCACTCAATACTGTATCTACACCTGAAAGACCGCAGACAATAACCACTGAACCTCCAGAAACTCGAAGAGGGGATTGCGTAGAATCACTATATCGACGAGGTGAGGTTAGGTGAATAACTGCACTTGAATTTTTTATGCATCTCTCACAAATACATCACAAATCCGTGAACCGAGATACTGGATTTTTGGCTAGTGATGTTTGCTGGTGGATTTGACGGAGGGTATGAAGATTAAAAGCTCCAATGTGTAGTTTGGAATGCGGTTTCTGGTGAGCAGTGAGATCATTCCGTTAATTCAGAATGTTTTCTAAAGCCGTGGAGTTGAGATAAAGTGAAAGTTAAATAAGAATATTGAGATGCGAATAAAGATTAGAAGCTAAGCATATGGAAGGTGGCTAGTGGTCTGAGGGGACTTGATTTCTGACTGTTGAGTGTGATTGAAACTTCCTAGCTACCAACATCGTAGAAGACTTTCTTGAAGCAGTTGAAGAAGAGTGGTACGTACGTGCCCTCAGAGACCGAGGAATATCTCCTTAAGGCTAGTAATATATAGTCTTTTTAAAAATCTATAGTTTAGTTCTTTTTTCTGCAAATCCGAATATGAACCTGTGTCGCTGGCACTGGTATGCCACGAGGTAAAGAAGAGTGTTCTATTGTTAGGGTTAAACTTTTCCAGCGCTTTGCTGTCCTCTTCCTATAGGGGAGGCAGAATCACCACGGTACTTCTGATCATTCGGGAGAAACACCTTACTACTTTCGCATCACCATCCAGCTAGCAATAACAACTCACTCTCGAACTCCATCAAAGCATAGAAATTTAAGTTATAATAACAACTGCTTTTTTTCACCACTATTCAGCTGACGTTTCCAGTACGGTAGGACCTCAGGGGAATAAGCGTTTAACCAGCATAGTTCGTTGGGTCATTGTGATATGTAAGCTACACCACCACGTCAAGGTAGCATCTATCATTCGAGATGAAGTGATTACAAGTCATGATGGCTTTGTAGAGTTACTAACATGTAGTGGAACCACAGAGCGACTATTGTTGATCCCAGACACAAAGTATTCCACAAGACGGTAACACCGTCAACATTGTCATGAAACTAAATCTACTGAAACAGTTTAGATATACTGCGAATACTAAGCCAATACCTATCATAACGCGTCACATAACTTGAAGTAGTATCGCATTTCAATACTGTAAATTATGGACAAACACAATGCTAATCCTTAATGTTTCACATTTTTATCCTGAACCCAATCACTAAATGTGGGTTATTTAATTATTTATTATTTAACAACAAGAAATGTCAGTAAACATTGTCGTATTGATATCGATATAAAAACACTGAATAATATCCTAAACACTTCAGCAGATTTAAATCTGAAGTAAAGTACTGATGTTTCGTCACGTGATAAATCGTTGTTTAGATTAGGCTAATAAGTCATGTGAGCTTGCCAATCATATACATATATATATATATATGACCGAAAAAATTTCGAATGTCTTCAAGATCAATAAATAATTGTGAACAGTAGCATTAACGCTGCCAGAAAAACTAACACATAACTGCCTGCTAAATAACTTTCACAACAGGAAATTGAAAAAAACTGATATTTAGCGATTCAATTTTATTATTAAAGTTAAAATCATATATAAGAAGCTGAAACAAATTTACAGTCAGGTTTCAAAAGCCAACAAAGTTATCATGAATGTATGAGAAATTTTAGTAGTTGAGTTGTGGGACTCAATTTATCTAACTTCAGCAGCGTGTGAATCCTTTCACTAAACTTTTTCGTATCATTATAATTATTTCTCCCATGGGTTCCCAGTGGAACATATGGCTTCAGTAGCACGTCTCCATTGCACTCCCTTCTCTCCAATCTTTTCAACATGGCTCCACGACTGCTCACAAGCTTTCATTCCTTCCTTACATGATATACTCCATGTCACCCTCAGACGCCCAACTCGTCGTTTCCCCTTTGAATTCCACTCGAGGGCCTGGCCTGGCGTATGATGTCCCCGAATGGTCTTCCCAGTGTATGCCCAGTCCATCTCCACTTCCTTCTGCATACTTGTTGGGCGATAGGTTCTTTCTTCGTTGGTTCGTTGCCCGGCCAGAGTTCCTTGCTACTTATTCTTTCCGGCCATCTGAGGTTCGTTCAGGAACGAGCGTAGGCAGTTGTTGATGAATGTCTGTAGTTTGTTGGAAATCCCTTTCTCAACCATATAGAAGCACTGACTTGACGCTGGTGTTGAGAATCCGGATCTTGTTCCACATGCTGAATACAGTAGGTCTCCACAATGACTTCAGATTAATAAAAGCCTGTCTTGCTTTCCCGATCCTGGTTTTGACGTCCTCATCTGTGTCTGTGCCGCATGTAGTTGAAACGATGCTGCCCCGCCCCCCCCCCTAGGTAGGTGAACGAGACTACTTCCTTTAAGTTTCTCCCGTTCATGGTGATTGGAGCTTGTTGTTGTTGTTGTTGGTGGTGGTGGTGGTGGTGGTGATGATGATGGTGGCGTTGGTTGGGTATCTTCATCACCTCTGTCTTCTCTACGTTCACTTGAAGCAATTCCCGTCTTCGCTGCCTCACCTCTTCTGTCAACTTGTCAGTTTTCGCCTGTACATCTTCCAGTTTGTGCCACAACACATTAGACACAAGTCATCATCGCCGAAACCCAAATCTTCTAGGCTCTTTTCATCGGTCTAGTCAGCATATGCCCCTCTCCTCGCTCCTCACTGTTTGCTGCATAATCTAGTTCACCACAATCAGGAAGATTGTGGGTGATAGTAGGCGGCAACCTTGTCTCAATCCTGTCTTCACTTCAAAGGCGTCACTGAGCTTTCAGTTGTGAATTACTTGGCATGTGGCCTCTTCATATAGTTGTTGAATGAGATTGATAAAGGTTTGTGGTATTTGTGTAGTGTTGAAGCGGTTGCCAAATTACTTGTCGGTCGAGGCTATCGAAGGGCTTTTCAAAGTCGATGAAGTTGAGGTAGAGAGTTGACTGCCATTCTATACTCTGTTTTATGATGATGCGCAAATTTTCGTAATAATTAAGAGTGAGAAAACCTGGTGGACATGAAGACAAATACTCACCGATAAAATTGGGTGATCGTCGTGCTGTGTCGTGAACTGACAGAAGGTGGAAATATGGACTATTAGATTCCGATCCAGTGACTCAATGGTAACGTACTGGCCGCGCATGCTGGAGGTCCTGAGTTCGATCCCTGGCGGGGTAATCGGTGCGCACTGCTGAGTTGTCCCATACTACGTCGAAACAGCTGCCCAGCACCCTCAGGTTTCCAATGTCCTTCTAACTGATATCAGTTTGAAAAATCAATAAATCCCCACAAACCCCCAAATTGAATTAATCTGAGAAAGATATTCCCATTATATTTGAGATTCGTCAGCTGCGTGTATCTGTATTTAGATACGTATTGATATCACCGGCGAAACTAAAGCATAGAACTTATTGCTTCGAATACTGAAGGGTTGATAAAGAGTCTAATAAAGCATAACGATCATCTCATCACAAGAAAGCAGCGCTAAGAGTTATATCCACGCTGAAATTGTAAGCTTAAAAGCGGTTAGATATTAATATTTTTCTGTCTAGTGTCATTTACAGCTTATAAGAAGCTTCTTAGGAAATCCGTTTTCTAAAAGATTTAATTCAGTTATTTCAAGTTCATTTTCTAGTTTATTTCCTGCACATATAATTTCGCCTTCTTGGATAACATTTTCACTAGCTTCTAATTATATCTGAATGACTAAAAATACTTTAGTTCAATTATTACTTCACATTTGTGTTATTTCTTTACCATTGTCTTTTTAGATTCTGTTGTTATATCTATCATTTCAAACTAGAATCCAAGATGTTAAATTGATGTTCCTATTCATAAGAAACAATTATTCAAAAGCCACAAGAATAATTACAATAAAGAAGAAATTAAATCTACTTCCTTGTATTAGTAATAATCAGTATCTAGTGTTTTCAAGCCACAAAAACTGTTAATGGTCACCCTGTCATTCCACTAGTAACTAAAGATATATTTCTCACATTACTCAACAAATTTCATTTATATCATTTTAACTATCTGAGATAGTCGTGGTTTGGCAGACTAGTATTGATACTAGGTGATGATTGAAGGTGAAAATGAAAATCTAGTCAGTTGGTAGAGCACTAGGTCGGAAACCAGGTCGTCTCTGGTTCGAATTTCGCCACGGTTCAAATTTTTATTTCACTCTCAATCATCATTCAGTATCAATTTTATTATTATCACTTAGTTCACTCATGTAATCCAAGAATTATTACTCATAAATTCCATCTCATTTTATTTATACTGTTAAAATCATTCTTTGTGTCATAAGCAAGTAAACAATAATCGCACCTATGATTTGTAAATCTTTCGTTTTCTTTATTCTCAAGTGAATTTAGTTTGAATTTGGTTTCCTAGATTCAACTGCAAACATGGTTCATTTCTGTATCAATCATAATATCCGTTGCAACCTTAGGTTTTTTGCAACTGATGATGCAAGAAATAAAATGAATTCACTGTATTTTGATAAACTTGTTGTTGTCCTCTTGTTTAGAGAGAGGGATTAAAGGAGCGAAAAGTATGAAGCTAATATTGATATTAACAGTTCATACACTCAATATATACCTTTTTTTAAATCGAAACTCAGTGATTCCTATGCCTAACATATAACACAATACTCTTGAACCAACTTTTATTTATGATTAAAAAAACCATCCACACCATAAAAACCAGTTGTTGTTTTGTTTGTTTTTTCATCCACTAGTCTCAATCAGTACTGATATACATCAATATTCTAATCTTTTCATATTACGAATGTCAACAGTAATCATAAGATAATCAAATTTGAACTCTTTTCATCCACTGTAAGTCACATGATATGATCAGATGTTATTGTTGTGCAGAGCAAATCGTCTATAGCAAGTAAATATAAATGCTGTTATCAAGGAAGGAGAAAGTAAGGTCATTAGTAGCAGGGAATAGAAATGTAGTCAGCTACCTAATGCACATTTGTGCAGTAGGCAATTAGCTCCACGTATTATGTGAAGGCTAATGATAATACCTAGCTGCCCGGAACTCGGTAGGTGGAACGGTGCTTGAACGCATGACCCACTGGTTGAAAATCAACTAACTAAGCCAATTACCCACAGCTTCTCAAGGGAAGCATTATTAAATTGATTAAATATTCTACCATTGAATTAGCGATTGGATGATAAGGAAAGACAATAATTACCGGAAATTATTCTAAGAATTACAACCATATCCAAAGTCATAACCTAATGAACATATACAAACACGGACATAGATTATTGTAGTAGACTACAATTTGCAGCGCATGCTGCTGAAAGTCTAGGGAACAGATTTACGCTTAGTTAACAAGTTGCATTAATGTAATCACATAGTTTTCTGACAATAAGGTGTAGCAACATACAACTCTGTATAACTGAACAGCCGATGGTTGAAGACAGTTTTAACGAACTCCTTTGCTCGTGACAAAGTAACACATTTTGAAGTAATGTTAATAAAATCGAAATGCAATAAGCAGTCATTTCCACATCTATGCAATGAGCCACACCTACTGTGTGAGGGCTACTATCTGCTCAGATCTCAGTAAGTACGGCGGGGTTCAAACTCATAACTCACTAATTAGGAGCATCATTCGCTCAAGTACTATGATTTCCCGTCGGAGACTTATTTTTGAGTTACAATGGAGCACTAGTTAAACACTCAGTCATCAGAAGATAAATATAAGAATATGACTCTATTTCAGTTTACAAATCGCTAACCTAAACCGAGAACCATATATATATTATATATATATATATATATATATATATATATATATATATATATATATATATATATATATATATATATATATATATATATATATATATATATATGGATAGTACCCGCTTTGAGAATAAAAGAATATTAGACTGAACCACATAAAATCTCTACATAAATCTAGTCAGTCATTTACAACATAAACTCACCCGGGTGCACAAAGCCATCAGGATCTGGATGAACTTCTATTGAATACCGACTACCTTCATTACTGAACATTTCTCTCATTCGTGAATGATTATAACGTTTTTTTAGACGTGAATATTTTGAAAAAGGACGTGAAAAATCTTTAAAGTTTTGTGAGTTTGATAGATACTTATATGATGAATAATGACCGAAAATATTCTTTAACTGATCCTCTGGCATGGATGAAATCATATGCGTAGACGATTCAGAACAGGTTATAACTGACTGTTCTAATCCCGAGTCCATATTTGATGAATTATCACAGTGTATACGAGGTATTCGAAAAGTAGGATCAAAAGGATAATCAAGTGTTCCATTTGAGTGAGACAAGTACCCAGGGACATCAGGATCATTAGAGTGGTGATTAAGATGAGTTGGTGACACATTCATCCTACCCCTTGAAGACCAGTAATCATTAATATCAACATTATCATCCATATCAGTATTGTCATCATGTAATATACCTTCTGCTTCTATGTCACTAAGAGGAACTGCAGAGCAACAGTCGGAAGTATCTGAGGAAGAATCCTCATCCAAATTATCTTTCAAATACCACATATAATCCAAATTGTCTTCAGCTTGATCTAGCTGGATTTGATTAGCTTGTAGCTTATATAATAAACGATCTAGTGTAGCGCCTAGTTTATTTAACTCGTTTGTCAGTAGGACAGTTTTTTGTGTAAGATCAGTAAATTCCAGTCTATCGGTATCCGATTTTGATAACAGTTTGTTGAATTTATTATCCATAGATGATGGTGTTCCTAATACGTCATCAGTGGTATCTATGGTGTCAGTGCTTTCGCTTGAAAGCAACGGAACTTCATTCGATTTTTCCTGTAAATAACTATCTGATCTAGAATTAAGCAGAGATGACAGTGTATCAAGTTGCCGAAGAATATTTTCAGCTCTTTCTTCACTATATTCTTCATCAACATCACCATCATCATTATAATTATCTTGAATGTACTCTTGAACATTTACCAGATTTTCACTTTTTTTCATTATCCCATTATCTTTAGTCATTTGTATTGCGATGATATCATCATATTCAAAGCCTTCATTATCATCCACACTAAAACACGACAGAGATGTAGTAGATGAACCTGAATTGGAATGGAAACGTGAACGATGATATAAAACAGAGTTACGAGTACTTTGATTGGTATAATCATTTCCGTTAGACAAACTTTTCACATATTCATTTCTTCTTATTGTCTTCTCCGGTACAGTATCACTGCGAATACAATGCATTAAGGAACAGGAAGATGATGATGATGATGATTTGTTTCTTGGTGAACCATTGAGCCAATCAACTTGTCTGGCACTGAGAAAGTCAACTACTTTTGAGGATAATTGTTCTATCGACAAATTGACAGTGGTAGATGGAACAGTATTTCTCTCCAATGATTTAGTGTTCATAGAGGTAGGCTGAATATTTTTAGCTTTCATACTTGGAAATAATACATTATCAATAGATGAGGAAAGGCGTTTCAAATGCTCATGATGATTACTGTAATTTATATCCGTTTCATTAGATTTAATAACAAATGAATTGAGAACTTCTAACGGATAAAGATCATTCGACTGATCTCGTTCAAGGGAATTTAATTTTTCGTCTACAGTTTGTGATAGTGAGTTGTCAGAAACTGTAGTCTGAGTAGTGCCGAATGCTACTATTGAAGGAGTAGTAGTTGTTGTAATAGATGGATCATCTAATAAAAAGTCGAACGAAAAAACAATTTGATAACTCGATATTTACAAAGATCATTACAAGTAGGAAAAAAAGCTGATGAATGAAACTCAGGCCTGTTAATCTCAAAAAAGATACTCAGTATTTCAGGAATAATAATTATTCATCATCCATACAAGTTACTTTGTACACTTTGTTTACTGTTCACTGATCAGTTCACTAAATTACTTAAACACAATAAGTCTCAGTAACGAAAATATCACAGTTATGTAGTGAATCAATGTATCGGGTAGAGAGCAACATTAAGGTGGGAAAAAAACTTTTGCGTTGACTATAAGGAAGTTAGACTTGAATGTATAAGCCAGTACTTGGAAATACAGTGAATCTTGACTGAAAAACTTAACTTAGTAGCTATGCGCACTTACATGCACTAGGCAGCGAACCACACTTAGTTTGAAGGAGGGGTGCCTACACCAATGGATCACAGATCCACGAAATTCTCAGTAAGACATAAGAAATATGTGAATCCAATTAGATTCACATCGATTACCAACCAACTCCAATTCTAAGGATAGGAATATTTTTGATATTACAGAGCCACTAATTAGATAGTCTTTAGAATCTGCCAGTTGTATACTACAATATATCTTGAACACAACTGACAGTATCCTACAGCAATAAAATCTCTTGTTCTAAATGTTAACAAAAGTTTAGTGGGATAGTTCAGTACAGTACAGTACAAAAAGACTAAAATACCGAAAACAGCTCTAACTGAACTCCTGTAATAACGTTCCAATAACTATTTACTAGCCTAATTCAACACAATAAATATCGATGACTTGAATAAAGCTATGTGATACGAAACATATAAATATCTTCTTATCACTCTTAAAAGCACAGTTATGCTAGATAATCCCATGAATAGGTCTAACCTGTCTACTAGTAAATAGGTTGGTCCTGTAGTTCGGAGTTCATTTGTCTTATCAACAACCCTTATAAGTTTTAAAGTTTTAAAGTCGGAGACCTACTGAAAGTCTAGGAACATCGGATAGCTTTAGTATAATTGCTCGTATTATACCGTCGTTGACTGAACTCAATTGATCGGTCTCTATTGGCATATGGGTTCCTGTGCGGATGCCTCGATATTACCTGTGCTCTAATTATAGTAAAGATGGATAATGGCTAGCAGTGGAACACAGGTAACATCGAGGCATTCGCACAGGAGACCATAGGCCAATAGAGACCGACCAATTAGGTCCAGTCAACGACGGTAAAATACGAGCAATAAGACTAAAACTACACCCGTCGCACAAGAAGTGGCTATCCTGGCTCGGTGGTGTAGTAGATAACGCTGCAGCGTTTGCAACGGTTGCCCCCGAGTCCGAGTCCCGGCGGGAACAACACCACTCACTGGGAGCCGGCAGGTACATCCAGCTGACGAGTCCCAAATAGGACGAAGTGCGCAACCTGGATTCCACTGCTAGCCACTATCCATCTTTACACTGGTTAGCCGTTTGATTTTAATTTGGAACTTGCTTCTAGTGCGCACAAAAGAGCCCGTGACCATCAGGTTTCACAGCAACCCCATTATCACTCAACCAGTGAGTTGGAATTCAATGATCCAAATTTTACTTTTACCACCTTCAGAAATACGTGGTAGTTGACGTTTGTTTGTTAACTTACAGCTATCTAGAAGTGAATACGAATAAACAATGCCTCATAAATTTAACAGGACATATCCGTTCGACTATTGAATTTAGAGTTATTTTAGTTGCTCGGTTTAAATTATAGTAAACGTAATCATTGAAAAGAATCATTAATTCAAAACAAAAATATATACGAGAATATGAAAGAAATATAAAAAATGTTATGGTGATATAAGAGTTAAACTTGGGTACTGTGGTAGAGTACAATTCCATATTCGATTTTTTATTCGATTTAGCACACAGTGATACAGCCTTATTTACTGGACTACGTTTTGGACACGGTATACTGTCCATGAATATATCGAGATTTCCCATATATCCGGAACAGGTGCTCAGTCATTCTTGCTGCACATGTTCGGCGTTGATTCGATAAAAAAACAGATTCTTTTTTCAATACACCCTCTACTCTACTAGGTTACTTTTAAAGATTGTCACTCTGCCCCCTTCTATTGTGTGGTACACTGCATGCATGGTCAAGCTTTCTTCTGGATTACTTATCTTACCAGGATCTAACAATTTTGATTTAACCAGATTTTTGTGCCCGGATAATTCAATTGACTCCGGTGGACTACTTTTACCTATTATTCTTGTTATCGTTATTATTATTGGTGGCAATACTGTGAAGACAGAATTCAAAACTTACACAGTGTTGCCATACAAAGAGAGCACGTTAGAGGCATTACGTAGGATTGTAAATAAGACTGGAATTACAGTGACATTTAAACCTAAGAACTCACTTAGAAATAAGAGGTGTAGGTTAAAAGATTTTACTGTCCCAATTAGACAGAATAATTCAGGTTACTGAACCCATTACAACGATTGCGAGGTCGAATACATAGATTAGAATAGTCGTTAGGGATCAATTAGGCTTTCCGAGCACAAAAACCCAGCTGGATCAAAATTTGTAGACCTTAGTAAGATAGGAAATCTAGGAAGAAACTCAACCATAGCTATCCATGTAATTACACACAATTACACAACATGAGATGGGATAGAGGGAAAATCCTTGAGACTAAACTAGTGAGGTGGAGGGAAGGATCGATAACCGAATTTCCGCCTATCGAATCGACACCAAACACATACAACAGGAATGATTCAACACCTGTTTTGGATATATGGAAAATTCCACTACCTACGTCACAATCAAAGCTATATCTTGATATGAACATATACAATAAATTGTGTCCGGAACGTAATCCAGGAAACAATACTGCATCAGTGTGTGCTACATCAAATAAACAATCTAATATGGAATAAACAAGATGAACAGAGCAATGAGGTGAATCTGTTTGCGAGTTTGTTGTATTAAAATATATAAAGACTAAAAATTGTATCGTAGCAAACTGTTTTATTGTTAGCTACATAAAACTATCAAATGTTGCGTACTGGGTAACCTATTATATACGACTGACTATTAAAACAAAAGTTTGGGTGACGCTAAACGTTATCCCCAGGTGTTACAGTGTTCTGTTTGAAATTACTCACTTTCTGTATTTTGAAGAGAAAACTACAATCATAAATCTTTTTGCTGCAATTTTTATTTGCGAGCATGATTTTTCACGAATAAATGTACTTACATCCCAACTACCAGGTGAAAGTGCAACCAACACTTTGCACATAAATAAACGGTGTGAAATATGTTCCAGTGACAGAGGGCACATAGCACACAGAAAATACATGAATTTGCTCACAAAACGCTATATTCTATAACAAGCCCGATAGTACCTCGGAAAAACTTCTAGCCTCACCCCAAAAGTTTACGACCACTTCTCTTACTTCAGATAAGGTGATCGCGTAGTATCACTACCGGCGTCTCTATACAACAGGTATAGCTCATAACCAAGTGTACACCGACTTGCGAAAAATTGCACTGTTCTATTTGTTAGGCGACACTTGCGCTCATTATCAAAAGATTTCTTTCAAATGGAAATATGTTGACCTGCTAGAAGTGACTTTGTTACCTAACCTGATTTACTAAATCCGGCTGCAGTCGTTAGAAGCAACCTAGAATTTTATACAGCTTACGACAAAGCACGATAGGATAGGGATATTCACGTGAGGTTATTATTATTATTATTATTATTATCATTATTATTATTATTATTACTATTATCATTATTATTGTTTGTCCCTTGAGTTCCTAGTGGAACATAGAGCTTCAGTAGCACGTCTCCAGTGCACTCTGTTCGCAGTCCTTTGCACCTGGCACCACGACTGCCCAAAAGCTCTCATTTCTTCTTCATACGATCTCCACGTCACCCTCGCCTCGGACGCCCAACTCGTCGTTTCCCATCTGGGTTCCACTCGACGGCCTGGCCTGGCGCGTGATGTCCCCAATCGGTCTTCTCAGAATATGTCCAATCCAATCCATCTCCACTTTCTTCTGCATATTTGGTGGGCGATGAGTTCTTGGTTGTTTTGTTGCCAGAGTTCCTCCTTGCTTATTCTTTCTGGCCATCCATCTGATCTTCAGTGTCGAGTGAGCGTAGGTGGCAGCTGCTAATGAATGTTTTTAGTTTGTTGGAAATACGTTCGGTTAATATCCGCTGATCCATTCCAACACCAGAGGTTAGATCTTGAAGATCATGCAACTTACTGGCTTCAAACATTAACAGACGGCTTGGAACACAAGTCAATAGTTTTCTTACTATCTTACTAATGTTCTCATGTATTATGATACTTAATGTTTTGGCCTGCACATCTGCATATATTTGTCATTTTTTAATGCCTCGTTTGGCAGAAGCCTTATATTTTAAACAATGGAAGAAAGTACCGAAAACTGAGGCTAATAGACATTTAATGTCCAAGCCATCTGCATACAATCAGCTTAAGTACATCAATAACTCAGAGAATTTGCATCACAACAACTGCAGTATATCTCTACAGCTTACCACTAATGAGTAGAAAAATTACAAGTGTGCTATCAAATAAACAAATCTGATATAAATCTCATCGGATGAATGGATTTGTTAATGAAAAGTCACTGAATTGTCCGAATTCCAGATTGGTAACTTCATACATGGCTCACAACAAATTTTTACTCGTTGATTTTGAATGAAAACTGTAAATCAATTTGTTTTCGAGGTATTAATCAAAATTCCTGAATAGTTATATTTGCAGTTCAAAGGAAAGTCTTATGCCCGTTTTATTAATCGATACCAAACCCAAATTCCATGACTAGTTGCAGTGGTAAAAAGCCAAGCGATCAGTTCACCGGAATATTACGTTAACATTGCAACCGAATAAGCATATGAAGAAATAGACAAAACCAATAGATGTTCAATAACCTTTCATTGCCATTTCACCGCTTACTATGTTCATTTTTAACACCTTCAAACTAATCCTTTTTATGCTTTTTGGTAAAGACGCTAGGTCCGCACTAGCCCACTAGCTAATGACTCTTGAAAATGAATGCAACTCATTGAAGCCATACTTGGAAGTGTACTAGACTATGAACTCTATCTACTTTCTGACGGTCAATAACCTTATCTTATCGTCTTAACCTAGACTGGTGGGGCAAGATCTAAATTTCGGACCTAATACTTGATCGAATGACTACGTTACCGCATTTCTAATAATAATAACTTAATACTCTGCTATTAGTACAAATGATATTGAGGATAAATTCGATTATTTTTTACGAAAATGATTTTTACACGCCGATATGGCTTAACAATGATCACTAGATATTAATTGAACAAATGCTTGAGAAATACTTAGGAGAAGCAAACGAAAGTGAAACTAACTGGTCGTCAGAAATATCATTACCGTTATATGGATAGCAAACCTGCAATCTCCAGATATAAAATCAATGGTTTCATCGTGATAAAATACGTTTGCACACTTGATTTAGCTCAAGTCACCTAATTACAGACCAAAACATTTAAATACTATGATCATTCGACAGAAGTTTTTTATAAAAATGATTACTATAGGCAGTTAGATGAATATGATAGAACTGACAACAAAGTATTGAGTTAAAAAGCAGCTTGTAATTAAAAGGCGATATACACATGAGTTGGACTTAGTGGAATCAAAGATGATACAATCGAATGAGGGAAAGGTTGAAAATAGAGTAACAAGATAATGATAGATCAGTAACTCGGTTATTTGACAGCATTAACTTCATTAAACGGAAGGAAGTTTCAGTTACTTGTCCTATCAAATGTCTTGAATGGTTTTTAAAGCATTCCCTATGTCTGAGAAAGTGTCTGAAACACTTCCTTTACTCACCTTTAAATTTCACCAACTTTATTCACAAAGATCTTATCATAGTTTATTAATTTACTTACTTCATAGAGTGAGGGTGACTGTGATCTATTTTATTGAATCAAGCCTTCATGTTCAGAAGAAATTTGTGCAACCACTCTCCTCATGCTAACCATTAATATCATTCAGTTAGATTTGTGGAGATTTGATTGATTCTAGTTGGAGAACCACTGAAGACCTGGGAACACTGGGCAGCTGTTCCACTTTCGTTCGGGACTCCTCAGTAGTGTGCACCTACGACTGCTCCAGGGATCGAACCCAGAACCTTCAGTTCTCGCGGCCAGCACGTTACCATTGAGTTCACTGGGTCAGAATTCGATGGTCCACATTTTCTTAATTCTGCCAGCTCACGATATAGCGCGATCTCCATCCAATGTCGTCGTTGGGTAACTGTCTTCACCTCCGACTTGATTTGTCCCACCTGTCACGACTTCTCAGTAGAACTTCGAGAAATCTCATCTCGAAGTATGTCGCCTAAACTATGTACAGATAATAGATGGAATCACTAGCAGTCAACTAGGTATTATCAGAAGCTCTCATATATAAGTGGCTTATAGGCTAATAAATACAATGTATACTAGATGCCTGAGTTGTATTAAAATTATTATCTATTCCAGGACAATATCCCCATAATTAACCTAATCAATCTCCAAAGTTACACTTTTCGAAAAGAATAAACTGAAGATAACTTTCATACAATTTTATCATAAATTGATTTTGCCCATGGTAATAATGAAGACTGTATACTTCACCTTTCGAGAAGTTAGATTTGTGTCTAAGTTGGCTAATGATGAAAAAAAAAACTAGATTGCAATGAATGCAATTCATGTCAGAGTGGTATAAAAATATTCACAATACATCCTTTCTATGTTCCCAGTACTGTATTGTTGATTTTCCTTTAAAAGTAAATATAAAAACTATTAGGTCTACGATTGTTTTTGCATGTCAAATCATTTTCATCATTCAATGATTCTTTGAGAATAAGTCGTCTGACATTGATATAAAGAAAGAAATGAATTAGGGAAAATGTGTGCAAGCGTATAGTGCATGTAACAAGAATAATTTATTCTAATAAAAAAACGAAAGTGGAAAATTATTTAAGGTATGCGAAGGTTAAAGCAATAAAGAGAATGAATCCATTCCGTCTCGTTAATACGCACGAGTAAAGTGTGTATCATGTGGCAGTAAGTATGACACTATGTTAATCATATACAGTTCTATGAGATTCCATTTGTTCATTAGTTTATTTTATGCATGAATGGCTATAACAATGCAATAGTAAATGTACTCCTTAAGGTTATTTATTTCCTTGTGGCATGAAGGGGAAAAAGTGTCAATGTGATTAGTCGAATTACCTGGTAATAATGAAATTGAAAATCAATTTCTTTTCAGATGACATGGTTAGAGATAGTAGAAAATAGTGGTGGCAGTCAACAAGCATATTAGTTCAGTGTGAAAGTGGAATTTAGAAAGCATATATTTTCATAGCTAAATGTATTACTGAACAAAATAAGTAGCTAGAAACCACTCACTTTGATCTGTGAACTTTGATAATCAGATCACAGAGATGTAAACACCGGATAGTTATCCCAATCGTTTTTGGTTTAGCCTACTGGGGATGTAAACAGTTTTGTGAGCTGAATCTGTCCGAGTACACTGCTGATGAGCTGGGGTATGAAAGAGGAAAATCGCCCAATGACCTGTCTGCCTAACGAGATTCACACATTCGTGTGAGTGATTTCTAATCACTCACTTTGTTCAGTAGCACATTCTGTTAGTTAATGAAGCTATTGCGTCAGAGATTACACTTTGCAGTTTCAAAAAAAGCGATGCTGACACCATGATTTGGCAGTCGAGAAACTGCTCATTTATGGAAAAGATCGTGAATTGTGCAATTCGCAAATAATTTATGAATTGGTCATGAACTTTCCTGATCTAAATGACTGTTAATAACTTGAGGGTCAGCCAGAAACAATCTTTATCACTCCAAAAGTAAGAACATCATTAGCCACTGAAATAGTAAGTCATAAAAAGATTTAGTAATAAAACTACAGTCAACTATCCTTAGTCCTTGCCGCTCCCTGATTGGCTCATTTTAGTGGATCGATAATGGAAAATCTTAAGTTCTGATATAAGTGAAAAACTTGGGCACTGTGGTAGAATGTAGTTCCATATTAGATTTCTTTATTTGATATAAAGCGCACAGTGATACAGTATTATTCAATTAAACTATTATTATTATTCAATTAAATAATACTGTATCACTGTGCGCTTTATATCAAATAAACAAATCTAATATGGAACTTAAGTTCTGATGATAGCTAAAACATATTGACAACGAACGTTGATGATCATACAACTTACCAGGCTTGTTTGTGTACTAGCATATTAAGCAAGGTTGTTTCCTAAGTATAAACAACACTACTCGGCTGTGTGGAATGAATGAAAATAGTATCTGAGGCAACCCAATGACATTTCATTAAAATGTTGTCCCGATAACTATTACGAAGACGTAATGTAACCAACGAAGTCAGACAAAAAGATGTCGATATAAGTGTAAAACTTGGGCACTGTGGTAGAATGTAATTCCACATTAGATTTGTTCATTTGATATAAAGCGCACAGTGATACAGTATTATGATTATGAGCAATAATTTATGCTCGAACGTAATCAAGTAAATAATACTGTATCACTGTGCGCTTTATATCAAATAAACAAATCGAATATGGAAAAAGATGTCGAGTTATCCATGGGATGAGTAAGTAATAAGCTTACAAATTTTCATTACTAAGTCGATGTAACACGAAACTCAGAAAAAAGACAGTTCAAATTTTGTATTTCGATAAATGAGGCGGTTTGCCAAGAATTAAAAACATTTCCTCCTCGGTTCGAACTTAAAACAAGCAACAAATGAATAGAAAGTAGGTTTTAATGAATTCATAAATTATGATAGAACTGTTCAGCTGAATATGCTACATACTTGGTTATATATGCCATGACGTAATATGGAGTGAGATGCATATATGCATTTCAACTTTGGACAACTAATAAGGCTTAGCAATATGAAGGTTTTTTTGGAAATCGTCAAGTTGACGCGTGAAAGGTTTGGGAGGGGTGTTAAAATGGACTGAAAAATTACACGGATTAAAGTTTGCTTAGGTCATCGAGGAAGAGAGATTCGATAAGCGAATAAATACTAGTAATCGATCTATACATTAGATGCGACAAGTTAACAAGGAATACAAGAATAAGATAAGAACGGCAATAATTAGCTAGAAATTACGACTAACACAAACTAATTAGCGAATTCACAGTATATCAAAGGCAAGGCAAATTAAGAATCACCACCATTTCTTTCTGTACAGAGAGAGCTGATTAGCGTACCTAAATTGCACAGGCTTCTGCAATTGTAAGCCGCCTCTTATTTTGTTGTTTGCTGACCACTGTAAGTGATTTGGTTGTATTGATATCATCCTTGAAATCTAGTAAGTGCTTGGTTATAGAGCTTCTTGAAATCTTCACTAATGTAATGTTTCCCCATTACACATCACAAAGGCTCTCGAAAAATTCCTGGCATAAAGAAGACCCCAAGCATTTAGTCTGCATCTCCTTACACTGCCCAGGCTAACAAGTAATAACTTCATGGACTATTGTCATATCTTCATCTAGCCGCCCTTAGCTATCTTCTAACTCAATCCTACTTAAGCTAGAGTTAAACGTTGAGGTAGGCAGTGGCTTGGCATGTACAACACTTGTCCACGCTCACTTCAATCCTTATAGGTTCACTTCATCGTAACCTTTTCATATCCTTCACTTTCAAAGACCATGTCTCACAATGACATAATACCACTCAACTGATCAATAAGACTTTCACTTGTTTCCAATGATTGTAAATACGACTGTACGGCTTCACTATTTAAAATCACCGAAAAAGAAAACTTACCTCATTGATTAATCATTTTCGGATGACTTTAAGGGTCACCCTAGCAACTGCTGTGATAGCCAATAACATTATTTTATAAAGAGTGCTTTGTCAAGCGAAATATCGAAGCTTGATTGGTCATTTCTGCAGTTGCTGGGCGGCCTTTAAAGTCACTCTCATTTTCGTGCTTTAACAATCAAACATTTGACCATTGTATAGAACTTCAAGTTTCTTAAAACTACTCACTTCATTATTCTAAAATACAGTTTCAACATGTTAGTTTATATAGCAATCAGCATCGAGTCTCGACCACAAAGCAATGATAACTAGTCTCATCTTCTAGTATAAATATGTTAATGATAATCCTGACCAAATTGCATTTATATTTTAGAGAACTTAGGGATTTTTCAACTATCTTTCCTCTCCCTTTGGAAGCATATTTAGGTAGAGACATATCAAATAAAAAATACGCTCACATTCAGGTCATATAATACTAAAGTAATGGCGCCATTACAACAATTTGACCAAAAATGCCTGTTTCGTTCATTTAAAGCGGTCAGTTGAAAAAAATATACACAATCATACGACATAAAATCAAACCATCAAACATAGAGACAATTACATATATATTCAATTTGTTTGTCTACAAAGGTAATTTCAGACACTATTTTAGTGAATCAATTATGTACATCACGAACGTATACCAGATTCTGCGTTTGCACTAACTACTTTATTTATACTGCCTAGGAAATCCACACCACTTTAAACCATTCAACTCTTATAGGTGAATCAAGAGGGAAATACCAATGACAAGTTTGGTGTACAAAATACAACCTCAAAGATAGATGCTAATAACTGCAAACCACAATTCTTGATAATATATACGTCCATCCCCTATGTCTCGTTGTATATACACATAATTAGATATTGATTATGTCACCAGCGACCTTTTTAAATGAAAGCGGATAGAAATAACAATGCACATACATCACATAACCCAAAACGCCGAGTAAAGCAACTAGTAATCATGTTTTTCTAAATGCTTATACACACAGGTTGGGGAAAGGAGATCAACTACGTGTTTTCAACCTCATTTTTTCACCCCAATTACTTCCCTCAAGAAGATCGGACCAAACTTCTGAGAGAAACAATAAGTTATTGCATTTTAAACACGCTGATTTCCAAAAAGCAAACTCTTAACCGGATGCTAAATACTTATATAACAATTTGGTCATGTTTTGATTGAAATTCATATAAATTAGTTTGTTACTTTATCGAATAAACTGTCATTGGATAAGTTTTATTTATTCCTGTTTAAAACAATAGATTTTGTAAGTTAATGAAAGTAATAGAAGAGTTAGGAGGAAAATCGAATTGAAACCCACTCAGCAAACTTGTGTACATTCGTGTAGTAGCCAGCGAGTCACACCTACTGTATGAGGGTCATTGATAGTACCTGGCTGCTTAAACCTCGGTAGGTGGAGCGGAGTTCAACCCCATGACCCATTGGCTGCAAGTCATCTCCCTAAACCAAAGCGCCACAACTCTAATGTCTAGACAATGACGAGTTAGAAGAGAAATCCAACTAAACGCCATATGTGACATCAATTTTCTCATACAATAAACAAGCGAATGGGTTTTACATGAATAAACACCAGTCTTAATGATGACATTAATTTCAATAAAGTGTATCCAATGCTTAGAATTCGGTCCTTCACAGTAGTCACAGAGTTACAAAACAGTACGCTATAATTAATTAAAGTTTGCGCAAAATTTCATCCTACTGATAAATTTTTTCAACGTAGGAGTTTTTGAAACAAGTATAATTGCGGCTTATCAACCTCCAGTACATTTCCATACAACATAAGAAGGAAAATTTATGCACGACGGTTAGTGATGCTAGCCGGCTACCCAAGTGGAAGTACACCTATGACCGAGTGGTCGACAGTCGACTGTCCACAGCCCTAATCAACATAGGGTGTCCAGTAGCGTTGACAGCATATATCCTGTTTCTTATAAAAACAAATAACCATAACCATTGATTTGGGCCTTTTTAAAATCTTCATTATACGTTTTTATCGTACTATAGTAATTTCATTGTGCATAAAATAATGAACGCATGCAAAACAGCAATCTATGAAATGTAACGTCTTAAGCACCATACTTAAAAGTTGCAAATGAAACGTGAACGAAATACATTTAAGCCCAAAGTCCACTGCATATTACAAACGACTAGTTACCGAATTCTGTGTATTAACCTACTTTGTTGATGAAGTACGCATTTATGTTTACAATACTACACGTGGACACTACTCATACAGAATGATGGACTGATATAGAGCAATTAAATCACTTGCCTTTAAAACGTTTATTTATAAGAAGGCATTAATCACCCTCAAAATAAGACTGAAAATAATCTAACTGTGATAGAAACTGCTTATATGAATTTTGTTGACATTGGATATAACCAATTATGAATAGCATACAGATTGATTGTTATTAACCTTATTTATTACTAGTCATTTGCCACTTAGCTAGAAGAATAGACGAATAAACTGAAGCACAATACTCCAGTTTTCAAGCAACTTACTCAAAAATCTTAGGGCAAAAGTAACGTTGATGAAATAATACAGTTACTGAAACTCAATAATCTGATTGACAATCCACCAACAAATATGATCAATTCTATCTTTGGTTTGTTTACTTAATCCTAAAGGTAACCAGATATTTAACTAGGACACTAAGTAAACCCCATACATAATAATGAACTTTAATGAAATTATTGAATAGTTATTAGGTATAATTTTTTCTCTTCTTCACTGAACTCATTTTCGGATATTTTGTCACTCAATTGTAAGTTCAGTAGGAAATATTTATAAGCATGAGCGTATATTGCTTGATACCAATCCATTTTTTTTTTAAAAAGAAAAATACTTAAAACCTACAGTGTCATATGATGCAAGAAATAGACTTTATTTCATTTCAACTAGGACAATCACTTCGATACAGGTTGATGAAGTGTAATCTATCATTGAAAATGTAAGACATTAACTGATCGTTAATAAAAATGCATAATCTTCTGCAATGAACTGTTAATAGCACACGCTCTTTCACTTGACACTAGGCATCGTTAGGAAAGTGGATAATAACCAATAAACAGTCCATATAGTACAACCAAATTAGGAATCAGGAAAGATACCTACCGAAACCACTGGATATGACCATGCTATAAATCGAATTAACATAAATTAGAAAAATGCGACCATTCAATTTCCATTCCACGCTACATTGATGAGCTATTGGTCCAACTCCATGCAAGCAACCATGAATGTAAATTGCTGATGCATGCCAGAAGAGGATTAAAAAGCTGCTCAGTGCTTCCTGGTATGTATTAGTTCACTGTGCAATATTATTCCTTAAAAAAGCATTCTCTATCCTGTTTATGATAAGCGTAACAAGCAGAGATGATATGAGTTGTACGTTACCTTAGTTAAATAGTGAGTTACTTAAACAATTTTGTAACATTCCTCAGTGTCTCGCATCCCTAATAAACCATGAATTTACCGAAAACAACAGTTTCTAGTGTCATTGCAGAATAATCTAGCACGTAATTTGTAACTAACTGAATATCCGAATGCACTTAATCAACAAGAAAAATGAAAACATTCAGCGTTATTGATTGACAAAGTACAAATAGCTTTGCTGTAGTTTAATACCAAACTTGTACAATATATAAAATACATTCGATACGTCATATACAAATAATGACGTAAGATTAAGTTGTGGCTGACTTATGGAGAATAGCGTCAGTTGACAAACTTAAGGCATTCCTAAAAGAATGATAGCTGAACTACGAAAAACAAGTGACTGTTATAAATTAAGAAAGCTGTGTCTCCAAAGTAAAAAAGGTGTACGGAACTCAAACTGAAAGCTCTATGGTAAGTGCCTTCCACAAAAAATGTGGCATGTAGTGGCTAAGGAATTCCGTTACTAATAAAGAACTGAGTGTGACACTAGTCATTATTTATAGAGTAATACAAAGCTTAGTCACACAGATAAATGCTACCATAGAGAGGTGTATTTCACGGAAACTTTGCTGATTTGATTTTATACTACTTGAATTTCAGCCACTGTTTTACAATGCAATTAATGATCATAACGAACGGACAGAAGCAGTTGTACTTATTGGTTTCAAAACTGACTTAGGATTAACGATTGGAGTAGTTTTCTGCTTGACATGATAAAACATTTCACCAATCAAAGAAAAGATTATTCGGCGTAAACAATCAATCAGAACTCAGCTTTGAGACTGATAGGATATTTTAAGACAATATTGTAAATAATAAATACCGAATTTCATTTACGCATACATAAAACAAACTTACCAAATTTAAAAGGGGTATTTGCCACCCATCGTGAAAAATCAGCATATCTATAATTCCCAGGATCCGGTGTAGATGGGGGACTAGTTTGTGTGGAACAGGACCGTTTAGTTGCGTTATTGCAACAAGCTACACAAATAGCCTTGTATATTAATTGTAAGCAGATGAGAAAGCCTAAAATACTGGTGTTTCCCCATAAGTGACTCAAATGAAACGAACCATTAGGTGAACTCCATGTCGGTCCATAAAGCCAATAATCAGGCATGTTTAGCCAACAAATTGTACAGATCTATAAATGAAATAAGAAAATATAACCGAGTGATGAGTTGGGCATCTACTATACTTATCAGAGTCATGAAGTTAATCTTAGACAAAATATGAAGTAACTATTTGTAGAATAGATTTGACTACTATGAGCTGAATACAGTGAACATTTCAAAACCTCAGTGGACAAAGTGGAATTGAAACCCGTGACCCAATCGACAGGATTTGGTTGACTTGGACTTTGAATCACAGTTTTTTAATGTTGTCCTGTGAATCAATCAATAACATATGAATCACTGATGACTCAATCCAACAACTGACCTTTCGACATCCCAGTAGGACAAAGTAAGAGATATGAAGGTCAGATAAGATACAAAGCTACATATTAGTTAACTGAAATACTAATTATTAGTACAATAAAACAATGCTGATTCAAATCTACTACAACTATAAAAAAGACGGATTTGCTACTTGTCCATATTGCCATTCTACTTTTACCCATGGTACTACCTGTATGGTAGAAATTTGAATAAGCGAACAGCAAGCAATAACATTTAAACACAAGGAAATCGGGAAAATGTAGAAAAACAATTCTAAGTACCAACACCTGAAGAGACATTGCGAATCGAGTTCTACAATCCAAAGTCAATAAATAAACAAGCCTGCATCGTTAGTTCATATCTTTACGAGTGGTTGAAAACAAACTGTTGTATTACTGTTAGCACTACAATTTACGTATGAAACCCACTTATACAATTATCAGTTTTGGAATAAAAGTCAAACATTTTAAGTAGTATACTACAACGTCACATATAGTTCCAATCAAACACTCAAGTCGGTAATTCGTGTTCAAAAACCACAAGTCCGGTTTAAACGACATTTTCCTCGGAAGGGTTTTGATGAAAAACTTATCCGTGCTTAGAAATTTGCAGCATTCAACCACTTTATGACATAACCTCTCAGTATTTATGTCACTGATAACAAGTGGGTTTTTAAATTCTTATTACTTACTTAGAAGATATGAATTCACACAGCAGTTTACTTTTTTATGCTACTCTGAAGAAAAGATGGTCGGTTCCAAACAGAAAGATACGATGCAATACAAGACAAGATCTTCATTAACTATTCAGGGTTGAGGCTTTTGATGAAGGGAAACAATGTGTTGGTTTTGAAAGTCGCAATCCAAATAAAACAGCTCTGAAATCAACATTGTTGAAGTGATAACATTCGTATACCTTTTTGCTAGACATTAATTTATTCACTAGAAGTGAAAACCACCGGTAAAAATTCCAAAAAATAAGATCAGGAGTATTTAAAACATAGTGGGTAAATTAGGTGTTTAAGAGCAATCACTTGAGGACCGACCGAAATTCACACAATAACCTTGTGCAGATTCGTGCATTAGTCAACGAGCCATATCCATTGTCTGACAGCTGCCTAAACCTCAATAGGTGGAGCGATGCTCGAATCCGCAACCCACTGGTTAGAAGTCAACTTCCTAAACCAATCAGCCACAGCACTACTTGATAACCGCATCCTAACCAGACGATTTAAGGTTCATCCTGATGGATAAGAACCAATGAGAAGAATATACTTATCCACAAAATATTTAGACCAACCAACTAATCTCAAGCTGAATAATATTGAACAACTGTGAACATGGCCATGAGTCACACTGTGCATATTAGGCGTTACCTGATTAGTCATTTCCTACAAGAACGAAATGGGGTAATCCCAATCGCATCTCCAAAACCTTCAAAATCAAGTTGAAAGCCTTCAAAGACCACAGTTCAAGTTCAACACCCAGAACAGCGACTGAAGGACGAAACTACAAGGGACATATACACGTCAGCCACCAGAACAAAATGGGGATATTGAGCAACATTCCTGAAGGAACCTGCGTGGAACAACACTGGAACTCTTTGAAAGCTATGTGGAAAGAAACCTACATAACCGTATTAGGAAAAAAAAACAGGACAAGGAATGGATCTCGACGGACACATGGAAGTTGATAGAGCAAGGAGGGGAAGATGGTGATGGTGAAGCAGAAGATGAACCAGTGCAGTGAAGTGCAGTGCAGGGATGAACAACGGAAAGAGAAACTGAACATAACCTATAAAACACTACGATGGACAAAGAAGGGAAAAAGATTGCGCGCAAAGACAAAAGACACTTCTACGACACATTGGCAAGTGAAGCAGAACAGGCTGCAGGTAAGAGAGAAACTTGACAACATTATATCAAATAACCAGGTTAATACCTGGGTGGGAAGAGGTCAACGCAGACGAAACCAATGAAAGATAGTGAAGGAAACCTAGTTACCAAAGAGGAGAAACAAAGGAAACAATGGGCTGACCACTTCAAAAAACTCTTCGGTCAACCACTACCACCACCTACAACTCGTTCAGAAATACCACCAGCAACCACAGAACTACCAGTGAACACAAGCCCTCCGACAGAAGCTAAAGTCCTGAACGACATAAAGTTGCTGAAATGCGGGAAAGCAGCAGGACCAGATGGAATTCCACCAGAAGCACTGAAATAGATGCAGAGACAACAGAGGACATGCTCACACTACATCATTATTGCAGAAGGTTTGCTAGGAAGGAAGGAAAGGTACCTGGGGATTGGAAGAAGGGCTACCTTGTCAAAATCCCAAAAAAGGGAGACATAAGTGTTTGCAAAAACTGACACGGAATCATGCTCCTGTTCACAGTAAACAAAATATTAAGCCGCATCATCCTGGAGAGACTAAAAGATGCGCTGGATTCAAAATTACCATAGGGACAGGCTGACTGGCTGGCTTCAGGAAGAACTAACCATGTAGGGATCAAATTGCAGTGCTACGCTATGCATCATCATAGAAGAGAGCATAGAATGACAGTCAACTCTCTACCTCAACTTCATCGACTTTGAAGAGGCCTTTGACAGCGTCGACCAAGAAGTAATTTGTCAGTCGCTTTAACATCACAGAGTGCCACAAACCCTTATCAATCTCATTCACCAACTATATGAAGATGCCACATGCCAAGTAATTCACAATGAAAGCTCAGTGATGACTTTGAAGTGAAGACAGGAGTAAAACAAGGCTGCTGTCTACTATCACCCACAATCTTCCTGATTGTAGTGGACTGGATCATGCAGCAAACAGTGAGGAGCGAGGAGAGAGGCATATGCTGACTAGACCGATGAAAAGAGCCTAGAAGATTTGGGTTTCGGCGATGATGACTTGTGTCTAATGTGTTGTGGCACAAACTGGAAGATGTACAGGCGAAAACTGGCAAGTTGACAGAAGAGGTGAGGCAGCGAAGACGGGAATTGCTTCAAGTGAACGTAGAGAAGACAGAGGTGATGAAGATACCCAACCAACGCCACCATCATCATCACCACCACCACCACCAACAACAACAACAACAACAACAACAAGCTCCAATCACCATGAACGGGAGAAACTTAAAGGAAGTAGTCTCGTTCACCTACCTAGGGGGGGGCGGGGCAGCATCGTTTCAACTACATGCGGCACAGACACAGATGAGGACGTCAAAACCAGGATCGGGAAAGCAAGACAGGCTTTTATTAATCTGAAGTCATTGTGGAGACCTACTGTATTCAGCATGTGGAACAAGATCCGGATTCTCAACACCAGCGTCAAGTCAGTGCTTCTATATGGTTGAGAAAGGGATTTCCAACAAACTACAGACATTCATCAACAACTGCCTACGCTCGTTCCTGAACGAACCTCAGATGGCCGGAAAGAATAAGTAGCAAGGAACTCTGGCCGGGCAACGAACCAACGAAGAAAGAACCTATCGCCCAACAAGTATGCAGAAGGAAGTGGAGATGGACTGGGCATACACTGGGAAGACCATTCGGGGACATCATACGCCAGGCCAGGCCCTCGAGTGGAATTCAAAGGGGAAACGACGAGTTGGGCGTCTGAGGGTGACATGGAGTATATCATGTAAGGAAGGAATGAAAGCTTGTGAGCAGTCGTGGAGCCATGTTGAAAAGATTGGAGAGAAGGGAGTGCAATGGAGACGTGCTACTGAAGCCATATGTTCCACTAGGAATCCAAGGTACAAAAAATAATTCGCATGTTCAGCAGAAAAGTGAAGTTTTGCCGCAGATTTTTTCGCTCCTAAAAAATATCAAAATAAGATACTGTTTAGTGTGACTAGAACAAATTCAAAACCAGAAGTTGGAAATAAACTACCCATTGAATTCCTCCTAATGAGTTGAAAGATTTTACAAACAAGATTGATAAATTGTTATACCTATAACTTTTAAATTAAGTGGCGATAATCAACCACAAAAAACTATAAGTATCGATATTACAGAAACGGAAGTTCATGAAAATGAATTCAAAGTAAATAGACAAACCACTAACTTTATTTGAGCCTGAATTGAAATGTGGGCAGTTTATGCATGCACTGGTCCATAAAAAGTTGGATCCATGGAGTAACTGTATCTCTTGACATTTAGAAACAGTATTAGAGACAAAATCATTATTGCTTGAACAATATTTTTCCGAAGGTGTTTCATCAAAATTAGGAGAGTATCTGTCATACGATGATGCATTGTATAAAGCATGGAACGCATCGATCCTCCCACGTTCCAAATTTATTGTATTTGATTTTCTGTCAAAGTAAGTGACAGTTTTCTGGTTGGAATCAGCACTATGTTTACATTCATTTAATGGGTATTTTTTGTTCACAGCGTCCTCAGAACTGAATACCTGACTTACCACCTTGGCAGATTCAAAAGCGTATGACTGTTTTTAAAGAAAAAGAAATATTGAATGAATTAGGAATACATTTTATACTATCAAACGTCATCTCGATAATAATGAGTCAAATCTTTTCAATAACCTGTGACCTTTTCTCTTTAAACAGTGTGTATAGGTGCTACATGTATCAAACTAATTGTTATCAGTTAATTAATGCTTTCTTAATAAGGATGAGAATGAATTGGAACAGCGTTATAGTAAAAAGTTCACAACCTAAATAGCATATACATGATTTAAATACTACAGCAAGTTCTATATTGAGACATACATATGGGGTGGATAAAGAAACTTATTAAAAAGATACTATGTTAGGAGACATATATTCCCAATGTAGTGATTTGTAAATTTCCTTCTGCCTAGATAAGACCTAAAAGTTATTCGATCCCACAATGACAACTGCGGTCCAAGATAATACTTCAGAAAACTGTGTCGTGAGAACATTCTGAACAAACTGCTCAACTTACCACACTTCTTAATGATAAACAGAGATATAACCCACAAAAGGTGGAGATTTCGTATAATATTTTTGATTTGATATTTCACGCAAAGAAACTATTATTTACTGGATGACATTTCGAATAGAAATTATTCGTTATATTCATGTCAAAGGTAACTTTACACTTTTCACATACAGCGTTAATGGTTCTATTTCTGCTCCTTTATTGTTGTATGGGTAGTAGAATTTCCCAGTAATGTGGAATAGGTGTTGAGTCATTCATAGTGGATATGTTTGATATTGATTCGATAAGCAGAGCTCAATTTATCAGTCTTTCCCTCCACCTCACCAAGTTAGTTTTTAGGACCCTCACTCTGTTGCATCCTACTGTGTGGTAGTATGTGACCACATGGATTGAAATAGCTGAGCCATTTTTCAGATTCTCTATTCAACTCGGTGTGAAGTTGCCGCTGATATGAATATGAAGAATAAATTCTACTGGAAACGTCATCCAGTAGATGATACTGTTTAACTGTGTGGAGTATTAAATATACAATCTACTATGTAATTGTAAAGCTCCACAGTGCTCAAATTCTACTCTTATATTAATAGTGAAGTGAAAGGATGGTATCGTTGAACAAGGAACATGTACAGTATTCACTGGCCTCTAGGACGTATAGGTAGTAAATGATGATAAATGGTAGGTTTTTAATTATATCACTTAGGATCCCTAACCAGTGGCTTCAAATATTTCATAGGATACAAAATATTTTATACTTCTTTATACAGTTCATATACAACAGTAAACAACTTTTACTTTTGATGCAGTTTTTTATCCTGACTACCCAAATGTTTTGTTTTAATCTAATTTGGCCTCAGCTAATGCTGCCTCTGAGAATCTGTCACGATTCGATATACATAAGAAACGTTTAAGTAGTGAATAACGACATTATTACCAACTGTCAATTTCATGAAGCCTCTTACTCTTAATTTTAATACTTGTCACTTGGCTAATTTCTCAAATGTGGATGATTCTCTAATGCTAATTGAGAAAAAATGCATTCATTGCTTTGTCGCCTACTTTTAAATGTCATGTATTGGATCACTTGTCTGTGTATTGTATTGAAGTGAACCAGTATTGCAGAATGATCCGAAATGTAGCAGGTATAACTCGCATCTTAAACCTTCTTAGATTCTAATCAACATATTTACAAACGTTTGAGTCTTGCTAGCACTTTCACTCAACAGCTTTATCATATCTACCTACCGCGAATAGCTCGAAGTCTTACAATAAATCACTTCGAAATGTCGGGGAAAAACATATACATTTGTTAGTACGTCTATAAAGAAATTAAACAAGCCATGGAGCTAAACGTTGTTAGTCGACACTACTGGTTGTATCACAATCCACTAAAAGGTCTCATACAGCAGCAAGAGTCCAAGTACAAAGAAACTAATCAAGTGAGATAGTTGCTTGAAACTTTATAAACAGCCATAGAGTCTGCTGATTAAATCAGATACTATATTTACCTCAACAAACACATCTAGTGTGCTTAATACAACGTAATAAATTTAAACTGCCCAACTAAGCAGACAGGTAGGTTGAGTTGGTTTGAACTCATGAAATAGTGGTTAGTCAAATACTTAGGCTACCGTCCTGTTATTAAATCCGAATCTAGGAAGATAGATGAAGATAAAGAGCTGATGGAAGCACTTTCAAAGACATTTAAGTTTAAATAGACTATTTCTGACAAGTTTACGTCTGCAGACGGTCTGGCTGTTTGATAAAAAATTCGAAATATCACCTATGTATACATTTTGTCACACGATCAGAACCAACCAACTTCATACATTTCACTATACACCTTGTCAAGAATGTTCTAACTCTGGTAAAACTCAGACAGAATTGTCACACGTAAGTTGTTGGTGAATGGTAGTTGACTTTCAACCAGTGAATCACGGGTCCAAACACCACCTCACTCACCAAGGTTTGAGCAGTCAGGAAGTATTAACCTTCAAACAGGAGTGCTTTATTGTCTACTGAACAAATGTGCACAAGATTACTGAGGGATTCCGTTCAAACAAATAGTTGTAATTTACGGTAAAATAGAGGGTAACCATAACGAAACTGGTAAAAAAAACGGGTAGTAGAAACTAGAACCACTTACACTTGAACACCATTCAAATATGTTATATAACCATAGCGATCCTAGACTGACTAGTCCGGCTGCTAGGCCCAATAGGAAAACATGACGCTTGTAGACGAAACCTAAAGTGATACCAACATAAAATGAGGGCTTTTTATGAATAAAACTAGATACCTATGGATAATTGAAGTTAGAAGTTAATTTCAAGCAGACCGTATTAAAGTTTTATCAAAGGTAGAAAAAAGATGACACAGGAATATTCCAAAATAATCCCACATTAACTCAAAACTCGTCTTTACAAGACACATCATTTTACATAGTATACAGTCATTATCAACCAGAAGATGAAAACCAGGGTGTATAATGACTTCCGTGTTTCATGGGTCACCCATATTTTTTACTAGGTGGAGCCAATAGTGTTGTTACGTTATTTTGTGTGTCTTATTTCTTAGTGCCCTTGCCGTACCATGTTTATGTAATAATAATAACAATAATAATGATAGTAAGAAGAAGAAGAATAGCTATAAGAAAAAACATGCGTAAAGAATGAGAACAGAAGCAGAAAAATATAAACATATACCTCAAAGATCTCGTTTAAAATATAAATCCTAAAGGTAGTAAACGAATGATTTTGCAACAAAACAACTTGAATAATTGGACAAAAATCCCACCACTTGTATTATATTTAGATAACCCAAACGCCGAATTCATGGCCCAGCCAGCCTGAAACCTACCATAACTGAATGAAAAATTGACGGCCAGTTTATTGGAAAACCTTCCCATATGAAAAATTGATTTCCATAAACAGCAAGTTAGGATTTACGCTAGCAGTTCACCTCACTAACAAAAAAAGTTAAGGCTAAAAGCAACCGTCGATCAATTAACCCTGAAATATATACATAACGAATAAATCCAAATGAATTTATAAGAACCTATTTGAATAAATCAAGACGAGAATATAACTAGCAGCATTCTCAAGACACTAGCGTTAATTTGAATTCTTGCCTCTTCGATTCGCTGTAGGTACTAAGAACGTAATATGAAGCATGAAATACAAGAAGATTTTATCTACTGGACAGGAATTTTCCGCGACATCACAGCTATAACACGACGAAAGTCAAACTCAAGCACCTGAGTACTTCACGTTTTTATTGGACAAAAAAAATAACCTCCCAACAGAAAAACACTACTGCTTATCAAAATTACTAACATTCTTTAGCCTCTGGTGCTTGAGAGAATTGCCGGCTATCAAAGCGATGTGGTGAAATGAAGACGGTGACAGAAGTATTCAATCCACCGTTAAAAAGTTCTACATATTTCAACGTTCGCAGTCCTTCCTTCTTTTGACTTTCAGTGTAAAATAGACCACAGTGATCTTGTTTTTTTCTGAGAAAATCACTTTTAGCAGAAGTATATTTAAAATAATCATAGTAGAGGCATTGATTACTATTCTTATATATTCTCTGAGCTGTAGCTATTCTCATATCCTCTAAATATTCCACATATGGACCAGACTATGAAGTACTTTGGAAACTGAAAATGCTTCGCTCGAATACAGATACTACCAACGGACGATGGGCCATTAAAACTTGTTCATTTGAAATTTTGCTAAATTCCGAAACGGCCTTCAAATTGGAAAACCTTAACAATTGGTCAGTAAATTTACATTTTTCTTAAATAAACAGACTGTAGATACTTCGAAACCAAATTTTTGTAGATCGAATGCGTGATGCCTTCAAGGTTGGCGCTTCATTTGAGTAGTGACGTGTTTCGCTCGTCTCTCAGCTTTTGGATTTTTCCACAATGAAAAACTCCCACTTGCAATACTCAATCTAAAAACATCGAACGTTTGCAGCACTTCTGTCCGTCCACGCACCTCACCCCTGCGCATTCGTCAGCTCACTCCTCAACAGTTGAAAATTGGCATTATTATTCCTTTGAACCAACCGGTCTACCTCCTGTCAGTGGTTCTTGGGCGTTTCAACTGCCAAACTGCCTTAGCTCTCGGTTCTCCTCGGAGGTCATTCCCCAGGAAATATCTTTCCTGGTTATACATACGCATCTGGAGCTTACGGTTAAACTCGTTGGTCAAGAGCAGAGGATCAAGTGACAAGTGTCTGAAGGTGAGCCAACATAAATTATCTTCCCTTTTCTATTCTGTCCTTTTGCTGCATTCAGTCTTCAACCCTCTTATTGTTGTTAACTACTTGTTTTCCCAAGAAGTTTATATCATAGCGACATGTCTGCCCAAAACGCTAGGTCTGAAGCTTTGACACGGATAACGCGGTCGTGCACAACAACGGCCAGTAACACCCTAAACAACACACTAGTCTGTACTAGAAGACAAACAGAGGTAGGGCAGAACACCGAACTTCTGAAGAAGTGGCCAACCCATGTTTCTAGAATTCCAGTAGCCATCAGACAGGTGACACAGAGAAGCACTAGCCCGTCACAAACTAGTCCTATCTTGAGCAAGGATCATACCATGCCTGAAATAGAAGACGACGTAAAAGGCTTCAGAACAAGGCAGCCACAAGCAGTTCGCCACAATCCGTAGCACCTTATTCATGGAAGGAAGGCTGTATTACGACACCCGATGGCTGCAGTGTTTGCACCAAAGTTGTTTCGGTAGTCGATGAGGCATTTGCATGCAACCTGTGTCAACGATGGGCGCATTGCCACTGCGATACCAAAGTCCCCCGACAATACTATAAGCTGATGAAGAGACAACCATGCAAGTGGTTCTGGTACATCTGTCCAGAGTGCAGGAAAATGCCCGCACTCCGCACAGAAAGCCTGAAGGAGATGCTCTCCGCCACGCAAAAGCTACCAGCATCCTCGAATAAAGTAGGGTTAACACCAAAGGATAACACAGAGAGACCTGGAAACAGACCTAGAGCTCCAGCTGTGGGCACGCCACCTCGCGTGGGGACCATATTAGGTCAAGTCTCCATACCCCTACCCGGCCCCAGGGGACGTCAAGCGCATGGCCAAAGACATCGACCGCCGAAGCCTCTACGAAACCCATTCCGAACACCCCACACACCGTGACTGAGAAACAACCAGTGGAATTACTCAAACCCATTGGGAAGTCGGGCGTGCCACCCACAACGAACCCAGGTCACAGGAGGACCAACTCGATCATTTTGTTCAACGTCGATGTATCGACAGACTCATTGTTGGTCGAGAGGGAACAATTTGACAGCCGAATGTGGACCGACTACTGTCAGATGCTGGGACTCCCTCCCCTCCCTGCAACTTTATGTCGCCTTTCTCGAGGAAGCCATGCACCCCGAGATAAGCCACCCCCTTTACGTGTGTCCCTAAATACCGCCAAAGAGGCTGAAGACACACTCCTCTCGCGACAACCGGACGTTGTTAATGCCTGTAAAATTCGGGCCAGGCCTGACAAGCCATGGTCAATAAGAGAGGAGGAGAGAAAGTCAGCGGTTGGAAATCCCAACAGAAACAACACTATAGTTGTACATGGGATTCCAGAATTGCCAAGTGACAGCTCGGTCAAAGATCGGTACTTTCACGACGTCCAACAATGGCAATGGCTCTCAACCAAAGTTGGTCTCAACAGTATACCGGCCAACAGCGTCAGTAGACTGCCAAGGCCAGCGCACCTGAAGACCATACCCAATCCCAGACTACTTGCCGTCCAGTTCGACTCATATGCCTCCCTCACAGACGTTCTGCACGCATGGTATAATGCGAAAGATCGCATGGGTGGCTCAATACGTATATGTGAAAGTAAGCCTAGACCCACAAGGCAAGAGGAGAGACGGCAACCACCAAGACCTCTGGAGTCAGTGGTCGTCACACAGGCGCTGACCAGTGAGTTAGATACATCAAGTAAAGAAGCCACCACTGCTACAGCCCCCACCCAAGTTAAGAACAAAACACAAAAAACGGAACAATGCCAGTCCTATGAGGACTGGCGAGGCTAAATTCAACCACGTAAGCGCTCATCCCGCGAAAATACACATCCAGACCTCCCCTCTCATCAGGCACACTCTAATATGTATGTACAGCAACGTTAGGGGGCTAATAGGGAAGGTAGCAAAATGAGGACGCTGCGTGAACATCAGCACTCCGACATCATATTCATCACCGAATCCTGGCTCTCATCGGACATCTCCGACGAAGAGATGCGTGTTGCTGGCATGGAACTCTTCCGCAGGGACAGGGAACATAGAGCAGGAGGGGGAGTGGCTATCTACGCAAACTCCTGTTTAAAGGCAAGGATGGTTAGCGATACGGCCTTAACCCAGCTCCCAGAGTCTCTATGGTGCTACTTCACTCTCTTCTTTATTCTCTCTTCATTCCTTTACCACTACCTTACTATTCTCTTTCAGGTACCTACACAGACAGGAGTCATGGCAGTTCTCTAAACTTCCCAGCAACCCGTAGCTCCCTAATCACTCTACAAATTACAACCTACTAACCCACAAAACATCCACCTCACCGAAGCTAAAAGCAAGAAAGCAGAGGGGATTTCCTCGTCCACTGCAGGAGTAAACCGAACAACTGGAACCAAGCCCTAAGAACTAGACGCGAGAGATCAAAAACTACCAGTTTTCTACGCTCGCACTATCAATATTGGATATTGGATATTGGATGCCTAAACTATTTTTCAATTGCTTTCCTGTCTACCACATAGTTGAAAAAAATCGTTGTTTGTAGTAGACATTCCCGGTGAATTGACCATGCACAAAACACAGCGAGGATATTCTCAGTTCCCAATCATGGATTTCCGTATCTTGCCTATGATTGGTTTTAGATCGTCTCAACTTTTGTATCCAGCATCAGTAGTATGAGCATAGAAAACCAACAGATTTAAACTCTTTCGTCTAATTCCTGAGGCTTTCTTACCGCTATTCCTTCCTCACCTGCAGTGGAGAATAACGTTTTTACCATCCCCTCATGGTTAGTTCTGATAGTGTTCAGTTGTTGTGGGTTTTTGCCTGAAGCTAGTAGACTGAGTTGATTGAGTTGGAATGACAGGAAGTTGATGAAAATGTATAAGAGATGTTTCAGGGACGGTAAAGGCAGGTAGGGTTTGTTTGCTTAGCGGACGGAGACCTGGAGACTGGGTTGGTACAGCGCAGCAAACAGCTGGGAGTTAAGGAAAGTATATCAAGAGCTGAATGAGCCTTGTTAAGTGGTTTATGGTGTCAGTGCACTGCTCACGTTTCTGCGGACCATTTGATCTGATTTAGTTGTTTAAAACTCTCTTGAACGACCACATAGTTGTCACCACATCCGTGGTATAGGATTCCTGAAAAAGCGAAATCTTAAGGAAGATGAGTTTGTCCTGAGTCCGACGTTATCGCCCAGATATCCCACTCTGATGTTATTCCTTCTTCACAACTGCTACGTTGTTGATATTGTTAGTTCATCCCCGTGACCCACTTAGCGGACGGTCCTGCTAGCCATAAAATATCTCTTATCCTTTCGCGACAGCAATGAGTGGACATATTCAAGTGTCTAATTCTGTCTACCCTCCCTTTTCTCTTGTTAAGTAGCGACTTTTACCACAGTTTTCTGTGCTTTCTGAGGGAAACTTAAGTCTCTCTTTGGTGCCAATGGTGCCGCCACAGTGAGTACTTCCGCATACAGCCGAGTAAACATGTTGGAAGATTGTTAGAGAGGGGTCTCATGCGAAAGCTCAGGACCAACTGCGCAGGAACCTTAGGATAGCGTTTTCCCTTACTGCTATTCTTTTTAATTTGGAACTAATGTTCAACGTGCTGGGGAAGGTGGGGCCTCAGTCATATCCTCGCACACTTTGGTGATAGCAAAACTACCCCACCTGCATCCTTATTAGTGGTCAGTTTTTCTTGCTTTCTGGGCCTTACAAACCCCTCTTGCGCTTTCCCAGGTCAAGACTATGGCAGGTTACCATCGATTGTAAATCTATGTACCCAAGGTCGCCCCGAATACCTTTGGAGCTAGCTTCCTTGTTTATTACCCCCCATATTTTAGTTTCCTCAGAAGTCAGAATGATGGGCGTGGAGGTTTTCCACCGAAAATGGTTAATGAATAGCTAAAACTGAATTGATCAAAAGATTCATCTCGAGGAAGCCTCACATGGTGATAGAATCTAAGTTAATTACATGCCGCTGATGTTTGCTTCTAACTGTCTGCTTTCCAGGAACTTGCTGAAAAATAAAAGAGGTGGTCCACTTATCCGAACGTAGGGTTGTTCGTGGCTAGTGAATCGTTTGAGACCATGTATTGTTCTTCCTCAGGGCCTGAGGTGGCTCGATTTCTCGTTATCACAGCGGTTGGGGTACCTAAGAAATCATCAATCCGTTAACACACGAATGTCTACTCAGAAAGACATGTCTTACAGTATAAACGGTGTTCTATCTACTTGAGCGGCTCCGGATCTCGTTTGCTGCCAGTCTTCTGAGTACTTTGGACATTCCAGCGAGCGGGCGGTAATCAGTGGGATTATCCGAAATGGCCCATATTGAGTCACGTCAAGGTTCGAACCGGTGGGCTGTGGACTATCGAGCTGGTCCACTACCATTTAGTGTCGGTCTGCTCCGTGGTGTTCGGCTGCTTCAAGAAACATCACAGATTTTGGAAGTAAGAAATATCGTATCCCTAGTATCCAGTGGTAATTAATACATATTTGATCACCTAACTGTTTTTTACTCCGTAATGATCTGTTCTGTTGGCACATTGGCGCTAAACCACATTTTAAGTTTACGTGACCGTTATTTGAGTTCACCACTGGCCATATACGCATCTTTTCAGCGTGTTTTAAATACGGTCCCTTGTTGTTTCTTCTAGCTATGGCGAAAATACCTGGGACACTCCAATTCAGTTTTGTTACTGGTCCACGCGACGTTTCGCTTCTTGGTGGCACCATTCTTTCTGGATGTGTGGCTTCGAGTGGAATGTAAGGTGGTCCAATCATTACAGGTTTCCAGTTACACAAATGTGTGGCGTGACAGGCCTGACACTGTTCTTAGTCCCGCTCAGCCGTTCATTTCTCATTTTACCTGCTGGGTGGCAATACTTGATGGCTTAAAGGTGATGGAGAGCAGGCCCTTGACATCTGCCCCATGAATTGCGGGCAGGCATCGGCACCCGTCCGGGCGAACCACGACCATTTGCATGGCCATCTTCACTTGAATTAAGAGTACTTGTGGGATACTCCCATCCCGTAACAACTCGCCCATCATTGGCATAGTTTATATGCAAATTCCTCATCTATTATCTGTACAAAGTTTACGCGTAAACTGCAGTCACCGATCGTTGTGGCATCCAGCCCGTGATGGGCTGATTTAGACTTACCCGATATTCCCGCGAGTATACCATTGTCCTCTCCTCACCAATATGAGACTTATACCTTAAAGTACAGGAGATACGTTTCCTCCTACTTGGTTCATGTTATAACTAGATATAACACTATGAAACGAACCTTCCTCTCTAGTGTGGAATATTGCCATCCCTGTCAATGATTAGGATGTACTTCTTTTGACTCACACAACAAAGTATTAGAAGAGGTTGCAAAAACAATTAAGGAACACAGCTTAGAAAGAAAGCAACCCCATTTTGATTGAATCTCGGGAGCGTGACTTTAAGAACTATGTCTGTAAGTTTAGCATTGAGTACTAGGTGCTTTCGCTGTAATGGAAAAGGTATTTCATGGCGAACAACTTCTGAAAAGAATCGAGGGCTTAGCTAGTCAAGCAGTTGGAATAGTAAGCGACCACCGGCTTCGGGCAGCTTGAAGAGTTGATTGAGGCAACACTGACTGCTTTTGCAGCTTTTCGGCTGGCTTACGATCACACAACTGTGGAAGTGTGGAAGTTCCTGTCACTACTTAGCGTGGAACCATGCCGGGATGATTGAGGGCGGAAGTTATGGGGCGTTTACTTAATTAGCTCCTAGGTTTAATGGTAACTAGAGGATAGTTTTCACGAAATAATTTCTGAAAAGTCATAGGAAATATCCCATCATTAACGGCTCAACGTATGGCCCCACTCTAAGGTCTTCAATGTGCATCGAGTCTGACCTTAACAGATTCTGATGAGATGACTTAAACACCCGCAGTTGGAAGGGAATCCTCTACCCTAAAAGCCTACGAAAGTGAACATGAAGCTTAGTGGTCATCATTCAGTGCTTCAGTTCTAAGTTTTCTGTGTTTTACCTACAGTGGAGAGGCATCCTGATCATGTGAACACCCACAAGTGTCAATACATGGGACTCTTAAATGGAAGCCCTGAGCTTCACTTTTGGAAGTTTCTTGGTTCCTGAAAACAGAAGGAAGTCATAAACGATAAAAAAAGTTTAGTGTCGGGTCGGAACACCTACAAAAGAAGCGGTTCATGTCTGCATAAAACAACTTTGATATTCTCTACACCTTTCCAGAAAAACCTGCAGCCAATCTGCATCTCACATGTATGGCTGCGTGGTCTTTCGCGAATGTTTCGCACGCTGTGATTGCTTGCAAGGGATTTCAGGAAATTCCAGGCTCCGTTGAGGAATTTAAGAGGTTCTTATTCACCGCATATCGCCTCACCCTTTGAAGAAGGAAATCATAGGTAAGAGGGTTGTATTGGATTCCCCAGGGTGCCTGAGCGTATTTCCTGAAGATGGTGGTTTGACGGTGTGATGATTCAGAACCGGTAGAGCGTTGGCAATCCCTTTTGGTGCTTGAAAATCATGATTTGACCACTGAATGTCGTGGGTTTTCTAGTGACAGATCTGGCGATAAGCTTCAGGGGTATTAGCTCCACCTCAACTGCAATATCTGGTTCTTATTCTGTTTACTCGTATCCCCCAGATTACCGGGCCAAAACGAACTTCACAAGGAACTGTTCCTACTTTTCCTGATTACTGTCATGCGCCACTTAGTCCTACCCTGGCAGATTCTGATCACAACCTTATCACTAGGCAAAAAGTTCCTACTCTGCCGTAGCCGTTCATCCGTTTTTGACCTGGCTATGGGTAGCACACAGGTAAAAACAAATCTTGTCGGGCTAGCGTACATGGACTCTTCAGGAAGACATACGGCTTTTTCGATTTAACGGCGACTGCGTTCCGTGTGAGAGGCACGAGTAATGCCTTCCTCGGAACTACAAAGAGGATATGTGATTTTACTGCACCAATCTTATAAGCTGAAGCATTTGGTCACACAAAAAGGTGAGGTGACGGGTTATGGTGGGTGGGTGCATCCCCGAGGTAAGCGGCCCTTATGTTTTATCAGTGCCTGCAGAGTCCGTTTCGCATTCTTCCTCATTATTGCATCCACGGGGCTTCTAAGGTGAGTAGGTAATGCAATACTGCAAATTATTAGACCAGAAATGAACGTAATGCCGTGACATTTGGCGGATGTAGCATGGGTTTTTCCGCGTTCCTGTGGCTGATATGCTTCCCGCTTTCATAACTGACACACATCTGCATCTAGCGGTGACTGATGTTCATCACCTCGAAACCGCAGAAACTTGCGGGACCATCCAATGCATGACCACTGGGTACCCGGTTCGTGACACAACCCTTTCCTGACAAGCGCAGGCAATGACTGTCTCCACGTGCTGTGTATTCTGACCGGTTTGGATGATAACAGCATTCTAAACCCATATGGTTCACGGAGCCAATCGTTACTCTGGTAGCATAAGACCACCCGGCATATCTGGACTCTCTATGGGTACGGTCAGTACATTCAGAACATATGGCTCAAACAGTTTGGTCATCTTCCTCTCAAATATACAACAGTTAGTGGCGTCACAGATCATACACGGATATGCATATAAATATGTACAGGGTGAAGGGTTTTGCTGGCAAACAGCTCGCCTTCGATAAGTTAAACAACAATAGGCCATCACAAAATTCGATCGCTCATCGCCGAAACAATAGCTAATCACAAGGTTCCATCACAAATGTGCACCACATGTACAATTAATGCGGCAATATGTAACTGCGTTATCCTCATTCACCGGGCTACTTTCACACGAAGATACGGTTTGGTTAGTCAATGTGTGCAGCAAAAGCATTTTCGACATTACATATGCTTGAGACAGGACACAATCTGAAAATTTTAAATGTGGCTTTACCACCTGTTTGTTCCCCAGGTAGTCATGAAGGGCCTATTTTTGAGAGGCAGTGGAGGAAGGTTTCGTCGAGCCCGCTGTTCTCGAGATGCCTCAGGCTTAACCCTACCTCCTTTCCTCCTGTGCATGACTTTTCTTGTGCCAAGTGCTCTCTTGCTTTCAGTTAAATGGGACGATGTTGCCTGCGTAATAATGGACATTCCGTTCCTTTGGACAAAATTCGCCTGGCACCTGGATCTTAATGTTTAAAGACATGGTATAGCAAGCTATGGAATAAGCGCTTTTTCTTTCATGCTTAAGAGTTTCCACTTCAACTATCATGTTTTCTGAACGAATTTCTTTATCGTACTGGTATCCATCAGTGTCTATATTTGGATCGCGACCACAAGCGCAATGTTTAATGGACTGTCAATATTTAACCCGAAACGTAGTAACGCTCTCACCACTAGCGCCGTCTTACAAAATGAGTACTACAGTTAAATAATTTCCTCATGATCACTTTATTCACTGATCTACCTCACTTACCTGAAGTAGAGGTGTAAATAGCCAGATTCCTAAAGATGGTACAGATGGGAAAGTATTAGAGTGTGACGACAGCCAAAATATTTGTGCCAATGTCTCCGAAAAGCAGGCACTCTTGATTAACCTCTTATTAATATCAGCTTTTTCCGGACCAGTTTTAGAAGAAGTATTTCGCCCACCCTTCTCCTACCTCATAAACTGCTAAGAGCCCCTATGCTGAAGGAAGGAACGATGAAAGGCAAAATATAAAGGTCGAAACATCCTGTCAGCGTAGTTCAAAAACTGAAACATTCACATCACCTAGGCGTCATTACCTCCTCTACATCGGCCCAATACAGTTTTGCCGTGGCGGTTCACGTTCGCTCACCCACGCAAAGCACTGGAGCAACACAATCAGAAGTGCGGCGTAGAACTGTTATAGCATCACTTCATGAACTTGAGTGAATACATGTCGTTAAACGTTTTACTCTTTGAACTATTCGACAGAAAGTTTATTCATTACCCTCAGGACCCACTTCATAAATTTTGGTGCTGTTACGCGTCCTCAGCTTTCTAAGGCCCCCAAATTTTTGTTAGATTCGCTCTCTGGCACTGTGGTGCTGCAGTCGGTGGAATTGAAGAACGTAAAATACGGCGGAATTACATGGGTAATAGCAGCAACCTGGGTGATATTATCAATGATAAATTAGGCAATATCAGGAAAGCAGGTTTAGAACCAACTTGCTCTTCCGCGAGGGACAGAGTTGCTGACGTCCACCGTTTTAGTCCAACTTTTGCATGTTACCAAGCGGATATCTGCTGAGCAGTCAATGAGTGCTATCAGCATTAAGTTTAATAAATACTCTCACGATATTTAATGTGGAAGAATAATGTTTAAATAAGGATGGGACTCATGTTTTGCAAAGTACCAATCTGTTTTGGACACGGACAGAATTTCCCACATGAAGTCCGGATAGTTTACCAGATATAGACTTTATAGATTTCTTGTGTGAAAAGGGGGCAACCAGGATGGCATAACCTTAAGTCTAATACCGACTACAACTGAGACAGTCTGACCCCATCAAATACTGCATGTATGCCCTCCAATTATTTGCCATATTGTTCCCAACCACTGCCATAACGACTCAACTGCAGTCACCACATTTTCCCCCCATGGATGTCTTCCAGAAAGGACGCAATAGAATTTAACACAGAATCTCAAAATCAACTACTTGGGAAAGACTGAAAGCAATGTGTCATGGAAAACCAGAGCAAGCAGCCTGTTCAATAAGAGATAATGGGAAACTTTAACGATATCAAAGTACGGGCCCAGCACGGTTAAACCACAATCACAAAACTAAGTTATTTAGCTGAAAAAATATAAAGGGTGGGAAGTGTCGGAATGAAATTTTTAGGAGCCAGATTGGTCCTGACAAATCGGTCCCTCAGTGGGGAAACAGTCCAAGATCTGGCCACCGAACAAGTCCTCTAGTATCCTCGATGCGATAGCGGTGATATGGAATGGACCTTAACTGGATAAAACGTGTTAAGAACAGGGCTTATTTCCAAGAAAGATGAAGAGGGTCCCCGAAAATTCGGACGATGGGGAAAAGGACAGATGGTGCGGTTACTTTCGGAAGCAAGAGGGTGCTACCAGGGCTGCAACTCTTGAATAAGATTAAGGGGATATGATCACACGTCATGTGTGACAGACTTCAACCCCTCATCAACTTGCAAATAAGAGGGATGGTGAAACTTGTGAAGCCCAAGGACTTACATTTCACGGGAAGTATAACGAACAGAGGTATAGCATGGGTGAGGTAGGTGGAATAAAACTGCTCACTGAGTATGCTACAGATTTCTGAAGTCCAGGTATGACGCATTCACTAGACATACCAAGAGTAACTTACCTGTGGTTTGAACATCCGAATCACATTATCCGTTGAGTTCTTTGGCAATATTCCAAGAAATACTTCTTTGATAGCGGTTGACCCCCATGTAAAGGAAAAATGATCTGAAAATCCCTCCCGATCACCCTTATTTGATTGTATTGACATTTATTTTAACATTTTTACCCTCGTTATGGATGGTGTACCTTTGACCCTCGCCGGTGTAATGTTATTTGCTTGTTTAACTGTCTTATTTGACTTTACACTCGGTATTTGCCTTTGTATGTTTGAGACTTATTATGAGTGTTTCACTTTCCTATTATGTGACGCTGGACTGTTGATAAGGTGATGTTGTTTTACTGCGCACGACATTTTGTTTTGGTTCAACTTACGGTTGTGCAGTGATTTGACTGTTTGTCTTTTGACTGTCTACTGGAAACGTTTGTTTGTTGATTTGATTCCTGTAGGCAGAGTTTTGATCCCTTTTGCCGGGAATATTCCTATTGACCGACAGGTATTTAACAGTTGTATTTTTTAACCAGTTTTTACCGTGTAGTACGTATTTGTACCCGAGAACGTTTTGGACTGTATAGTTACCCAACAGCACTGTTGAGGTATTGTTGTAATTTGACATAACTTATTGTTGCTTTGATAGTACCACAGATTTTGTTACGAATCTACTATTGAATTACTACAAACCGTGTTTTGATATTTCGATCCAACCTTTGACTGTGCGTCACTCGCGGAAGTTAGGAAGCTATACAGTAGAACGCAGGAACTAGTCAGATTCACGTCAGTTGGCACCGCCTAGGTATTTCCCGCGTTCAGGCCAAGATTATTGGATTCTGGCCGCTACACCCCACTTCACACCTTTTATCCATTCGTTCCGTATCCAGTTCTTCTTCCACTAGACCAAATTCCACCGTTGCTACCAGCAATTGTATCACGCGTATATCATCTGTGCAACTTCAAGGCGCATTTATCTGGCCCTTTATCGCATATAAACACGACTACACCGACTGGTTAGGAAGTCGATGAAAAAAAATACTTCTTCTTTGGTGAACCTCTTATCCTTCATATTCATTAGTAAATGGGTGTATTTTGTCGGTTAAGAGACTGCAAGTGCCCAGTAACGCTGGAGGTGCTTTGTGGGTTTCATCTTTACTCTGTCAAGCGCTATGATCAGCATGCTGAACGGTTGCAATAAGGGGCACGAATATTTCAAATTCCTCTGGGAAGCCCCACATTGTGGCGAGATTCACCCAAACGATCGAACTCTCGAGCGACACTCAATAAGCCCGTTTTTATGCCTTTGGTGTGTGGCTCCCACATTCCAGAGGAACATCTCTCAGCAAGAAGCCCGCGAAGCAATGAGGGAGGGATGAGGTTCATTGGAATATTGCCCGCCAGAAAGAATCATGGAGAAATTGGAAAAACTAAGAATCAAATTACGGAAAGAATTTGAAACCACAGAATCACATGAAAGTGCCTCTGATCCACCCGAGAGATAGGTATATAACAAAGTTTAAAATTCGGATGCAGCTTCTGCATTTCTGACCAGTCTTGTTGCGCTTTATCAGAAGCCCCTAAGATTGATCTTGTTGCGTTACCACTCCCTAGCACTTGATCAGCCTTACACAAATTATCGTACACCAACGCCCAACTAGCCAGTGCCTTATCTTCGTGTAAGTACTGATAGCAAAAGACAAATGGGAAAACGCTTCGTGCAGTAAAAAGTAATCAGTAAAACAGTTTGGCCATCACTCAGAGATAGAGATATTACATAAGGTTAGGAATATTAACTTAACCGTCTATTATTGGCTAAGCTGTGGGCTCTGAACCGGTTGCTGCCAGCCTGTACGAAGAAGACGCAACGCTTGCGAATGTCAACAGACGGGCGCCTATGCGCTAAGGCAAACGTAGAAAACTGAAGTCACTCATCAGCTTCGTAAAATATTATTAAGCTATCACCTAAGTATTTTAAAGGTTTGTTTATTCATTTTAAGCCTATTAGAACTCAAGTTCCTCGGAAAGCTTTGGGGATTCAAGTCACATTATTTCTTTGCTGATATTGGTACTTGAAAACGACGTATGAACAACGAGGGAATAAATCGCAAGCGCACAGTGTGCGACTGAAAGAACTACTGAATAATAAACATATAACCCTCGCATGCCCAGTTAAAGGACCTTGTATCATTGTTCTAGATAGGAGGGGTTACAACAATAAGATATGCATGATTCTGAGCGATGAAAACAAAGCTCTAAAATCTAGAGATTAGCAAGACAGAATGGTATACACTGAGAAATAGATTTCAGAACTCTGGAAAATGCTAAGAAGAATTCACAACCACCCTGGGCCTGCATGGGTGTCTCGGACCGTTCGATTCTATCATACTCTGTACTATATACTCCTGAAAGGCCACACAGTTGGCGTTCATCTTCTCCCAATACTTAAGGTTCAACTCATTTTACCACTCATCGGTGAACTGGCCTGATGAACTTCAAGCTGTGAAGCTGGATCCGCGTAATCATGGTACCCACAACATATTTGGTCTCGTCCACTGCGTCCAAGAAATCAATGTGACTGGTGGGCTTATGATGTCGCTTGATGGATGTTTCCTCTGCGTTCGCACATCTTCCACTCACTGAAACAGTTCATTGCCCATGCGGTTACGTTGATTTTAGTAATACTGACTTCGGACCATCATCGAGTTAAGTAAACGACATAATATGATGACTTACGAATAATATACCGTTCAGATTTGGTGATATGACCTGCAATCGGACAAACGGAGCCACAATGAAGCCCCTTTTTGTCTCAGTCCTGGCTGATATCATCATGCCGAGCCTCGAAAATTGGCCATAGAAGGAAACAACCTCAAAACTGAGCCCTTACAGAAGAAATATATACGGTATCTATCTTATTTCTGAAGAAATGTATTCGGCTGATAAACTGATCACACGATCCAGTGGTTATCACTTCTCTACGGATTCACTGTAAGAAGAGAGTTCAACGTTTCTTCTCGTTCACTCACTACGTTCTAGAACCTATAAGGTCCGCTTAGAAAAGATGATGGATTTTGAAACTGAAACTCTTAGAACAACTCCAGTGAATAACTGATGTCTTAGTAGACTTAATGATAAAAACCGAAGAGAGACGAGTTATCACCCAACCCATTGGAGTTCGAAAGGAAATTTTAATCGTGAGTTTGTGATCCGAAGAGGATTCCATAGCTGAAGCAGTTTGTCAAAATGTATCAGTAGTTGGTTTCATTTGGCTGCAGTGGGGTTGATAGTCTCGGGCTACCGTTTGATTCGACAGTGCTCGAAGGACAGGTTGCTGCATCTACGTGTTTACAGGTCCGCATGCCGCATGGAGTTGTTGTTACACGTTAAAGGCCTATCATACTCAGCTTAACCGGTAGTGTCTATAGCCTTGGGGATTCATCATAAAATTTACGACTAGAAGGGAGAAACCGTCGAACATGTGGCACACTGTAACTTCAAAAGACAACTTCGTTGTCGTACTGGAACTTGGACGTCTTTGCAAAAGCCCGACATGCATTTCTGATCAAACCTTTGGGGAACGGGACAAGGATTTGTTTAGTGTGAGGATTTCGGCACATGACAATAAAACATTTCAAAAGATGAATTATGCGAACACATGCTATTTTTACGGACAGTACAGAACCTCAGACAGCAACCAACTGAAGTGAATATATCAGGAGAGGCAAGACGCTTAAATGAACCCAAATCAGGCAGCCACCACCACATTTGCTTACCACACTAATCTCGAGCAGCCGATGGCTGTCTTCTGAAAGTAGGACTCGTGTTCACCAGGCAAGTAGCAAGTTTCTGTAATGAAATTAACTACAGGTCTGAAGATGGGAGAGAGCATTCGAAAGGAGGCTAGTCGAATTTTATTGCGGCGATCATTGGTTGGGATGAGACCAAAAGGGTTTGAGTCCTTCACGAATCGGTATGGGAGTTCACAGATGAGAGTATTAACATTTTCGGCATATGTGGCAACAGCATTTCACGAGGTATATGCATAGGTATAAATAAATAGTCTGGAAATATGCCCGGGAAGAAAATAACTAGAACAAAGGTCAGGCGGAGACGTGATGCCATGCGACAAGGCTAACTAATATCACAACTGATCCGATTCCGTTGGAGTCTAGGCTCGATTGACTACGAAAGGAGACTAAGGAAGCATGAAGAGAAAGAATAGGCCGGTGGGTGGAAATAGAAAGGGATTGCAAGTGACTTGTACGAACTACTTTAGAAATATGTGTTCATGAAAATAAAGCAAGTCGGGACAACATAAGAATGCTTTGCAAGACTCACACTTTTAATCGCTGACTGGCTTAGGGGTAGGAGCATGGACCCTAAGGGCAGAGGAAGTGTTGAGGGAATGAGTTGGTTTGAGCAATAATATACATGGGTACTGTGAACCCCTCGCGTGATTAATATCCAGCGCATCCCATTCAATGGAAAGGTCTCAAGCTCTATCTAACACTTTGTTGAGTTAGAGGGGGACACGTAAGCGTTCCAGAGGAAGAGTCTGCGCTCAAGGGCTTACGTCTAGACCATCCTCAACAGTCTCAAAGTATAAGTAAGGAAGCCCTGGATTCACCTAGTTTGCCTGATGAAGGATTTCGCAAGTAACGTTGTGTGAACGTACCAGGCCATCGATTATTTAACGCAAGAGGGAAGATGTTAGAAGCCATAGTATTTGGTAAGGGGGCCATTTGACTCAGAGAGGAATTAAAATGTACGAGTTTATCTGCACGAATGATGGAGTAAAACCGTGAGTGCTGTTCGACAACCAGAGCGAAGATGGGCTCAGACGGTTACGACGGCAATTACGGCCGGTGCTATGCTGAAGCAGATCGGGAATATCCAGTTTGAATTTCCCCTCTTTTGGCACACGCAATAGGGTGATATGAGTTGACTGCAGTTTGTTGATACTGAACCTTTTGCTTACGCCACTACCGTTATCCGTGCTTTAACTTCACCCTTTCTTTTTCTTACTTTTACTTCCCGTCGCCTTAAGTTATTCATAAATGTTCATTCGATCACTGATTTCTTCCTTCTCACCTCCCTATATCGATGTTTTCCTTCGCCCTTTCTCCCGCTTCATATTCCTCCCTTTCGGTTTCCCTAGTAGTATTCCAAATAAGCTTTTGTTCTTATTCTTAGTGGGAAATTCTTTTCAGTGCCACCTGCACCACAGTCAGAGGGAAACCATACATTGCCTGACCATTGTGCGCGGTAAAGCTGAATAACGTAGTGCTTTGTTTATCTCCAATCTAGAGGCAATACCACGTTATTTATAGCCGAAAGACAGTTGGCCACCACATCGTCGCAGTGAACGCGATTCAGTTCATCAATCGGACGCAATGAACTGTGTCTTCTCAACTCAGAAGTGCTTCCTGCTGGTGATTCGTGATCGTCTGGACCATCCAACTGCTATAGCTTTTGGCTCTCTTCGGAAACCATTCACCAGGAAATATCTTTCTTATTCTTTACATACGCACTTGGGGTATTCGGTCAAAGTTGCTGATAAAGTGAGGAAAACCGAGCACCGAGTTCCTGTTGGAAGCTGTCTACCTTAGACTTCATTCTCCTCCTAGTTTATATCATTTGTATAACAAATCACTTAATTGTAATAGTCCAAAATGTCAGAACGCAAGCCCTTAATCGTATAACGATGTCTGCAGGTGGACAGAATCCAGTTTGTGCAGGAAAGACGGCAGCAGCAGCACAATCACAGCCTAAGATCCCCATAGCACTGGCAAACCCCTGTAGTCGGGGTGACAGTAGCACATCTCCAGTCACACCGTTGGTGGAAACTAAAGCATGGGGGAAACGCGCTACGTCTGGCATCACCTTACAGAAAGTAGGCCACTTAGTCGTCAACAAAGAGAGAACCTCTGGCGACTGTGGTGTTTGCAAAGAATCGGTGTTGGAGGCTCAGAGAGCCTTCGCGTTCAACATCTGTCTTAGATGGGTACACTGTAACTGTGACAGTGACTTACCGTGGCTGTGTTACAGCTTCAAGAGGGAGTACTCATGTAAACAGGTGTCAGTAATCACCGGCTATCACCACTGGAAAACTGGAAAACCTGGTTCAGTCAAAAGTGTTACAAAGAACCAGCTCCAATAATCTTCCCTCAGGATGCTGTCTATCTCCATAGGTGTGCGAAAATGCCGTAATTAGGGGCAGGAAGAAATTGGTTACCACCTCAATTGAGACACCGAAAAGGTCCTCGCTTGTTTCACCGCCACCCAGACGACCTAAAGGGACTGAACAACCTGAAGAAATAGGTTGCTCTGAGAACGAATGGACGAAGGTGAATAGGGTAAGGGGTAGACCGAAAGCGCTGGATACCGAGCCTGATGTTCCACACCTACAGGACAAGAGAAAGGGCTCCATCATTCTGCTAAACGTCACTCTCAGAAAAAAAGAACAGTCTGACAAGGAGAAGTGGCATGGCTACTGCAGAAAGTTGTGAATAGAAACCATCTCAGCCAACTTATGCTGGCTCCCCCGGGGAAGTGGAGCACCTTGAGACAAGCTGCCACCACTCAGGGTATCGGCGGTGACGGCGAAACAGTAGGAGAACATACTGCTGCTGTCGCACCAGCCAGACATTGCAGGCTCCTGCATCATAAGGGTGAAACTAGACAAATCCTGTGTCACCAAAGAGGCGGGGCGGGATCCCCCTCTTAGTGACCTGCACAAGGCTGCAACCATGGTGGTGCACGGAATGTCCAAACTGGCGGGTGGATCCACAAAGTGTGACAACTACCTTCATGATGTCGAGCGTCGGAGGTGGTTTGCAGCAAAAATGGGACTTGGGAATTTGCCTGCCAGCAGCGTAAGTAGGTTACCAAGACCTACGCACCTACGCTTTGGCTGCAAATCATCGCTAACAGAAGCTTTCATGGCATGCTACCGTGTGAAAGACCATATGTGAGGTGCTATGCGGTGCTGTGAGGGCAAACCACGAGCTGCCAGACTAGGAGATGGGAGGCAACCTCCGAGAACACTACAAGCAGTACTAGTCAGAAACGAATAAGCTAGTGAGCTACCTGTGGGCACAATAAACAGTACTGACACACCAGCAGCAGGATGCCAGGAGGGGTCGATAAACAGAGACCTGCCAGTTCAGTAGGGACTGGCAGGCAGAATCCGATGCAGCGGCACACTAGCTTCCAAACAAGTCCCCACATCGCACTAAGCCCAGGATGTAGCTCATTAACACGCTTCTACAGCAATGTAAGAGGTATTAGGAGTAAACTGCTGGAGCTAAAAACAATGTGCCATAACCCGCAGGAAGACATAATTCTCCCCACGGAGACGTGGCCATCAGAAGACATCACGGACAGGGAAATATGTTTGCCTAACATGACGCCATTTAGAAGGGATGGGTGATTCAAAGGAGGCGGGGGAGTCGCCGCATATACTAACACTCATTTAAAAGTCAGGGAAGCGAGTGCTGGTGTGTTCAGCTTACTACCAGACTCCTCATGGTGCTATTTCACCACAAACCAGGTGTCTAATAGGAGTGGTATATAGGCCTCCCCTTTGTACGACAGACCATGAGGCACAATTGCCCAGTGCCATCTCAACAACCACCTCGGCAGCCTGTGACCATGTAGCCGTCACTGGAAACTTCAACACACTGGCACTCAACCCTGGGTTTGAAGTAAGATACGGGCATAAGTCTTTCGAACACAAACTTCAAAAAAAGATCACGCATTGGTGAGATTCTCTCTGATATCCAACGAGACACTGCCAATAGTTGAGCCAGAAGCGTTTCGCTATTACCGAGAAGCAGACTGTTACCTCATGAACAACGAATTCCTGGGGCAGCATAGTCTTAAGAATGGCATTCACTATCGATAGACGAACACTGGACACATTTTGGAGATATTATCATGTGTGCTACCGAAAGTGTTCCAAACTTAACCGGACGGCCACCTCTCAAGCGTTCTTGGGTGACTCGCGCAATCCAAGGGCAAACAGAGAGGAAAAAGAAGGCGTGGTACCGGTGGCGTACATCGCGCAGAGAATCAGACCCTCATATAAGAATTCGTAACGACAGCTATACATACCAAAGCAACCTGGCTAAACAGTTAGGCTGCAACCCGAAAAGTCTGTATCGGCTTATGTCACAACGCAAACCGACGAATTAGTGCCTAAGCCTGATCAAAGGGCCATAAACTGGATGGCCGCTTGGGATGACTGGACTTCCAGATGGCGAAACAAACAAACAGTTCATGTTATCTCCTTGGGTTTGACCAAAGCTTTTGACAGCGTCCCACACCGCATTATGATCGCCAAGCTAGCAAAAGTGGGTATCACTGAACCACCCTTAGCATGGTTTACAGCATACCTCAAGGTCAGAGGATTCTGCACTAAAGTAAACAGAATTCCATCAACCTGAAGGAAAGCAAGAACAGGAGTTTCCGAGGGAGCAATCCTTGGACCAATCCTATTTTCACTATTCATCAATGACCTCCCCGTTAGAATCTCCTCGTTTATCCTCCTATTCGCCGACGACATCAAAATGTGGAGGACGACAGGTGACGAAGAGGATCCTAGGATATTCCGAAACGACCTGTTGCAGCTGGAGTCCCGGTCAGCTGCAAACGGTTTAAGTTTTAGTCTGGAGAAGTGCAAGGTGATATATCTTTGCACACCAAAGGTGATGAAAATCAACTACACTCTTAACAAGCGTGCGATCACCAAGGTGTCCACAGAGAAGAACCTGGGACCAAACTTTTCTGACACGCTGGTATCTGTAGGGGAATGGTAGCAAGGGCGAACGCCATTGTGCAATTTCTAAGAAGGCAACCTGGATTGTTAACTACAGAGTTATACCTCATGGTATTCAAAACCTACGTTAGACCACACCTAGAGGTGTTCAACACGATAGCCCCTCCACTACCAAAGATAGATGCGAGTTCTCTCGAGAAGGTGTAGACAAAATCGGCAGAGTCGGTTGTCAGACTAACAGGCAAAACATGCGCAACGCCTCAGACACTCAACTTGTTCACACTATCGAAGGAGATGAGGTGCTCTGATAACAGACTACAAGATCATACACCAAGTGGACCACCCAAATAGGACAACAGTATCGGTCCAAACCGACAATCCCGTGGGAACCCCACTCGCATACCCCATCAAAGGGCGAGACTAGAGTGAGACCTAACTTCTTCTCCCATACAGTATGCGGCTTATGGAAGGCACTGCCGAAAGAAGTGGCCACAGCTGCACCAGCCAACTTCTTCAAACGACTACTGGATGAGTATGTGAGCGCAAATGGCTTACCACGAACATTTGTTAGTAGCAACCGATGATATGATCTTCTATCCCTGTATTCCCTAACCCTAGTATCTGCAGTAAGACACACTTCTCCTCTATATTGTTGCCAGTCACATTTACCTTTTTAAAAGTACTTTTCACTTCTTTTTTTCTCATTCCCCACTCATCCCGCTTCTATCACTTTTTGAGTGACGCTTAACACTTAATTGCAGGTGCCTAAAATGACGGGAATTGCAAAAGGGTGATTGATCTTATCAGCAGCCCCGTTGCCCCCTCCCTAAACAAACCAAGCTACAATTTGCAAATAAGACCTTCAAATCGACAAACACTACCTCCAAATCTATAAGCAGGAAAACGCAAAGACTCCTGCGACCATCGAAGGAGTATGAGGGAACAAAAAGAACCAAGCCCCAAGACCTAGAAGCGAGAGCTCAAAAACTGCAAGTTTACTCTACTCACATTGTTGATGTTGGATGTTGAACCGTCTCCTGGTTAACCAGAGATACAGAGAGCAAGTGAATGAATCATTTTCATTGGAATGCACGGAAGACCTGGTGCCATTTCTAATGTGTCAAGAAATTGTTTCACTCATGCAAGTTAGTATAATGGATTTTGGATACTGGGAATTGTCTTTCAATAACGAGTTTGTGTAGGTCGTTTGCCAGCCGGTGGTTTGATTCTTGTAAGATTATCATGCAATGCGAGTGTTTAGCAATTGGGGTCATAAAGTCGATCCAAAAGTTATACCTAGAGGTTCAGTTACCCAACGGTTCTCTGGGTAGAGTTAATATTTATGATGTGAGCGATAAATATACAGAGTTATTGAGGGTAACTGCAGAAACTGGTGTTATACAGGTGAATACATCTACTTTTGATTCCTAGCTTCCACAGGATGATCTAGTAGAACTTTCGGATATGTTTACAGTTGGACAGATTGTAAGGTGCTACATAAAGGAGACTGTTAGCAGTCGTGGGGCTGGTGGTATTAAGAGCTGTATCATTTCCTTAAATCCAAAAATGGTAAATAAGGCTGTAATATGCAGGAATATTAAGCCGTATATGGTGTTTATCGGATCTGTCATGAGTATCGAAGATCATGGTTATCTTTTGGACAGCGGTGTTCCCGGAATTAGCTGCTTCCTGCCTACTGATCAAGCTGCCGGTTCGTGCATTTATAATATATTCAAACCTTTTAGGTAATCTAATCATCGGGAGTTTAGTTACCTTCACTCCCCATGTATCAGATCCACTAAATTTCATGAGTACTGGTGTTGATAGAGTAATGAGAGTTACTACTCGCTTGGATCCAAAACTTTCTGTGGTTGGTGTTCGAATTAAACTTAATTGTTTTTAGATTAAAGCAGATTCACATATTCATTTTGATTGCCTACTTCCTGGTACATGCATCACCGCATCAGTCGTGAAAAAAGTCACATCCACTTTGATCGCGAAATTCTCAGACTATTTAATTTCCATCTCACGGACTCATTACATTGGGAACAAAGAAGACTATCCGACGGGAACCAGTGTAAGATTTTGGTACAATTTACTGTGTAGATATCGTAAATTATTGTATCCGTAGTAAAAGGTGTACGTGGCTAAAGGATCTGCTGTTAGTCAGCAATCCCAGTAGTACTACTGTTTTCTTTTCCGTGTATCTTCCCTCCTCCAAGTATCTCTAAATTTAACCTCAGCCCATAGATCATCTGTTTCTTATGATTATTTTGATCAACCATTATACCTGTTCATGTCAGAAATCTATTATAGCTTGAGTATAATAGAGGTCTGCCTGCATATTCCATTTCTTTCCTAGAAATATTTTCTTTCAAAGCCGACTTTTTGAAACATAGAGTATTTAAAATGGACTAACTTCAATCGCTTACGGGTCGCGGCACATGCATTTGCCTTTTATCTTATGTCCAACACTCGGTGGCCCACTCAAATTGAGTCTCTGGTCATTTCTATTTAATTAAAATTGCTACATTGACGAGACGTTTTTGGTGACAGTAGACGTAATTCACAACCAACTTTTGAGTTCTGTTTCAAGTTTTCGCAGCTTGCTCCGAAAGTTCCATCACCACATTTAACTACCTGGACCTCCATCTTTTGCACATTTTCCCGACTGCATTTCGTGTCATCAGGCCATAACTTCATTTTTGTATATACTTTTGTTAGGTTTCACAAATAAACTCAATCAGCATAATGTAGGTTTTAGGAATTGAAATACCTTTCTTCAACGTGAGATATACAATAACGAAGATTTAGTAAATTTCCGTAACTTCAGTATGTTGTGCCAAGAGTCTACCTATTAGCAGAACAGGGGAATTCATGACTTCCGCAGTACTTAATATATTTCCTTTTTTTACACTTTATGTTTTAGGTTACTGTTTGCATAATACTGGTTGATCCTAGCTCAAAACAACTTACAGGCTCTTTGCTCCCCCATCTAGTCAACCCAATCTCTTCAATTCTCAACGTTTCAGAAATGTTCACAAAATGTCCTGTTGGTAAACGTTTTTCAAGTGCAGTGGTAATGCAAATCACTAAGCGTGCAGTTCTCGTCAAGCTACCAAAAACAGATGGATTAAAAGCACTTATAAGAGTATGCAAATAATTTAGTTGTCTTCCTGATTATTTTTCGTATTTTGACCGAAATCCTCAGGTGGTCATGCGTCGAAGTGAGGGAACTGGCCATTTTGAAATATGATGACCCTTTATCTGTTTAAATGTTTGAGATATTTCACGCAAAGCATTATGCTCAGAACTCAACATGAATCCTCGTATATCTAATTATAAGGGAAAGAGTAAGACCATTATTAGGATTTATAATCTATCTAGCTATGTTTGATATGTAATTCATAATATGCGGTCGGTACGAACATTTCTTTAGATAAGTGCTTGAAAATCTAAAGACCTGTTATATTCCCATTTCTTTGAGATTAAAAAGTAAACTTCTTGGTAACCTCTTGGGAATCTCACGAACTTCCTATATGTATGTACCATAGTATATCTGGATAGGTTATTTACTATAGTGTGTGTCAGTAGTAAGTTTTTCTGGTCATAACCTCTGAATAAGCGTCAAAAAATATGAATGTATCAATCTACATAATGATTTTATAACTTGGTCTAGCTTAAAGTTTTATGCAACTGAACTCTATCACCTTTATAAAACTACTTTCCTCAGTTAGTGACTGGGATTAAAATTCACGTTTATGTTTTGAATATAAACAGCTAAAACTCTCATGAATTGTTATTGTTTCACCTCATTCATTTTCAGAAGCCTAAATCTGAGGAGAAAAATGATGAAACTTTTAAGTCACTGGTTGTTGGATCAAAAATGACATGTCGTATAACTGATCATGACTTTCTGGAGAATGTGGCCATAGCTACAGCGAACAAGTATGAAAAATGGTTATTTTAATGATGTATACTTTATATTATACAGATATATTTCATTTAAATACTAGTCCTATGGTTAAGCTGCTTAAGATAGCAAAACCCAGAGTTTAAAAACATTGTGACATACTTCGAAATCGATGACTGCCCAAGAGGTTTTGTCATTCTTTATCGTACCCTAAAATGTGCCAGTTTTATTACCTGGGGCTTATACAGTGTACTTACTGCTTTTTTATTGCTAAACTGTTACAATTTACTACACGGTCACCTTCTTTCGATGGGACAAAATACGTGTGATTAGTTTGTGAATTATTAGAAACCTTGATTCACTAATCTACGTGTTCATTCATGTTGAATCGCCTCCTAACTTTTGCGTCGAATATTATTGATACTGACAGCAATAATTTTCATCACATTATACCGTCTTTTGATTGAATAAAATGTTATTCCTATTCTTCCCAACCGATAGCTGATTCCTCAAGGTGGTTGTAGGGCTCACATATTACAATGGCTCAACGAGCTTTTCTGGTGAAAACATTTGTCCCTTATGGCCATAAAATATTAGCAAGGTCTGTTAAATAGTTGCAAGACAAAAATATTCAGCGTTATAATGCAAATTGCTAGGTTATGATTAGGGTTCGAAGGCGAAGTTGTATTCATAACAGGACGGGAGTTTGACAGCAGTAAGGTGTTTCCTGTGCTATTTCGTGCCAAATAGATATATAAAAACCACAGAAACTAGACCAGGAGCAGCTCAACAATGAGAATGCTAAAGCTGCTTTCAAAGATGGACTCGCTAGATAACCATCGGAACTGGACAAGGCGATCCATCATAAAAAGCCTGGCATCGTCTCCCGTTTGCCTCAGAATAGCGTTGCAGACCATAACAGAGTCTCAGAAAAAGGTTAAAAGGAGTTGGTGGGTCTCAATACCCCCTGAATTAATGCATGTAATTGAGCACATTTCTGCAGGCTCCGAGCACAATGAATGGAAGCAACTCAAACGTAGACTGACAAATACTTCACTTAATGATCGTGAGAAGTCGTAAGTAGAGGAAACTAGAGACAAAAAAGGAAGTGGTAAGTTACAATTAGTTTGATCTGACCAAGGAAACGAGCGAATTTGGCAATGGTTGGTGAGACTGTAACTATGAAAGATGGGTCTGTGGTTCATTCGCTGAGGCAACAACTAGAACAGTTCAACTGGTCTTTAGCTACTATTTCTTCACTCATGATCCAGTCGAACCATCAGCGGTATACTGAGATAGGCGCTACAACTCCCAACTGTTAGCTGCTAGCTTGACGTGGTGGTCGGGCTTGCACATTACAATGGCCCAATAAGCTGTGCTGGTGGAACGCTTGTTTCCTTGGGGTCCTGCCATACCAGAAAGGCTTGTTGGACGAAAAGCAGTTACCGTTGTGTAAATTACTACACTTTGACGGGGGTCTGAGGGCGAAGTCTTACTTTCGCTAGCTGGATGGTGTGTGACAGCAGTAAGGTGTTTCTTTTGGACGACTAGCAGTGACATGTTGATGGTGCCTTCTTAACGGAAATGGAGGGTTTTTCCTTCATTTGCCTTCACCTCTTGATACTAATACTAGACCTCTTACGTTTCACCTAACGTTTCGTTTCCAACCATTTCCAACGATCAAAGCCATCGATACCTCATTCCTAGTCTCCAAAGACTCCGCTATCGACTTCATGTAGGAGCTTTCAATGTCCAAATTCTATGCCGAATCGGACGCCGAACATCGCTCTGCAGAATTCTGGAATCTCTAGCCATGGATGTATCTTGTATCTCTGAGACACGTATACAGAACCCGAGGGTGGTTATCAAATTGACCCCTCCTAATCATAGTGGTGAATCTCCAAAATTCACTGTACGAGTATCCGGTGACCCAATGTCTAGCTTTCGTAGGTGTGGCATTGAACTGTAGGGCAGAAAGTGAGCTTCTCAACTGGATATCAGTAAACAGCCATCTATATGCTGTTCGACTGAATGGATCTGTAAGGATAAGGAAGGATCATGAGACTAGATGATGCTCATTTGTAAATCCCGCCTATGCACCCACCGACTATAGTTTGGATGATGCAGAAGATGAATTCTTTGAGAAGCTGTCAGCGTTGCCACAGAAAGCGAAACGTTCAGATGTAATCATAATGGAAGGTGACTTTAACGCTCAAGTAGGGAAGCTGACCCGATCGAAAAGACATCTTGAGGGTATTTACGGAATCTAATGCAAACAAACCGACAACAGTGATTGTTTGTTGTAATTTTGCTCCGAAAATCACTTGTTATTGACCAGCAATAACTTTAGACATAAGGAGGGGCACTGTCTCACATTGTGTCCGCCGACACCAAACCAACTATTGCTAAATCATATTGCTATAAGCCATCGGTGGAAGGTTGCCACTCTTTCTGAATTACCAGTTTGGAATCCGATCACGCGTTGGTACGGGCTCGTATCTGTCTGCGTCTTACTGGTCACAGGAAACCGGCGGTAGTAAAGCCTGTCTATATTTGATTGGAAGATGAGAACATCAAGTCCGAATTCGGGGAGGAGTTAACTAAGCATTTATGTGAACAAGACAGCGATGCTTATCCTGAGGAAACCTGGTGTGATATTAAGTCTGTTGTAGAAGCAACGGTAAAGACAATTGTTAACCTATACCCAAGGGTTAGCCAAACATCATTGGATTTCCGAGACGTCATCCGAAATAATTGATGCGATAAGACTGATTCCAGCAACTTAAACATGAGTTGACTAAGAGTCGTCGCAACGATCGCGAGCGGTAGTGGGTAGCAAAAGTGAGAGATATGGAGAAGACATCGGCTTTGGGTTACACTCGGTAACTACTTAGACGTAATAAGGATATGGACAAGACAAAGACGATGGTTAGTGCAACCGTCACCGAAGATGAGACGTTAATAACCTCCTAGGACAGGTGGCTAGAACGTTGAGCAGAACACTCTGAAGCACAGTTCAACTGGTCCTCAGCAGCGCCTTATTTGCCCAACATCCAGCCTGAACCTGAATGGGACGTAAATGTTGGCCCTCGAACTCTTCTTGAAGTTGAGAAAGTCGTATCGAACCTAAAGTGAAGCGAAGTACCAGAACCTGATAGTTCGCCACACGAGGTTTCCAAGGATGGAGGTAGAAAATTATTGCTTAGAGCGACGGAGGTACTAGGTAAAATCAGTGGTAGTACCGTCAGTTTAGTGTACTTCACTGGTCATTCCAGTCTATAAGAAGGGGGCGGTAGGAGAGGAGTCTTGTGACAACCATAGGGGAATTAGATTGACTGGTATTGTGTTCAAGATCTTTGGGTTCATAGTTATCCGACGCATAACTGGAGCTTGAGAACAGCGAATCCGAGTAAACTAGGCAGGTTTCACACCTAGTCGAGGGTGCATCTATCATATTTTCACCCTCTGACAGGTTCTGGAGCACAGGTATACCTACCGGCGGCTGTCACTTGCCATATTTCTCGACCTGAAGATGGCATTCGGCTCTGTTGACCGTGGTGTATTGTGGCGGTGTCTGACTGTGAAGGGAGTATCGAGCAAATACATAACGCTAATCAAAGGGATTCCAACTGTCACCGTCCCTACTTAACTTCATCATAGGCGTACTATTCGACACAACGTCAAGTACCTCTGACTTCACGGAGATTGATCTACTCCTTAGAGGTCATCTGGTTGACTTGGAGTATGCAGAAGATATTATCCTGCTAGTTAAAAACGCTGACAAAATGCAGGGTCTCCCGAATGAGTTGAGCAAATTCTGAGTATCCTTGGCATGTGTTTCACTGTCACCCGTCAAATGTAAGTTGATGCCCCAGGACTGGTCTGCTGCAAGTACTCCCAGTTTAGTGATAGGTGGTGAAGTGGCGGATTGTGTCGACCACATCACTAACCTAGGGAGTTGTATCAACCCGATTAGGTTGGTTGCAGACAAATTCTCAGATTGGATACAGAAGGCCCGTTTATTATTTGCCAACTTGCGTCATCTGTGGCGCCAACTGGCGAGGTATCTGACTATCTATCAAAGGATGAATAAACTGCTCGACAGTTGGTTCTGTCATGTTGTACGGTTGTGGGATATGGCCGTTGAAAGTGGAAGACATGAAGTGGTTGCAGGTTTCTGATCACAGATGTATTCGTAGCATTGCTCGCATGTGGTAGAATCACCATATTGATGACGTTAAAGTCGGGTGAAAGGAAGGTGAGTCAAATGCTCAAGTTACCAAAGTTCGGTGACAGAGGTACCTTCTATGTGTGCTTCGAATGCAGAGCCACTGCCTACCTCGATGTGCCATGCTAGGAGAAGTTGTAGTATGTTAGAAGCCAGACCAATACTTGTCATTGATACATGAATTCCATGACTATTGATGTGAACTATGTAGGGAGGTGTGGATCACCTGTTTGAGGTTCTCGAGACTAACGGAACCAGTGGTTGATGACTTTTGGTGATATGGCTGAAAATCGGTCATAATGACGCAGATATATTCACTCCTTCACATCTAGGGCTTGGATACTCACACTAACTTTTACCTTTAAATTGCTTATTCTTTCGCACAACTTTATGTACTTTGATATCACTGCTTTTCTATCCACCTATACTTCGTGTACTACTGTGAAGCGTGGAAACTCAAGTCGATGCACTTGTGTGCAAATTTCTACATTGATTTTGTCAGTCCGTCAGTTACCTCCAGCTGTTACTGCAGTTGAGAAGGTTGTAAGTAATCAAGAACGGTAAATTGCGTGAGTGATAATTCCGGAGCCACCTAGCCATAGTTGTCTAGGTAATGATCTGGGACTACATTAATTGTTGTTTTGGTGTGGTCACTCATATATTAATTCTCAACCAGTTCAACTCCAACAAGCATTTCGGGTTGAGGCAAGTGTGTAGTCAAGTTAATTATCATTATCATATTTATCAATGTTTCTTCCTAGAAGGTACTTTTATGTAAATGGAATCATTTTGCAAGTTATTTGGTTTTCAATACAACACATGAGTCAATTCATAGAACAAGTTTCACTTCATCTAGGGCCTGTTGATAATATTACATTTGGCTAGTGGTGAATCGTACCATAGTTTCTGAAAATATTATTAATACAATCTAATCTTCAGTATTTCATGTTGAAAAGTTTTTAAAGTCAGAGAAAGGGAGAAGCAAAACTTCATTAGCATGGTGAGTTCTTACAAAAATGAAGAAACATCCTTGAGGGACATCACTCCATATAGACGACTCACCTAATAGTTCACCACAGGCACTGACATGGAGATAGGTGTTAGAGTGTAGGACTTTAATCCAGATCCTGCACTTGCTACACAAGTTTTCCGTTGAAATGCCACCATAGGACCTCTGTTGAGATAGTCAAATGCCATCTCCAAGTCCATAAATACAAAAGATTTGAAAATATCTGGAAGAGTGAAGTATAGGTCAACGCAGGCGTGCCTGGGTCTGAAAACAACTTAGTTTTTTCGGATTTTCTGTTTTTGAGCTCCAGTTGTGCATCGAATTACTATAGGATCCAGAATCCTGGACACCATTTAGGTTGGGTTGATTCATTTGTGGTTATCACAACCAGAATTTTCTCGTTTCTCGAAATCCAGAGTAATCAGCAATTGAGGCAAATCAAATGGTATGATATCGTATTCCTATGTTCTAGCCAAAATTTCAGTCTCATCAATAGTCCTGGATTACCCTTCTCAATACCACAAGACCTGCTGCTCGTACTTGCATAAGGTTATCAGTGTTCTCTCAATTTCTAAAAAAGCCGGAGATCAGATGATAGTCTTAGACTTTTCCAATGTCAGTTATTATTTCTGTGTAAAACCTCACAGTTAAATCTGTACAGGAAACTTCCAATATATTCTGAACATTAAGTTAGGGTTATTTATATGAACCATCTGTAAAATTACTCTGCTTCTTGCTACTTCCTATCCTAAGTTAAAATGTATTTATCTGAATCTTGTGGAGGAATGTAGGCTTTATGATTGAGAACTGTGAAACAACGTGGGTGTATTTATCTGTCTATTATGTGTCTTAGTGTGACTATTGGAAATATTGTTATTTTTTAGCTTAGTTTTTTTATTCTTTGTCCGTCCCTTTGCTTATTTTCTGCATCACATTGTCACGAGCAACATTTTCACTCATTGCTGAAACATTTCTCCTACCTGCTTTTTGAATTCAACAGCTAGATTATTTTTGTACTGCTCAAAGCATAAACTGTGGAATACAGACATCGAGGAGTGCGCCATAAAAATAACATAACAGTACGAAAATACAAAAATAAATATAAAAGGAAGGAAATAGATAAGAATAGAAATATTAACGGATCGGTAAAAGGGCTTTCTGAAGCATGTATTCAAACAAGCATTCATCACCTATATTTTACCTTTCAATAACTGAGGAAGCGAAACAGCTGCAGTGTGACCGCCACTGGTTTCGATTCCGAGTAATATCTACTATCGTCTTAAACCATTGTATTACATGGTCTCTCGCATCCCATCCTGGGAGTAGTAATGGGTGCTAACCCACCACAACTGTCCTTCATCCCACAGCGCCTCCACCGTTCCGCTTCTTCTCTCGGGGACTTTTAAGAGTAGCAAATAATGAACGGTAAAGAAGCCGCTAGAATGACATTCGTAGCACGTTTTCAAGCCACCGAAGCAGATGTTTCAAGATGACTTCACTTGATGGATGAAAATTTCTATCACGTCTATTGTGTGCCATAGTACATCTGAATTACATACATGATATTTTCCAAGTGATCTAACACTTGGAATCGCTGGACAATGTGGGCTCGAACAGGCCAGGTTGTACAGGCGTAAAGCAGAAACGCTCTAACTGATGCGCTGTATATACAATCTTTAACAGGTAGACTAGCATCACAACGATGTCGGTGGTGACCCAGATTAGCATATACCACTATGGTTGTGAACATGTGGTTGAAAATCTCATCAGCTTTCTCTTACTCGCTTTCATACAGCTACCCAGGTAAAGAATGTTTTTGACAGTTTTCAATAGTTTACCACTGGGAGAGTACAGACAAAGACCGTACCACCAATTTCGTAACCGTAGTTCACAATTCGCCTGCGCAAAACGAACGCCCTACCTATGGACACTGACCGCTAACTAATTGAATACAATTTGAACAACCTGTATACTGTTGGACAGTTAAACGATATGGCATGCTCAAAGTTGAAAACTCTTTCACCTGGCAGCAGATCTACATCTCTACTGTACGCTTCCTTCAAAGCTGTTTTGAGAATGTCATCGATAGCAGAGGTAAAGAGGAATGCCGAAACTGAATAGCCATGCTAAAAAAATACTTAGTATAAATCAATGGAGAAGTGGCTGTAGAACCTTCACCCTATCTTAGGTGTTAAATAATGGGATCTTTAAGATTGCGATGAATTTCTCAGTAACACCAGTATCTAACAGACAATTCCAGAGTAAAATCTTATCGAACCAACCAATGCTATAGTAATATAAAAAAAGACTATTATTGATCTGCAATACTTGATGACGTTCGAACATCTGACAGATAATAACCACGTGATCAATGAACATAACTTGACACTGTGCTCGCGAATCAGTTTTCCACATGTTTTGAAGCATCTGCAAAGTATGATAGAAGCAATATTTTAGATGCAATTGGGAGCAGACCTTGATTTTTATCACTAACGTTACCTAGGCTCTGGGGTTACAATAGCCTCATTCCAGAGTGATAGAACATTTTCAGTCTGCCACGCTTTCTTGAACAACCTAGTCGGTTCCTTAGATATGTATTCTCACCATTCTTAAAAAGACCCAGGGTTAAGTTGCCTGAGCCAGGTACCTTATGGGACACTAGTACTTGCAGTCCTTTCTGGGCCTCTGCTTGGTTAGGAGAATCGGTTTTAACCAACCATTCAGCTTAATATACCGGAGTCAGTGTTTCAGGGACATTAGACTGGCTAAATTTTTTCTGCAGTGTCGCATTCAGGATTCTACGTGTCTGCAAGGGCTAGAGATCTGCATGCCATCTACTTCATTTATCGTCTCCCTGACACCAGGTTTATTGCCACCAGTGACTTAGGTGGGCTGGAAAGCTCCTGACGATTACTAAACAACGCTGCTATCACCATTTCACTCGCGTCGTTTCATCACGGTCGTTACTTAAATGTAAAATCTGTCAAGCAAGGTACTTTCGCATGCCACTGTACTCACTATCTGCCACAGTAGACCGATAAGAGTCAAAAGTCGCATCGAGCTCTCAGACCCAGTGTTTACTAACGGAACGTTCTTCGAAAGCACAAACAGCTTTACTCACTTTTATAATAGCATATTGTAGGTGCAGTCAATGCTCATCTTTATTCCCTAAATGTTTCGACATGTAACTTTGAATTTCGCTAAGTTCTCGTATTCAGTCACAATACTAGGTGCACTCGTTTTGATTACGTCAAACCGTTTGGGGGGACGATTCTGATAGCAACGAAAACGCAAACTCAACTTTGCACACACTCAAACGTGATCAGAGTCGAGACAACTCCTCCAGAAAGAGTAACAGTTATGGAAACACCTAAGTCATCGGTAGCTAGTTGCAACTTGATATCACTTAGTTCAGATATAATTGGCAGAGGAAAATCTTCAATTTGTACGACAGCGTTGACGGTGTCGGAAGTTGGCGCTGTCTGAAAATAGACTGTGCTCTAGATACAGCTATGGAAGACTGTCGATTATCTGATCCCTGACTATTTATCCCCATTTAACTACCTAAACGATTCTCTTCTGAGCCTAGGCACCTGACCTGCACATCCAAGTTCCTGTCTAGCAATATCATATGCGTTGAGCATACTCGGTGAAAAAGTTCAGTCAATGGGTGTGAGAACCCACCATCAACTGCATCCGGAGTGCAGTCCTTCATAGCATGGTCATAGATAATGAAGAGGTGCCATTTCTTTCGCCAGTTTCTGCTCATTCTAATCAAACCTTATCTAACTTCCGTTAGATAAATGTTAACTGGGACCCAGTCAACTTGTGTAACGTAAACTCTAGCACTTAGTGTGACACCAACACCAGCGATGGTGGCAGTCCTTAGACGTACTACAGCATTTGCGCAGCTTACTTATTGTCATATTCGCTTCTACTTCCACCTGTTTATATATTTTTCATAAGTACATATTTACATGGTGAGGATTTCATTTTAATAATTTCAGCTACTTTGTGTCACCATTAGCACAACAGTAAACTTCGTTATTTTGGCATGGCGACCTGGAACTTTATTCGACAATAGGAAACGTAGATAACCAGCTAGTTTCGTTATGCTTGACACAGCGCCTGTGGTATATAACTAACCAATCATAGGATCAGAGATGTTGATTTGCATTCATGTCTTTTATTGAATTAGTCAGGTGGTGGCTTATTGGTTCAGGCAATTGACTTTCAATCATTGAGCTATGTGTCCGAGCCCTGCCTTATCTGCTACTGTTATCTGACACTGGTTGGTTCTTCGTATGCTCTAGTGCATTTTCATTGTGATTGGGATCCACAGCATCATGCTTCAATCTCCAGAAAGTTAGCTAACAAGGGGAGTAGTGTACCGTGTAAAGTATCGCTCTCTACCCAAGATATTAATACTACTGAAGAAAAGGTTTGTATATTTTCGGGACAGTGAAGTCTGTACATTATCCACTGGTTGGAATAAAACCAGTAAAATTCTATTGAATGCCAAGCAGTCAAAAAGTTATACATAGCAGGAGCTTAAACAGTCAAAAGTTGTTTGTATTTTTCAACAACTGGTACAGCGGTTCTGATTTTATTCGATATTTACTCTGGCATTTTGTTGCAAGTATCTTCAACCGATTTCCCCTTGAAATACTACTTATCTTCATTTTTCTGATTGACTTTTGTAGAAAGCTGTTAAAATTACCCTTCCTGTCCCTTCAAGAATTGGAACCTGGTACCAAAGTGTCTGTAAGTAAATCAATAAAAAATGTACATTGCGTGGTGATAAATACCTTATCGTTTTTGATGCAAGGTTAGCTAGCGTAACAATATACTATTTATAATTGTAACAGCAATATAATCGTGGTAATTTGATGTGGAATTGCTGGAATTTTAAATATAACAGTTAGAAAAAATATTGTAAGCCTTTTTCCTTGTAAGGATATAATAAACAAGACGGCTGATAGTTACATTATATCAATTTTGATTAGTTCATAGGTGGAAATTTCATGCAATCTAATATACTACTTAAAGTAGACAAAATGTGTAAATGAAATTTACGCACCTTCTTACTGTCCAATGATTTTGTATTTAGCGAAAACTTCACTAGTCTTTATTTTGCTTTGAGATAATTACAACTAAGAAACACTATTACAACTATCTAGTGTATGGAAGGTTTTTGGTTCTCTTGAAAATAATCAAGTGTTGGAATATTGTTTTATTCACAATCTTGTGCCATAAGTTTTCTGCACAGTATTTTTTTTCCTGGTTAAATTATTTTTATTATTCTCATAAACGCCAACATTCTATTAGCGAACTGAAAATACCAGTAATATTTGGATCAACAGTGCAGTCACTCTCTAACTTATCGCTCTCATGATAATGGGTCTTCTCATCAGTTCTCATCATCGTTAATTCGAGATTCCACCCCGAAAGTGGTCTGATTTGGTGCCTCATCTAACACGGGTATAGTATGGTTGAGCACGTTAACCACTTCGCCTGCCTATGAAGTTCGAACATCCTTAGTGGGTCAGTAACAGAAGCAACCTCTGTATTTATACACAACTCTCAATTCTCTTTTGGAAACTTATACTACCTATGGTACTACCATGAGATCCGATTGTCTGTTAAAGGCTGATTGTATTGCACTGCAATTCGCTTTATTCTGCAACATGGCTGCAAAACATGGTTAATAAAGGTAGAGGCCATAAGAAAGTCTTATGTTTGATGACCATTGCATTCGTTGAAATCGAAAAAGTGCACTCGGCAACCTTGTTCACATTGCTGTAGTAGGTAATAAGCCACACCCATTGTGTGAGGGCTAGTGAAATTATCTGGTTACCAAAACCTCGGTGGGTGGAGCTGTGTTTGAATCTGTGACTGAATGGTTGAACATCAATTCCCTAAACCAATGAGCCACAACTAGTGGCATAGACAGACTGTTTCGTTGTTCCACCACATCAGGAATGCAGAAAGCAGGCGTAGATTTGTAAGTGGAAAGAAGCTTCAGTTGATGAGTTTGTGAAACTTCGTCAACCCATGTGTTTCGGGCGTGTGTTGTGCAGGTTTAGTCATCGTCTGCTTCGTTGTACCACTGTAGCTGAAGCAGAATTAAACTAAAAAAAGGTAAGAAACAGCTGCAATAAAACAATAGTAGTCCTTGATGTCCGTGGCTGTCGATCTGAGCTATGTAGGTAAATGTAGACTTTCAATTTGTTGTCCGCATGTCAAACGGTTGTGGACTAGGTGGTATGGTTTATAATCAATGCGAGTGGTGTAGTTGTATCTACACATTGTCATCGTTTTAATCGTCGTGACGAATTTCGTTATTGTTTTATTCCTTCTTGTTTTCCTTTTGTGAGTTCCTCGCGCTTATGATTATATTTTTTCTTATTTCTCTATCTTTCATCGTGATACCTTCTACCGTATTGTTTTGAATTAAGGTTAGGCTACTGTGGCCGTTACGCAGTAATGCCAGGTCACATACTGATGCTAACTGATTGGATTTTATCTTCAAGCTATATGACTGAACCGGCTTACTTTTCTTCTGTGAGAGTATCTTCTAGTCTCAATCTCTGCATTGATTAAAAATTGTTAGGGCAACTGATTCAAATTATATTGAGCAGTTAATTATTGTTGTATTTTCAAGTGCTTATCATTTCCGTTTAGTTTTGAGAAATTCTATAATTACCTTAAGTAATGATTTTGTAAACTTCAAGATCAAATTTGACCTGATAGAGTTGAATAAGTTGAGCATTGTGTAAATGGATTATAAATGAAATAGATTTGCAAAATCCCAATGAGATAGAAAAATAAAATTCTGATGTTTCTCGACTTCGTGGAAATTGCTTCTTTGTTTTTCTGAAGACTTGGATTTCACAAATATATTTGATTTATAATAATTACCTTTTTTGAATGCACATCGTCGTTAGCTTATGTAAACTATAAATTAGTTTATTTGATAAGCACAAAGTGTGATCTAGCTTATTCAGTCAAATGAGATATTTGTTCGACTAACAGTTTCTTGTCGCTAGACTAAATGACATATACATTGTTTTCCACTTTACTTCACATTTGATAATATAATCCTTTTCATAATAAAAGATGTCTTGAGTGATGAAATATTTCTTTTGTTATGCTGGTTTGCATCTGTAGGCCTTCATCAAACGTTACGCCAAAACTGGTATTGTTGTTCAACTAGAAGGTCGTCTTCATGGTTTAATACCTTATTTGCATACAACTGATGTGAATCTTAAAGATCATAAAGAGAAGTTTAAAGCAGGTGAAAAAGTTTCCTGTCTGGTAAGTTTTTTTTTCAATCACTTATCTACTTCTCAGTGTATTCCAGTTTAAATTCAATCTTTCCTTTTGCTGTGTAATGTTATTTGATAATTTATATTTATTTAGTTATTTAGGTCCAATATACTTGTCAAAAACGTCAAAATGAGCTACATATGTCTATGTATAGCTCTTGTTAGACTAAACTTTATGTGTATGAGCTAAGAAACGCTAACAGGTTAACGATTTTTGAAACATCTGATTCACTAATTAATCGCTTGGCACTTAAATGATTGAATCTCATTTATTTGCAGTTAAACATACCAGCAGAAATGCAACTACTAACCTTGTAAATAGTATCACACTTCCAGTTTCCGTGACAAATAGAACAACCTTGAACTGCCTAGCTAACTAGGCAAACTATTAATTCAAAATATATGACCAGATAAAGTTGAGATTCTCCTATAATCTTCATACACTTGTGACTATTTTAACCATGATAATCACGTCGCTTATATAAAAAACCAAATAATCAATTAACTCAAACTCTCTAAGATATTAGTGATGTATCGAAATGTTCACTAAGTGTTGAACAGGTGTAGTATCAGTGCGCACTGAAAACGAGCATACTGTGCATCCGTTCTCTCTGTGCTATTATGCGTGTATGAGATGGTCGTTGGGAATAGGTATGAAATAGCTACAGGTTTATGATCATTCACGTCTCTGTAAAATTGCCCACATGTGGTAGAACCAACATTGGAGTGATTTCGCGGTTTGACACGGATTACTAGGCAGGAAAGGCAAATCAGTAGATGAGGTTGTAAATTTTTACTGATTCTCATGACTGGGATGTATATTGCACATGTCGGAAAAGCGCCTACCGCAACGTTCGACATTAACGGAAATAGGATTAGGATAAGATAAAGCTGAATGTAGAAAAACCAAGACGTAACACTAATCCATGAGATCTTAGACAACTGTGTCTTGCGTAAGTCTTCGAGATGATCTCAACCAATATTAGAAAACTCCTCATGTTAAAGATCACAGTTGGTCATAGTGATATTTATGTATACACTCCTCGTTGTCTTTAAAAGTTCGAACCTGTTCAATTATCTTAATTAATTGATTCCGTTTCTACTCACCTATGCACATCTACCTGTTCTAATTTCTTTTTCTTTCGATTCACTTCTTGTTTGTGTACTTATGGTAAGGGAAGCAACTTGAAGCGATTTACTTTTGTGTCAAATTCTGTGCTGATTCGTTTATCTGTCAATGCATTTTGTAGATATATATGTTAGACATCACTATTAATGGCATGTCGAGCCCACCGTTATGTTATTGGTAAACCCCTAGAAATGTCTCTCACCTTTAGTGAAACCATCAACTCAGTATTGCATAGGAATAGTTATCATACTAATGAACAGAGCTGGTTTTTATTGCTGTAAGATGATGACCAAAGTTTGGCGGAAACCACGATCCTTCAGTTAGAGCTCAACACTATCCGAGGTCACTTCAGATAATTTAATCAGCTAACTTCATTAATTTGCACTGGGCTCCTGCGATTGAATGTATTTTGATGTTCACTTGTAAAAACATGACTTTTTGAATGTCTGCACAAAATTTTCAACGTACCTCAATCTTTCATCTTTTACTGAGACATCCAAGTGTCTTAACTTTCTCTGAGTAAACAGGTTATAACTCTTGGATTGCACTATTTGTAACTGAAGTACCTTGAAGTGAGAGTGTTTCCTTACAAAATCTATCTTCATTCTCTATTAGACTACTTTACATTTATTCAGTGGACTTTGATAAGTGAAAAACTTATTGTAAGAGTCACCTGAAGAAACGCACCTGAGAGTCGCATAGAGTCAGAAGACTATCGGATTTTCTTGTAACGATAATTATTAGTGGTTCTGTGTTTAAAAGGAGTTAATGCATAAGTCTGTAAACTTACATTCGAGTTGATTTAACAACAAACAACGTGCAAGCTACAGTTAACAAACCGTGAAAATGAAAAGTTCAATATGGCTGAATGCCAACTTGTAACCTCGACTTATCAGGCAACAAGAAATCACACACGACAGAGGAAATCAAGAAACTGGGCACATAAAATATCGGTCACGCATAAGTAATACAATCAAAATCATAAACAAATGTTAAATTTACAATCAAGAGAGTCCAACTATACTGTACTGTAAAGACACTTTTTACGGAATAAGAATGTCACCGAAGCTCGTTATGACACTCATATTGGAAGACTCCTACTGAAAAGGTGACTTACACTGAATTTCATGCATAACTTCAAGTTAGCGTTTTAATTCTTGGATTGTGAGGCTGTGGCGCAGTAGTTCACGGTTTCGAACCGAGGTAGTATCACTAGCCTTCACACAATAGGTGTGGCTCACTGCTGCACAGATGTACACAATGTTGTTTTGCATTCTTCTGGTTCAGAAATCAAATTGGTCATAAGGTTCAGTGGACGAGGTTATAAGTCCTTTTTTATCACAGATGGTTTCTTAGCATTGTCGTTGCGTAGTAGGATCGCAGGGTAGGACGAACTGAAGTCAGGTGTAAAGTGCTAGGCAACAGCAATCAGCGGGAAAAGCTGAAGATGAAGATTATATAATGGTTTAAAGCTTTTTGAGCTTTTCTTCAGGCTTAATGACATCATCCGTACTAACTTCATTAAGGTGGTTATGATTGAACCCGAAGGTTGTTGACATAGAATCACGCTAACACGAGGTTTTCTCTCTCAAAACTCCAGTCATCCCACCATTAGACTGTATTTTGCTACGAGAGACAAAATCATTATCTCTTCATGATGCTGAATTGATGGTTGGACTGGACGAAAGGGACAGAAGAGTGCTGATGATGTTATCAAGCCTGTTAAGGAAATATATACTTCAAAATATTGAAGCTCAGATAACACTAAACTGTTGTTAGTTGGTGACATTAGTAACGTTCGCCGTGATAGATATCATGTTTTAGGTATATCGAACCACCGCAAACCTCGAAGATCAAAATTGAGTATTAGGTTTTAAAAAAGCCAAAGGTAGCAAAACTAGGACGTGTGTTACTTTTCATCTGCACTGTATCAAGAAGTACAAACTGTGGCAAGCTGCAAATCAAATCTTTCTTTCCTCTTTGAAAACAACTCTCCTTCTTGCTGTACTACTGTGATATATATATCAGATGACCAGAACACCGTGACCTTCAGACAGGACAGATACACATCGAAATGCTCTACGATTAGTCCCAACATTTTTGAAGGCAGATGATACGTATGGTATCGTTCTACTTTGATTCTAAAGAAATACATATGTGTATCTTGTCTGTCATCTTATCACTGATAGTCGGACAATTATCCAAATACACTAACATTCGAACTTTTTAGAGAGTTACATTGGAAGGCTAGTGTAAGCAGTCTATCCAAGCAAATTCATAACAGCACTTTACTTTTGGGTACTTCAGAGCGTATATCGTATTTGAGAGCTGTGATCACCGACTGACTATATTCATTTTTATATGACGTGTACACTTTCTAGCAATAATGTTACAAACCTTGCACACCAAACAATTTCTCCCCCAAGGCAAAATATTCATAACAGGATTTCTGCTTACTTCTTTCAAAACTATCCCATTTCTCATGATAATCTTTGTTCAGTATAAATGTAAGGTAGTCATTTTTAATTGTGAAGACAGGTTTTGCAGTCTAAATTTTACCGCATAGCTTTTTCTAAAGTTGTGCTTATAATAATCAAAATAACTGTTGATTTTTGCTGTATAAAAAAATATTCACGTTTGATATTTTCGAATTCATCTAATTTTATTTATAGGTTCTTCATGTTGATAAATTTGCCAAGAAATTGCTTCTAACCGCAAAACCAGGTTTACTGAATGCTGAGTGTATAATATTTGGCAGTCAGAAAATGTTCATTGCACTGGATGATAAAGATAACACCGAACGAGTTTTTGTCGGATTTATTGTGAAAGTTAGCGAGAAAGGTTTACTTGTCTCTGGTCTAGATAATATTCGTGGGTGGATACCTAAACGTGAAACTGGTTTAGGTGTTGGAGATTCATTACAGGCGAATTTCTACCGTGGACAGGTATTGAAGGTGAAAATGAAACGGAATTTGGATGTACCATCGTCTCATTATACTGCAGATGAAAACCAGCATATTAGGTCAAAATATCTGCTATCCCTAAAGGTATGTTCGTTCCCACCCCACCCCGTGTTTCTGTTTTGTCATTTTTAAATTTAACTGAAGTGGTGCTGAGTAACTCAACTGTATAACAGTTTCTTACACTATAGTATCAGACGCAATGGAAGCATTGGTGATGCAAAGTGAAATGGTAGTTACTGATTCCTTTTATATTCATGTCTTTGAACACATTATGAGAAGTTTAGAGTGAAATTTCGAATGATCACCTATAAATGTGTTTCATACCTTCAGTTTTCTTCACAAATGCGAGTGATTACATGTTTCAGATTTAAGCTACATTAACCGTTTTTGAATCTGCAGCTAAGGAGTTTGATTAAATATATGTGATCTGCATTTTTTTTTCCTGCTAAGTTCTTTGCCTTCTCTGGTATCATTTTTTATTGCTTGATTTTTCATTTCTTGGGTTTCTTTCACTTTACACAATCGAAGTTTCACAACTTGAACCGATACGATACCGCACTGGGTCGTTACCCAAGCTTGATTACAGACTGTTCATGTCATTTGTCAACGTAGTGTACTGTTTTATGCTACTTCTGTCAGATAAATCACAATCTATACTTTTAACTGAGTGTTACACCGCAGTTGAATCGTTTTAATACTATTGACCTACTAGAAATGTCAATGTGAGCTGTTGTCTTTTCGAGCTCCTTCAACTAAATGTAAACGCCAAACAACTCATTCTATCCAGTTGATCAGAACTAATCAATCCTAATAGTTCAGATATCAATCCCGAATTATCTCATAGGAAATTGCTTGCAAATTAAGACTGGAAGAGTGAGTGAGACCACTGCTTAGTTTCAATATCATAAATTGTTACGTTTTTTTTTCCATTCGGTACCAGTTTATTCAGCAATCATTAGTCTATAGAACATGCAACATGCATTGAGCAGAATAAATAGTATAATGATACCATGAAGTCAGGAGAAGTAATCCAACCTAATGGGCAAGCGGGTTTTCGTTTACTGGACAATAAGGGCCTATTATACTGGCCTCTGGGACTTTAGTAGGTAGAGTGAGATCTGGACCCACTACTTGAAAGTTGTTCTACTTAGACGGACGAACCAACAACGTAATAATGTGATGGAAAATAGGTTTACATAAAAATCTCAAGTTTTTAATAATACAAGGTTTTAATTACGTTTTGAATGGATTTTGTAATGATTATACTTAACCATTTTACCGAATCTAGTCTGTCTGTTCTCCTTCAATGCACGATTATATAAGCGATGAAAGATTATATTTTACTGCATTTCAGTTCGATTCCAAGAAAACCACAAAAGTAAACAATTCTGCGCTTTTGGAATCCATAAAAATTGGTCAGGTATGTTGGAAATCATCTTTTTTCTGAAGTTCAACAGTTTTAACATGTCATAACTATCCAAAAAATTTATTAAAAAGTACTGAGAGAATGCTATACTGTTTCCGAATTCTAACTCAATGCGTTAATCATTGAAGCTATGACTCATTGGTTGAGGCTTCTGTCTACTAATCACATAGTCACAGACCGAAATCCACTTCTGATTACTTTTTCGGGAGCAACATGTTAGTAATACAACAAATAAATAAATACGGATCAATGAGATGTTAAGAAATCTAGAACTGAAAAAGGGCGAGTATGTCTATTTGTGCCACTGTGACTGATTTCACGAAATGTTACCGACAACTTCAAACCACTGATTCCTAAAAACCTGAAGGTAACGTTCAGATATCTATCGCTTCTCTACATGATTCAAACCAATGGTCAGAAATTTCATGGTTAGCACCGTGTTATGGTCTCTGCTTTCTTACAACATAATCTTACGGTAGCATTTCAGTAGAAGGTGGTTCGTAAGCGTAACACATTGTTACTCCAGTCAGTGCAAGTTCACTGCTTCACTTAGAATAATAATGCATCAGACATTGTGGAATGTTTTGTACATCTGTTTCAATTTGGAACCTATTTATCTTATCCATTGAATAAGGCAGTGTTAGTGACCTGTGGTAAACCTTCGTCTAGGATGTATTACCTGCATAACCATTTCAGGAGCAGAAATAGTAAGATTTGAGGGAATGTTGTAGACATTATGTAGCCTGTTTGAATGTGGTCCTAAAGGCATTGGAAGCTGTGCACAATAACACCTGTATCAATCCCAAAATTACTGTGTTTTTAATACAAAGATTGTGAACTAAGGCGTTACATAGTGTTGAAACTGGTATTAATAAGTCCAACTGGAATTGTAACAATCCAATAAACAGTCAATTTGTCACTTCATTTTTAATAAATCAGCTAAATTTACATTGAGTTGAAAAGACCTGAGTGAGAAGCTAGTGTGATGATGAATGGGTAGTTATGGCTAACTCATCGACCTGACAGTCAGGTGAAATAGGATGTTGGGAGTGGAATTGAAACATTGTTAGCAGTTAATTCTCTTAGTTCGTTTAGGAAGGTATTCAGTGGGTAGACCGAAAGTTTTTGGTTTGACTCTTTTAGTAACTCAGCTTTTTATTACAATCTCAAATCATCTTACCCTTAAATTCGGGATTTTTGACTAGACTATCGGATGAAGTCTTTTTTGTTTAGTGGGTCCGTCCTAATGTGTTGGAATGATGTTTAGAGCTAAATGAGAGTCTGAGCTCGAAACCATACTGCAACTCACATTTTCCTCCAGTTTTAGTCATCACCTTTATAGATCAGCAAATTGTTGGTGATTCTGGATAATTAGTCTGTATGAAGTTAGCTTTGTAATGGAAAAATGAACATTTCTCACGTATCTACAATGCAATCAATCATTTGTATTTCGTTTCATTGTTTATTTAGATTTTTAAAGCAACTGTTGGACAAGTCTCTGACACCGCGTTAACTGTTGATTTATACAATGTCGTAAACTGTCAAAGTTCTGTAAAGCCTATACTGGGTTCAGGGTGTCTTTCTTACGATCAATTGTCTGATTTTATATCAAATCAAATTATTTTAACTCGATATGTAAAAACTATGCAACATGGTTCAACTCTTACTTGGAATCGATCGGAGGATAGTGTTGTTGTTATTGGTAAAGACAAACAAAACCTTATCTTATCTGCTAGACCAACATTAATCCAAGCCGCTAGAGATTTGCATGCACATGGGAATGAGGATGCTGTTAATAAGATAGCGTCTGTTGGGAAGCCGAGTTTCCTGAGGTCATTCGAGGAATTACAGGTGAGTTCAGGACTTTTGTATTTTCTTTGGGATCTGTTATCATCAGGCATATTAGTCTGTCTTTCAGTTCTCGTTATTCACATCAACAGTCGAGATAAGGTTATCATAAATGTTTAGCTAACTAATGAGAGAGATTCATTAGGAAAATATAGGAATGATAAATGCTTGAGACAATGTGTAAAAATTTAGGGCATATATCTAGAGCATCATATCTAGATGGTCATGAAAAAACTAAAAGTTAGTAGGTGTAGAATGCTGTAAATTTCATAATTTGGTGTCTTTGCCATACGGTTATTCTTCGGTTGCGTTTTATGTGTCATTTCCTTTTTTTGCATGAAAGTTGAAAGTGCAACATATCTGTACTTGTTCATCGGTTCAGAGGAAGCTGCTTTGTCAGGATTAGTAATTATCATGTAAACATTTTCAATATTGAGATAATAAGTTCAACTTTACGAAGGAATGTCTATGTGTTTATTCTTAACCGTTATCTTCGAAAAGTGAAATTTTTTATAGATTATGTGGTTGTTTAGGTCATTAAGTGTGCAATATGGATAGTGCGGTGAAAAAGAATCATCAAATTTGAATCCACCTACATCACAAAGTGCACAACGTTTGCACCACTCACGAAGATATAAACCAAATGAAAAAATTCCTGTAGCTGCTTTTCCCAATTCAGCAAATAACAGTATCAGTACTTACCGATAATCATTGTTTAGTCCTTAAAATCTTATCTATACAGAAACTACTTTCCAAATCCGCATTTGTTGAAATTGGCTCAAAAGTACTCACTTTTATCCACACCGCACATAAAATCACTTAAGCTAATCCATTGAATTTCTACGCTTTTATAACCCTAGACTTTAAACCAGATGGAATGGTGAACAATCCTTCCTGTAAATTTACTACTGAGTTTCTATAATTCTAAATGACTTTTCTTTTAGGAATACTTTTAGTTATTTTGTCGACAACGTACATTAGTTGCGCAACTGGTTTACCACAGTCTCTAACTGAAGACAATGAACCCGATAGTTTTTCGTTTTCTTATTAATTATGGACTCAGTTTGCATGAAATTATCGCTAATTTTTAGGAATTGGTACTTTCACAACAATTACTCAGATTTCACTTCTGTTTTCACAAATGAATATCAACTGGAGAACCGTTGAAAAGTAACGTGAATTGAGTAGCCTATGTACCCTGCTTATTAGCATTATAATTCCTTTTTCGCATGATCTTTGTGGTTCTTTCTCTCCAACTTCTATTGATTCCCAGCACTCCATAACGCCATCCAATGTCATCAATAGACATCCATCTGACTCTCAGGTGAATCAGTCTCATAAACTAAGACCTATAGTTAAGCAAACTGTTTTAAAAATAGTCACCAGTTAGAACGTAACAGCTAACAAATGCTTTCTGGTTTTCATTGGTTGCCTAGATAACATAAATCCTTTATTAGAGCTAAATTGAATTCAGTCTATTTCTCATAAACATTTTGTCATTTTTTATGTTCTTCCAATAACACTTCCTACCATTGTTCATCTTATTTTTTGAGGCTACATTCTTTGGCTGTTACTTTGTTCAATCGGAAATTTCATTTCACTTCAATGTTTTTATCTGTTCGTAACTATTGCCATTGTTTCATTTTATTATTTTACGGGCTTTTATCGTCTTTGTTATTTAACTTTTTTTCATAACTAACAGATTGGAAGTCATTGGTTTACCTGGGTATCAGAACACAGAGACTATGGAGTACTGGTTAGCTTTCCTTCCGGTATTCGTGGATTAGCGCCAAAGCATCTTATATCTGATTATCCCCTCCCATCTTATGTCGATTGGAAACAGTTGTTTCCATTGGGTGCCACTGTTATCGCCAATATTGTTGAAGTTGATCATGTGAAGCGTCGTTGTTTGATAAGTTTGAAAATGTTTGATATATACAATACTGAAGTACATTATGAAGGTTTAGCGATACGTTCACTAAACTATTGGTTAACAGAAAGGGAATGGATGTCAAATAGGGGTAAGTAAATGCATTCATTTTCGAGGTTTGTGGACAATTAATTGGAATTTTTATCGCAGATAGACACTAGTCAGCAAGCCATTAAAATTATGAGGTCAATTGACAGCTGTTTTGTCGTAGTTTAAAACTCTTCGGTAGTGTGCATTCATGACCTTATGTGTGATAAAAGTCGGAACCGTCAGGTATCATGATATGCAAGGTGTCATTCAGCTACTGGGTTAGTATCTGTCTGCTCATGTTTCTCAACTTCCACCAATTCATGTTATAGTGTGATCATCATTCGATGCCGTTGATGAATATTTGCTTTCACATCCGGCTTTGTCGACCCTACAAGTCATTGTTCCCCACTACAACTGTGGAAAATCCATCTCACAGTTAGTTAGTAGCGAGCATTGGATTGTTATTCGATTTGACGGCTTACAGGGCTTGTTTGGTTTGAATTTCTCAGTGGTTCTCCGGCTGATGTCGATCCGCGATGAAAAGTCTTGTAAGTAAAGTTATCAGTCCTAAGTGGTAGCTAAGTATTGATTTTTTACTGTCTGTTTTGGGCATGGCATAACACTCATCACTTTTTTGGTTATTTCAGTTTCTTCTTTTACAGGAGCTCTTTCAAAACCTTTGTAACACACATTATAGATGTATATATATAATCTTCTGAGAGTACAACATGTAGGAAGTATCAATGACCTTTATACGGTGACTCACAACTTAGTGATAAAGTCTGTGACTTCCATATTGAGTGACGCAGACCCAAACCATCCAAGGTATACCAGTTTCTTCATGGTTGTGAATACTGCTCGCTGATGAGTTGCGACAAGTGCTAAACTTAATTCCAGAGTTCTCTTATGCCTAATTTCTAACATTTAATACTTTCATTAGCATTTCAATAGCATATTTAGTCATTTCTTCCTCTCGTTTTAGACGAATTGTTACGCTCATTTCGTATTGGCGATGAAGTCATTTTTAAAATTGAGTTACTGGAGGATTCTTTGATTTCCGGTATGGCAAGTAAACAACCAAATAAAAATGACTACAAACACGGCTTATGGATAAAATCTATAGCTTACAAAGCGAATATATTAAATACGGAGTGTGTAATATCCCAAACATATCCAGCTATTGTATGCTTTGTTGATCATCTAAAATCACAACTAGAAGTTGTTTTATCCCCATGGCTGGTGAATGGTGTTATCAACCGAAAGGAAAATGTTTCTAGTCAATTAAAGGGTAAACAACAGGTATCGTCTATTGTACTTGCACGCTGTAATTCAGATATGGTTGTTGTTGGATTACGTGGACATGCATTGGGACTGTTGGGAGTAGTTCCAGCAAAACGTACATTTAATGATATCACTGGGGCAGATGCTTGGAGTATAGGTCAGAGAAATAAAGTAACTTTTCGAGAGTAAGCATTTAACAGACTGTATTTATTTCCATTATATATATATATATATATATATATATATATATATATATATATATATATATATATATATATCAGTAATCAATTTACTATTTGTTAAGTGATCTATTACTACTGAACAACTAGTAGCGAACTATCTATAACACCTTTTACATAATGTCAGTTCAAATGCTTTTTCGTCGAAGAACAAATTTGCATAATGTAATAAATCTGAATTAAAGAGAAAGCTTTTTTATGACACTTAAAACTTGGTTTTGTCTACGATTTTCCTTGAGTAACAGGGTATTGGCACCTTGAGTGAATTGTAACGTTTTCTTGCCTGGATCAGTAATTTTATGTCAGACACAAAGCATTCTCATTTTTTATGGTAATTTACTTGGTTGTGGCTAGCAGAGGAATCCAGGTCACGCGTTTCGTTTGATTTGGGACTCGGGAGCTGGATGTACGTGCACCCCAGTGAGTGATGTTGTTCCCACCGAGACTCGAATCTCATGGGTACCAAATAAGACGTGCGTCCTGGATTCCTCTACTAGCCACAACCAAGTAAGTTGCCATAACTAACATTCGGGCAATATCGAGGCATCCGCATAAGAGCCCATATGCCAATAGAGGTTGAACAATTCGATCCAGTAAAACAACGGAGAATTAAAAGCATATAAATAAATGGTAATTCTCGTTTCTTATCACTCAAAATCATTCGAAAGCAGGAAAATGTAAGGGTTACTCATCAACTTTGTATGGGTTTGTGCACTAGGCATAAGCTACACATATTTCTATGCAGCTGGTGATACTGTTTAGATGCTGAAACTTCTGTAGGTGAAGGAAAGTTCCATTTCTTGACCCAATTGTAGGAAGTTAACTGCCTGAAACAGTAAGCTTCAGAAAACGTTTAACGCGCCAAGCCATACAGAAGGGAACTGAAGTACAGTTCACTTTGAATCCGCATGTGTTGGTTAGTTAGATATAATCGATAAATAAATCATGTAACACTTATTTTTCTATCTTGTATTGCATTTTCAATGCATTAAAACTCGGAAAGATATATATGCCACAGCATGGAGGTGTGGTTCAGGGGTCTAGACACTCAACCCTAAGTTGTTGATTAACAGGACCGGATCTTGCTCCATCTCACTTAGTAACTATGGGACATTGCTTGGTAACAATAAACTTCGACGTGACTGTTAACTTATATTTTTATTTTATTATATCTTTGTTTTGGTTTTTGACAATTGCCTACTTTTATTATTAGGTCATTCAAACAAGATAACAGTCCAATAAAATTAAATTTATGCACTCTGAGTATTTATGACGCGATTAATGGAAATCAGACTGAACAGTCAAAGAAAAAGGGGAATACAAAAAATCAAGGTAATGGTAAGAACTTAAGTGTGGGTCTAAGTTCTTCAAAAATACTCAAACTGGAACCTGAACAATGCCTTACTGATCTGTACTTTGTAAGCATTTCTTCTCAGACAGCATTTTTCGCAGTTGGTTCAGATAAAGGTCCACATGTATTGTGTCATTTAGTCAACTGGGATACCAGCGTTAAAGCCATCAAAGCATTTTTAAACAATCCTCCGGAAGTTGGTACAAAGATTGATCGAACTGCAACTGTTCTATTCTCCATGATAGAAGATAAACTTATTTTAAAAAGCAAATACAAAGGATTTCGTTCCAAAATTGCTGAAATTTCCTTTCTGGGTAAGTATCTAGCTTCTGTTGATATTCAGAGTTAATATTTTTCGACTAAATCGTTCATGGTATAATTTCATGATTTATTCTTCATGTTTTGGAAGGCTTGTTTGAAAAAAATACCCGGTGATGCCGTGGTTTCTTCCTGATAAGAGAGATACCAATGGAAAAACAATTTAGATAAACGGAAAGGATTTCAAACGTGATAGAGTAACTTATCAATTCAAATTACCGTGGGTGAAAGCAGCTCATCAAATATAAAGACAAAACAACAGTGATATTAATAATGTTGAAAACTGTTGTTAAGGGTAAGTCTAGTTGAAGCATCACAGGTTCTAACGGGAAAATACAATAATAATTCATTAACGTCACATAAAGTAGGTGATCTTTCAAGCATATCACTTAAATTTTTTTATCACTGTCTAGCTGTTGTTTCTGCAGGCTTAAATCAGTTGTCAGAGATTGTATGTACTGATATCTTGATTAGATCACTGTGCATTAACCAGCTATACATTGTGTTCTTATATTTATCCCGACCGATAGCTGCTACCTTGACATGGTGGTCGGGTTTGTATACCACAGTGACCAAACGAGCTGTGCTGGCTTGTTTCTTTAAGGTTTTACCATGCCAGAAAGGTCTGTTGGATAGTGGTAGGACGAAAAGCAGTTACCGTTGTGGTCTACTTTGCTACACTATGACGGGGGTCTGAGGGAGGAAGTCGTACTGCTAGCTGAATGGGGTTTGGAAGCAGTAAGACATTTCCCTTGGATGACCATCAATACCGCTCTGATATTTCCTCCCCTACGGGAATGGGGTCGGTCTAAAAAATAACACACCCAGCCCTTTGCGGCATGCCGATACCTGCAACAGAGATTCATAGTCCGATTCAAAAGTGAAAAACTAAAATCTCAAACTTGCTGAAAGGCCGTGTGTGACTGGCCTCAAGCAGGTATCCCTTAGGCTCGACGTTTGCTGAAGTCTTTTTCTCTTTCAGATACACCAAGAGCAGCCGAGAAGTGTTAGTTGCCTACTTGCTTTCAGTAGTGTTCCAGGCGCAATCAAACATAACCTATCCTCCTCAACTCTTTTACGTCCTTTGCCTTCACCTCCTGATATTAACATTAGACTTTCTACACCTTCAACCTTTCATTCTGGGATCATTGCCACCGAAACTTCATTCCTAGTCTCCTAAGACCTTACCATCGGTCTCATCTAAGAGCTTTCAATTCCCAGACTCTATGCCATATAGGACAGCAAGCATCGCTCGCCAAAACTCTGGAATCTCTCTCCGTGGATGTATGCTGTCTCTGAGACACGTATACAGAACCTGAGTGTAGTTATTAAAATGACCTCACCTATCCATAATAGTGAGTCTTGGAAATTCACCTTACGAGCATCTGGAGACTCGATGGCTAGCTCTCGTGAACTCGCTCGTGTAGATACAGCGTTGAGTTGTAGGACAGAAAGTTCATTTTTTGATTGCATACCGGTCAACAATCGTCTATGTACTATCCGACCGAATGGATATGTAAGACGTGGAGTAATCTTGATACCAACTGATGCCTACTCATAATCTCCGCCGACTGCAGTTCAAACAATGCAAGGAAGGGATTTTGCTGCAGAAAGCAAAACGTTGATAATAGCGGTTGTCTTTGGCACTGAAGTAAGTAAGCTGAGTCAATCAGAAAAGCATCCGGTAGATATTTACAGAATCCCATGCCAACGAACCAACAACTTAGGTCATCTGTTGCAGTTTTGTTCTAACATCACTTGTTTCTGGCCAGCACTAGTTTCCAGCATAAATACAGACACTGTCTCATATGGCATCCACCGAAATCAAACCAATGATGGACACAGGTTGTATTACTGTAAGCCATCGTTGGAGAGGATCGGTGAAAGATTGTCGCTTTTTCTTGAGTACCTGTTTGGACTCCAATCACACGTTTGTTGAGACTCGTTTGTGTTTGCACCTTACTGGTCACTGGAAACAGGTGACAGTGAAGCCTGTCCATAGTCGACTGGAAGATGAGAATGTCAAGTACGCACTGGGGGAGGAGATGGGTAAGCGTATTCTGAACGTGACAACAATGCTCAACTTAAGAAAACTTGGTGTGATATTAAGTCTGTTGTAGAAACAGAGGTAAAGACAGTTGTTAACCTACACCCGTAGGTTGGCAAACATCAGTGGATTTCTACAAATGTCATCCGAGCTGATTGATGCGAGAAGACTGACTCCAGATAACTCTGACCATAATGAATCGCGAAAGCAACTAAAACGTAGATTGACTAAGAGTTCTCGCAACGGTCGCGAGAAGTAGTGATGAGTGATGAGAGCGAGAAAGATGGAGAAAGTATCAGTGTCAGGTAGAAACTAGTAACTATTTAGGCTGATTAAGGACACTGGTGAGTGAAACAACCACCGAAAGGAATGTTAACACCTGTATTACCGCTACTGCTCATGTTTTATTACAGTATCTTAATTTGGGTGGGTCGTTATTGAGAAGTAAGGTATGCCTAATTTATCTGATTTATTACCTTACTAGTAACCTTTTTCATCCGTCTATCGACATACGGTGAGATGATCTAAAGTCTAAATAGCGATATAAATGGAAAGTTTTCTATAGAGATTGGTCTTTTAACTTCCATTTTGTTTTCGTTTCATCCTGTAATGCAAGATCGCTGTCTCCTCTCCACAATTTTCTATTTCTTAGGTAAATCGGATTGCGTTCACTATTGAATTTAGGTGTTTAAATACTCGGGCTTCGGTACTATAACGGTATATTATCTGCATATCTGAACCATATCTTTAAGACTAAATGTTTCGAAGAATATTCGTTCCCAACTGTCCATAAATATGTCTGTAACTGTAGGAGATATTAGTGTGTTGTTAATCACTAGTTTATAAGAGCACTAAGTGGAAACATGATTTGATTCTGCTCATAGGCGATTTTAACGGCGATTGTAGGACAGTGTTAACTTGTTTCACTCACTAACAGCATCGACGGAGTTTGCAAGAAGCGTTAACCTGGAAGCTTTGAATGTAGTCGTCACCGTTGGTTTTTCCTTTATCTATTGTCTCCAATTTATTTCCTTAGTGTTTATTTCCTTAACCTTGGTTTGTTTCTTCACATTCCTTCTAACTCCTGTCTAATATATATATTTATTTTTTCCATAAATATGCATGAGATAAGCTAAATCGAGTGTTTTACTAATAACACTAATCTCATCCATTAATAAAGCTTGTTCATGAGTAATCAAATGGACTTCAGTAAACCACAAAATGAAGATTCTTAAATTGCCTAGAAGACATATCCTGGATACCGTTACCAGCCATTACTCAAACTCTCGATACAATTAATGGGACAAACAAATAGTCAACTAACATGTATGTCTTCTATGAGAAATTTTCTGTCCCGCTAATTATGAGGACAGTTAGGAATCTGTTTGTGTGTTTGACAAGTAATTAAGAACGTCTGTTTAGTGAATATTAGTAATTGGTTACATTATGCTAAGCCATAGTGGTTCCACTAATGATCACAGTATGTTTTATTTTACTACTGTATAAAACAAGGTTTTGCTTGGAATTAAATAATAAATAATTTGTCAATAGTTGTTTCACGTAGAAAGTGCTTTAAAGTTATTAGTTCGGTGAGAAGATTTACAGTTGTTTCGGCCTATTAAGGATACTGGCAAGAAGGAGATAAAAGTTAGTGGGGCCAACACCGAAAAGTTTAGGTCATTGATAACCTCTCAGTACAGGTTGTTAAGACGTTAAACGGAACACTCTAATGAACAGTTTAACTGGTTGCGCCTCAATTACTCAAGATCCAGCCCGAACCAGAGTAGGACGTTGATATCAATCCTCCAACTCTCCTCGAAGTTGAAAAGTCTCTTTTATATTTGAACTAATGCAGAGCAGCAAGACCTGACTCTTTGTCACCAGAAGTTTCTAAGGATGAAAGTAGAATGGGTAGGACGATAGGGGTACTAACCAGTGTATTAGAATTACTGATAATTCCGTCAGATTGGTCTATACCGTTAATTGTAGCACTTTATATGAAGGGAGAGAAGTCTTCTTGTTACAAGCATAGGGGTATAACTCTAACTAAGATTGTTTCCGAAATCCTAGTGTCCATAGTTATCCGACGCCTAACTTATCCTCGAGAACTACAAACTCCCTAAAACTAAGCAGGTTTTAAGCATGGACTAGGGGGCTTCAATGAAATCCACCATTCTACAGGTTTTAGAACACAGACATACCGACAGCTGACATTCACCACATTTCTAAACCTGAAGGTGATATTTCATTCTGTCGATCGATAAGTTTTGCAGTAGTATCTGACTAGGGAGTGAGCTAAGTATAGAGAAACCGTATTGTGCTAGTCAAAGCTCCCACGCAGCCATGTAAGAGCTTATGGAGAGTTATCTTTTGAAATAACGAATACTGTTGGTATCTGTCAGAGATGCTTATTATTGCCCTTCATGTTCAACATTGTTATAGACGTACCAATAAGCGTAACGATAGGTACTATGTGCTTTTCAGAGATTGACCTACCCCCGGGATAGCACTTGGTTGAATGAAAGCACGAATGGGACAAAACACAGGGCCTTCTGAGCACCGTGAACAGAAATCTGATTCCTTGGCATGCGTTTTTCACCTGTTAGTTGCAAGGCTGGTCTAGTTTTAGAATAGGGATTGGAGTGGTTGAGTGTGTATACCGTTTTATTCACTTGGGTTTGTTGCTTACGAAATAGCTTCATTATCAAACACCCACTTGATATTTGCCAGCCCACCTAAACTTTGGCACAAGTGAGCTGTTTGAGTACTTATTAAAAGACGAGTATGCTGCGGTGCAGTTCACTCTGTTCTGTTACACGTCTATGAGAAGTAAAAGACAGTTAGAGGTCTGACCACAGGTGTCTTCGTAGCTTTGCCCTTAGTTGGTGAAATTACCGTCTTCCAAATGTTGAGGTTAGGTAAGGAAAGTCAGATTGGGAACTTGGTTTCCGACGTATCTTGGATGTCTGCGCATATCGAACCACCACCCACCTCGGTGTGCGATATTGGCCGAAGTTGGATGGGTGAACAAATGTCAGCAGTCCATGAAGTCTGAACCGTGGATACAGGTGTAAACACTCTTTTTCATCTTTAAAGTATTCACTATTTTCGTATAACCTCCATCTATTGTTTGTCTTTGTTCTCACATTGTCCTGTCAACTTTAATGTGATTCCTTATGCATTCACTTCTTTGTACGCTGTTTTAGACTATGGTAACTTGTAGTGATTTGATGAGAAGGTATAGCATTCAAGTGCTAGGAATCTGCGAAAGCAGGTGGAATGGAAGTGGGATCTCCAAACTGTCAACTGGAGAGTCAATAATCTACTCCGGTCAACCAGACAACAACCACGAGCACACGAAGGGAGTGGCCATCATGATGTCCCCAAGAGCATCGAAGGCTCTCATTCAATGGGAACTAATCTCCTCCAGGATCATAACAGCAAGGTTCAACTCAAAAGGAAAGAAAGTCACAATCGTACAATGCTACGCACCTACAAATAATGCAGACGCAGAACAAGAGAAGAAGGAGAAATTCTATAGACAATTACAATCAGCACTGGACAAGACAACAGCCCAGATGACGACATCAAAATTTTAATGGGTGGGATGACATGAATGCCAAACTGCGGGGAGCGGACGACACAGGAAAAGAACTCATCATGGATCGAGAAGCACTCGGTGGGGTGATGAAAGAGAATGGAGAATTGTTTACAGACTTCTGAGCACTCAGCGATTTGGTGATTGAAGGTACTGTGTTCAGGCACAAGGATATCCACAAAGCGACATGGATTTCAGCAGACACCAGGACACACAAAAAATCAGACCGACTTTATCTCAATCTTAAGAAGGTGGAGACGCAGCCTACTTGACACTGGGTCAAGAAGGAGAGCAGATGTAGGCTCAGACCACTATCTAGTGCGAGGAACCTAACTTCCAAATCAAGTTAAAAGCCTTCAAGGCAGCTGGTGATAGACCTCAGTTCAAGTACAACACTCGGAAACTGAAGGATGAAACTACAAAGCAGATCTTCACGACAGTCAGTCATCAAGACAAAATGGGGGATATCGAGGAACATTCCTGAAGAAACCTGTGTGGAAGAACACTGGATGTCTTTGAAAGCTATGTGGAAAGAAATCTGCATAACCGTATTAGGAAGGAAGAAGAAAGAAGATAAGGAATGGATCTCGATGGACGCATGGAAGCTGATAGAGCAGAGAGAGGAGGATGGTGATGGTGAAGCAGAAGACAAACCAGTGCAAGGATGAACAGCGAGAAGAGGAACTGAGTACAACATAAAAAACACTCCACTGGACAAAGAAGTGAAGAAGAGTGCGTACAAAGACAAAAGACACTTCCACGACACACTGGCAAGTGAAGGAGAACAGGCTGCAGGTAGGAGAGACAGAGACCTGACAACATGGTATCGAATAACCAGGTTACTATTTGGGAGGGAAGAGATCAACACACATGAAACCAATAAAAGAGGATCAAGGAAATTTAATTACCAAAGAAGAGAAACAAAGGAGAGGATTAACTGACCACTTTGAAAAGCTCTTGAATCGACCACCACCTGCACTTCGTCCAGAAATACCTCCAGCTGCCACAGAACTACAAGTGAACACAAGCCCTCCGATGAAAGTCGAAGTCCTGAACGCTATAAGGCTACTGAAACTTGAGAGAGCGGCAGGACCAGATAGAATCCCGCCAGAAGCACTGAGAGCAGACGCAGGGACAACAGCAGACATGCTCATATCACTATTGCAGAAGGTCTGGAAGAAACGGAAGATACCTGGCGTTTTGAAGAAGGGCTACCTTGTCAAACTCTTGAAGAACGGCGATCTAAGTGTTTGCAAGAACTGGTACGGAATCATGCTTCCGTCCACCCAAAGCAAAATATCAAGCCGCATCATCCTGGAGAGACTAAAGGATGCGCTGAATTCAAAACTACGACCCGAACAGGCTGGATTCAAGAAATACAAGTCATGTGTGGATCAAATTGCAATGCTACGCTATGCATCATCATAGAAGAGAGCATAGAATGACAGTCAACTCTCTACCTCAACTTCATCGACTTTGAAAAGGCCTTTGACAGCGTCGACCGAGAAGTAATTTGGCAGTCGCTTCAGCACTACGCAATACCACAAACCTTTATCAATCTCATTCACCGACTATATGAAGAGGCCACATGCCAAGTAATTCACAATGAAAGCTCAGTGACGTCTTTGAAGTGAAGACAGGATTGAGACAAGGTTGCCGCCTACTATCACCCACAATCTTCCTGATTGTGGTAAACTAGATTATGCAGCAAACAGTGAGGAGCGAGGAGATGGACATATGCTGACTGGACGGATGAAAAGAGCCTAGAAGATTTGGCTTTCGCCGATGATGACTTGTGGCACAAACTGGAAGATGTACAGGCGAAAACTGACAAGTTGACAGAAGAGGTGAGGCAGCGAAGACGGGACTTGCTTCAGATGAACGTAGATAAGACAGAGGTGATGAAGATACCCAACCAGCCAACCAACAACAACAAGAAGCTCCAATCACCATGAACGGGAGAAACTTAAAGGAAGTAGTGTGTTTGACGTACCTAGGGGGTAGGGGAGGCAGCATCGTTTCAACTACAGACGGCACAGACACAGACGAGGCCGTGAAAGTGATGATAGGAAAGGCAGCAAAACAGGCGTTGATTAACCTGAAACCAGTGTGGAGATCTGCACTCAGCATAAAGCGTGTACAATATCCGAATTTTCAACACCAACTTGAAGTCAGTGCTTCTATATGGCTTGGAGACTTGTCGCGTTGCGAAAGGTATTTTCAACAAACTACATACATTCATCAACAGCTGCCTACACTCACTCGATACTGGAGATCAGTTGGATTTCCAGAAAGAATAAGCAACAAGGAACTGTGGCTGAGAAGGAACCAACCAAGAACGTATCGCCGAACAAATATGCACTGGAAGGAAGTGGAGAGTGATCGGGCATGCACTGGAAAGACCATTGTGGGACATCACTCGCCAGGTCAGGTAGTCGAGTGGAAGCGAAATGGTAAACGACGAGTTGGGGATCCGAGGCGAGGGTGACAATGGGGAGATGGTGTGAGGAAGAAATGGGAGCTTGTGGGCTGTTGTGGAGCCAGGTTGAAAAGTTTGCAGAGAAGAGAGTGGAATGGAGACGTGCTACTGAAGCCTTATGTTACATAAAATAATAATAACTTGTAGTGATTCGCTTTTATACCACATTCTACACTGATTTTTCTGTCTACGTTTGTTTGTCATAACCGTACTGTCCTTCCCAACCTTGTGCATCTTCATCGATAACAATCTCGTTAAAAAGGGTAAACGTATTGCTGTTCTGGTGTGTTTATTAAATGTCTCGCATGATGGAATAATATTGAATACATTATTTAATACTGTTTCACTGTGTGACACGTTTAATTAACAGACACATGGAATTGAAATCTACCACATTGTCTAGGTCCTACTCCTCTACGTTAAGGTAAAAGGTGTCTAAAATATTAACTTAACTCTAATTTACCCTAACTGTAAGGTAGATTATGATAATCTATCATTTACTCCAACGATCTTTTGCATTTTGCTTGATTATCTGTTCAGTAATTGGTTGTTTGACCTTATTTTGTTCGTACTTTAGTGTATTGTCTTTCTTTTTGTTTTAATCTGAACGTGCATATATGAACATAACACTGACAGATTGGAATTCATGACTCATCAACATTAGGCTTTTGTTTTTAGCCTAAAGTACAAGGATTAGATTAATGACCTTTACTATGCAGCTTCGTATGTGCATATTCTGATATTCTTATGTTTGATTTTTATGTTTAACATCTACCACAGCCAGAACAACTATCACTGTTACACTTGTTCATTTCCTTACACCTGTTATAGATCACATCAAGTTTGTGTTCATCACGAGAAAGCTCTTAATCCTGGTATTCTATAAGTATCTGTCTCTTCTCAATTTACAGTTTTTCAGCAGTTATGTTACATCAACATGCCATACACTTGAAATGGATTTTTACTGTAATACATTGAAAAAACAACGAATGCACCATCAGTGATTTAGGATTTACTCTGTAAAGAAACTGTTCATTTCTAGACGTTATTTACCTGTGCAACCATTTGTCTATTGGATAAAAACCGTTTGTGTTATTTCCACACTGAAAGCAGCGAAATGTAATGTGAACTTTCAGCTGGTGACACTGGCTAAATGTGTCTAAATGGACGACTCGCATTTTTGAGTGGCTTTAAAGGTCACTGATGAAATAACCAGCCAAGTTTCGGTATTCCGGCCAGAAAGGAAGTTTTTCATAAAACAGATAGAAGTAATTAGTTATTTCAGCAGTTGCTAGGGTGACCTTTAAAGTTACTCCATTTTCCGCTTGATTGCAGTGATTCTAAAGATCATCGTTGCAACAACTGAAATGACAAATTTGTTCTAGTAATTTCGTCTCAAAGTTAAGTTTTTTCATAGACTGAGGACCGTAGTTGGTTATTTCACCTGTTGTTAGGATGACCTTTAAAGTCACTTCTTAAATGTCGTGTCTATTTGATTGCCAAACCAAAAGTGAAGACAAACCTGTTTAGAATACTGAAGGATAGGAGTGCCAGGAGTTTCTACTACACTTTAACTCAACTTCCTGATGAACCTGCCTCTGCTGGTCGCCCTCAGCTCATGACGTAGTAGTTTTAGTTAAAGACAATAACACTATGCAGAGTCTCTTGGACACCCTAAGTGGCGACTTGAGAATGTTCGGGGTACGTCTCTCACCATTCAGATGCAAGTTGTTGCTTCAAGACATGCGTTATGCATGCCCAGTCACCGTACACCCTGTTTCATAATATTGAGTGAAGTAGTTCTAAGCTTGAGAAACGTAAGAGTTGACCACAATAAAAAATAGTATCAGTCTCTGAAGTCTTTGGCTATTGGTCTGAGTCATGTAGGTAAATGTAAACTTGCAGGTCGTTGCCCACATGTCAATCGGTTGTAGACTAGGTGATACGGCTTTCAGTCGATTTGAGTGGTATAGATGCCTCCGCACATTGTCATCATCCTAATCGTCGTGGCGGATTTGGTTACTGTTTCATTCCTTCTTGCTCTCCTTTTGGAACTTTCTAACGCTTATGATTATATTCTTCCTTATTTCTCTATCTTTCATCATAGTGCTATCTACCATGATGTCCTGATTTGAAGTTAGGCTACTGTGACCGTTACTCCGTACTCCCACGTCCCATGTTTGTTGAGATTGATTGACTGACTGGTCTAAGGGATGACTTGTCCTTTGACAAGCTCTGACGAAAGATAAGAACTGTTTAAGGTTGAACTGAGAGCCGAGCCACTAGTACTTTTGTAGCATACTGATAGTGACATACCCCCTACATCTCAAACCCACTGTAGGAAATAATCAAGGTTTATATTATTGAAGTCGTAGAGAAAAAGAAATATCCATGTACTGTTTTCAGAATCCCAGCGACATTTCTATATTATTGTGACTAACCAACTTATGGAAAATGAATTTAGCTTCTTAATAGGCTATCCTTATTCACCTATAATATGCGCTTACCGATGTACATCTTTTCAGCCCTTATGCATTTTACTCGCATTCTGGGATAGATACTTTTAGTGGGTTTACTGGGAAATATCACTGTCTTCATTTAGGTAGCTGGTGTATGCGATCGTTTGCGATAGAATTTCAATTCAAACAGTACGCATCTAAGTGTTGAACTAGTTGAACTTTATTGTGTTCAGTTACTTCTTGATCTTCTGAATTAAATATCATTCAGGCAACTGTAGCACAATAAATTTTAGCACTCAGGCTGTACCCAAATGGGCACTTGTTCTGATTCAATTAGTAGATATTCATCTGGACAGTCGTTTGTAATGTTATTAGACTCATTACAGTTCATTTGGCTAAGATAGCTCACTGTTTAATTTCAAATTCGACTATTCAATGATTTTCTAATTCATCTATGCGAACATCTTAATTTTCATGGTATTGGTAATGTTTAATCAACACTCACTTGTATTTGTCTTCATCTCTTTGTTGAGTAGAAAAGCGTAAAGTGTCCGTTGGAGATTTGGTTTGTGCACAATTATCTCGCTCAAAGTCTGATTATTGGACAGTTTTCTTACCAGGAGGTAGTAGTGGACGATTGCATGTGACAGATATGAATCATTCAGATGTAGAAGTTGAACCATTGGATTTAACTAAAATACCGGATCCCTCTACTTTATCATCAGCAAAAATTTTCAATATTCATGATGATTCTAACCAGATCAAACCACACTACTTCATTGCTTGTAGAATTGTAGATCAGAAAGAGAACATTAGCAAAGATGTCGGTGATAATAGTTGTGAAAATTTGGATGTTAGCCGTGATAATGAAGTTATATATTTCGTTTCTAATAAACTTCAGTTAATGTAAGTGTTTTTCTCATGTTTGTAGTATTGCACGAAATTGTATAACCTTTTTTCATTTATGCATGCTTTCATATAAACGTCATCATGTGTCACGTATAAAGCAGTTATGAACAGTGAATGAAGACCGTATATTTGACTTGAATCGGTATCTAGATATCATTTCGTGTATTTAGTTATGTCCTGTCAGACATTCATTTATGTGTTAAGTAGCTAAACGACATTCTTTTTCAACCTAAACCTTCATCATCATACATTTATGTACTCTAAGTATATTCTTCTTTGGACCGTTCACTAACCCTTTTGAATAAGTTCGGATAATTTTGAAACCTGGATTAATTTCGAACAACGAGAATTATCTTAGTGAAGTTTGGCAGTCCTGTTGTTTCATTTTCGCAAAAAATTTGTTATCATTTTCGTAGGTTTTGTACTGGAGGTTCAGTGAATTAGATACAAACGTTCCTACTTACAGTGAATATGCGTGGTCCTATGATAGGGCATACGTATTTTTGTGTCATAGGTTCAGTACGGGGTACTGAGATGTTCCTGAAACCTAGCTACCAACTGAACGATTACTTCACTTTGTTCATAAAATTGTATTATATCAAAATATTCCGTATGTGACGTTACTTTTTTCTTACCATTAGACGAAAAATGCGTCATAAAACATTTATGTAGATCACTTCTTTCCGAACATACAGTTTTGAACCAATCACAATAACCCTTAAATAAACAACCTATCAGATTGTTTCAGTAAATATGTCGTTAGAAATCTTATTCGCAGTTTTGACCATAACCCTCAAAATTCTAAAATTGTTATTTCTTATCATACATATTTCAGTCATTTTCATTGAATTTATTTATCCTTAGACGAGATAATGGTGAAGCAGCTGTACAGCAATCTATTGATAAGCTACCTGAATTCAATGTTCCAGCTGATGGATTTGTCAAAGTTGTTACAGCCTCTGGACTTATAATATGGTAAGTGAATTTTAAGTAATATATATGCACATAAATTTAAGAGCTTACGGGTTTTCTGAGATATCCTAAAGCCTTTCTCATTGCAATTTGTCATCAGTCAGTTAGTGAGAAAGAAATACCAGGGAAGTGAATAATGTTGTCACTCACTACCCTGAGTACTCAATTTCAAACAATGCATGATGATTTCCCTCACGTTTGAGGGCGACTTTAAAGGCCACCGTAACCACTGACAAAATAACCAATCAGGTTGCGGCATTTTGTCTGGGAAGACCATTTTTCATAGAATAGAGAGACGTGATTGGTCGTTTCATCAGTTACTGGGGTGGCCTTTAAAGTCACTCCCGTTTGCCATACTAAGACTTTTGATTGGTTAATGTGATTCAATATGGTTCACGCAATTGTAGTTAACTATCAAGTCAAAGTACTGTACACAGTATTCATTTATGAAAGATCCATTCATCACAGATTCAACCTGCTGTTATACATATATATTCCAACAATTGAGTGTCCTAAAAAGAGCCATAGTGTAGTACTTCGATGTGGTTCAGTTGTCATTGATGAAGTTCAGTGGTATGAAAGATGAGCATGTAACTGATCACTACTAGTAGGATCATAAAACAGATAGGTCTAGGTTTCAAGGTAAAGAATATCAATCAGTTGATTGCAATATCAATCGATATTCTGTGGGATGCTGAAGACATATATTCTACATTTAAGTGTTCTAACGAACTAGTTATTGATTGTTAGTTGTAATAGATAGAAAATAAAGAGAATCCCAGGATGAAATAATAAAAGTTTGTACCGTCCTATGAATATTGGCTATTGGTAAAATTCGTGCATTCAAACGCGTGCTTCTGAAATATAGTTTTCACAACAATGGGAATCAACATTCAAAAACTTATATTCATTGAATTCCTATAAAAAAAAGTTAGAAACTGGTTTTCTATATCTGTAAGCTTGTGTTGTTATCAACTGAACACAGTTCTTACAAAAGAGAATTGTAGTAATCATGACGAACAAGGTTGTATAGCTATGGTCGATTCATTATGTTTTTAATATTCCTTAGTCAGGCAACTTGCTCACTTAAAACGATGCGAAGAAACGATGGCTTTAACCATCATATATGCGCTACTACATTATTATCGTTTCGAGATAGTAATTTTATTGTCACTAGTATCGACACATGATCTTCAGCAGTGAGGGAAATATATTTTCGAAATATGATAGCGTTCTAATACTTTTTAAAAATGATAACAGCTCATTGGCTATGTCCGCCTAATTGTTTTCTGTTTCTCCTCCCCTAGTTTGTCCAGAACGACTGATATTTTAATCCCTTTTCCTCATGAGCTGGCAACCCGACTAAAAGACTGTGGATTTCACTTCAAAGTTGGTGATCACCTTCTTGTCTGCCCTAAAAGGTATATGTTTTTGACAGAAATAGCTTATTGTAATGTTGCCTGGCTAGTAGTTCTCTCTAAGTAATTTGTGTTTGATGTGCAGTCTTTTTAGTGCATAATAATATGTTATTCTATTTTCTTATTCGGTTACACTGTCAGTTTCGTAATGTCTATCATGCTGATAAGTCGATGATGAGTTGGAATGTATTCTCTCCTAAATCTACTCTTGCGCAATATGAACACCATGCTGAATATTCATTTAGCGTTAAGCTATGCGTAACGAAAGAGTTTCGCAGTCTGCGATCGACAGATTGACCAAATTTCGTGCTTGAAATCCTATTTTCGCGGAACGAATTATTTGAAAAGTTTCCTCCATTACCAATTAAGAGCTTAGTTCTTGTTTTTTTCATCTACCGACTACGTCTAGCACCTCGCTGCAAACAGAAAGTTGTCAATCTTAATTAACTTTGTATAATTGGTTCTCTTCAGTGTTTCTTCTAGAATCAATCAGTTATTGTTATCATCTGTAACAGTGGTTATTGATTCCACATGAGGTTAAGTAGTCGATAATTTAGTCGGTCAGCCAATGCCGAAATGAGGCCTAAAATTACACAGTAACGGTGTAAGTAGACACACTTCGCATTCGCACATCTAAATATAAGACAATGTAATGAAAGATAATTAGAATTAAAGAGATCAATGACAGTAGAAATTCATAAAACAAAAACTACAGGAGATCAAGAGAATAATGAAACCACGATTAGGATGAAGACACTATAAGTGTAACTAAGCCATGTCAACTAGAATATCCAACGGCCAAATTTGGTTGCCCTACAGATCTCAACGTAAGTTTTTTATTTCCCTGCACAGTAAAGACGTAAAGTCGCTATTCACGAACTAGTATCTCGTTTTAGTCCGGTTACCTTTAACCCTTTTTGAATCTAACCGTACTACAAATGACTTGAGTTGTCGAGACAGATGGTGACTAAGGGTGTGTAACACATGTGTAGATTATCGCTCTACATACTGTCCTCAAGTTCTGAGATTTTTACATTTTCGTAACCTAAAAGTCTGTCAAACTGCTCCAACTGTGAACTCGTATCACAATGTGATATCTCACGATAATGTTTCATCTATTCGTAATGTGGCTATTTATTTAAGCACTTTTTCACTGATGAACGTGGTAAAGGGAATGATCTCAGTGGTGTTTTAAAATCTAAACATGACCTTAAAATCATGTCAAAAAGGAATTTATCGACTTAGGGTGAATTTGAAAGTCATAATGCTCTCTTTGAACTGAATTATGTACTACCTTGTACTGAAAATGTGAACGAGTTGACTCTACACTAATTAGTATCTGATTGATGAAGCATGGAATGCATAGTATACGTTGAAAGATTATCGCAAAAATGTATTTAATTAGTCTTGGCATTGGAATTATGGCTCATTTTTAAGGGAGTTGATTTTCAACCAGTGGATCTCTGGTTCGAATATCGCTCTACTAACTGGGGTTTGAGCAGTCGAGTGACATCGTTAGCTGTCACACAATGGGTGTGGCTCACTGTCCACTGCTTGAATGTGCGCATGGTTACTGAGTATATTTCCATTTTGAATCTGGGCATTTGGATTTCACTTAGTGGTTGCACGTTCTAACATTGCCTAAACTACCGAGGTCTGGGAAGCTAAGTAATATCGGTAGGCCTTACATAATGTGCGCTTTATAATCTAATGCATGGACATGAAAGTGGTTGCTCTGAGTGCATTTTCATTTCTGTTTTTCTTAAAACTACCTGTAAAAGATCTTATCCTCCTACCCGATTTCCATGAAAACACTAATTGATAACAGAATAATTGTTTTCCAGTAATTCACTTATTACTATGAAGTTTAAGGAATCCCATTAAATAAGTACTTGACAGGTGAGTGTATATATGAATCTTACATTCTTCTGGTCGTGAGTAACCTACAGTCTTCGTCTACTTACCACTCCTTTTGTTTGTCACTATCACACAGCTTTTACTCTATAATTTAACCTACCTTTTAACTGTTATTATTAATAGTAGTATTGATATTATTATTATGTGCCTGTTAAATAGCAGGTTGAAAAGTAAACGTGTTCTTCTCTGTCTTACTTTGTCAGCATCGTCAACGGAAAACTTGTTGGTGAGTTGGTGTGCAACAATTCTGATGGATGTGAGCATATTAAAGATGATTTTGTGAATATACTCATGGAAGACTTCCTTTATAAACTGTTTAGTCAAAAAAATGCAGTGCAATCAACAAAACGCAATGACTTGGTCAACGAACGGAATCAGTTGTCAGTAAATGACAACTTGGCTGATTGTGAGTCTGATTTAGCCGTTGTCACGACAGAAGAAGAGGATATACCGAGGAAGAGGAAAAGAAAGTGTTCTTTTACCGAAGATCAAGGGAAAGAATCACGTAAAATAGTCATCTGTGAAGAATCAATTCAATCACTAAAGAATATAAAACTAACCAGCTCTGATAAAACTGTTGTTCAAGAGAACATTAAAAACACACCGAAAAGGAAGTACCTTCATCTAGAAGTGAGCAATCTGGAAAACACACACTCTTTGAAAAACATGAAAACTGAGGAAAAGGTTTCTAGCCAAAACAATCTTCTCTTACCACAGTCTTCAAAGGAGGATAATATATTTTCCGAAGGCTTGCTTAAACGATATCAAAAATTTATGTATCCTGGAGATTTAAATGAAGCGGAAAATGAAATACAAACACCTGATGAACCAGGGGAACAACTAAATGTTAGAGTAAGCCATAACAAAGGTGAGTCTGTTGTTGTTAAAATCTCCTCGTCACCATTGCTTAAGTCAAAAGCACTTCATACAATAGGTTGGTAATTTTTGTTTCTTTGAGTTTGAATCTTCTTGATCCAACTTTTATGCGTAGAAGCGCACGACAACGAGAATACTAAACGTGGTGTGTAGTGAACCACCATACTGATATTCAGCCGAATACTCAAGGACGGGAAGTTGGAAATTTACACAATGGTCATCTGAATATCAGACAAAATTTATACATGTCTTTGAACGTAGTGTGATTGTAACATTGGTTAGTATTTAGATGTAATTAAAACTTTTATCAGGATTTATCCTTAAAAACGCTGACGTTCATACAAGTTTGCTACAAAGAGTAGGTTATCTGACTTTTTTCTGACTGGTAGCGATCCATATGATGACTGTTCATCTATACACCATTTTAGTCTATCGCTTCTGTATATATGTCTGCACTCTCATGTCTCTGTGTTATGGGTTGTCTTGTGTTGTTGATAAGTGCAGCGACTTGATGTGAGGAGTTTTTATGCGTATATTTCAGTTGAATAAACTGTACGAAGTTCATTATATTACCTACAAAACGTTTTAGATGATATCATAAGAGTAGATTACATAAAAGGATTTAAGAAATAATCCGAATACCGTGCGTTATTTAAAAGTTCATCTTTCACTACTCTATGACTGACAAAACATTTGTCATATTTTTCAATCGGGAAGTATTATAATAATGTCGGTTTTTCAACTCATGCAGACGCTGATCAAATGTTGCTTTCTGAAGTAGCGATAGCTAGTGTTGTGTCGCATGGATATCCACTGTTGCCATTCTCATTCATCTTCATTTTGAATGTGCCTAATCCATGAAACCCCCGTTTTTAGGTGTGTGCTGTCGAACAGAAGACTGCAGTCCTAAGAATCGATCGCTTAGAAACTCCTGTGAAATAGATTGGAGCGGTACATATTGATACCTGTTTTTCATTTTCAAAATATGAACATCACTCTATCCTCGAGTAGTCTCTAGCTTACAGTGATAACTTTTTATGTCTATTCATATACTCCTTCTTTAACGTGGTGAATTATGACGTCGACGTCGTAGTATGGTAGATAGTATATTCGTTGGAAGTGTTGGATAACTGCATGGATTTTCTGTGTTCTCTGTTGGCCTTCAGCAATTTATTTTTTATTGCTTTTATGAGGGACATTAGCTGTTCATTCGTACGGGAATAGTAACTAAATAAAAAAAGTATCTGTGTGGTGACAAAGTACTACATGTAAGTTTTGTTGATAGCGTTAGTGTAAGATTTAAAATCAGCTGTTTGCACGACATGCAGCTTTTTTTGAAGGTACAGAAAGACACTTTTTATTTCCTCACTTCGATTGTCATTTATGTGATTCTCAACTGAGTTTTTCACTTGGACTGTATTTACTCTAATTGAACTGCTATTTTCGTTTTTGCACGTCTGATTATTTTTTGTTTCACACGTTAAACCGACCACTGTTGTCATATATTATAGATAACCAGACTGCTAAGGAATGGCACCTAAGGGAAAATGAACTGCGCAAAGCTATGCTTGCTACCTTGACAACTGAGCAGCAGCGTCTTCCTAAAGGAGAATTACATCCGAAGACAACTGAAGAATTTGAATTGGCTGTCCGTAATATGCCGTCGAATGAAGCTTGTTGGGTGGCCTACATGACACATATACTATCCAGTAAGATAGGCCAAGAATCTATTCGCAGTTTTCCCAACAAAAGAGTTATCGATGCCCGAGCTATTGCAGAACGAGGACTTCGAGCAATTTCGAATTCTACCGGAATAAATCAACTTGTAAAACAATCTCGTTTACTCACTTCATATTTGATTATGGAAGCTAAAGAGTTAGAACGTCTTACTTGTCTTCAGAAAGAACAACGATATCATTTATCCTCTTCTTTTGCACCATCAATGTCAGACTTGGTGATAGAGATTAATCATCAATCAAAGCGTGTTTCTCAGTTGCTTACACAGTTACTTAACTTAGACCAAGCACCATTTATTCGACGAGCCATTGATACTCTTTCTGATATTGGTCATCATACGGTACGTTTCGCTTAGTCGATTATAGGTTGATGACATCTGTAGGTGTAGATTACTTTGTTCATAATTTTCTTTTTTGAAGTCAACCTAGTCTGGACTCATGATCAACTTTCAGATAGCATCACTGGTCACTTATTATTAATATTCTTGATAAATTCTGTCTTATCCGTTTGTAGCCTAAATATTAGGAAATTTATCTGTTCGCTCTCTTTTAAACTAAATTGCTGGTTATTTTTACACACTCAATTCAAACCATTTACCTAGTTGGTTAAAGGTTCAAATTACGTTCCACCTAGCGAGGTTTGGGTGGTTAGGTAGTTTATTAAAAGCCAGTCTTCATACAATAAAGGTGGTTCCTAGCCTAGTACATATCGCTTTGAGTTGCAATTTTTCGTTGTATTTATATGGCGACTAGTTCGAATATTTTACATTTTACTAAATAAGGTAAGTGGACTTCACCAATAGGTCATAGATTATCATCACATGTACAGTTTATCATTCACGATTGAACTCGTCCTCCATTCTTCTGAAGAAAAGGGATAATCTTTTTTGAATAAACGTAGAATTCGAAGTTCATTTCAATCTGAATAACATTAAGAATCAGTAAGTTTCAAATGACTATTTCGGCATTCCCTGAAACTTCTCAGCAAAGCCAAGCGCTTATTCTTTCAGTTATGAATGTTTAGTAATCAACCTAACAGAGGAGTTGCTTCTGGTTATTTCTTCTGTAAGAAGTTGTTGTTGTTGTATTCAATTGACTATACAACATTGGCAGTTATATCATTCAGTGTAGTACGTTGTTCTTCTAGGGTTAATAAACAGCTTTAACGCATTTATCCAAGTCTATCTGATGTTTAATCTAGTTGTAATATACACTATGCTGTAACCTAATGTATATTTGCAAATGTGAAACAATAAGTGATCATCTTATGATATATTGAAGAATAATGTTTTTTGTCTTCCTGCATCTAACATTAACTTCAGTGCTTTTACATTGTCTCATTGTGATCATACTTTTATGTATCAATATGTTTTTGTATATCTTGTGGTTTTATCTTCTAGTCAGCGGCTAATCTAGTTAATATGATTCATATAACCTTTTAACATTGTTAAGGCTAATTTATTTTCCAGTATGATTAATATTTACTAATAAGAACGGTTGTAATTAAGAACAAAAAATACATACACCCAAATGGAGTTAAAATCCGTGGATATCATTTAACCTATGAGAAAAGGTTTATTGATTTCTTAGTGTATGGTTGGATCTAGAAATATACCGTGTACCGCTATTCTTTTCCACTGCTCTCATTCGCTAAGCTTGTCAATCATTATTATTTCTTATCTGTCTTCCTTTGATTAGTTTTTATATGCCCTATAATATGAGATATTAATCAGTTTGTTTAGTCACTAATAGCATGAAAAATCTTGAATTCGACAAAAAAAATAGAAACAGTTGGTGAAATCTGATTACCAACTTATGTGCATTTAGTATGTGCAAGCTTTGTCAATGAAAAAGTGATAAGAATATGATATAGAATTGCTGGTTGAAATTACTAAACTTCCAGATTTCGTGTTGTTGGTCTCTAACTCGTCTACACATACTTCGCTGTAATCGTTCCCAAATGTTGATACACTTCTGTATGAAGTGTAATATAAACTCGCATCTCACTAGTCAACCTTCTCATTCTATTGCTATTGAGCATGAAGTGAACTAACAGTAGCTGATAATTCAGACATGATCAGTTTGGCTCTCTGAGATAACCATGGTTGGGCAGGCTTGTATTGATACTCGGTAATAATTGAAGGTGAAATGAATATCTGGCCTGCGACAGTATCTCTGAAGTTGAATTCAAACCTATAACCTACTGGTTGAATGTTGAATACTTTAATCTATGATCCATAAATTCACGATATCACAATCTTTAAAGATTAATTCATCCTAGTGTATCTATGGTCACATTAAAAAAACCCAGTAAAAATGTGCAGTACTGTAGTGTGTACTTCAACATTGAGCTTTCATGGAGGTACATCACACTTTGGTAATCAGGTATTTATCCATTGGTTTTCTTTTTACAACCTCTATTATAGTTGGATCTATTGCTAATTAACTTTCAGCACTTGACTTTCAGTTTGTAGATCACTTGATAAAAAGACACCGTCTACTAAGGTCTGGTTCGCTAAATCCTGAAATTATTCCTCGCATATTATGTGGCTATTATGCTAATGCATGAACTTGTATATGGTCGCTGAGTTGAATTATTATGAGTGTTTGAACAATGCAAGAACAAAGACATTTGCAGAATAAAATGAGCTCATTTTATTTCACTGCCTTTCATCAGCTTCAAACAGTACACAATTGAAATGAGATATTAGTAGTAATAATAACATAACATACTTTGAACACGCAGAAATAAATGGAGATGTGAAATCCATGAATAATAATGAGGTAGTAAGTTTCAACTGAAAACAAATTAAGCAAGCACCTCAGAGAACGTTTGAAGAACCAATTGATTGACGGAGCAACCCATAGTAAACTTAAACGAAGAGGTTCACGACTACCTTTCATATACGGCCTTCCAAAAATCTATAAGTCCAGTGTTCTTTTGAGGCTCATTTTTCCCATGATAAGTTCACCTTGTCACAGATTGGTTCATTGGTTAGCAAAGAAATTGGAACCCATCAGAAAAGCGCTCGCAAATCATAGCTTGAGGGATACATTCCAGTTCTCTTAAGAAATGGATAGATTTAGATATTACAGATAAATTCATGGTATCATTTGATGTTTCCTCATTGTTTACGAACATACCGGTGGATGAAATGATAGACATAATCTGTCAACGATCTGATCTACTACCATTGCCGAAAACAGAACTTAAACAATTACTGCTCCTTTGTACAAAAGGTATTCAGTTCCAGTTTAATAATCAACTATGCTGAGAAACTGATAGAGTGGCTATCGGTTCACCACTAGGACGTAACCCAGCTAATATACTCATGGCTCATCTCGAGTGAACAAGTCTGAAGGCTGCGATCAACGAAACGAGAGACCAAAACATCCAACTGTTGAGAAGAAGCCTGTTTTTCTTCGCCTAGCATTCAAAGGTGAACAGATATCTAAAAGAATAGATAGAAGAATAAAAGCTGCACTGAGAAGGAGTTTCCCTGCTTCCAGACTGGTCTCAGTTTACAATACATTATGCCCAATAACGCAACCGAAAGTAGACAAATACCCATCTCACGTCACCTCCAACTGCGTATATCAATTCACCTGTGCTTGTAGAAGCAAGTACATGGGACGGACTGAAAGAAGGGTGTCTACTCGATTTTATGAGCGTATTCCGAGAAATCTGTGTCTGAATGGTAGCAAGGTCTTTAAAAGTGCCATCGTCCGACATCTGATGGAAACAGGACGTCAAATAGATGTTTCTCAATCTTTCAGGATAATTCACAAACAAAAAACACCATGTTTATTACGGTTTGCGGAAGCTCTCGGTATCAAACATTTTCAACCTGACCTATGTACTCAGAAAGAGACTGTAACTGACCTTTCTTTACCTTGTTAAATGTATTTAATTTTTTGCATATATATATATATATATATATATATATATATATATATATATATATATATATATATAAATTACTTACTATTAGTCGCCTATTTTCAAGTTTTTAACGTGATTACGTAACCTATTAGCCCTCAAGCAGTCCATTCTTTCACACTGATTTTGGTTTGTTATCCCCCCACTCCACAGCTCCAGAATTTTCGATCTCATAAGATATGAATAGCCATAGATTTTGACTAAGATATGTAACTATTAATCCTGTGTTTCCTTGACTTACTACCTTGTTGTTAATCCTGGGTTTCAAATCTACATTTGTTTCTGAGTGTTCAAAGTATGTTATGTCATTACTACTACTAATAACTCATTTCAATTGTATACTGTTTGAAGCTGATGAAAGGCAGTGAAATAAAATGAGCTCATTTTATTCTGCAAATGTCTTTGTTCTTGCATTGTTCAAATTTGTCAAGGGAACTAAATGTATGATATTATATATAAGTGTGCTGGTACTCCTTGGTTTAAGGACTCAACTTCTAATTTTCAACTGCTTCATCTACCTATACAATGACGGGCAATCAGTATTAATGTTCTTCACAACATTTGTGTCTGATTGGATTCTCCACGAACGTTCACATTGTTGCTGAGTTCACTTTTCTTCCCTTTATTACTTTGCATCTTTACTTGCCATTTAAATGATACAACTTCAAATTTAGTCGTTGGATAAAGCAATGAGGATAAAATCTGCAGAATAAAATGATAACATTTTATTTCAGGGATACTCTTCAGCTGCATGCAGTCTAAAAATGCAATGATTATCAGGACATAGGATATTTCAAAATTACGAAGTGAATAATCTTAAGTTGTACAACGAAATCATTGGTAATCTAATATAAAGTGTAAGGTGTAATTGTAGAGAGGTAAGAAGTGTAATAATAATAAGTGTAATAATACTAATAAATAAATAATGAGTATGAAAAAGAGTCCGCTTTTCTGGACGTCAACGTGCGAAGAACTGATGGTTGAAAAGACCATTCATGAAAGAGATACATGAAGTGGACAGTATCTTAACTATAACAGTTTCTATCCTGCCAGCTATGAGCTGTGGGTTAGTCAAAACACTTTACCACAGAGCCATGAAATTACTTTTTGTAGACAAGTTAGAGAAAGAATTAAAGTTTATTGAAAAGTGTCTCCAAAAGAATGAATATCCTAAGAGGTTTATTATGAAGAATGTTGAAGAACAGATCGAGAGAAATAGACATCCAGCTGTGAAAAAGGTTTTTATACACATTACATTCAAAGTAGATGCAGTACCGAAGCGAATAGACGCAAGAATCAACAAAGCACTTAGAAGGAGCTTTTCTACAGCTAAACTTGTATCAGTATGCAGTATCACATGCTCACATGCTAAACCAGTCAAAGTTAGATAATTGTCATGCTCGCGTCATTAACTGTATTTATGAATTCACATGCATTTGTGATAGCAAGTACATTGGAAGGACTGAGAAGATGGCATCTATTCTACTCACTGTGCATATCGCCAAGAATCTGTTTTTGAAAGAATGTAAAATTCTAACCAGGGCAATCACCAGATACCTCGTAGACATAGAACACCAGGTTGAAATCTTAAATGCTCTTAAGATGATAACCGTACAGAAAATGTCTGAATTACTGAGCTTGTAATACATCATTTTCAATTTGACGTTCGCACACAAAAGGAGAGTGTGGTTAGTCTCTCACTCTGCTGGTGACAATGATTTGATACTTTCATTTTAATTACATAACTTTATCAATTAATTATTATGATCCTTGCTTTCTTATATTTCTGACTTCCTTAGAATTAAGTTTTTCACACGTTATATGGATTGTCAGTGGTTTCGTTGTCCAACTTAGGACTATAGATTTTCTAATTTCGAACTATCCTATGTCCTAAAAGACATTGTACTTTTAGACTATATGCAACTGAAGACTATTCGTTCGTAAAACTATGTAGTCATTTTTGTCTATTCGTGTGATGATCGAGTCTGTGTTGTTTTCACTTATGAGTTTCAATATTCTCTACGTTTCATAAGACAATAGAAGCCAACATTATTATTATTATTATTATTATTATGGTTACTTCATACAGTTAAATATTTGCCCCACTATTATTACTAAACTGTAAGTTACAAAAATTATTCTTAATTAGTTGTTATGAAATAACATCGCTCAAAACGTGGCTTATATAAATATTCATCATTATTTCAAATTAATCAATTACACTTATTCGGGATTGTTACAGGACCGAAGGTCAACAATTGAAGATACCTTTGTCATCAGTGGAAAAATATAGCTAAGTCCTCAACGCTATAAGGCTACTGAAACAAGGGAAAGCAGTAGGACCAGACAGAATCCCGCCAGAAGCACTAAGAGCAGACGCAGGGACAACAGCAGACATGCTCATATCACTATTGCAGAAGGTCTGGAAGAAACGGAAGATACCTGGCGTTTTGAAGAAGGGCTACCTTGTCAAACTCTTGAAGAACGGCGATCTAAGTGTTTGCAAGAACTGGTACGGAATCATGCTTCCGTCCACCCAAAGCAAAATATCAAGCCGCATCATCCTGGAGAGACTAAAGGATGCGCTGAATTCAAAACTACGACCCGAACAGGCTGGATTCAAGAAATACAAGTCATGTGTGGATCAAATTGCAATGCTACGCTATGCATCATCATAGAAGAGAGCATAGAATGACAGTCAACTCTCTACCTCAACTTCATCGACTTTGAAAAGGCCTTTGACAGCGTCGACCGAGAAGTAATTTGGCAGTCGCTTCAACATCACAGAGTGCCACAAACCTTTATCAATCTCATTCACCAACTATATGAAGATGCCACATGCCAAGTAATTCACACTGAAAGCTCAGTGACGTCTTTGAAGTGAAGACAGGAGTAAAACAAGGCTGCTGTCTACTATCACCGATGATCTTCCTGATTGTAGTGGACTGGATCATGCAGCAAACAGTGAGGAGCGAGGAGAGGGACATATGCTGACTAGACGGATGAAAAGAGCCTAGAAGATTTGGCTTTCGCCGATGATGACTTGTGGCACAAACTGGAAGATATACAGGCGAAAACTGACAAGTTGACAGAAGAGATGAGGCAGCGAAGACGGGACTTGCATCAGATGAACGTAGATAAGACAGAGGTGATGAAGATACCCAACCAGCCAACCAACAACAACAAGAAGCTCCAATCACCATGAACGGGAGAAACTTAAAGGAAGTAGTGTGTTTGACGTACCTAGGGGTGGGGGGAGGCAGGATCGTTTCAACTACATGCGGCACAGACACAGACGAGGCCGTGAAAGTGATGATAGGAAAGGCAGCAAAACAGGCGTTGATTAACCTGAAACCAGTGTGGAGATCTGCACTCAGCATAAAGCGTGTACAATATCCGAATTTTCAACACCAACTTGAAGTCAGTGCTTCTATATGGCTTGGAGACTTGTCGCGTTACGAAAGGTATTTTCAACAAACTACATACATTCATCAACAGCTGCCTACACTCACTCGTTCCTGAAGATCAGATGGATTTCCAGAAAGAATAAGCAACAAGGAACTGTGGCTGAGAAGGAACCAACCAAGAACGTATCGCCGAACAAATATGCACTGGAAGGAAGTGGAGAGTGATCGGGCATGCACTGAAAAGACCATTGTGGGACATCACTCGCCAGGTCAGGTAGTCGAGTGGAAGCGAAATGGTAAACGACGAGTTGGGGATCCGAGGCGAGGATGACATGGGGGAGATGGTGTGAGGAAGAAATGAGAGCTTGTGGGCTATTGTGAAACCAGGTTGAAAAGTTTGCAGAGAAGAGAGTGGAATGGATACGTGCTACTGAAGCCTTGTGTTCCACTAGGAACCGAAGGGACAAATAAATAATAATAATAATAGGCTATGAGCCACACTTACTGTGTGACAGTTAATGTTTCTGCTTGCTTATAAGTCTATATTTTCAGCCGATAAACCACATCAGTTGCATCGTTAAAAGGAACGAACTAAAAAGATTGTACAATTTTAGATAGGCAATTAAACAATGAATATTTGGATTAGATATGCACCAATTATCAGTAGGTTTCGTTGATCAAATAGGGGCAGTTGATGTGTTAGGAAGATATTTACTTGGTTGTACAGATCTATGGTATAGACCAATGCAATGAACCAGATACTTTTTTAGTCTTATAATCTGATTATTTTTGATCTGAATAGCATAATTTATTGTATAAGTTCAGGGTATGTCTAACTATGATTGATCAGAATTGGAATTTTTAACTACCCTGTTTATCTTATTCGTTTGCATATGACGTAGAATACTAATCTTTGCCCTTTACAAAACTGAAGAAAAGACGATAATCTTGAAAGAATATTGTAACTGCATTTTATTTTATTACTGTGTCTTCAACTGTATTCAACTTGAAAGTTATGTCAGTTGATTGGAGAAAAAGCTGTTAGCTAGAAGTTGGCATAACAAATAGGAGGAAAAAAAGCATACATACAAATACAAACGACGAAATGGAGATATACTGCTAAGATATCAAGATTTATTTTTCATCACCATTGAATTGTAGGCTAAACTGATTGATGGGATAGTGGTAAAACAAATAATGTAAGATTTGAAGTATAAGATTACTGGAATAAGTTAATGGGCAGACATGTCGATATTGAACAAAATGTGTCAGCTATATTACGTTCAAATCGAAATTGGCATAAACATATGTTTCTTTTAAAGAAAATGAGATGCAATCAAGTGATGAGAATTTTAAAAACTAGGTTATTAGGGCGGTAAAAAACTGATAAAAGACTTTCTGTTGATCGATTTAATCCGGTTTGAAGCATTTGCTTGTATCCGCAAATAATTTAATCTGACAGTTACATTGTGTTAACTGAACTAATTTTTGAGGAAAAAACATTAAGGAGACATACGTTTTGTAATTTTATGCTCTCCTCTTCTTTTCGGATAAATTATTGTGGTCTCAGTTTTTACTTTCATGACTAACAATATGTTATACAATCTTGTTCACAAAGATAGTTTTTCAAGGTAGTACTCATCACGAACCAACATCAGTTGTAAAATTATTGAAAACCTAGGAACACTGAGTGGCCGTTTCATCCTAGTATGGGACTGCTCAGCAGTGCCCACCCATGTCCCCGCCTGGGATCGAACCCAGGGCGTTAGCTTCGGCCGATCCGCGATACATCATGACCGGCATCTGATGTCATCATTGAATAATGGTTAATATCCATTAGTAATTAATTAGCCTGGGGAATAGTTTTCTAATTAAAACCTGTGATCACTAAAGAGAAGTAATTTATGTATATTTTCATCAGTTCTCTGTATTATAATAAACTGTTTTTATCAAGTCACTAACGACCACTCGTTCTATTCATATGCTTAAGCATTCGTAAGTTAGCGGAAAGTACCGAGAAACAAGTACATAATAAATGCTTCACACAAGTAAAATTTATCGTATAATGTTGTCACTGTCATTTCTTTTGAAATATACTAGTGTGTATTACTAATGAGTGTTATCTTTGAGTGATAGTATTTACTGTTTGTATATTTTTTCAATCACTATTTTGCAGCGTGCCGAAGAATTAGCTCGTCGTCAAATTAAATCTTGTCCAGGCGATGTAGACCGTTGGCTTTCACTAGTTAGAGTACGTTTTCGAGCTGCAAATGTAGAAGCTGCTAGAGAAGCACAACGAAATGCAGCCTCACTATTGAAATCATCGCTTCTTCCACAACTTGCTATTGGGTTAGTTGCTGTTTTCAACTTTAGTGTTTTTTTAATAACTTTTTTTTATAATACAAAATATACAAATTATGTATCAAAAAGTTAACTTACCATCTTACAACGCTGAATTTTACGTGAAGACTAGACCTTTGAGCACTTGTCTGCATGTAGCATACAAAAAAGCATAAGAGATACTTTAATGGACTACTGATGACTAGACAGCAAGATCTGCGGTTAAGAAGGAGTTGTAGAACACCTGTTTATGGAAATGATGAAAGTGATCAACACAGTTTGGGTTTGTCATTTTAGATAGGTCGTACGTTGGAAATGTGTTTGTGATTCAGTTTCGAGGTTTGCAGGGATTTATTTTTTCAAGGTGGTATTCATCACGGAATGACATCAATTGGGGAATCATTGAAAACCCATCAACATGGGACAGCAGTTTCGACCTAGCATAGGACTCCACAACATCGCGCACCCATGACCCTGTCAGAGACTTGACCCAGCACCTTCAGGTTTACGGTGGGCACGTTGCCATTGCTCCACTTGGTCAGAATCCAGTATGCCAAATTTTCCTACTTCTGTCAATGTGTGTTGTAGCGCGATATCAGTCCGAGATGAAAAGCTCCTTGAAATCAGTCAATCCCCACAAACCTTCGAACTGGTGTGTTTCGAAGTGAGATTTCCCGAAGTCCTAATTGGGAGGCTTGACTGGCGCGGCAAACAAAATCGGAGATGACAGATACTCGATAGTGGCATTGGATGAAGGTCGCACTTTATCACTAACTGACAAAAGTAGGGGTGTGTGGACCACTAAATTCCCATCCCGTGACTCAGTGGTAAAGTACTTACAGTGAGACCTGAAAGTCAAAGGTTCGATCCCTGGAACGGCATGAGTGCACACTGCTAAAGAGTCCCATACTGGGACGAGACATCTGTTTAGTGCTGTCAGCTTTTTCAATGATTCTCCAACTGATGTCATTCTGTGATGTATATCACCTTGAAGTGTGTTCGATTTCTATCATATGAAATTTCACACTCGATACAATATTTCTGGAGTGACTGGTTTTAAATGGGAACACGGTTTGAAAAGCGCCTAATTATTTCATGCTCTCGTTATGGAAAAATGACTCACTGAGTCAGCCGCTCGACTTTCAGACAATGCATATCGTACTCAAAACCAGAGAAACCTGTAAACTGTTTTCTGTTATTCTTCTTAATGTGTATTTATTTTCCTCCACTAATTGGTGATTCTTTCTATTTTGAATATTTCCTTTCAGTGTGGCCAGGATAGAATTCGAATATGGAGATGTTGATCGTGGTATTCACCTATTGCAAGAGCAATTAAGTGTTCATTCAAAACGTAAAACACTATATGAAGAATGCATAAAATTATTATTAATGAATGATAAATTAAAAGAAGCCAGGTAATTAAGTCTATGTGATGTATTCTAAATCTAACTTGAGCGTCTATTTTTAACCTTGTCGTTTTAAGTACAGATAACTTCAATTGATTTAGATAAACTGAGGCTTTCTTTATAGGGATATCATAGGATGTCTAGTACACGTATTATACCTTTCTGGCCTTTTGAGCATATTTATAATTAAAGAGTCTTGTTAAGTTTCCGCAGGTTATACATTTTCGTGCTCACATACAGCTGGTGAAAACCTATAATTCATCGAGATTGGGCTAAAACCAGTGTAACTTACCAACGGTAACTCAATACTGTTGGTTATCATAACAAATATCCTGTTATGCAACTGTGAGACATTACCGTTGAAACTAGAAGACATGAAGCGGTTACAGGTTTTCGATCACAGGTGTCTTCGTAGCACTGCTGGCATTAAGTGGAATCACCATATTAACAGTGCAGAAGTTAGGCGAAGAGTACCAGATAAGGAAGTGATGTCGGTCGATAAAGTTCTGAACTTTCAAAGACTGAAGTGACTGGGACATGTTTCACGCATGCCGAGTCACCACCCACCTCGATCGGAGTAACTATGAAGTTACTTACCTTTCTTCTCAGCTATGTAGCCAGGTACAGACTATCTGACTGTGATCCCTGAAACGACAGAAATCAGTGGTTGAGGGATTTCGGTTGCATAGCTGAAAGTCAGTCACTATGGCGCAGATGTATTCAATCTTCGACGTCTTCCAAAGCTTGAATATTTTCATTAACTTTTTCATAACTGTTTCTCCTCTTATACACCTTTTTCTGCTTTGATACCAGTCTCTTACTATCTACTTGTTCTTTGCGAGGTTAAATGTTGATTTTACCTGTCTGTCATAATAACAGATTTTAGTTCGACTGTGGATGTCATACATTATTCACCGTCACTGGTTTAAATTATTGACTCCTCCAGTTAGTTTCAAATATTCTAGATTGCGTAACTTAACTATAACTTAGGAGTAACCACCTTGAAAATACCAGGAGGGTTTAAGACTTCACTCTGAGTAAATTTATCAGATCTTCACTTGTTGCTGGATAGCCAATCATAAATACTTACTGGAACTGTACAGCATACATTTTTATTCACATCAAGGTTACATTTTACCTCATCGATGGAGATGTCTTACGTCGGTATATTTTACTGAAAATCTGTACTACGGAAGGTTCTTTTACCCAAAAAATTGCAGCCTACATGAGTTATCCTCTAAGGTATCTACACCTACATAGAATCTTGTAGCTCAGTAGTGTAAACTGTATGTATTTGACTTTATCGCTCATAGTAATCACTGTCCTTTCTCCTGACTTCGTGAACCTTAATCTGTTTGACGTAGTAATAGACTTAAAATACTCTGTTAGGATAATCTTGTTAGGTAAAGATACTGACAACATGTGGAAACTTCTGAAGACTTTCAGCTCCAGGTGTATTTATCTCTTTTTAAATCTACACCATTGCTTCATGGTGGGACTGCAGCGATATCACCTGACAGTAGGATTTAATATAATTGGATGCATTGGTTATTTGACTTGTTTGAAAAGGCACTTAGTGCGTTAGTGGCCCAGGAAATTTAGTCACTGACTTACTCTTATCCCCACTGACTTAAGGGGAATATCTAAATGCCAATTAAATGTCAAGTATGAGACGCAACAGTAAACCTGTGGCTGCTATGTGGTTTTCAAACGTAAGCGTTAAACCTATGGAATCTATGAAGATTTAAGTATGAGAGAATACCTGAGTGCTGGTCAATCCTAACTAAAAGGTATTTGAACCATTGACCTACTAGTCTATCAGTGGATACGTTTGACCTTATTTTCCTTGAGAATATCTAACACCACCGTTAGTGTAGTGAGTCTAACTTCTGATAATACTATGCTTTTCCAGCCTTAATACAACATTTAGGATCCTGGAATTGGGCTGATATTACCAACTGGTCTATAGCTGAATTTCATAATTCAGCCTGAATAAAATGGGATTGGCAATCTTAGATACTGATACTTTTTTTGTACCACTGGAACTCAATTTCTAAATCACATTTCATAATTTCTATGTAGATAGTTCAATAAGTTTCCTCTAAATTGTATATATTTTCATTAATTTTAAATACTTTTTTCGCTTTTCAGATTAATTCAACAACAAGCTGAGAAGAATTTGAAGCCTTCACAATATACTTCCATAAACGCGATTTTTGAAGGGAAAGACAAACATTGAATAAATTTATTTTTATCAGATTTTAGGAGATAGAGTATTCTGTCTCATTCCACTTCAGTATATACAGTTTTGTATAAAATTGAGATGTTTCTATCGCAGAATAGAGATTGTGTAAATTAAAAGAACACTGTTACCGTTGTGTTTGGTTTAGAATTGTTTATACACCTGTTGATAATGCCTGTTTTGTCATAATTAATTGGAGCGAAGAAGGCCTAAAGTTGTAAGGACCAATTGCGTGTCACGAAATCCACTATTCATAGGTTTTTGAACTGGAATAATGGAATGCTCACCTCTCACCCTAAGATAGCCAGTCAATGTGCCTCAGACATACCGACCAAGTTTGTAGCCATCGATCTCTCCCTCCATCCTGTTATGTTAGTTTCAAGGGTTTTCATCTGTCCCATCCTATTGTGTGGTTGTGTGTAATTTCACGTTTAGTTATGGCCGAGTTTTTTTCCTAAATTCCTTACCTTATTAGGATCTACCAATTTCGATCTCGCTAGGTCAAAGCAGTCGAACAGTTTCAATTAGGTTATCTGAGCTCATAAACCTAGATAGATCAGAATTGATAGATCCTAGCAAGATTACAAATTTAGCGAAAAGCTTTATCGAAGCCCTACGTGCAATCAAACACACCTACACAGTAGGATGGAACAGAGTGACAACTCTTAAAACTAAATTAGTGTGGTGGAGGGTGAGATTGATAAATGATTCTTTGTTTATCGAATCAACAATAACCACATGCAAGATGAACGACTCAACACCTGTTCCGGATATATGGGAAATTCTACTACCTATATCATGAAGAAGGAGTAAAAATTAGGGCTATATAAAGCATATTTCAAAGTTGTGTAGTTATCTTGACATAACTATGGACAATAAGTAATGTCCAAAGTGTAATCTCGCAAATCTTACTGTTCCACTGTTTGATGCACTTACTAAGTCAACTAAAATGGAAAGTTGTTTGATGTACTAACTGTAACTCACTTTGTTTATCATGCTAATTACTTAAGTTGTAATATTAGCATATAATTCCGAATTGTATATATTCATAGCAAAAATTTAAAGGTGTATTTCAGTAAGCAATCTTAATCACCATTTGCTTTAATAAAGCGCCAACTGTAAATTAGTAATGGTATTATTGCTTGTATTATACCATCATTGATTGGACCGAATTGATCGGTCTCTATTGACATATAGGCTCTTGCGCGGATGCCTCGTAGGAAACAACACCACTCACTGGGAGGCAGGTACATCCAGCTGACGAGTCATAAGTAGGATGAAATGCGCATCTTGGCTTCCACTGCTAGCTACTATCCATCATTACTATACGTAAATTGGTAATGTCTTAATTATCGCTAAGTCGAAAATCTGTGTGTGGTAATATGGTCTACTCACTGACAAGCAGATGTCAACTATGTAGGATGAATTACAATTATTGCCTTTCAGATTTGTTACACTATGCTTTCGCATAGTGTAGGGAAATCAGCCATCTGATGGGTAAAGTACATTGTATCAGTTACTAGGAATAACGTGAGAAAAAAGGTTGAAGAAGCAAGCTTTCATCCTATAGTTATTTAAGCTGTCTTTTCTGTTTCCACTTACTAAACTTATGATATTTCAGTATTACACAGAAACAAAGAAAGTATAAGAAATAGCGAGTTATTTGGGCTATGAGTTATCGTGGGAGTCCGTTTACTTTCTGAGTACTTCTCATGGAATATATAACTGAACTGATAAAGTCATTATTTTAGAAGTAGTATTCATCATGGACTAACATCAGTTTGGGAACAATTGAAAATCTGGGAGCATTGGACAGCTGTTTCGTCCTAGTATGGGACTCCTGGGCAGTACGCACCCACGACCCGGCTAGAAATCGAACTCAGGACCTTCAGGTTTTACGGCGAACGCGTTTACCATTCAGCCACTGGGTCGGTTTCCAGTGGTTCACAATTTCCAACTTCTGTCAATCCACGACATAGCGCGACTGTCACCCAAGGTCTTCAGTTAGCATCCACTTCACTTCCTGAGCGGTTAACGCGTTCGCCGTGAAACCTGAAGGTCCTGAGTTCGATCTCTAACCGGGTCGTGGGTGCGTACTGCCCAGGAGTCCCATACTATGACGAAACAGCTGTCCAGTGCTCCCAGATTTTCAATTGTTCCCAAACTGATGTCAGTCCATGATGAATACTACTTCTAAATTAGAAATCCCCAGTCATCTCAAAATAGTCATTATTGTTTTGCACTACTTTATAATAATTGAAATTGTGATGCATGAATGCTTTCGACGACCCATCTATGGTGTATGTTGTTAGCCAACAAATATGTCTAACCGCATCTAGGTAAACGGCTGTTAAAAGTACCACTGCGAAAACAATTACCCTACTAAGTTCCGTCAATCAATACTTAGCTGGATTATTATGTTCTGCTAACCTGACTGAACCGGATCGGTTGTTTTGACCTATATACTTAACATCACAGTCGATGAACTCAGAAACTGAAGTTAGATTCTCCAGTCATCGTATTTTAACATTTTATGTATTGAAAATTCAATCATTCCTAAATATCTTGGTCCACCATATGCTAGTATCAACATGCCACAACGGAAAATGTCAGCAGACTTTACAAGGTCATCTAAAAACTTTTGAAATCCTGATTGAAGCACCAAACAAAACGACATCAGTTAAAAAGTTCAGCAATTCCATATGACAAAAGCGTCCTCCTAAGAGGGAAAAAATTGCCAATTAGAAACCGTCGATGAAACAAAATGGAATGATCAACCTCAACTAGAGCATTAAACTCAAGTGAAATGCAAGTGTTTGAGAAAGGGTTAAATTTCAACTTGGCAGTCAGTTATTTGGAACCCAAAGGTGTCATTCCTACTATGGAAGTAACATTAAGCTCAATAGATATGACAACTGTTAAACAAGTTTGAACACGTTGTGCACTAGAACTGAAGTAGGTGAGGCAAAATCGAAAATACTAATTCTGAAGAAATGAAGTAGTGAAAACAATAGTAACTGCTGAAGTTGATAAGGTTAATTCAATAGTAGTTATGGACAAATTTAGACACTTTATGCAAGTCAATAAACACATCCGAATCGGTCCACCTGAAGGCCTAAGAAATCTGTAGACACTTTCATGAATGACATTAGGAGAGGCCTACAGCTGATATATTACGTCTAAAAAAGACATTTATGGGTGAGTAAATATGACTGACGCTAGTAATCCTAGTTGAACGAGGTTATCCGACTAGATCGTTGGTTCGCCATGAAAACACACCCAAGTTATTCAGGTACTTAGCCTCTATATTTTACCCCATTAGAAACCACTTAAGCTCTAGAATAACCAATTCAGCTGAAATGATGTAAAGGCTAGAGTATATTCAGATAGATGAAAAGGGACTAATTTCGATGTAATAAGCTTATGTGTTATGTGCCACTCAGTATGGGTCTTGAAGCTGTCGGAAATGAACTATACATTGATCCTGACCTCACTCATATAAATAGGTCACGGACTGAGGATTTCACGCTAGAATTTCATATGTCTCACCTTTTAAGTTCTCACGTTCCAACGCAAAATATATCAATAGATGGAAAGAGTAGCAATAAGACAGTGATATCCCAAGTCGTAGCAAATATTTTTATAATCAATTGGGAACCTGACTCTTTGAAATTTGAACTTAGCTGCTTCATACTCAAACTCGGTAGTAGATTGGATACAATTTGCTTTCGAGTTAAAAGATGACCTAGGGGAGTTGGTTGTATCAGACTATAACAGAAACAGGTATCTACAAAAAACCGTAGCGTTCTCATTTGTACTCCACGTCATCTCACCCTGCATCAGTACGGTCCAGTCAATCCAATTTTTAAGTAGTCGAGTCTATCCAGTAAGTCAAGAAATGAAATTAAAGAGAAGCTCTACTTCTTATTAATCATCTTCCTACATTTATTGAGATATATTTATTAGGACGTATAAATGAAGGAAAAGTATTCATGCCAACAATAACTGTGACGTGATTAAGGAAGATTTCGAGGCCTCAAATAATGTTACCATATAAGAAAATGAAATCAGAAACTCTATGTAGGCTTCTCAATAAGGCTGGGACTAGGGTGACACACCCATACTTTCACTCAAAGACAAACTTTTTCGGTTTCAGGGTTGTATTGACCCTAACTGGACGAAATTTGATTAAACGAATGCTTCACAATGGCTGCAGTCGAGAATGTAGGTCACACTAGTTGATGGAGTTCCGCTTGATTGGAAGAACATTGACACTTAGCTAAGTGTAGATTGATAGACTCTACTTAGATTAATAGTTTTGAGAAGAATTTAGCGGTGACTATAAATGCGATAACAAAATATCGTGGGATAGACTACTAAGTTACGTGGAAAGAGAGATTGGTCGTTGAATCTTTGTTCATCGATGCAACTCCTAAAATGTGTAATAGGAATCATCCGACCCCTAATCCATATATGTGGAAGATCCTACTATTAATCAAATCAAAAAGTGAAAAGCAGTAGGACTATCAAAAAGCTAAGGATGTTGCAAAGTTATCAGCAATAAGTTGTGCTTGAAACGTCATCTAGTAAATAATACCATATCACTATATGTTGTATCAAACAGATTAGACTAATATGGAATTACAGTGCGTGGATTCTAAGCTAGCATTAATAAAGAATCGGTGTTCTATTTCAGATATGCTGCTGCAACTGAAAAGTTTAAGTAATACTTATGAAGATACTTGTATTTCCCAGTTATTTTTGGAAAATCGGGCGAGTATTGACCTTATATGCTGATGTAACATTTGAAGTGTGGATAGATTTGTTATCATGCATTGGTGTGTGACCATAAAACAAATGGTAACACTTCATATTTGAAAAAGCTGTTACCATTTGTATGTAGTACCCAGCCTATTGAAGCCTATACACAGTGAATTAACTAATTTGTTATATTTAGAAAGTTGTTAGTAGGTAGCTAATGGTTTGAAAGATTCAGTTCTTCAAATTACTTTTTTTCAGATTCTTCACTTTGATATGGTTTTGCATAAATTCACAGTGAAACGGATTCTAAAATAAACACCTAAAAACATGGAAGATTTTAAGCTGTCACCAAGGGTCTCCCACCAGTAACTACGAACTTCATGGAAATTGTTTTGTGTTATTTTGACCATCTACTGTGTTGTATTTTCTTCAGTAGGTCACAATAATTGATCGAAAATTGGAAACCTGGGAGCACTGGACAGCTGTTGCTTTTTAGTATGGGACTCCTCTGTAGTGTTCATCCAGGACCTTGACAGGGATCAAACCCAGGACCCTTAGGTCCTCAGGCCGGCATGTTACCATTGAGTCACAAATACCAACAGAATTCAATAAGTAGATCCCCACAAACCTTCAAATTAAATAATTGTATTCATTGGCGACTGGCTTTGGGAAGTGGTTCTCGAAGTTCCACTCTGAAGTCTAACCAAGTCGGGCATGAGGACAGATACTTAATGAGGACATTGGGTGGAGGTTGCATTATATCGTTAACTGAAGGAAGTAGAAAATATGGACCACTGGATAGCAACCCAGTGGCTCAATGGTAACGTACCGTCTGCGAAACCTGAAGGTCGTGGGTTTGACACCTTGTAGGGTCAAGGTTGCGCGTTGCTTAGGCGTCCTACATTAGGACGATACACCTGTCCGAAATATCTCATTTTTCAAGAGATCACCGTCTGATTAATTTCATTCGGATCCCTTAAAGCGATCAGTGTCCCCTTTGTGAACTATTAGCTAACAAATCCTGATTGGTATGGGATGTAATCAATAAGATTTCAGTAGTAACATTTACCAAGCGTTTCCAAGCTTCACAACTGTTTTATGCGCACTGCTGTCTCAACTTTGTGAATTGCTGCTCCCTTCTGAGTTATTCTATAATTGTCTTAAGTAATTAATTAGTTAAAAGAGAATGGTTTGGACAATTCGGCTTTAATTTGATTCGATTCAGATATTCCATTGATAAATCCTACCTTCTACTAATGAAATAACTATTTAATGCCTAAATCTTTTGTGTTTATTTCGTTAGAGGTGATAGGTTTTGAAGATAAGATCTAGCTATTTATATTTGTTTCTAGCATATACACACAGCTCTCACATTCTGGTTAACTATTGTATATGATGAAAAATCAAAAATTTAATCATCACATTTGTTATGGTTTAGCTAAATTTGACTAATTGAAATTTCGTAGAATTGTCTAATCTATAAAGTCTATAGTTGATACTGATACCGATAAGCACTGTCATAAACACTTTATTGGCAAAACCCAATAAATACTGTGTGCATTACATGTGTACTTTATGAAAAACACAATTTACTGGTGACACATCGTCAAGTGACCTTCAATGTATCTGTAAAAGGTGTTATCCATTAACTAACCATTAATCAAGCGTGAAAATGTTTAAACAATCATGTTGATGCAGTTTGTCGTCAATGAAAATAAAAGCTATTTTCAGTACTTGACACAAGTTTAGGATTTAGCCAAGATAAATTCTCAGAAAGCATAAATTGTATATGTTGATATCCTTCGGGTATTTTTTTCCTCACTTTTCCTCATCCTCTTCCTTCTTTCACTCTGCTTATCTTGAATGAGGATCTGTGAAACGATAGTTTTGGGGTTTAACCGAAAATGTCTCTTAACGACTCGTTGCATTTTAGGTGTAACTGACTTGCAGATTAAATAAATAATTAATTTGGTATAAAGTTTATTTGTATATTGGTACCATACGTACTCAAGTATATTTAAATGTCTTAAGGGTTCAAATGTTACGAAGTCAAACGATGTTGTAAGCCACATAATGTAGTTATTGACCGCCTGACAATAACATACTTCTTTGATTTTATTATGAGTAGCCTAATGTACTCCTCAGTAGACGTGATTCAACAGCATTGAATGGTAAATGAAATGTAATTACACAGGAATATACAAGTAGATGTGTGATGCATTAGCGCAATATATTTTAAACAATCTGTTCACACAATTACTTTCATGCATATTAATATGAAATATAACAAAGGATAAATGGGTAAGTTCCAGAGAGCATATTCCAAAATGGCTACAACAGCAAGCCAAAGCGAATTATTCCACTGCTGCAGGCGATGGGTGCCCAACTTCATCTACAGGTAAAGATACCTCTGGAACAAGACACAAAGTTAATTTGTATGCAAACCTACTTAGTAAACCTGCTGGAAGCATATACTCCAGCTGTGCAGAAATCCATATCCTTTTTTGCATTCAAAAATAATTTATTGTTGCATCAAACCTACTTTGATAAGTCAAGTTTAATATCAAGGGTGATTAGTATGATGCAATGTTCGTCTCTTTCCGTCTATGATTTAACCCCTGAACTATTTGACCCTTCATTGTATCGAATTTCAAACAGCCTATTTTTCCTCTGTTGTACTTCGTATAGATATGCATATCAAATAGGTATGTGACCAGATTGTTTGAAACGTAATGCTGTTATACACCACACTCTCCAGATAAACTACGTGTTCTTATTGTTTCATCAAAATCCATGACGCAGACTAAGTATAAAGTAACCATAACATTTTGTTTTTCTCAGAGTATTTCAATATTCATACTAAAACCAGTGATATTGATTACTGAATGATGAATCTTCAACAGCAACGATGAACGTTACCGAATAAGACAGCAACGCAAAACTATTCATCATCCATGTTTAACAAAGTACTCATATTCCAGAGTAGATAATACTAAATTGATTAACTTAAAAGTGTTACTTTTATGAAAGTGAAGGCAGCAAGAACAACAATTTGAACGATATAACATAGCAGTATCATCTTATTATTTCGATTTCTCTTCAACTGACTTCAACCTAGATTATCAAAAATGATTCATCGAATATAATGAAAGTTTAACATTTCATAAAGATTCATATCCAGTCAGTTATTAGAGCATGCAGCAAGTGAAATAGTTTAGTAAAGAATAACTAGTCCAAAGAAAGCTAAGAAGGTACAACAAACTATCATGTTTATGAAAAGTATACAGTCGGATGCTCTCGAAATATGACAGGGGTAGAACAAACTATTGTCGGAATTAGAATATGAGATGAAGTGAGTAAGTCAGCACACAGTTGTGTCGTGATAAAACATTTTGAAGAAAGATAATGATCTCAACTTAAAATTAAATGGGAATTCAGGTATGTGCAGTACCAGATTATACTGTTTAGTGACAACACCTGCTAAACTGCTCTTTGAATTAGTCTTAACAGTGAGAATAGGCTTGTAATACATTGACTGATCAACAATAACGAGATCACTCATATAAAACTTCATAGGATTCCTCCCTTTCCTGAATTTAAATAAACCAAGAAGAAGAACAGTAAACGAACAAGCATGCATGTATTTCGTGGATTTTCCTCAGCTGATCTACCACCTATAGAATATAATGCTTATGATTAAAAACATGAGAAATCGACAAGAATGTTTCGATAGCAATGGAAGGTTACAATGATTTAGGTTGACCAAAATTAATGAAGCTGTTAAGAGTGCTCAAAGGCTGACTGTTTATTCAGCGACAGAATGAATATTCCAGGGAAGACAGCAAAATATGGTGAGTGCTTGTACACACCGTCATTCTGGAATTGCTAAAAATGACATCATAGTTAAGTAAGCGTAATGAAAGGATAACAGATTTTCATTATTTTGAGTAACAAGATGAATGAAACTCAGAAAGTGGCAGTAGGTTTTGAAATAGATCGAAAAATTAAAAAGCCGGATGGTCATGGGACCATGAAATTTTTTAGTTTCGAATTTAGCTTAAAATTACTGGTTGGTTCGTTGCCAGATATCCTTGTCGCTTATTCTTTCTGGCAGTCCATCTGATCTCCAGTATCGAGTGAGTGTAGGCAGCTGTTGATGAATGTATGTAGTTTGTTGAAAATACCTTTCGTAACGCGACAAGTCTCCAAGCCATATAGAAGCACTGACTTCAAGTTGGTGTTGAAAATCCGGATATTGTACACGCTTTATGCTGAGTGCAGATTTCCACACTGGTTTCAGGTTAATCAATGCCTGTTTTGTTGTCTTTCCTATCATCACTTTCACGGCCTCGTCTGTGTCTGTGCCGTCTGTAGTTGAAACGATGCTGTCTCCCCCCACCCCCTAGGTACGTCAAACACACTACTTCCTTTAAGTTTCTCCCGTTCATGGTGATTGGAGCTTCTTGTTGTTGTTGGTTGGCTGGTTGGGTATCTTCATCACCTCTGTCTTATCTACGTTCATCTGAAGCAAGTCCCGTCTTCGCTGCCTCATCTCTTCTGTCAACTTGTCAGTTTTCACCTGTATATCTTCCAGTTTGTGCCACAAGTCATCATCGGCGAAAGCCAAATCTTCTAGGCTCTTTTCATCCGTCTAGTCAGCATATGTCCATCTCCTCGCTCCTCACTGTTTGCTGCATGATCCAGTCCACTACAATCAGGAAGATCATCGGTGATAGTAGACAGCAGCCTTGTTTTACTCCTGTCTTCACTTCAAAGTCATCACTGAGCTTTCAGTGTGAATTACTTGGCATGTGGCATCTTCATATAGTTGGTGAATGAGATTGATAAAGGTTTGTGGCACTCTGTGATGTTGAAGCGACTGCCAAATTACTTCTCGGTCGACGCTGTCAAAGGCCTTTTCAAAGTCGATGAAGTTGAGGTAGAGAGTTGACTGTCATTCTATGCTCTCTTCTATGATGATGCATAGCGTAGCATTGCAATTTGATCCACACATGACTTGTATTTCTTGAATCCAGCCTGTTCGGGTCGTAGTTTTGAATTCAGCGCATCCTTTAGTCTCTCCAGGATGATGCTGCTTGATATTTTGCTTTGGGTGGACGGAAGCATGATTCCGTACCAGTTCTTGCAAACACTTAGATCGCCGTTCTTCAAGAGTTTGACAAGGTAGCCCTTCTTCAAAACGCCAGGTATCTTCCGTTTCTTCCAGGCCTTCTGCAATAGTGATATGAGCATGTCTGCTGTTGTCCCTGCGTCTGCTCTCAGTGCTTCTGGCGGGATTCTATCTGGTCCTGCCGCTCTCTCACGTTTCAGTAGCCTTATGGCGTTCAGGACTTCGACTTTCATCGGAGGGCTTGTGTTCACTTGTAGTTCTGTGGCAGCTGGAGGTATTTCTGGACGAAGTGCAGGTGGTTTTTGACTGAAGACCTTTTTGAAGTGGTCGGCCCATTGTTTCCTTTGTGTCTCCTCTTTGGTAACTAGGTTTCCTTCATCATCTTTTATTGGTTTCATGTGTGTTGATCTCTTGTGTCCCCGATAGTAACCTGGTTATTTGATATAATATTGTCAGGTCTCTATCTCTCCTACCTGCAGCCTGTTCTTCTTCACTTGCCAGTGTGTAGTGGAAGTGTCTGTTGTCTTTGAGCACACTCTTCTTCACTTCTTTGTCCAGTGTACTGTTTCATAGATTGCACTCAGTTCCTCCTAGAATTAGGTTTTTGATGTCGCCAACTGAGGTCTTGTCTAGTGCTGCTTGCAGTTGTCTGTAGAATTCGTCCTTCTTCTCTTCATCTGCATTATTTGTAGGTGAGTAGCATTGTACGATTGTGACTTTCCTTTCTTTTGAGTTGAACCTTGCTGTTATGATCCTGGAGGAGATTCGCATTAATAATTCTGACTGATAATTTGAATAACCATACCATCAGCAGCTTCAAGTCAGATACCGTCACCTTGGTGTCTGGTTATTTTATTTACATATGTGTGCATACATCTTGAGCATAACAAGGAAGCGTTCATTCATTTTTTATTCATTAAGATGTCATTTCATTGATGACATACATTTGTGTTACAGTCCATTAGAAACACTCAGCTGACGCTTATTAAAAAATCAATGTTTTCGAAAGACAAACAAATTTAAGCGATAGTTGGGATCCTAGATAAAATCTTTTAATATTCGCCAAAATATCGACAACATTGATTTGAATAATGTTATTACTAAATATGATAAATTATAATACTAGATGTTTACTGGATGTTAACTACATTCACTTCTTTTTTTGAGAGAGTTGTGGAGATTTGGAAATATTTCAAGTTGTTATTCAACGTAGACTAACATCAGTTGGAGGTTTACTTTGTTCCTCTAATTGATGTCAGTCTACGATGAATAACAACTTGAGATACATTCACTTCTGTTAATATCTGCACCTTGAATGATGCATACCAGTTTGTTGATGTCTCCTGTTTATTTATCACAGAACACTCATAAAATTGAAAGATTGACTCAAATTATGTAAAAGAAGGTATATGAAGACTCAGAGTGTAAATCTGATCTTGTTTTAAAGTTAACTTTTACTTAACCATGTAACTAAAATGCTCAATTCAACTTGAACATTGATGACCATGGTATCTTATCTATATTTTACTTATTCTCTCAAAGTCAATGCAGATTAAATGACGTTCAAGATCATTTCATAACCATCTATGAATGTCAGTCAATACGAAGAACAGAAAAAAGATCAATGGAATCGAACCACACTGAATGTGGCTCTTGTTATCAACTGATATCAGCTGGAAAAGCAGTAAAATTATGCAGCACTTGAGAATTATGTTTTCTTAGCTTCAGAACTCTCAGTAGTGGGTACCAGGTAACTCAAAAAGGGCTTAACTCAAGACTTTAAGGAATATAATTTTCGGAGTGCAGTCAAGCTTTAAGTTACTAATTAAGTAGTAGGATGTAGTATTTTAGGAGATGATTAAAAAGTCCCCTATATATGGGGAATAAAAGAGAATTCTACTCAGCTGCATGACCTCACTTAAAATTGAGTCAAATCCACAATACGGTAATCTCTGTAAGCTTATCCAGTTATGTTGTGCTCCTCATTTGATGAATCTATTCCAGCTCTAATAAGTGAGATATGATATCAGCTTTCAACCAACTTGTATATGCTGACTTATTGATTTGATTATTTGACAGGAATTAAGTTTTTTAACTAAGGGTTAACGCCACAAGAAGACATACTGAACGACAAAAAATTTAAAAAATGTTCAATCGAAAAAAATGAAATATGACAATCATGATTGCGGTGGGATCTAAGAAACTTCCTGGTAACCGTTTTTCTGGGCATTCTAAGTATATGTCACATCCAATACCTGTCACTTCAAATGCTAAAACTTATTAACATCGTGATCGAGAACTTACCGGTGCAGTCAGTGGTAAGAATTCGCTTACTTGTTATTGTCATCTTGGTCTTATGATTTGAAGTTAGGTGACCGCTTAATTTATTGAACGCTATTATGCAATCTGTCAATTGTGTAACAACTCAATTTGATCTTCACAATTTCCGTCTCTCATTATTGAGTTTACCAATGGTATTCTTTAACTGTTTTTCTCGTTCTGTCGGATGGTTTGTGGGGATTTAATAATTGACTTTAGGTTGGAATTCATCATGGACTGACATAAGCTGGGGGAACATTGGAGATCTGGGAGCACTGAACAACAGTTTCATTCTAGTATAGGACTCCTCAGCAGCGCGTACCCATGACCCCGCCCTTTAGAGATAAAACCCAGGACCATTCAGGTTCTGTGGCCAGCAAGTTACCACTGACCCACTGGGCCGGGATCTAATGGTTAACATTTCCTACTCCAGTCAGTTCACGATATAGCGCGACCTACACCTAATTTCGTCGTTTTTTTTCAAAACCTTTTAAAAAAGGTTTTTTGTCTTACTTATCATGATTATGTTGATAAGTTAAGTTGCATTGTTTAAAAATAAAAAATATTCCTTTAGGGCTGTTGAAGGGTTATTCAGAGTAATACGTCTTGTTTTCTGAATGGGCTTCGTAAATGTCTTTATTGGGTCCAAATATATCTTGAAGCACATCAGCCATAACCACTAACCACTTGAATTATAAATTTCAGCTACTAATATCCACCTCATCCACTCAAAAACTAGATTGATGAAAAGTGGTAAGTTGGTTAAAGACGTTCCAAAATGCGAGATGCACATGGAACATTAGCTCTACTAACATGTTTCGAGTAACATTGAATTTCTCGGATGTGCAGAAGAAAACAGAAATTTCTTGCACAACTAGGAATTGTGTTTACTAACTGCAAATGTTTTTTTGGAATTTTCGACTTTTCTAAATGTTTACCAATGAGAGCTGGAACTCTCTAGTGCATTCAAATACAAAATATCCGTGAGCTGATATATCATTTTAATATAGAAGGTCTACAAAATACTAAACGCACAATGCTTCAAATATTGCATCACTAAGACTTTAATTGACCTACATAGCACTTAATATGCACAGTGAGACGTAACTTTCAAAGTTGCTAGATCCTTACTAATTAATAATCAAACTTCCAATAATATTTTATCCGGACAAAATTCGCTGTTTTGAGCATTGTCATCAACACCAATAAATAATTTTATCTTCAGGGGCTACTATATTTAAAGGCATGGTTATGTTCCTTAAATGAATTCACGGGGTTAATTTGAGTCTGAAGATGTGTTTGTTGCCATGGTAACGAGATTGCGCAGTTGAAACGATCAAATATTAAAATCAAAGTTCCTGAACAAGGTTTTCAAACTTAATTGGCCAGGATAAATTTGACAGAGTTTGACTGAAATTTCGTTTATTTGGACTAGATGAAATTCTTTGCTACACTCCAATGGTGTTTTGTGGTATTTCGTTTTGACCAGTGTACTGTGATCTTTCTTAATTTGGATTTTCCGTCTGATCTTGGTCTTCCCATATCTCATTGACTTCCAAAAAGTCTACGCTTTGCTTTTTTTCCAAGGAAATTGTAAGTTTCCGGTATAAGTCAACCTCTCCTTTTGGATTTCATTCATTCCTATATTTCGCTTATCATTTTTTGTTGTTCTCTCATATTGTTTCTTAAGCTTTTAAAAAAGACTATGCTGCTTTGTGTAGGACTGAAAAATCTCATCAAAGGCAATAAGACAACTGTAAAGCTTATTATGGACACTGTTTCAAGCAGACATCCTAATTTGTGACATGATCAAGATTCTCTTCAATCATATCCCTCTACTCCTCAGTCGTCAGGTAAAACCGGCGTCAAGTACATGAAAATCTATGCAGGCATGCTAAAATATAAACAATCTACGGCACCCCTATTTAGCTCACATCCTAGTCGAAGAAGAAAGTGTCGGAAAGCAACTTATTTTTTAATAGAAAGTGAATTAGTAATTATATCAATTACCATCATCTGTGTATTGAGAATCTAATTATTTCTATGGTAACAAACGGCAATCACTTCCTACTTCTGAAAACTTGTGCATGGAGTTATTTGCTTTTTTGTGTATTGTTGATACAGTATTATAAGCTGAAAATCCTAAGTGGTATTGCCGAAGTATAGTATTCAAAATAATATCATTATTAGTATTATAATTGAAAAATTGAAATGAAACAATGCTTAGTGTCCATACTCTTGTTGTTCGATCTTTAGCAGTTAAAATTATACAACGTCCGTTTGTTTCTTCACAGGATAATCCATTAAATATATATACTGTAGTCATACGATTGTAATGAAAATACCATATTCATAATACTGTCACTTTTAAAGTAAGAACTATGATAAAATAGGAGGAACCACCGAGATCAGCTAAAAAGAATAACACATGCACTTTCATGCAATAAGCCAAACCCATTGTGTGAAAGCTCATGATACTACCTGGTTTCCAGACTTTGGTAGGTGGATTAGGTTTTGACCCAATGAGATGTCGGTTGAAAATCAAGTGCCTAGACCAGTAAGCTACAGCTCCAGCCGAGTATACCTGATAGAAAAAAATAGTTTTACACTAAAATGAAATACTTTTTATAAATATTTCTTCTTCTTCTTGATCTCAGATATTCTAAGCGATTTTTTTCACTAAATAGTTAATTAATTCATCGAATGTCGCACGTGATGTTTGTTTACGGACAAATAAAGATGAGTAATTTGACAATATTTTAACTCAATATGATTCAGTCTGTTCCGAATTATAAATGTAATTGTAAATGGAGAAATACTTCATGGTAAATGTTACAGTTACAGAGACAATAGATAGGCTAGACTTTCATCTGTAGAAAATTACAAGCTTCAAAATCCCTTTGCAATCGATATTTTCTGAATATTGAAATGTATGAATATGTGAAACCATAATTTTATTACACATTGGTCAAGGTGCTCTCTCTTCCAACTTGCTTAGGATTTTCCAAAGTATTAGATCAGTAAAGAATGGAATGAAGAAAATTGTCGATGAAATAAAAACGTTAGAAGTCTCTTTACGTATCGCTTTTATCTCCTTTCAACAAGAAATTGGAAATCGAGTGTGACAATCAGCACTGAAAATTTCAACCTGTTTTGCATTTCCTCAAAGCTATACGCTTTTATAATTGATTCTAAGCCTTTTGAAGCATAAAACAAAGTGACATTGTTGACCGATAAATATGAGTATAGAATTTCAGATGTGCGGTGAAGTATTATTTCATTAAAGTTCTTTTTTCTATCTTCATCCTACAATGGTATTAAAAGCAATAAATTCTGCTAAAAACGTCACCCAGTAAGCAATACTGTTTCACTGTGTAAAAAAATAATAAAAGAACTATAAGGGAATAGTTGACCAGTATCTCAGTAAAAAATGAAGTGTTTATTTTTAGAATTGATTTACTCCGAAGTTTTTCTATTTATACAACCTTTCCTGTGACCTGTTGATCATTGCTTTATGTCTCATAGTCGAAAGGTAACGGTCAGTTATCAGTGAGATTACCTGAGATAGACATTATCTAACTATGATGAACAGTCAATCTTTCAAAACCCGGTGGAAGCAAAGACCTAGTTGGCAGTTAGACTTGGTGTTTAAGCAGGTACAGGTCTGGGCTCGCAACCTCAAGGCTACTGGTTCAAATCTAGCAGCTAACTAGGTATTCATTTCATCTTCAAAGATCACTATATATCGATGGTGAATTAACTGTAAAATACGTCTATCGTTTTGTAGCCTGAATGGATCTGTTTCATATTTATAATTTATCGTGTGTTGCGAACACCTTATTCAACTACATGAACGGATCAATTGTAAATCTGATTGAATTACTGGCGAAAGACTGGCGGATTTCTTGTCTTGTGTTCACCTCAGCTGACGAGTGATAGGCACGGAAAAAGAGAAAACAAGTACGTCTATATTCAGACAGTGTAAAATATGGAAAATTATTATCACGTAACAGTACTTACATTCACAGTTATCAGTAGTAAACGAGTGTAGCAAATTACTACCGTTATGACATACGTGAATATCTAAGGAAATGCAGGGATCAGTTTTAGTCACTTCCCGTTCCTAATACCTTATGCCTAAAACCTTTGCAGAATTACTAAAATCCAATATGTGGTGTACAGGTGAGAATATTTTTTATACTTAACATTCACCATCATTTAAAAACTTAATAAAAGTGTGGAAATGTAATCATATCAAACTAGATGGTTAGTTGATACAGACTTGTTCAACAAACTATTGCATGTATAAGTAATATTATTAAAGCTATGTAGTGGCACAATTCAGTAAAACTCTTACCATGCAGGTAAACAACCTGAACGTTTTACTTACAGCGGGTACCTTGAAGATTGGATGTAGTACATTTGGCCTCTAAATAGTCGAAGAAAAAATACACTCCAACAACGTCAGTTAATCTGCTATAGAAACCCTGCATTCTAAGTAACTGTAACACTGCTAAAGTCACAGTGATGAGTTCCGACTGTTCAGACAGACATTTAATGCATATGTGATTTTAAAATGACTCTAAAAACCACCATGGTAACCGCTCAGATGACCGACCAACTAGGTTTCTTTCTCCTATGAAAAACCACTTTCCCAGCTGAAATGGAGAAACCTGATTTATTGTTTCACAGATGTTTAGGTGACGTTTAGAGTCACTTCATTCTGCTAGTTAGTGCAAAGCATCGTTCTGTAATTTTATGTTCTTATCTTATGGGTCATAGTAGTAAGATAGACAGTAGTGATTCCTAAGGCCACCTTAAATAAGTCTGAAATGGCCAATGAGGTCTATTCAATTCAAGAAAAAACTACCATTTCTATCCCGAATCAAGAGTTGCGACTGGTAATTTAAGTTTTTAATATAGAGGCTTTTTGAACCGCTCTCAGTTTGCCTGATCGAGTCGTGGATAACGTTCATTCGTCCGTTTTTACTGTTCTGTATTACTGACTGTTATTATAATCCTGTTAAGTATTATTTAAATACCACTGAATCTATTTTGCTGAAAATATTTCAATTTAGGTACGCGTATTTACTAATGTTTGATGGGAACTGTGTCAAACTAGTTGGTGGAACTGTCTCTGGAACCGCCTTAAATATTCATAATGCAATTAAATTCTTTGCTTTCCTTGCATTATTCTGAAGTACTCTTTCTAGGGAATCCTAAGTGCCGATAAATTAAATCATAATTCAACTCAAAAAACAGCACAGACACAAGGACAGATATATTCAGTTAGCTGAACTGTATTAGTTGCTCTGTTACAAGAAAAGCAGATCTGTAGATTCAAGGCATCTGTTCGGCATTCCTATATAATTAATTTTAGATTTGGGGTAGTTTTAATTATTTCAAGGTAGTATTCACCAGAAAGTGACATCAGTTGGAAAACTACTAAAAAACTTAGGGCACGGGTCAACTGTCTCCTTGCCACGGGTGACTCTCCAGCGGTTGGCACCAATAATCGAACTTTCAACCATCAGGTCTCGTGGTGAGGACGTCAACCATTTCACTGAGTAGGAGTTCAGTGGTCTACAGTTTTCTGCTTCTGCCAATTAGCAGTACAGAACAACCAACATTCAACACCATCGTTAAGTATTTGTCCTCATGTCCCAGTTCATTTACCCCATTGGTCATAATTTCTCATTAGAACTTAGAGAAATATCATCTCAAAGCAAGTCACTAATCAGCAATACAAAGGATTTTAATTGATTAATCTCCACGAACCCCTAGACTGAAATGAACATGATGTATTATCATTAAACTTCGAAATTATTTAAAAGGTGAGTTATCTAGTAAGTACTCAGTTCATACATTATGCACAGTGTCCTGAATTCATTATCTAAATATTCAAATGGAAATATTTCCCTTCTGAGCATCAAATGATACAGCGGTTTAAATGACTATTCTACAACTTGTTACACTGCATCTCGCAGACAGCTTGTCTTACTGAAGCAGGAAGGGATAACCAGAGTAAGTTTGACTGTAGCAATTCATTCAGAAAAAGAATAGAATGCCTAAGCCAAAATAACAAGGAAGAAAAGCCTAAAGATCACTTTGAAATCATCGTCAATTTATATATATTTCATTTATGAAAATATTGGCTCACAGCACTTAGGGTTAACAAAAAGAAAGTAAGTGAGATAGTCTAGAAACAGAAACTTGAGAAGTAACAGGTTTTCGAATGTGTTAAAATACGTTTACTCGAATCTGACACCACTGAGCTAAATTATTTATTTCATTTTCACTTTGCCATTATTCACAAAGTATTCTCCTAAGTTATTAAACTTCTTACATATCCATCATTTCTATTACCGGTAATTTTTTTGATTACCTAACTACAGCACACCATTCATTTGAAAAGAGACAATTTTATTGTTTCTAAATATGTATAATTATCAACCATGGAAATCTCCTTCTCAAGTCACACATCCTACAGATACTTGAATTTACCCTATAATTAAGTAGTTACGTCTAATAAGAAAAATCAAATTAGATAGTCGATATTTTATGTTCATTAATTTTACCGTCTTCGATAACCACGAAATAAAACACAAGTAATTTGAATAGAGAAACAGATATTTAGAAATGATCAAAAACTGTATTGTAGTACTGACTTCAAGAAGTACCAAAATACTACTCTGTCAATACTTCAAGAAATAATCAACACCATTTGTGAAAGCGTTATAAGTTAGTTGCAGAGTTCAAGGTGATGTTACTTTGTAAGTTTTCATTTCTTATCCATTGTACAAATTCGACCTTTGTGGAGTTAAACAAAACTTTTTTTTAGTTTACAGTGTAAACATAACTACTGATTTACTGACTTAGAATTCACTGTTCATATTGTTTATTCTTCAAATCATTTGAAATATTTAGCTGTCCTTCGTCACTGCGACTGGTGAATAGTATCCTTATTTTTGAACTGCCTGCTCTGAAAAATCAGTAGTTCTAGGAAGTTAGGTAAACATACCACTTTAATTAATTTCAATGGTGGACGATTTTAAATAATTTGATTGAATAGTACCCTACTGTGTTAGTTAGTTGAAGGTAATCGGCAAAAACCCTGGACTCACATCTTTCTATTGATTGCCTGCAGCCAACTAACATCCACTGAAGTGCATCATGATGGCGAGCCTCCTAGCTTAGTGACCATGATGCAATATGACTGATAGAGTCCCATAAGCACTCAGAATTAGACAATATGACATCGATTTCTCTACAGTGACCAATTAATTTAGTACCTTACTGTAATGCATTTTATATTAAATAGAGTTGAAAAAAATCACTGATCTCAAGTCAAACGAAAGTATTTTAAGTCATCTTTTTGTAGAATTCACAAATGACTCGAAATGAGTTAATATGCACTTAAGTTACACATTTATTCAGAATTATGCGAGAAATATAACTTTTTTACCAAACGAATCTTTGAAATAATCACTTAGCTGCCTAACTTCATTCACTGTGTACGCTTTTGAACTCAGTGGACTTTGCATAATGGTATTTAAGGAGATTAAAAAAACTGAGGAATTTACCTTCATAGTTCTTGTTTGTTTTACAAGGACTAGGGAGTTAGTTGTACCTCACCGAAATGAGTATATTTTTTTCAAGGAGAAAAGAATAATATTAGTGAACTCATCTGCGTTTAGCAACCAAACAAGTGTATAAAACTGCCAATAACATTATTTTTCAAGTAATATTAAACCTGTCGTAGAAATACTACACACTTAGATATAGTGACCGCACGCTGAATGGCTAAAATATACTGAAAGTTAAATCAGATGCTGTTGTGTTTGAAAATCAAAGTTGTTTTGAACCTTGAATGCGGAGAGACACCAAGGTGATTTCTAACATCATATAATTGACCATCCATACTCAAATCTTCACAAGCATAAACTTGATGGAAATTCTCTGACTGCAGTTAAGAAACATCCTTGATTGACTTGCAAAAGAATAGTGGATTCACCAATTTTTGGAATTTATTCTGCTGATGAGATCTAAGTGTCATCAAACTTGGTTACAAATGTTCTTGTTGTCGAAGTTTAAATAAACAATAACAAGTAACACGTATATTATCAGTAAGCTTGCTATAATCACTATATTGTAATGTTTAATCATAATCACGTATAAACCAATCAGCTTTGGAAATCAGAGTATAACAGTAGTTATTTTCTGAATATTTATTCTGATGCACGGATTAAGTTCCTGTTTTTCTTCCCCTTTGTCAGCTCAGTTGAAGCATATTATTGATAAATTTAGATAGTATAACATTTTTTTTACATTTAAATGCTAATAGGAGATGATGAGAAGGTAGGGTGCTTGGTGAAATCAGATGTTTTTTACTGTTTTTACAAATCACATATACTCATTATTGATGATATTCTGTAAAACATTTCGAAGGATAAATCGTAAACACACTCATTATCTGAATAGAAATTGATTCCGAACAGTTTTAAGAGTTAGTTCAGAAAACTTTGTCACACAATAATTGCTAGTTAGATGAAGGCAACCGACGAGAAGTACTGGGTCTAGATTTCGTGCTCGTTGGCACACATCAGCAAAGTGAATCTAAAACATCTACGGAATTGATGTCCCGTCTGAGATTTCAACCCATATCACCCAGTATTGCAGTCACTGATATTACCACATGTGGTAAGGTAAGATGGAGTGACGCAACCACGATCTGCTTTCTTCATTGCGCAAACGAGATTTCGTCTTGAACTGCTAAGTTAAAACTCCTACATGCGACCTTCTGTAGGTTTGTCCAATAAAGAAACATAATATTTTGAAAGCCATGTCAAATTATTATTGATCTCTTCGTTTGCATGACAAAAAACAGTATTCTTTAATTCTAGAGGAAATGCTTAAAACAAAGAAGACCTACAAAATAGGTTAACCAGATTTGCATGCTTTTATTTCATAAAAACAAAGAGAATTAATAATAAAACTTCGACAATAGGATGAATTTGCTTTACATATTTGTTTTCATTTCATCACTTAAAACGCCTCTTATGATGATAACAACTGGTAAATATTTGAATGATTAAGACCAGAAGACGTATTTCTAACATCAAGGTAAAATAGTGAGTGAAGAAAAGAAGTAACTTCATCTGTAAAGCTCTGGACTGATGATTAAAACAAAAGAATGATGAAAGGAAAGGGATTACTTATAAATAGGGACTGATAGATTAAGTGTACACTCAAAGGAATTGACAGGTGAATCGACGATCCTTCGAAAATTATATTAGCTAATGAGACAATGAGTTACTGAATAATTACGCATCAGTATCTATATATCAGGTTACAATATGATAAATAAGTGGCTTACCAAATCACAGTCAACTTGGTATTCTTTATGTTTTAGTTGTTTTCATACGCATTTTCCAACACAGTATATCTCAATTCTTTTGTAAAACTATTTTCTGCTCATAAGGTGTCCTCTTTACCCTGAAATACTTAGAAACAAAGCAATTCGATTCATAAACCTGACAACACACAAATATATTTCCTGTTACAGCATAGCACTATGTAGACATTTGTAATGCAAAGAGTTTGATGATAACCCAAATCAGTATGTCAAATTGTAGTAGTATGTCAATTCCGTATCAGCTTTTTCGTAACCGTCTTCATAAAACTCCCTCAATCAAAAAAACAGAAAGTACTCATCGATAAGGTGTTTTCTAAATTAGATGAATGCTATGTAGAAAGATTTCCATGAAATCTCAACCAGCCTGGGTTTTAGAATATTTAAAATATTTTCACCAACTAAATGTAAAACTTTCTATGATGTCATTCAGTACTATGAAACATGCGATTCTGAGTGGCAGTGCTAAAATAACTAGTATATTTCGGTAGCAAACAATCGGTTATGTAACTGAAGGTACGAAAAAAGTACAGGCATTTCGTATTCAACGATCACGTTTTACCGGTGGTTTTTTATATCAGACAAGAAATGTTGCAAATAAAAGTATAACAGTAATCAAGATGGTCAAGACTTTTTTCATTTGAATCTGAGACAATATTCTCGAATCACAAACGTGTCACAATTATACATTTTCCTTTAAGAAGAAACGTAAAGGATGGAATATGCAAATTTTATCGTTACCCCACGACAAAACTTACTAGAATACTGTCATTTGCAGCTGAAAAAAGTAGTCGGCCATTTGTGAAAAATGATACAGTTTGAACTAAATCAAGATCTTTAAGAGCTTTAGTCTTTATGATAGCTTATAAAATAACCAACTTTCATGAGTTACCCAGCCCACCTAAGAAGCGATATGCCAAACTGATATACCCTACGTGCAATAACAGTATTGAAAACCTTTTCCAACAGCATTCCAGCAAAATATCTAAAACCAAAAAAGATTATTAAGACACTTGTTTGCTACCTACAGATAAATCGATTTATATAACTGCAGAAGATATGAGGTGAGTAACGACATTGTTTGCTTTAATAAAAAGCCTCTATTGTAAATGTGCATTAATTTCACTTGCAGTGATAACCTGTTGATTAGAACTCTCAAACTTTGATTAGTGTGTCGAAAAGCTGGCAATTTCTCTTACAAGAGATCTACAACATACTATTGGAGTTTATGGAGTTTACGTCAAACATGGTTTTTCACCTTTAAATATCATTTAGAAAGATCACTAAAGCCGTGAAGCAGTAAGTATCCGGCTCTGAAATCCTGCACAAAAATTTTACGCTTTATTCTAAGGCATTAAGACACAAGATACCATATAGCTTTATATCAAGTTAGTAAACATGTAGGATTACATGTTGTCACTTAAGTCAGCATTTTTTAGGCATAGGTCACGCGTATGCGAGGTACACTATAATTATTTGTCCCTTGGGTTTCTAGTGGAACATAGGGTTTCAGTAGCACGTTTCCAGTGCACTCCGTTCTCTGCAACTTTTTAACCTGGCTCTACGACTGCCCACAAGCTTTATAGGTTGTGTTTGCTTCCGCTTTTCGTTGTTCATCCCTGCACTGCACTGGTTTATCTTCTGCTTCATCATCCTCCTCTCCTCTATCATCTTCCATGTGTCCGTCAAGATCCATTCCTTGTCTTCTTTCTTCTTCCTTCCTAATACGGTTGTTCAGGTTTCTTTCCACATAGCTTTCAAAGAGTTCCAGTGTTATTCCACGCAGGTATCCTCGAGAATGATGCTTAGTGCTTCCCATTATTTCTTGATGACTGACGACGTGAAGATTTCCTTTGTAGTTTTGTCCTTCAGTTTCTGTTCTGGGTCTTCAACTTGAACTGTGGTCTATCACCAGCTGCCTTGAAGGCTTTCAACTTGATTTTACCGGTAGGTCCCTTGCACTAGATAGTGGTCTGAGCCTACATCTGCTCTCCTTCTTGACCTAGTGTCAAGTAGGCTGCGTCTCCACCTTCTTAAGATTGAGATAAAGTCGGTCTGATTTTTTGTGTGTCCTGGTGTCTGCTGAAATCCATGTCGCTTTGTGGATATCCTTGTGCCTGAACACAGTACCTCCAATCACCAAATCGCTGAGTGCTCAGAAGTCTGTAAACAATTCTCCATTCTCTTTCATCACCCCACCGAGTGCTTCTTGATCCATGATGAGTTCTTTTCCTGTGTCGTCCGCTCCCCGCAGTTTGGCATTCATGTCATCCCACCCATTAGAATTTTGATGTCATCATCCGGGCTGTTGTCTTGTCCAGTGCTGATTGCAATTGTCTATAGAATTTCTCCTTCTTCTCTTGTTATGCGTCTGCATTATTTGTAGGTGCGTAGCATTGTACGATTGTGACTTTCTTTCCTTTTGAGTTGAACCTTGCTGTTATGATCCTGGAGGAGATTAGTTCCCACTGAATGAGAGCCTTCGATGCTCTTCAAGGGGACATCATGATGACCACTCCCTCCGTGTGCTCGTAGCTGTCGTCTAAGTGACAATATCGAGGTAGATTACTGACTCTCCAATTGACAGTTTGGAGAGTCCACTTCCATTCCGTCTGCTTTTGCAGATTCCCAGCACCTCTATGTCATGAGTTCTCATCTCCTTTTGCAATCTGGGCAGCCTTGCCAGGTTGAAACGTAGTACGGACGTTCCACGTCTACAGTCTTACCTTCGCTTTCATCGAGAGAAGACACATCGGCCAATTGGCTTCAAGAAGGCTTTCACCAACCGGGTCACTTCGTCTCTTCGATTCCAGTGAGGAATAATTTTGTTTTTATTTTTTAAATCTTGTCTGTGCTTTAAAGTTTCTGTAGCGGTTGGATTGGTTTTCCAGGGTAGGGTTGCTAGCCGTACACCTAACCTTCCCTCTTTATCTGTGTTTAGGACCGCCTAGTAACTAGTGAACTAGTTAACTAGGCGAGGTTATGAGATGTACATATGATTGTCATTTTGACTATTTGAGATTGCCGAGGTTTGGCAGACTTTTATTTTCACTGGATGATGATTGAAAGTGAGATGAAACAAGTTTACCAAACTTCGGTAATGTCAAATAGTCAAACCGATAATCATTATGATGTTCCATCTCTCTTATTCAAGTAGATTTGGATTCGAATGATAAGTCATAACTTAACAGCCCGTGTGAGTGCAATCAAACTATAGTAATATGTCATGAATTCACATGGTATTCGGACAAAGCCCTTGCCGACTGAAGTAAAACAGAAATATGATTAGCAGCCTAGACTCGTAACTCAGTTGGTAAATTATAGGGCCGGAAATCCTATGGTCACTGGTTGGAATCTTGCAGCTGCCCAAATTTTCATTTCACCTTCAATCATTACCCAGTATGTATATATGAGTTTAGCCTACACTTGCACTTGTTGAAGTATTTCCTTTTCCATATAAAAAAGATGATGATGTAAAAAATTTAGCAAACTCAATTTAAAAGCAAGCAGAAAAAAGTCTAAAGAACTTGCAGAAAATTTGTAGTCTTTCATGGCTTGTTTCTTGATTAACCTTTTGAAATACCTTCAATCGACTAAAATCAACTGATAAACATTATAGTTCTGCGTGTTTATTTTGGCTATCGAAATTTCCAGTATAAAAGTAGTTAAAATTAACTGATCGTACAGAAAAACAATGTTTTATCACAGTTTTATACATTTTCAAAAGAGGCTTTCATGATAATATGTCATGTACTAAGTTTTTAAACGATCATAAAAAAAGTTAAATTAATCTGTGCTTCAGATTCATTTATTACAAGGTGGAACGGTACTATATGACAACAAAACAAGTAAACATTATATGCATACTGTATGATGTTTAAGCATTTACTAAACATTGATTCTGTGTACAATGAATTGTTTGATCTGTTCCAAAGCAACTGAGTATGTTAAAATTTATATTGAGGGAATCAAGTTTTATTATTGCTTTCATCACATAAGTTCAATTAGACTTTGTTTACAGGATTTTTTCATAAGATGTGTATTCATTGAGATAAATGACTTAGAATATGAAAGGTTTCATTTTAAAACAAGCAATGAACATGGAGGTAAGAGAGATTTCGTATACTTCACTGATTTACATCTCTGTCAATTAATCTACTCACACAATTGTGTACATCATCATTGTATCTACGCGTACATATAAACATGGTCCAAACTGAGGAAGTGAATCAGTAGAAGGTTGATTGTATGGAAACGTTGCTTAAACATGTTCCAATTAGTTAGGAATTACATTGAAAAAATATTTCAATAAGTGCGAAAAAGCCGTGAAAGATAAAACGACTTATTTTTTGTTTGGAGAAAGCAAGTATATATATCAGGTTATCACTAAGGCTATATCGCATAAGCTTACAGTGTAATTACTTTATAAGTCTGTAAAATAAAAGTTTCATAACTTTAAATGTGTAGTTCTAGCATGAATTGTGCACAATAACAAATTTCCATCACCTACTACCCTTTTTGTTGACGAGAATAAGTGTATACAGTAAAATCTAGCAGAAATAACCACAGAATAACGTGTGTGAGTCAGCAGCACTGTGACGAGATGTCAAATGCTTAAAGTCATTCATGTAACCAAGACTATAGAAGCACCCAACTTTTGAGGGTGAACGACTATTGAATCTATATACTTTGTTTTTAGTCCTCCGTACACAAATAAGGCACACTGATTGACAAGCCACATTTCTTGTCACTAATCTATGCAATTTTAATATTCCTACCTTTCATAGTCTTGGAATCTGAGAATCTTCAGAGTTAATCCTTATTCTAGAATTTGTTTCGCAACTGCTAAGTTTCATGGAGTGTAATGTAGTAAATTTGCTTCTTTGAATAAACTTATAATATCTCAGTATAGCGTGGGTCGGATTGTTTTGTTGGTGAATTTCTGTGTATAATTTAAACAATCCGAATATAAGGGCACCTCATTACAAGTTCTGCAGTGATTATTACTGAATCTTTCGATTAACTCCCTGTTGATAGTCAGTGCTATGGGGTTGAAAGGTGCTGACAGTAAAGCAATACTTATTTCCCACTGGCAGCCACTTGTACCAAGTATCTAAGACACAAAATAAATTGCTGCTCCATCTTCAATCCTAACGTGGCCAAGGAGATTCCCAATAAACCATTCCGAATAATCCTGATTTCCTTTTGTCACACAAAAAGTACTTAATGTGACCTTCAGAGTGAACAATTGCAAGTTTATTCACCAAATGGTTTCGATCTGAACTAGGAACTAATGAGATGAGTTTTTATGGTTCCGACGAACTGATTATGGATATGTGCCAAATGAACCTAAATAAGGTATTTATCTTTTACACAAATCAATTAACTGAGTGTGCACAGAACTGAACATAGAAGAGGCTTAGTTTGTCTAAACCAAACTGAGAACACCCCTTTACAAATGGATTTTTCATGCTTCAAATAGACAGACGATAACAACAGATAATGCTGATGACAACTAGCGCCAGATTTAGCTAAATTTTTTGATAGCATAAATATGATCAGACTGAACAATATAGTAATTGAAATGTAGTTTGTGCATTACAATTTGGATAGAGTCTGGACCACATCTGAAAAGAGTTCCGTGTGTTAAATTCCCTTCACGAACTTAAGCAAGAAGGAAGAGATTTACCGAATTTGATATATATGTGCATTCCTTTCAGCCACTTAAAAGATAATTAGGCACTTATTAAAAATTCATAAAATCCATTGAAATTCAAAGCTCTAAAATACATACGAGTTTACTTTCTCCAGCATCTTTTAAATAACTGAAGTAGCACCTCAGGAATATTGAATGAGATAACTCAGTTCACAATACAGAATAGAAGGGATTATGTACAATATAAAAACATCATAAAATTTAGTGTACCACATTACCTTGATTATTACCGTAGGACTTCGTGGTTCACTATTGAATCTATTGAAACAAAAGGTCATTTCACCCTTTTACTTCCAATGGAAATCAGTGAAGTTAGTCTACTATATAATGATTTTACATAATGCATTTCTCACGTCTACTAGGTGCTGCGCAATAAAGCTATTCATATTATTTGATACTTAGACTTGACATCTCGAAATTTTCTGAATAAGAAACGTATATATTTGTCTTTCTTGCTCCTAGAATACTTACTCTAGACCAAACATTTGAGTTGACAATATAGTTATCGGTCAAATTTAGCATGTACTCATCTACCTCTTTGTTGCACCATTGAAAGTATTAGTAGTAAAGCTGAAGTAATTGATCTTTGTTTCAAAAATATGTTATTGGTAGCAGCTTCAAATATTTAATTAAATTATGAAATATTCAGAATTATACCACTAAATAGTTAAGTATAAGAATAAAAAATAGAGCTTTATTAAAATCTCCACTCCTCCTTTAAGCCTCAATGATTATTACCTGATTAACAGTAATGCATCACATAAACTATTTAGATATAAATTTCTAAATATTACTTTAATTCGTTGATGATAATTTAGAACTAAAAAAGGGTTTTGGTTGCTTTCCACTTAAATGGGCTTACAATAATGGATATAGTTCAAATGAATACCAACTTTACAAGTTTATTCTTTCCTTTTTCTTCATTTCATTTCCACATTGTGGATTACTTCTCTATACTTGACTGAATCCTTTCACGTGACTTGTATATGTGAATTAAGCCAAATCAGATTATACTTGTTTTATATTAGATATGTCAATATTTACCATTAAAATTTTTTCTACTCATTATTATTCTGTTTAATTATTATTAGTAGTTGATAGATCAAAGTGTCAAGGTTAAAGCTTTCACTAATTGAAAAAAACAAACGACAGGTTGTATAGCTTACAGATGGAAAAATTGGTAAATTATATCACATTGAAAGTTTTGCACCACTGTGTAAATGGAAATAATTCCACAAACAGACTTATTGATATCCTTTTAGACCTCCACATTTTCCGTATACCTCTTCATAAACAACTATTAGTAACAATACTGTGCGATTATATTTAGTAGACTACCGTTTTGTGTCGTATGATTTTGACTGTATGAATACAACTTCTTCGAATACAAAGGGATGAAATAAGTCACTAGTTGTTTGGTTGTACGATTTGTAGTCTGATTCAGTGCATGCTTATTAGAATGCATAGAAAAGATATCCAAGTCCCATCAAACAATGAAATTTTGACCTCAGTTTTCGTATTGACACTGAATGACTGTTTCATTAACATACTTTCAGTATATTCTTGGGAAATCTTTAAAAAATAAATAAGGGTCTTCCTCATAACTTCGAAATAATTGATGGATTGAATAGATCCTTCATCCTTTGTCCACTAATTCATTCACAATCTTTACCATTTTCAAAGTAGCTAACTGTTTTGAGAATATTCTGTTCAAGAATGTTGTGATTCTGACTAGCATTATAAAGTTTCTGGTTAAGTAACATTTCAGCTAACTAGGATGGTCGCCTACAAATTGTGGGCTACGGCAAACGCTGTTACTTCCTGTTCACTTTATCGGTTGCAAATAGCAAATAAAGGTGTGGACTTGCTTGATACTGGATGCCTTTTTAATTTCAAGTCACAAGATTTAATCATTTAAAAGGTGTAGATATAAAATTTTGTTATGAGCAAATAATGTGAACTATTCGACTGGAAAAATGGTTAACTTACTGTCCGAGAAGAAAATCATCTGCGACAGTAATGTCTGTAATTGAATAGTCACTAATATCCCAATCAAAATGTTCATGGTATTTTAATGAAATTTATTTACATATATTAAATCGTTCTGAGTAAGGTCTCTTCATCAAAGAATAAAGTTCTGATCACATTCAAACTATTAACCCACTGGATTTTTTTAGATGCAATCAGGCATGCTAGATTCCTTTGTTCATTTCACTTTTAATCTCGTAGGTTGTAAGCATCTGAAGAGAATCTGATGAAATAAAATGACATTACACAGCCTAGTTTTTATTCTTGCTTCGCTTAATAAATCTAAGCAGGCACATGATTAACGCAATATCTATCGAGTGTCTGAAGCTATCTAGTATAAATGTTTTCCTTCTGAATTGATTACACTACCACTTAGATGACTCACTAATAAGCCTCTCGTGAAACAAATTTATGACCTGAATAGCTTCAGAGAAGCATTCCTAAAACTATGACAGTGAAGGACGTATAGCTTACCATTTAAATAATCCTATTTTTTAAGTTGAAAGCTCACCACTGAAAATAACAAAATATAACAAGGATATTTTCTAAGGAGAAAGTGCGAAGACGTAGCTGTTTTTCTAAAAGAGGACTTCTGTATTAAATTGCAAAGACACATATCAATTCACTTAGAGGCTACAGTATAAATCATTGGGGAAGATTATCTTGAAAATCAATAACTCCGGGTGTAATTCGACGTGATGCTGTTTTTTTCAGCCAAACCTTGAAATACACCCCAGTACTAACATCCACCTTTTGAGATATAAATATTAACAACCACTCAAGGCAAATGATGACATGATAGACTCACACCTTATTGACAGAAACTGAAGTAACTACTCATAAATATTGAAGAGAAATCTGACCGACATAATGGATAGTCATTTTATTCGAACCGTATCATTTCCATCATACAGTGAAACTATGTTGGTACTTACTGGATGACATTTCGAGCTCATGATATCATTAGGTTAATCATACCACTTTCTGGTTAAGTTTTTAAGTTTCAATGCTGCCCATTATTTGATTCTGTTGGATGTTCAATTTAAAGATTTGTTTAGATTTATCGGTTTCCCATTGGTTTTTACTACAGACGTACATCAACTTAAGAAGCACTGAGAAACCGGGAACACCGAAGAGTTTTTTCATTCTGGTATGGGACTCACAAGTAGTGTGCACTCCATGGCTTTACCAGGGATCATATCCAGGACCAGGTTCCTTGATGAGCATGTTACCACATGTAACAACTGTTAAGGTACAGCATTTCATGACAGAAAGTAATAAATTTATGGTAAGTAGGTGAACAAGTTAGCTATCAATCACAGTGTATATAATTTATACAGGATAAATATAACTGACCAGATGCATGAAAACACACATGACCTTGATGCTTTACTGTATAGGCAGTCAAAATAATAAAATACATGACATAAGCACACCCTCAGTTTTGAAGTGAAAACATGTTTCTTTTTAAAAAAATACAAAGAACAAGGCAAACGAAATAATGAAGCAGAACATAGCATTACTGCATATTGGAATCAATAAGTAATGTCTAATTTCTGTTAACAAAAAACGCATGATTTTAAATGAACTGATATCTACTTAACTACAGGGTGATTTTCTCGATAGGTCTAAAATTATTCAGCTGAATGAATAAAACTTAGAAATTCACGCCTTTCGGCTAGTTAGTTGTTTTGTCGTTTGCAATCCCTCTTGAAAGTGAACATGGAACTGATCGACTTCGAGGGAAGTGAATATTTGTATTCGATTCCATCATAAATATGTCTTGGAAAACACTCATTATAAGAATCGCTTTCAGTGGTTTAGAAGTCGATAAGCGTATAGTGGGTCTTAAGTATCTAAGTTTGATCAATGAGCCAGTAACCAGTGCAATATATACTACAGAAAAGAACTAAGAAATGTTGAAGTGATGATTCAGTAACTTGAGGTTTGTACGATTTTTCAGTCGATTACTAACTGTCACAAAAACTACCGCTTAGTATGGATAGATTAGTCGGCACTTTCTTACTAAATAAAAATGGGAAGTTTCAAAAATTAGTTTCAAAAGAAAATATTGATAATAAGTGTTTCAACAATCATCAATGTTTAATGTATATTAGGTAGTGAACTTCAACGGGTCCATCAATCTCAAAGATATCTTGTACTTATAACAGAGCACCTTGTGTCTTATCAAGTGACCAAATCTTATAAACGAAGAGGCATAGAAAACGAGTGTATACGCAACAAGTCTAGCCAGAGTGATAAAATCAGTGCTTTGTTTATATATATACATATATATATACATAATGCGCTACTGATAAGCAGTGCTTTGACTGAATATTGTGAAGACTATATTTCGTTTCAATCCAATTGTAATTAAGCGGAAAAATAATAATATACTCTAATTCGCCAGATGCAATGAATGTAGCATACACGTCTTTACCAATGATCGGAATCAACAGGTGTTAATGAATACTGCTGGATCCTGAACAGCTGTGTTACTGTGGCTAGCATCTCCTCAGAGATGTACATGAAACATTTTACCTAAAATGCATTCCGGGATTGTCACGTTTGATGGATAACATATTTTCATTTATCCACTCGGAGTCCAGTCGCTAAACGTTTTAGAAATCTCATCCACTGATCGTGATAACGTTACTACTATTCTATATCACCTACCGCCATGGGCGTTTATCGTAAAATCAATCCAGTCTTGACAGATTATTCAATCCTGTGAAAAGAAATATTCTGTTACATACTACTTGTAAGAATTCGAATCAGTAAAATGTAGTTCAACGTTATCAAAGAGATTAGTGAGAGTATACATTCCAGTGGTAGAGATTCTGAGGAATGAAACGAAAAAACTCACAAGAAAATTCAAAATACAAATGAATAAGTGACAACTTATCTGAAAGTTAAGATGCATACATTATTTACATAAACACTAGTGAACGCCAGCCTGTATTATATTTTATCAGAACTCATTGTAGTTTTGATAATTACCAATTCTATCCGTTTCATTCAATGTTATTTTCAACAACACTCCTTAATGACTTGCTCATTTCACAACGCGAATATAGAAAAAAGAAAATTTTTAGTTATCTGTGTTTTTTATATTTTATAGGTTATTTGTTTTGTTTTTCACCTTTGTATACTTAATGACATTTGACTTAAAAAAATTTCATCTTGGATAAATTCTTGTTGAAACTTAGCGACCTTTTTGAAGAAAGATTTTTTTGCTTCTCGTCATTTCCTCGCTGTCTATATCGTTTAGGATTGTCGTATGATAAAAATGACATTTAAAGTACTGGTATTTCGCTCTGTTGATAACCATTTCCACAAACTATCATAACTAGGTGCTCAAAAATCACGCAGGCTGGCAATTATACACTTGTCCAGATTAAACTGTTAGGAAGGGATCTTTTTAATCGTTTACTGCTTCTTATTCTTCCTTCGCCAAAGTATGAGAGGCGAATTAACATGGATAGCCGTTTGTTCTTGTAATTAGAGCGTTGAATATATTCAGATCAATGATTGTCATTCCGTGTCTCAAATTCCCATTACCGAGTGACTGACAGACTTGTCCGTTAACTAGAGTAAGACTGTTTACATCTGAGAAGCATATTCAGCTAAATCATATGACTAATCAAAAAATTGTCTGCGCTTAAAATAATCAGACCTTCAATATTTTCTTAATTTTCTCTACATAACATCCACTTTAATGCAGATCTAAATAACATACCTTTCTAAACACGTTTTTAAGCTAGTGCAGGAGAATCGCATTTCAGAGACGAGTTTATTTTCAACTTTTCAAGCTTTTTGTTTGAAAGTTATAGTTGAAACGCATAAATTCAAGCATGCAGTTTATAGAGCATAAAATCATAACAGTTTGATCTGCAATACTGTCATTACAATGAATATCGTAGTAATAAGCGACTTTTTTATCGTATGTTGGGTCATACAAAGGTCATTAGAAAAGATAAAGCTATAACCGATCCAGGGAATTCACATAATAATGTCACTTTGGGAAATAAGGAAAATCAAAGTAGGAAAGAAAAATTTTATTGTTTGACATACGTAATAGCTAATGACTGGAATAATCCTAAAGTATGGTTATAAATTCCAATGCTAAAAAAGACTGATGTGCTTCTGACTGAGATTATTAATCTGCGTTACACTCAGAATGTATTGATTGATAAACTTTCTTAGGGAATATTAGAGTTAATCATAATGAATATCCTGATCTTTGTTGTTTTCGGTGGTGACCTAATCGATACCATCAATTTATGCATGTAATCTTTTAGTGAAGAGAGTAACGACTTTTTCAAGAAGTAGCTAGGTGTTGAAATTGTCCAGAGAAAAACATGGACTGTTGGACAAACAGAATAAGTTTTTGAACTATACAGCTAAGTAAAGGAATAATAACAGCTATCCGAACCCTACTCTGAGCATAAATTCTTATTTGTCAGCATGGATTCAAACTACCAGACACCAATGTATAGCATATTCACGCGGATGCTGCAGCTGATGTTCATCAAGTAGCCAAGTGGGGAGATTGTATCCCATTCATCATTCTGACCTCTCATTATAAATGTAAAACTTGAGTACTTCAGTAGATACCAATTCCATTTTAGTTAATTAATCAAGTGAATCACATAACAAAACGCCTTAATTTACCGAATAACTTTAAGGACACGATTTATTCTTCATAGCTGTGTCATCCTATTAAACTTATAAGTACATAGGCTATCATGAATCAATAATACTCCTGTTTCTCATCTGAAACTACCACATTTTCAGGAAGTAATCACATTCTTGAAGGGAGTACAACCATTTGTGAATAACTGATTTTCTTTTCAGCAGTAAGTTTGATAAAACTACTGAAACCCTTGAAATTTATCGTATTACTTCATTGATGATTGGTACAGACACAAATAATGTGACACAGTGTTGAAAATTTTTATTGAAATTGACCATGAGCCCTGTCTCGTAGCTTGGCTAGTAGACTACCGGGCCAGTAACCCTTATTTGACTGGTCCGAATCTCGTCATGACCCAGAATCGCATTTTATCTTCAATCCTCGCTCAGTACCAATAAGATACATATATATGCATAGGTCATTAAGAGTTTCTCCGTTGTTTGCTGACAGAGAACGCTTGAATCAATTCAAGAAGAAGCTGCATACCTTATAAGAAATGCGTTCCTGACCACACTCAAGTAAATTTGTATTTGTGCATGAACAATCAAAAGGGTATTAACCCACAGAATATGTATGTTTGCCTTTCCAAGATATCGTTTACTCGCATTGCCTAAGGTATCCAGTATGACAATAAAACATGAAGTTATTAAAAAATCTACCGTTGAAGAACTTACAGTATCATTTGCTTACGAGATAATTTTTGTTGGAATATGCAACAAAAACACGAATAATCTCACTCATTTCGATGAAATGATCGCTGGATACCAAATGAACATCCTCCGGTATTTTCTGGTAAGGCTAATGTAGTTTTTATTCCAACTTGTTCCTTTGGGATACTGTATGCTCTCGATATCGGAGAAAAGGTATTTTAGTTCATATGTTCGAAGAATGATACGATGTGCCGTTGGTTAAAAATGATCGTTTCCGATATTGTTACCCTTTTACTATTCTCTCTTCAATAAAAAATAAACCGTGATGATGAAATTACTGCTGGCTATAATCTGACCAAAGGAAGTGGCGTGAGAGAATCTAAGAATTGCCGACACTCAAAATGACGATATATTTTGCCTGTGGTACTGTAAATGAATGTAAGAAACTAAATCCACTCATGAAGCTTTCCTGCAGGAGAATCAATAAGTTTTCAGATGTAATCAAGAAGGGGATTCAATAGAAACTGTCAAATACCAAAACAATCAATAAATAACGCTATACAGAAAAGCGGAGCTAATTTAAACAGTCAGTAAACTAACCAAATGACCGGGACTAGTTCATAGGGAACATCAATTCAAATACAACGTCAGTCAATCGGAAAGAGACAAAAGGCATTAAAGGGGTGAAAAGAAGACAAAATACTGATGACTCATAAGAAGGTACACGAGAAAATGCTAGTCAAAAAAGTGTGTGGATGCTCAGGTGACGTTAAAAATACAGTTTGTTTGAGCATGAAAATTGATACAACGGAAATATACAAGCAGAAACATTTAAACCGATGACCATTTGAGTTAATATTGCTTTGCAAAGAAGTTTTCCAGATCTGAAACTTTACTAACTAATGCCTAAACTAACAATATTGTGTTGCAGAACAAACTCCTTCACTACGATGTATAGAGCAACCAGTTCCTAAGATCCTTAACCTGTTGATAATATTATTTGCATCTGACTTCGTCTTAAATTTATTTCCTGCCACAAAGTGCGTGGATAGCTATTGATAGTTGAGGTCGACGCATTACTAGATTCCTTCACTGACTAGTTTATTCTTTTCTTTTTTACAACTTATTAGTAGGTTAATAGCACAAGATTATGTTTTCTTCAGTAGTTTCTGTAACTTACGAGGTTAGTCAAATTCGAGGTGCTAAATCGAAATCCCTAGTCATACGAGTAAACCTTTATGCTTTTTTCACTGATGGCTGGTATTGCGAAACCTTACACCTGGATTATTTTCACATAAGCCAAAAATTATTCAGTGAACAGTGACCGAGGATACACGTGATTCTGATGTTTACTTTAGAACAGAATTTTATCGATGAGGACAGAACAAAACTGCGCCGTGTGAATATCTTGATGCATATTAACAAACAAGTTATGACTGAAATCCTGCTCCCATGCAATCGGGACCTATGCATAAGTTAGTAGTTAGAATACATGGGTTATCACTCAGGAAAAGGCGAAGAGTAAGAGATTAAACTACCCTGCTTAAAGGATGCAGCACAACCGACATCATCCACCTGATCTACAAATATTCTGCATTATTTTAAAAATGAAGACTAATAGGAAAAAATACTGTTTCAATATTTATTTTGGGTCGTCAAGAAAACTACAAGGTTTGCTTTGCAAAAATATTTCCAACACTGTTTAATGATGAGTTAAAAACAGATCAGTCGTATGACCTTTTTTCTAGATGGGGAATGAACATTCAGTCCATACCTTTTACACGAAACCTTGGCCAATGGGAAGTCTTTTGGTTCATCCTGACACAGCACCTAAAGACATGGTTCCTTCATAACAGGAGTGATGATTGGAAAATTCCTAGGAATAATAAACAAGGAAAACGCAGTTATCATCTACTGCGAACTGATTTCATGAAACTAATAGTTGAATAATAAAACTGTCCAATGAGTTGCAGTCATTCTAGTTACAATATACTTCAATAGGAATTTGTTTAAATTTTACGGTTTAACGTTTAAAACATATTATTCATTGAGTCATGAAGTGAGTCAAAGTGCCTTCATAGTAAAAACGTTTTGATATTGTGGTAGAGTATAATTCTATGATAGGTTTGTTTATTTTGTTATATGATTCAGTGATACAGTATTGATTACTGAATGATGGTTTGGCAATGATTTATGTCTAAAAGTATACCAAGATGAAATACTTGCATAAAATAAATGCCTTGAAATGCCCACATTTTCTTTTGTTTCTAAAAAAAATAAATGAACCCTTTCGGTTTGGAATAATTCACATACTTTCATGCTTTCAGCCTTGGACACCTATGAAATGTAGATGGTAAAGGACTGTATAGCTTATTTGTTGATATTTGTAATTTCCCACTCTTATACTGGACCGACTCACACGATCTTCAATGAAAGATGGGCTCCTATGCACATGTGTCGACAGTGAACAGATATTCACCGTGTTATATTTTACTTGGTGCCCAGTGGTGAGATAAAGGACGGTTGTTTTGTACTATTTCGGACTTGTTCGCTGGATCTACCTACCCCACAGTCACTGATGGCATCACCTGTGAGACTCATAGCCGATACCCACCACTTCAGACATCAGAGAATTATCCACTAAACCAGTGAAGTACAAGAGCCATCTCTTGTACAGCTGGTGTCAGTTAAACACGTCAATCCAATATAACGGCGAGAAATTGTCCCTTGCACTTATCAATTCAACTGCTCCAGCGGAGCTGTTTACGTTGAGCTCACAAAGAAGCATGTTCATCGTCGAATTACTGAGTATCACCCACCAAGGTTGAGCACGGGGCAAATTACAACAATAGAGAGCCCCATACTTGTACATGTAGTTGACACAGGACAGCAAATGGATACTGGAAAACGGTTCGAAATCATTCATCACATTCCAGCTAATTTAGCACGTGGATTACGCACTCGCTTACTTCACATAGCAGAGGCAATTGTAATCCACCTTTACAAACCTAACCTTTGTATTCAAAAAACGTTTGTTCGACCACTTTCCTTACCGTGGCCGTCATCATGATATAACTTCTAGTATTACTCTGTTCATCTCTCCCCCCTCTTCGTTCCATCAATATTTATTTCTTTTCTTATTATTACGTAATCATTCAATGCTTATAACTGAACATTCATCAAGAAGCACTCTACTCACCTAGGAATACCCTGCTTTATATTAACAATTTTAATTAATCTACTGATCGTTTGCATAATAATTTTTAAAACTTATCATCACCACTTATTTAAAATCTGCAATTATTGTTCTTCAACCCCCCGCCACTTGATTGATATTTTGATTGAATTGTAAAACTGTATATTAGTGCTGAGCTCAATACGAAGACCCAGTTGAAGTGGAATATATTTCTTCCCTCAATCAGACTTTTTTCTAAATATCTAAAAGGGAATATTTAATGTACTGATAAGAAAGTTACTGAAAATATCTTTCTTGTTCTTCTTATTCATGATTTTTTAACTACTGTGGTTATGTGGAATAAATTATAACTGAAAGCTGGTTAATATTAATGATGATACATCTAGTCAATTGTTAATAAGTTTTAATGACAAAAATGATGAATTCAATAACTGGGTTATAGGTAACACTAATGGATAGTGTATATCAATATCACAAACGTAAGGGAAATTATCTACAGTTGTCTGTCTGTGTCAATTAGTATACTTTATTTCACCAGTTCGCCTGTAAAATGTCTGAAAAAACCCTGAGGATATGTTTATTAAAGTAGTAATTTTATGATCGCTTTTTGATTGCCCTAGTGAACAATCAATAAGTAGCTCCTATTTTAAAAGTTTATTTGATTACTTTGAATGTTTTAGAAATGTTTACTAAAGTAATTGGGAGTGCGTCTTTGCAACCATTCTGTAACGTTTTGCAATGACATGTTGCATACTCTGTCAGCATTCAGCAAGATAAAAATTTTTATCACTTCAAAAAAAGTAGATTTAATGCAATTTTTAATTCTATGCTTCTGGATCACTTGTTGATATCGTAGATGATATTGTGATGAGCTGTGAGTTTTAATTGACAGGTGCATTTCAACAGTCTACATTTCCTTAAAATTATCCTTATGTGCGTCAAATGCTAAGTCTTACATGAACATCAATTCATTCACCCAATAATATATGGAATTCTGCACTACAGTACCGATTACCGTATTAAAGATTCACTGAGAAGAAATACTGTTCGGCTAAAATTGGCGGTACTATAGACATTCATCAACAACTGCCTACTCTGGCTCGATACTGAAGATCAAATGGTCATAAAAATTAGCAACAAGGAACTCTATCTGAAAACGAACCAACGAAGAACCAATCACCTAACAAATATGCAGAAGGAAGTGGAGATGGATTGGACATGCATTGAGAAGACCATTCGGGGACATCACGCGCCACGCACTCGTGTGGAATCTAAATGAAAAACGGTGAGTTGGGCGTCCGAGGCGAGGGTGACATGGAGGAGGGGAACATAGAAACAAAACAATCCATTATACTTTCTGTTATTATTAGCATAAAGAATGTAGTTTTCATGTCATGATTTCTCATAAATTTGAAGTTGCATTACATCTCAAATCAATATCACCGAGTATCAAAAGCCAAGTGGTATAGGGCTATCAAATCCATTTATTTTTCAAAAACAGGTGTGGTAGTTCCTTAATTTGAGGATAGACATTTTCAGCTTAACAACAATATTTTACTTGAATAAACTAGAAATTTATGACTTACACTCTTGTTAGCAAAGAGTACTAAATTAAAGGCGAACCAGCCATTCCAAAATCGGTGATGTTTAATTGGTTCCATTCTAATTATGTAAGAATAAAATTTCTTCGTTAATATATTTTTCGACTGATTAATGAAAACAAGACCTGAGGCCAATATCTAACCTTAATTTTAACTTTATTGTGAGTACTTTTGTGACCATGGTGTTTAGTTTTATTTGAAATATGCTTCGAAAGTCAAAAATAGGCATGTCAAGAAAGAATCTGCGAAGCTAATTTGAATGATTCAATTTGGAAGTCTGTAGGAGTTTTATTGATTTCAAGGTGATGTTCAGCACTGACCAAGATCATTTGTAGATCTAATGTAAACATAAGAACATTGAACAGCTGTTTCATCCTTGCACAGCAACGACCCCACAGTGGATCGGACCCAGTAACTTCAGGTTCTGCGGTCAGCACGTCACCATCCAGTCACTTGGTCGGAATTCAATGATCCATATTTCCTGCTTCTATCAGTTCATGATACAGCATGACCTCCATTCAGTGTCGTTGTTAAGTAGCTGTCATCATGCTGGACTTGGTTGGCCCTATCGGTCAAAACTTCTCAATAGAACTTCTGGAATCACCCGTCGAAGATAGTCCCCAATGAGTACAAGATTATTTTAATTTCGACATATATTGGGATTTATTTTTTGATTTCAGGTTGGTATTCATAATGAATTGACATCAGTTGGAGAAACATTGGAAACCTGGAAGCATTGGACAGCTGTTTAGTCCTAGTATGGGGATCCTCAGAAGTGCGCACCCATGACCCTGCCAAGGATTGGAGCCAGGACCTTCAGGTTCTTCGGCCAGCACATTACAATTCAGGTCATGGTCCGGAATCCAATAGCCTATATTTCCTTACTTTTGCTAATTTTCAGCACAGCATGATCTTTATCCAGTGCCATAGTTGAGTACCTGTCTTTCCCTCCAAGTTGGTTTCCCCATCACTCACGACTTTCCACTAGAACATTAGGAAATCTTATCTCGAATCAAATCATGAATAAGGATTAGACACTAATTTAATTCGTAGGTTTTTGGTAATGTTAATATAAGTATAAAACTAGGGCACTGTGGTAGAATGTTGTTCTATATTAGATTTGTTTATTTGAAATGACACACAGTGACATAGTATTATTGGCTTGATGACGCTTTGAGTATAAATTGCTCCTCATAATCATCTATCATTCTATACTTGGCTAAATCCCTACATTCCGATAATCTAACTGATCTCGATCGGCTAGTTTGATCTTTATGCTTTACCTCACAGTCATTGCATGGAATTCGGCAGAACCTATGTAAAGTTTCTGGACTGTACTCTACTTAAGTTCAATAGTCATTAGGTGGAGAGAGAGACTGATTGCCGAATCTTTGTTTATCGGATCAACACCCAACGCATGTAATGAGAATGAAGCAATACCCATATCAGAGATATGAAAAATTTTACTACCACCAAAAGCAAAGAATAAGAAGTGATAGGACCATCAAATTCAGATATCGAAAATGGTGTGATTACTTAGACATGGTTATAATGAACAATTTATGCTCGAAGCATCATCAAGTAAATAATACTACATCACTGTGTCATATCAAATAAACAAATTTAATATGGAATTTTGGGGATGTTATTCATTAAACCTTAGTATTCATCATCGAAATTTCAAACCGTTGTACAGTTGACTGCATGTAAACTTTAAATATTTTGGGTTCGTAAATGAAATGACAATCATTCATATTAAAAAAAGTTATCACTGATAACCAAACTATTTATCAGACTCCAAACAGACAACTAAAGATCACTGAAAGTCAGCAGGCAGATAATAAATTATTATGCATGGTTTTCAGCTAATCAATAACAATTACAAACATACATTTCAGTTAAATATTGGGATTTGTCATTTTTCATTTGCTGATTGGTTTGGAGTGAATTGATCGACCACTGTTGACATATGGTCTATTTTGCGGATGCCTCGATATACCTAGCGATTTCATTTTGATAATATGGATGAACAATAACTACCAGTGGATTCTTATAGGAATGCTTCATCCAGTTTCGGATTCGTCAGGTGAATATATCTGCCTCTTAGTGAGTTATGGTGTTCCCACCAACACTTAAACTCAGTACCCATCGCTTCAAGTGCCGAGGGCTTATCCAGTAGGCTACGTAATTACGATAACCACTTTGAGAGAAACGTTATAGTTCGATATTTGGACTTGTTTAACAACGAAAAATATCAAGCAATCCAATAAATGGTTTTAGGGACCTCAAAGTCTGATAATTGTTATCATCATGGATTGATATAATACAGAGAACTAGTAAGAACCTAGGGGCACTAGACAGTTGCTTCATTCAAATGTGGTTCAAACCCATGTGAGCTTCACTTTCATCACTGAGTTCCAACCTAAAGGCGAAATTACAACCGTTTTCCATGAGACCTTATAGTTCGAAGTTGGATATATAGTAAGATTATGAGTGCGCACATCTGAGAAGGCCTACACTAGGATGCAACAGTTATTCAATACACACAGGTTTCCAATGGTTCTTCAACTTATGTCACTCCGTGATTAAAATTATTTGGTAGTTGAAAAGGTAGCTCCTTGGTATTTATAGAAATGTATTTGTGGTAGAAGAAATCTACCAACAAACTTAAGGAACTACTTAATGGAAACAGAGGCAAATGTACTGTCAAACAGTTTCTGTAATATTTGACTTCTCGGCAAAGAACATTTTTTAATTCAAGCCTCAAGATAGAAGTGTCGTTACCCATCAGCATACTTTAAAATATAAAAAGCATTAAAAAATATGCTATTATACCCTTGACACATTTCAGCTTCGATACCCTATTCATCTAATGCATTTCATATTAAAAGTGAACGCACATAACCTGATGAAGAAATAAGGCAGTTATTTGTTTTCTACTTATAGCTTCCAAGTTCCTTATTTAGTGATACATTCATATTGCATTTTATAGTTGTAGAAGAAGGTGATGAGGATTCACTGTAATGAATAGTTTATGGTTCAGATTGTTACTTTTCGTTCGTAATGAATTGTGTTCTATGCAAGGCGCTTTGAAGTCCCTCCTCGTAAAGCCATAATGCACTGAAGTTGTTCATCATACTACTGAAACGTTTACCTGCCACAATCTTGATTCAGAAAACAAATAACTCAGTGGGAATATTTACAACTTCAGCTATAAATACTCCCCATCAAATTTAAGCGATATTTTCTTTTCGTAAATCAAGGGGAAATACTATCGTGACCTAATACTGGAGGGGAGGGAACAGCACTAATGATCATAAAGCTCTGATAAGCTTTCAATCTCTGTTTCCATCTGTCTGTCTTTTTTCTAGTTTCCAAACTGTATAGTGAGCTACACTTTAAGCTTTTATCACTTTCTAAGTCATAACACTGATGTCTCCTTGTGCACATGTTACCATTTACATATTCAGTCAGAATTGTTGTAGCAAACTTAATCATTTCGCTGTCGAGATCGTTGTCTTCGCTTCCGAGAACGACTTAATGAACTACACTTAATGAATAATTTTTCTATGATTCTCCAGTAATGTCACTCAAAATTTATGAAACAATAGTCTGTACTTTATCATAGAATGAGTATTAATTAGTAAATCCTTTTATACTTGTTAGTTATGAGCCTACATTCTGAAGTAAAATGGTCAAATACCTTGGTGATGTCTTTTTTCTATGGTAAACAACTTTACAGAAGTATTCATCTTAACAATTCAGATGAAGAATGTTAATTGTTTCATAACTTTTTTGAAGTCTACAGACAATTTGGTCTTTGAGTTCCACTAATTATCTTGTTACCTAATTGTTTTTCATAGGGTTTTGTCGGCAACCGACCATATATTTTTGCAGTAGTATGAATGCATTGCTTCGGCCAAATTTCATTTAGCTCATGCCGCAGGGTTAATTCATAAGATTACAGCTGTCGTCAGATTTGCCGATTTCAAAATCTTTCGGTGGCGCCACTGCTGTCCTCCTAGACTGATATTGATTTTAACTTGTTTTTAAAAGTTATTAGATCTTCGTATGGTTATTCAAATACATTGTACTCCGAGACTATCCAGTAACAGTTGCTTAAGCATTACTAACTCATAATGTAGTAGGTGAGTTTTAAGAAGAATGCATAGAATTTCATGATAAGTAATGTGTTCCAGTAATTGTGCAAATTCACAGGTGAATGATGACGAGGTCACTTTTCTGCTTAAACTGTATTAGAAATTTAATTAAAAACCCTTAAAGTGCTAAAATTTATTTGTTTCCAGTTGTCCATCATTTTTCGACCTAATTAATACATTGTGACTCAAGATGAATCGTTGAATGTTCTCCAGGACTTTATCGACAATCATAGATGTATCGTCAAATGACTAGGAAACTGATAGGAAGTGGCATAAATGGAAATCAGCATTTTAAGTCTTCAATCACTAAGGTAAAAGTTTTGAATATGAATCTTGTTTCATATCACTTTATTGTCAGAAGAAACCTTATTGGATAATTTATCTTACAGTCGTCCAATCAGAATGATTTATTTAACTTTTGACCTAGTGGCTTTATGTACATGAAAACTGTATATAAATGAGGTATTTTCGTCGAATAAACTGTCCTTCTTACAGTCACAGGCCGGTCTTCGCCTTCTGGTTTTCGCAGTTCAGTGATGTATAGGGAGGGTTCTGAGACAGAACATTCACTATCCACATCTAGTTCAAGTGTTTCATTGCGTTAGCATCATTCGTGTACTTACTATGATTCACTTGGTCACTTCAGAAACCGCATCAGTTATTACCTCACGAAGACCACTTATCACTGATGAAATAGAGATGAAATGTAAGCTTATTCATAACTTTTCAGTGGTGGATCGGAAAGGATTACAGAATAAGGCAATTTTTGTTCAGGGACTCCATACAATTCTTCCCTTTCACGAATTTGAATAAAGCAAGAAGAACGATAGTAGTAGCAGCATTGGCATGCATGTATTTCGTGGATTCTCCTCAGTTGCTTTACAACCTGTAGAATATAATGTTTATGATGAACAATATGTTATACAATGTACTGATGAGGACTCAGATGAAAGATTACTGATATTTAGGTCAACCAACATTCATGAAATTGTTAAGCCTAGTCAAAGGTGACCTATTCATTCAGTGATAAAATAAACATTTGAGAAGTGGGAAAAAATTTATGTACATACATATAAATGGGAGTCGGCTGAGCACAATTATATTCAAGAGTTGGTAAAAAGGACGCTATTGTTAAGTAAACGTTATAAAAGATAAACAGGTTTTCATTCTATTGACAGAAAAGACGAATACAACTTAGAAAGTGATAGAAGATTATGAAATAGGTTGAAAAAGATCTTGTACTTAAACATTTAGGAAACTTAATTTACAAAGGTAATATAAGGTTTACAACAGTATCTTTCTGAATTCTTAGATCATGTTTGAGTCTTTCAATTGCAGCTGCTTCCGTTGTTTAATGATAACTTTGAATGACTCCAGTATGTCGACTTCACGTCCAGTATCAAACAAATGACGGACGACTTCACTATTCAAACTCTTCGGACCCTTCAGACTAAAATTCTTCGGGATATGTCCAGAAATCCAGACAAGAACCCCTCTCTTTGTGAAGCGGTAGATACAGTTTGAGGCAATAAGAATTGATAATTTGTCCATTTTGGGCTGTCTTAATGAGCCTTTAGTGTGGTACACACAGACTAACTTGGCCGGTAGATAGATGATTTTTTTGAAGCACTAAGCCTATGACTCACCCGTGTGGCAATTTCATCCCTTCTGGAGGCAGGGTGTAGATAGATGGGTGCCCTGTCAACTGTACTGCAATTAGTTCACTTTTCTTCTGTCCTACCGTATTTGCCAGTGAATTTTTATGGGCAACTGTTTAGGTGTAGACACATACATAATACATTTTTCTTATCTCCTTTCAAATGGTTATTCTATCACTGTTTAAATAGTTCACCTTTAACTAGGCTTAACGTAGAGAAATCTAGACTGTCTCACTGAGGTATGCATGGTGTTGGAAAAGTTTTAGAACCATTGAGTTGAGAAAGATAAACTCAAGCCCTACATTTATCGCCTGTCTGTTAACTTTCACCCACTATCATACACAAATGTCATGTGATAGTCCGCTTTGGTAGCCAGCTACAACATGTGACTTGACATCACAGTGTACCGAATTAATTTGAAAACCGAGTGACAACGGAACGAGATGAAAGGTGTGAAAATTCATAAACTGAAAATAAGAATGGGTACGGCAAATAATGAAATTTAACGTAAGTGTTACAATGCATTTGAATCGTGTGTGCGTCTATCAAACTGCAATCAATTCTGAGAATATCACTCCGAGTGTCCAAAAGTCTATTTTAACTGTCATGCGAATCCCGATGGTCAAACTTTATCATCACATGACTGTTGTGTTTCAGTATTATTATTGTTTCTGGTTCTTGAACCTGAATATAATTGGATTACTTATGCACAAGTTACAAAATTATGCAATTTGGATCAAGATTAACTGCAATGATGTAAGTATATTCATTCTCTATCTGCAGTCAGTAAATCAGTAAAATCTCCACACATCTCCAAATTGAAAAGTCGAGGTCGAAAAAAATCAACTTGTTGAGTTGAAATAAAAATGATTAAATAGATGAAAGTAGCTTATTTTGTGGTTCCTGCATCGTTTCTTTCTATGCTAAGTAATATTAAAAATTACTAAGTTTTATAAATTCGACTCAGGTTCAGCAAGTGATAACAAGAAGAGTTTTCCTATGTTCATTAGTATAACTCATAGTAGTGTAGTGAAATATCTGGTTGGATATCAATCAACTTTATGTCTTTCTGCTCTTCTATTCATGCGAATGAGAATTACTGTGATCATCATTTGAGAAGTCAGATTATGACAATAAAGTAACTTGTAGTAGGACCACACAGCATATCGAAACTCTTACAACTTATTATTGGTTTTATTTTAGTGATGAACCAACCAGAAAAGTGATGAATTTGTTTATAACTTCATTTAGAAATTTACAAATGCTTTACGTAGTTCGTCAGAACTGCGTTATTCCTTTCTCAACGTAATATTCGTCTGTGTGTGCAATGAAAATTGACGTGAGTGTTAAAGATACAAATTATAGGGAGGTTAACAGTTAACAGGAACAATGATAGATAACTGCATAGTAATGTTGGAGATGCTTTGGAAATTGTTTTAGCACACACAGATCCAATACATCTACCAGCATCTTCATGTTATCAGGTGAAAGATACTAATTACAACTTACCGCTTTGACAAGGTCACAGAATGTTCACCTTTTGTGAATATCACCGTTTGAAAAGAACTCTAAAACCAAAATACAACATTTTAGAACTACATTTTTCACTATCGAAAAGAATTATAGTGAAATATTTTACTGTATTTTTGAGATGAATGGGGATTTTAAATTTAGAAGTAGTATTCATCATGGACTGACATCAGTTTGGGAACAATTGAAAATCTGGGAGCATTAGACAGCTGTTTCGTCCTAGTATGGGACTCCTAAGCAGTACGCACCCACGACCCGGCTAGAGATCAAACTCAGGACCTTCACGTTTTACGGCGAACGCGTTTACCATTCAGCCACTGGGTCGGTTTCCAGTGGTTCACAATTTCCAACTTCTGTCAATTCATGACATAACGCGACTGTCACCCATGGTCTTCAGTTAGCATCCACTTCACTTCCTCAGCGGTTAACGCGTTCGCCGTGAAGCCTGAAGGTCCTGAGTTCGATCTCTAACCGGGTCGTGGGTGCGTACTGCTTAGGAGTCCCATACTAGGACGAAACAGCTGTCCAATGCTCCCAGATTTTCAATTGTTCCCAAACTGATGTCAGTCCATGATGAATACTACTTCTGAATATTTTATTATCATCTTACACATTAGTAATTAGAGTAATGAGGTCATGAGTGAAATTGCGTTCATAATTATCAAAAATAATAATTACTACCTTCAGTTCATAATGTCACCTTATCGGTCAAATCTTAAAATATTGTCACTACGCTCATGGATTCGATAGTAGATTCAACTTTGTTTTCCATAAATTACTGCCAAGAAATCAAAAATAATTAACTAATGAACTTGAATTTTTTGCAAAGTAGAAAATTAGTGTGAAATTAGTTGCCATCCAGTCAACTGATTGCCTGCTTACATAATCCTAATCACACAATCTGAATTTCATGAGAAGTGATAGTTTCATGTCAAATAATTTATACATCTGAAATCTAATAACCCTTTCATGATTACTGCCGCTATTTTTATGTCATTTGGTAAGTGTTCAATTCCAACTGAGTGAAATTAGGATAACGTAAGCGTTTCACCATCAGTTAACTGAAATAATGGTACAGATTTTAAAAAAATCAATTGAATAAGCACAAGCTAAGCATATTTCTCTCAGTCAGAGGATTCGTAGACATGAAACTATCAGACTGAACTTCACTCAACAGCTTAAACATAAAAAACTGATATTTAGTAATTCACTTTCGATAGTTTTGGCGATTTATTTCTTGATTTCAGGGAATCCAGGAGGAGTACTGTAAAGATGCTTCATCCGAGTGTGCGACTCCTCAGTAGTGCACAACCTTGACCTCTTCCCCCAAGGTTAGAACCTAGGACCTTCAGGTTCCACAGCAAGCACGTTACCATTCAGGCACTAGATTGGCGTCTAGTGGTCTATATTTTCATACTTCTGTCAGTTCATGATATGGTATGACCACCATCCAATGCCATCGTTGAGTAACTCTCTTCACAATCGAATTGGTTTTACCCCACCGGTGAAGACGTCTCATTAGGACTTCGAGAAAGGGCGCCGAGCCAGTGGCCTAATGTGAACATAGTGGGCTCCAATCTGAAAGCCCTGAGTTCGGTCCCTGTCGAAATCATAGGTCCACAGAACTGATAGGTCTCATACTACGACGAAACATCTATCCAGTGCTCCACTCAGATTTCCAACAGTTCTCCAAATGAAGCCAGTCCACGGTGAACATCAACTTGATATTTAGTGAGTTGAAATTATATAAGCGCATTATTAGTTAGTAGGAAGCATATGCATCTCAGAAATAAAATGCAACCTAGGTGTCAATTCAGTCATTCAAAGGAATAGTTGCATAGTGAACACTTTGTTCAGAATAAAAGAGGTTTGATTTATATAAATCATCCGTTTTCATAGATTTCTGTGTTCACGTGACCAATTTAAGTATCCTTTAAGTAAGTTTTTTTGTGAGAATTTGAACTGATCTGGTGAAATAACAATAGGATAAATCAAGAAACAATGCTTCAAGTTATCGAGAAAGAAATTTTCTTCTTTGACAGACCATTTCAGTCAGCTGAATCACTTGTAATAAACTAACCAAAAGCAACTTACTGTCTAATTCGCTACCAAGGAATTAAAAAAACCGTTTCATTGCATGCAGAGTTCAGGGTTTTATTTTTGTGGTTTCTTGAAATTACTCACACTTACTGTGTTGTGTGAATTAGCCAGCAGTTAAGATTATTTATGTCCCTACTATATAATAAGCCTCTAACCATGAACCAGTTTCATGTTGAGAAACGAATCTGATCAGCAGTTTTGTCCTTCAAAAATTATTTGTCCTAGAGCTGGCAAACTATTTGAGTACCTAGGTTCATGTAAATGTTGTATGCGTACACATCAAAAAAAGTTAAATCGGTAATCGCATTAACAGGAATCTGTGACTTCAATCACCATAAAATTCCAATTATTTATGCGACCTTAGAATCTATATAGTTTTCCTTCCTGTTTAAGTTTATCGGAAATGTTCAGATTTCTGTTTCATTTGTGCAGCAGAAAAGAAACAGACAAAAAAATGTTCTGACTTTGTTTATCTGCGTGTGTGTGTACGCACGTGCGCTTGCACGCGTGAGTATGACCATAAGATCTATGCGTTTTCATGCTTCAGCGATATAACAAACGAACTAATTTAATTAGAAAGAGGCTATCTTAAATTATTCTTTTTTCCCCCATTTGTTTAAATGCTTTGTCATTACTTGACATTGATCAAAGAACATAGAACTTCATTGTTTATACAATTTCATCCTCGGATAGATAGTTTATTCATCTGTGTTTAAGTACACGACAGAAATAAATAGTTATATGTGGTCAGTATTCAGTCTGTTAGTAGCCTTTCCGTCTAGTCCCCTTCACTCTGTACCATCTCCTCCACTCTGAAAAAATTTGTGTTTACGTTTATCGACTGAAATGCTAATATACTGCAATAACATAATCCTTTGTAAACAATAAACACTTTAAATATTATCATTGTAACCAGAATAAACTGTGACTGTAGTTTATCATCATTTTAGGTAAATGTACCATACTACTAAGCCATTTAAGTACCTTAAGGTTTGTATAATTCAAATGATAAATAACATTATACTGTTTAAATACTCAGCACTAATAAAATTTTGTTGATTCGTAGATGAAAAGCTACTTACCTGGCTTTATAAATTTGCAAAACAGTTGACAGTAATTGAAAGTGAACAGTATTTGATTGAAGGAAGCATTGAACACTGAATTCGTGTTAATTAGCAGTCATAAGTAACATGTGAGTAGAAATTCAGAAACGTTTATGAAACCTATTCTACTAAAAAACTTAATGACTCTGAAAATAGCTCAGAACAAGTATATATTTCCCTTAATTTACAGTTGTATCTTGCTTATGAGTGCTAATCAGATTAAATTCGAAGCCTTAGGCCTTCAACAAGCTACTTTCAATCATCAAATGTGTAAGGATGATGTTTACACAATATTTTGAAATTTATACCAAGTGAATTGATATCTAAGCGAAATAAATTTTATTTTGGATATCTGGGTTTTATGCTACTTCATCATGATTGATAAGGCTCACTCATAGTTTTCAAAAGATTGATATCTGATTTCTGATTACAACAGGTGTTTCTCATGAAAGGCTTATTCGAACCACCTTTGATCCTGCTTACTGCCTAATTAAGTACACTGATAAATCACTGAAGAGCCATTGAAATGGCTGCATAACTGGATTCAAAGCAAACAGACTTAAACCTAAGACTTCCAAAAATGCGATGTGTGACCGAATTCAGGGCAGATGTCCCTTTGGTTTTGTCGTAACTCAATACTACTACTGCTAACTTAATTTCTTCTTCAGACACTTCAAGAAATTGGACCAATTTTACAGTTTGCTTATAAAACTAGGTAATGCAACGTCACCATTTACATTTCCGCTGTTGGAGTGACCAAGACAGTAGTTATGAATCCATAAACTTTACGGCTACATCAAAATTTGTGTTCCCCTAGTGGTGAAACTTGTTTCTCAGTTTTCCAGATAAATATACTAAAGGTGAAGTGTCAAGAAAGGCTAACTCTTTACTGAAAATCTTTGACCATAACTAACAAATGCACAAAACGTTTCTTTCGATAACGCAAGTAAATAGCATACTGTCATTCCCCAACAATACCATGACAATATATGAATTGAAGATAATGTGAAATACTCTCTAATCTTCTCATTAATGGTAACTAAACTTAGCTCAACACAATTCTTTTAACAATGATAAATGTAGATTACGCTAGTTTAAGTGAGATACCAATGCCTCACTTTCAAAATACTTTTAATTTTGTTTTTAAATAAATAAAAAAATAGCAATTAAAGTTGTCATTGTCCAGTTGATTTATTGTCTTTTCACCAACGTGATTTGCATAAATGTCACTTGAACGAGTATCAATGCTGATGACAGATAATTTAAGTGACTTTCATAATTTGTAAATTGTTACACAGAAATTTCATATTTAAACAGCAAATTTGATAAATATGCCACTAAGTAACTGTTTTGGTAATGCTGAGCGTCGACATCTACGAAGTTACTGATTTGTTTCGACTTCATTACACTTCTCAATTTAAACATCAGTGAAACAAAAGAAGTCGATATTGGGAGACTCTAGGTGGCTCATTTTGTATATCAAGTTTGACTGTTTACTTTATCTGCTTTTTGCATTACGCTTTCCCAGTGACTTTCAACAGTATTATTTCCAACTAGTCATATTTTCCATTGTCACTTCTAACTTGTTAAACTTATATACCCTGTGTAATTTTATTCAAATTTCTTGACGACTACAATGTGTAAAAATATAAAATTACTATTGAAACTATTTTTGTTTATATGCATTGGAGAGCGAACATTTCGATTAATTTCATCTTTTCAAATCCTGCGGTGTCTATCTTTTGGTTTACTTGTCGTTGACAGGTGTTCGACTGGTGCGTCTTGGTTGGGATAAGGCCTGTAACATTTTGGTCAAACACAGGTGACATCTGCTTGTGTAATCCAATTCACGTTAGAACGCGCTTGGAAGTAATACCGTTGCGCATACTCAAACCACAAAAGTGATCGCTGGCAAAAGGCTCCTGAGAGATGTGACTACTTGGACAGTTATTCGGTAGTGAGAAGTTCCAATGTTGCTAAATTCTTCCCTTCTGTCCACCCTCCTACTCAGGTCCAGTCCACCAGCAGTCTACTAATATTTTCACCGGCAAATAGGTAGTCTTTTTTAACAAGTACCAGTTTTATGACTGATTGATTTTAACCGCTTACATTTGATTTACCTGTATATGCAGATAACGGTCGGTTGAATAGTCTGTTCAACAGAGCGAGCTCCTGAAATGAATGGACATCTTCTGGATCGATTCGTCCAACTTAATTGTTAATTAGGCCTTACTGGATTCTATTTCTGTTTGATGCAAGATTGTACAGATTCTTCAAAGAAGCTCTGAACCTCTGAAGTCTTTCACAAAGTTTCAACAAAAGATGCGTTATTTTTCTAACACCTTTTGTATTTTACGAGCAGCTGTTCTACTGTAAAAAACTGTTACTGTAAGACCGGTGAATCTTTCGAACGAACGGTTAAATTGGGGGGTTTTTTAGCTCATGTTTTAGTAGTGTCCGAGCTCATAGTAGCATTTATATAACTTTATTTAATGCAGGTTTACTGGACTTCAGTCTTACGCATATCCGTTCATATATGTTGTGATACAACCAGAATTATTTAACAAGCACATATTTTAACACTTAGAGTAATTGATCAACTATATCACTGATACTGATGTAGCAAACTGAGGTTTTATTCAAAAAAAGTATTTCCCTACATATTTTTCAACGAATAACGCTCAGTAGAATTTATTAAAGCCATAAATATAAGGTTGTTCATGCTAGTGGTCTCTGATACAGAGAACGATGTATGTATTACTAGAATCAATAGTGTGTTGACTGCTTTACAGAACGACTAGATCCTCACACACACCTTGGTTAGTCAACTTTTGGTAGATACGCTTGTCTGATTAAACAAAGGGTTAAAAATTAAAACATGAAATTATAAATTATTTGTTAGAATGATTTTTACACAACGATGGGTGGCAGCGATATTTAGTGTTCTAGCCACTAGTCTACTGAGTCAGGAGAGCTCCCTCCCGTGCAACGAATATTAGTTTTTATTGATTCATACCTGCACTTTCCACCTTCTTGTTATACTCTGTCGAAGTGATTGGCTTGTGCGACATATTAGCTGGTGTCCTGATACGTTGATATTCCTGACGATCCGTTAAAAGGCAATTTCCTTTCGAGTTTAATTGCTTTGACATATGAAGTGATGAGCGCTAGGTTTGCTTTTCAGTAAGAACACTATCACTTAGTAGGATATACAGACATCTAGCTGACTAGTCTTAAATAGGATGGGAGTCCCATCGTGATTTCTAATGATAGCCACCTTCAACAAACTTACATACTAAGGAATATTTAAGCAATTGGAAGGCATTCGCACACCAGCCCATAAGCCAATAACGGCCGTTTAGTAAATGAGAAAGTATATTTATCAGTAAGTAAAATTTAGCAATTGTTTTGGTAAAGCTGTTTCCTGTCTCGAACATTTTAGAAATAACCACCCTTCAACAGACAATATCCCAAAGATCTGAAGTTGAAAATCTTATGCGAGATTTTGTCCGTAGAAAACACTTTTTTACTTCATTTTTTAAATTATCAGATGCTTTGTTGATAATATTCCTTAAAAAACCTCAGTATTCTTTGAAACTCTCATTAGCTTGAAATACAGTAGTTTCCACATACAATGTATTTTGTATTATTTTATTGTAATTTGAGGTTAATGGGGATTTTATTTTTAAGGTAGTATTCATCACGGACAGACATCAGTTGGAGAATCATTGCAAACCTAGGAGCACTGAGCAACTGTTCCGTCCTATTATGCAACTCCACAGCAGTACACACCTACTATCTTGTCACTTGTAAAACTAAAGAATTTCAGGTCTCACTGCACATGCGTTAACCACTGAGTCGCTGGGTCACAGTTCACTGGTCCATAATTCCTTACTTTTGTCAATTCGCGATAAATTGTGACTATCTATCATGGTCGTTGGTTGTCATCTGCTTCACTCACAGTGCGCCCAGGTTTCCACCAGTTCTCAAACTGATGTCAGTCGATGATGAATGCTACTTTATTATGTGATTTTATCTTAACTGTCACTCAACATTTACTAAATTTTACGGCAGAGAATGACAATAATCCAATGCAGATATCCAACTATTTTATTTGCACAAGTTAATAATCAATCTGTTTAAAATTTCTACCTACAGCAGTAAATAATCGTAATTCATGTATGCAGTTCCTAAATACCATTTTATAGGTGTTTCCATTTTCAACAAAGATGAGTCAATCTATGGTTGCAGGAACCAAAACGTAGAGTCAGCAGTTCAATATTTTCTCATTACTCATGATTACTGGCTCACTGCATTTGAATGAAGACAACTTACAAACTTTAGTTGAATGTATATGGCAGAGGAAATTGTCAGTAGGCCGACTATGTTGTATACTCACCCTCAATCTAAGGGAATTATATGTTATGCATATTACTGAAACTAAAAAATTCTGCCATTCTTCAGAAACTTGCTGAACAACCTTAAACTTCTAAGCATATTTTGAAGCCAGCAGATAGTAATAACTAAAGAACAATTCACTACGACTGCAAAAATGATAGTGTGTATTATTCATCACATGGTATTTGAAGATTCAACATATTTCTCCACATATAAGAGTTGTATATGAAGCCGAAAATAACAAGAAGGAGCAAATAACACATGATTGTGACTTAGTGTTAATATGAACACCGTCAAGCCAAATACTGACATTAATTGTAACAATTCGATTCCAACATATGACAAGTGGGAAGGTAACGTTCTCTAATGAGAAGTTAAACAAAGATTAGTCAGCCAGTAGATCTTTTCAGAGCCACTATTGACTTAATTTTTAACTCTTTTACCCCATATGCCAAACAATGTAACTGTATACCTAACTTATTGAACCTCACTCCCAATCTTGGTTGCTTAATTTCAATTTATACAACGAGAGGAGTATCTGTGACCACAACTCTTAAACTAGTAGAAATACATCTATTCACTTCTTGCCTCTTAAAACTCAAGAATTGAGAAAATTAGGCATTATTTCATCTGTAATGCAATTGCCAAAACTCTAGAGCTCCTGCATGTCAGAAAAATAGTGAATAATTGACTTGCTTCTGATTTTTTTTACAAAGTCTATCAGAAGTCTATATAGGATAGCAGTATTCTTTAATTCCACCAATGTGATCAAGGTAATCATAGTTAACCAAAGATTATACGAAGTTCAGTAGACAGTCAATGAATTCTTAGTAATATATACACAACTGCAATCTTAAATACTATGGTCAATATAGAATATAAAACCAAACTTCACAGTTTTGCATAAGAATAAGAAGACATTTGGTATAAAAACATGACCTTAATACTTAATAGGTACTTCTGACACCTTTTGATAGTCACTGTATAGCTGCACTCTCCAACTACTTCTGTTTTGAAGCTGATGTATTATTTGTTGATGACAGAAAAGCTTAAAAGAGTCGAATTCCGATGCATGCTACGGGGTAGTCCGAATGTTCTTGTTGGATAGTTAAGCAACCTGATAAAGTAACCAAAAAAACTAATCAGTCATTCGGATACATCATTACTGAGTTAAAATCAATGTATACCTAAACATATGAGTACAACACTTCAGGTTGTTATACCACAGAACTGGCTGATAAACAGTGAACACATCTGAGCCGCTGTGACTGAATTCCAACTATGTCACCGAGAGTCTTCAACCATTGATTCCTACTATCTCACAGACATTATACAGGTAGTTTACACATACTGACATGCCTCAAATGTGTAGAGAATGCAAAAATAAATCTTATGAAACCTTAAATTTAAATAATGTTTCATCTCAAACTCTGCATTTTGTACATTTTCCTTAATATGTGTAAAAATTAGAGGTTTTTATCGATACCATCAAATTTCTGCTAATAAAATGCTGTATCTATGTAGTTAATTGCGTGGAAATATGTGGTGGCTTGTTCCTAGAGCGCTTCCCTTGTTTCTCTCTCTATCTCTTAACCGCTCTCATAGATTGTTTCTGCAGACTTTTACAGGAAACTAATCTCTTGTTTCCAAATACATTAACAATCTACTCAACGGCAGTAACTCTCAAGCTTTGTCATCATTATATCATTATATATTTGTGTTGCAGAGACTAAATTTGTAGTAAACGAGACCCAATAACGCCGTATCCAAGTGATTATATCATTGAATGTAGTTACAGTACTTATTAACTTTCTGATTAAGTTTCTATTTCCACATACATTTTACTTCCTTTTTATTTTTGTTCGTGGTTACATATAACAGCGACTTAATTTTCCGTATTAACTGATTCTGGGTTTACCACAGATCAGCCACCGAAATCTTTATGGGTTAGGATCACTTCTTGGTCTGAACAACCTTAGCTCCTCACGCACTTCAGCTAGCATTAAAAGTCGAGGTAAGAGATGGTTCGGTATACACAAAACATGTCCCAGACATATTATTCAAGGATCTCAGGGAATGAATTCCTTCCCTGATTCACTCCTGTGTACCTATCCTCAAAATAACTCTCACAGTTATTGACATTCACATCGCCTAATGAGGTATGAGTTATCTGTCGCGTGTGAGAAAAAAATACTCACCGACGACATCTGTTGATGGCTGTACTATTTAGTGAATGGACAAAAATAGTAAACTGTGAATTATTCGATTCAGACCTAATGGATTAATGGTAATGTATTGGCCTCTAGCCTGAAGGTCTTGCGTAGAATCTCTGACGAGCTCGTGGATGCACACTGCTTGGAAGGCCCATTCTAGGAAAAAAAAAGCTCTCCAGCGTTCCCAAGTTTTCATTTGTCCTCTAACTGGTGTTAGTTCATAACGAATACAACACTGAAGTCAACCACCCTTACAAGCCCCCAAACTACATTCTACAGTGATTTTTTATTTTACATTGTTCATTTCCACTCAAATGCACATCACATATTTCAAATTTAGCTTTAAAGTCAAATAGTTAATGGCTTTCATTTACTTAATATTCATTATACCCTGCGGATTCTTCAGTTTATGTGTGACAAGATGAAACAAACGAAAACCAATTTATTTACATTACACTCTGGCGTTTGAAGCAATGAGTAATGGATTCGAGTGATAACAGGAAAACATCACTCACTGGGAGGCAGGTACATCCAGCAGAAGAGTCCCAAGTGGGACGAAACGTGGGTTCTGGATTCCACTGCTAACCAATATTCATCATTAATATAAAAGTAAAACTATAGGGAATATCGAGTTATCCATAAAGGAGTTCATATCACAATAGTGGCTGATAAGTTCGGTTGAATCAATGTCCGGAAATTACAAGCTGTGGTATCCAGATGTTATTTCTTCCTTTTGATGATACAAAGGAAAGAAATTTTACAACTGTGCCAGTTTACTTCAATAGATATGAATATGGAAGATGATTTAAGTCACCACAGAATTCAAGCCAACATCTTCTAGATAACTGACGTTACAGATAACGTGATATATAACAGTCAAGGGATTCTCTATTTCATATATGTTCTTGACGTATGAATAGTATCCGTGACTTATTGCATAATTATGTGGTATTCTGATATATACCTCAATATGTTGTGGTTCAGAGTCACTATGATTGTAAGTTTTCAAGTACAAAATAACAACCGAAAACATTTCATACGATCTGCATTAACAGGGCTCTTCAAAATTGATAATTAATTTCTCCTCTTCCTTTGTAATGACGTAAATGTTTTAAAGGTATATTCTGTTGCTGCAGATATATTTATATATACACAAATGAAGGGAAGTTGAAACTGCACTTGAAATAACTTAAATAACTGTCGTATTACAAAATTCATTTTAGTTCTAGCTAAATGACTTTATCAAGGTGATACCTCTGAATGCATAATACGGTTAAGGTAAATGGGGTGCAATGTACTACTGAATAATGAATAGATTCAATTGCATGCATTTTTAATGAATAGTTTGAAACTAATCAGCTGAAACTCTGACTATTACTTTACAAAGCAAAACAAATTCATAAATTGAATTGTATTAGCAAGTTAGTCAGTCGGCCAGATAGAACAACATGCAACCTTGTGTGAAAGTAAAACGGTCACTGAAGAAACAGGAAGTTGACATAAATAGAAAAGTATGAAGAACAGCAGGAAGGATAGAAATAGAGAACAAAAAAGAGTATTAAGTTATTTCAAAGGTTGTTAGTAGTAATGGTCAGTGACTTAAGTGAAGCTTATAGATTATCTAGTTTAAGGCACCTTTTTTCCGACTGGTTAGTCAAGCAAAACTTCAGTGGCTACCACTCAGAAATATGTTTTGATATTCAACAATTGGATGCAGCTTTACTCTTAGCTTAGCTTGTTAACCGTTCATGTTCAAAGATATTTTTTTACTGCTGGAAAACTGAAAGGTGTTACAACAGGCCGAATAAATCAAAATTAAAATCTCAGAAACACTGAACGCGATATACTGGTGATTGACATGAGTAGTTCTGGATCACGCAAACCTAACAGCAGTGCTCATTTTCCAGTTCATGTTCATCTAAACACTGAAATGATCTGTGTAAGGGATCTAAAACTATTTACGTTAGTCAGTAGTATTTTACTTCTATCTTCATGCATTCAATGTTGACACCAAGTATGATGTCAAGCAGTTCACATGTTACAATCTGAGTACTTCGGTTTTGATAAGAAACCATGTTGACATTTCTTGTCACGGACTGTGATTTTCGAGGAGATTCTAAAGGCCAATTTAACAGCTAATGCAGTAACCAACTCGAGTTCTGTATTTGAAGAAAAAACTACCTTTCCAGTCACAGTGAAGAAACTTAATGGGTTATTTCAGTCGTTATTATGGTGACCTTATAAGTCACTCGTATTCTGCAAGCAAGTGATTTGAATCTCAGAAAAGTTTTACTAGCCATATTATTTTATTTATTTTAAGTGACATTTTATGCAAGAATTATTCTGAAGTACTATTGTCTAACTCATCTTGGTAGCTTTTTATTCAATATTCGTACAATAGCCAAGTAGGAGACTGTTTAAGCTATGGACTACTAAAAAAATTTTCCACCGAATATACTTAATCAAATTCTTCCCTTTCTGTTTATTTCAATCTTTTAGATATGTCTTCGAAGTGTATCATGCACTCTGATACCTTTTTTAAAATGTTTTCAAACTCTCATTGCTCAAGCTAAAAAGGAAACAAAGGAAAAACGTTACGCATGATGGAAATGAATATGTAGATGCTTAACAAAAAAGTTTTTGCACTGGCTGGTCGAACTACCACCACCATGATTTTGTACTCATTTTCAAGTCCGGATAGGACGCTAACATAACACCTGTTACTCATTTCAAATCAGTGCCTTCACTTTCGTTATTACTAATACTAGTCAAATTCAAAAATTATTTCTTTTAAAACATTGCACGGGGAACGTATTTGTTGATATACTACCTGCTGAAAATTCTGTAATGTATCACACATGTTATTTGGAATAAAGCTATTATTATCATTATTATTACGTAGGACTTATGAATCCTAAATAACCACATGTTAAGTGAAATCGACTCTCATGCATCATCTTTATTTTTTCAGAATTATGGTGCATTGTGTTCATTAGTTCACTTGCATATAAGTATGATTCAGATCTCACAGAATGCGGTTTCGGAAGCCGTTAGTCGTTGACTTGACACTGTGCAGTGGGAGAATAAAAAAGATTGTAAGCTAAGTGGGCTAAATATCTCGCCTTCCATTCATTTCAGCTAGTGGTGACTCAGGCGTGGCAAAACCTAGACAAGTGCAGTATTATTTGGCTAGTGAGGATGTGGAAGTCAGAATAACGTGACAATCTCAAAGTTATTTATTTAGCAGTTATCAATTCAAGCAGGTATAGTTATTTATTTGTGAACATATCATATGAGAATTCATATGGCTGTCAAAATCAATATATCATTTCTTAAGAAATGCAATAGTAAACAATAGATGACTAACATGCATACCAAGTCCTAGTCACTTTTGACTCTGACACCAAGTGATGTAGCTTTAAGTCTCCGAAATATTATGATTTTCTTCAAAGATATAGATATGCCTTACTAATGATTGTAAGAAACCAAGAGATTTATTTTCAGATATTCTTCTCAAATTAATCCAAATATCTAACAATAAACGATAAGAAAATAGTTTTAATCACTAAAACAGAAAAAACTGTATATCCATACTTGTAATTTACCATCATTTGTTATACAGAACCTAAATAAATCGTTTCTGTTGACATAGTGGTTCCCTCAGGAATGCCTTAATATTGACTGGAGAATCACTAGTATGCAACTTGCTTGATGGTAGCCTTCAAGGGAATCTGGAGTGCGAGTTTCATTCTATTTGAGACTCGACAGCTGGATGTATATGTACCCTGTTGAGTGATGGTGTTCCTATTAAGGCACGTTTCTCCAATCACCAGCGAGACGGCTGTCAGTTACTGATTCATATTTGTACTTCCTAACTGTTTTTTTATACTTAACCGAAATGATAGATCTTTGTTGTATACGGACTCTCGTGAGGAAACCTTGTTATGTCTTGAAGATTCACGATGACGTATTTTTGCTAATTACAATTAGCAAATTGCACTGTGAAAAAACATTATTATTCTCAAATGAATAACTTTTCATTAAATTCTCATATCTTTGTAATTCACTTTACTGCTGGTGTTGTTTTAAAATGTGGTATAAATTTTTACGTATTATACATTAGGTTGGTCGATAAAATACATGCTTTACAGGTTGATCTTGATAAAATTACCATACTTTTAAAACAATACGATACTTTTTAATAAGATCCTATCAACTATTTCTGTGTTGTCTTAGGAAGGTATTCAAATATGAATATAAAAGAGTTGGTGCAGACCAACAGTGAAATTTATAATGAAGTATCACTATTAAAAATCTTCGTCATCATGAGATATACTACGTAATATGCACACACATGAGATTTAGGCTTGGCTTTAGGATTTATAAAGTACAGAACTCATTAAGTTCAAAGTGATTTTACTACTAACATACTCGAAAATCACAAAAAATCACATAATAGACACTTGTTTCATCCAGTTTGAAGTCCCATTACACTGAAAACTTGCATTTTTATGCTAACTCCAAGCAGAGTTGAAGAACCAACATCTAGATTCCACTCAACTAGAGGCTAGATGTCAGAAAACTTGGTGACAGCTGTAGATAAGGTGAACTGCTCTCTACAGTATTTTCTTTGACATTAAAGTCACCTGTTATGAGAGGCTATCAAAAACCAGTTCTATTCGATGACGATCTCAATAATCAGCTTCTTCTTCTCGTCAGTTTCTTCAGTAAACCTAAAATCCTACCGAGGAATAGCTAGTGATGTATTCCGCTGTTACCACCCATCACCGAACAGTCACTGCTTGGAACCCTGATCAATTCATGTTTTAGTTGCTTTCACTCCTCTTCACAACCAGGGTCATCTGCAATGAGTCTCCTTGCAGCCATCGGTCCGGATGAGGTTGCGCAAATCTACTGGCTTCTACTAACGTCTCGATGTAGATTAACAACTGTCTTTGCTGACATTTCTACAGCAAACTGAATATCAAATTAGGATTCATCAGGAGAAGAATTTTACCCATACTCAAATAAAGGCTTCACTATCTCCCTAAATATACACTTGACATCTTTATCTTTTATTCGAGTAGGGACAGATTTCACTGCTGTCTGTGACCAGTAAGGTGCAAGTATACACTCAGTCACACTAACTCGTGATTGGAGTCCGAACAAGCAGTCCAGAAAGAGCAAAATCCTCTACTATTCGTGTTGAACGGTGGCTCATAGCAACATAATCTATTCGTTTCCAACCTTGTTTTGATGTCAATGAACATCAATAGAGAACATCTCTCTCCTTATACCTAGAGTTAGTGCTAGACTGAAACAAGTGATTATCAAATTGAAATCATTTGAGATGGTCACCACTGTTGTTTCTCTGACGTAGGATTTCGTAGATAACTCCACGACGCCTTTTTACTTCACTTAGCTTCTCTGCTGAACGTTGAAACCTCCTACTACTACGACTATAACTGAATGTTTTGTTTTATGGGATAAAACTGACAGCTTTTGGTAGAATTGATCCTTCGCATCGTCGGAACTGCAGCCAGTGGCTGCTTAGGCGAGATTTCAAATAGATTTTGGTGAGTTTCACGGTACTTCTCAATCCTTACAGATTCATCCAGTCAAATAGCATGTCCATGACTTTTGACTAGTATTCAGTCAAAAAGTGATCTTAGTATTTTACAACTTGATGCTATATCCACACATTCAAGCTCGCAGTATCTAACCATTGAATTTCTGAGGAGTCAAAAAATGAACTTTGCGTACATAATATATTAACCAGGCGAAGCCAAGTAAATGACCTAACTTAGGTCCTTTATGTGCGTTTCCGATATATAGTATGCCTATACCTGGTGAATCCAGAGTCTTGGAAACTGAGGCCTGCTATCTGATTTGTCTACGGATTCGGACACTGAAAACTACAGTGTGAGGTTGGCGGTGTGGTTATAGGAGACCGAGATTGGTGTTTAGCAGACTTAGATATCTAGCAATGTTTCAAGGATGACAAGTTGGATAAAGCTCAAAATAAATTAATTCTAATATCGCAAACATAAGACATGATCGGAGATAAAAGTTAAGAGGACAAGCTATGGTTTTGTGGGTTTCATATGCTTCTGAGAACGTGCCAGAATTCCGTACTTCACACATTCCAAAACCGTGGAAAGTGTTTCTTCAAGGCGTTATAACTGTGTCTAGTTCCAGTTGGCATGAGCACGTGATTCGGTGGGTTTAGTCTTAACACTGAACTTCTACGTGATTGGTCTCGAATATACATACATGTCCAGTTCCGACGCTCAATCCCACAACATGATGAGTGGCCAAATATGGACCCATCACGATCACTCAACTACGAACAACAAAAACAAAGTCTACTGCTGGTCACTAGCATATTTTAGGCCATCTGTCATCTGCGCATATGCTATCAAATTAAATGACCACAATGCACCATAATCTAGAAAATGAAGTACCCGGTTTCATGAAAAGAACATCAGATGACAAACAATAATTCATATCAGTCAACATGCAATCATTCCTGAACTATAATATAAACATTAGTAGATGAGTGGTCAATTGAAAGTTCTTGAACCGAGCTATACAAGAATGTTACCAATTAAGTTATAGGTAAAGTATCTTTTAAAATAAATAAAGTAATGTGACAGATGAAATTGATCTAAGATTCACTTTTTCCACTTTCGATTGATGCAACACAAGGCACCCCAGAGAGAATGAACTATTTTCGTTTTACCACAGAACCCATAAGTCATTTGTTCCAGGCCAGTCACACAACCTTTTCAAGAGCTTTAGGTTGAGATTCGATGATAGTAATGGGGTACGAGGACAGCATGTACCACCGGCACCGGAAGCATACAGGAGCCTAACTTTCCGAAACCCGTCCTTCATATAGGAGGTGTAGCATCATCATAGGTATCTGATCATCTGGGGGGGGGGGGGGGGGGAACACACTGTTTTCAGACTCCAGCCAGCCAGCAGTATGACTTCACTATCGAACCCCAAAATATGGTATGCGCATTATGACGGTAACTACTTTTTATCTTACCGTTAACCAAAAGATTTTTCTGACATTATAAGACCTCACGGAATAATTGCTGCAATCAGTTCCTGAGATTACTGTGATACGGAAGCTTAACAACCACTTCAAGGCAAAAGTTGTCAGTGAGGAGAAACAGAAGGGGTAAAACCTGAAACTGGATGATTTAGAGTCAACTGTCTACAGTACCAAACGACATTTTCGTTTCAAAGTTTATAAAAATTATATTATTTCCAAATTGAAAGTCGAATCTCAGTTATTCAAATTCTTTGGTTTCGATCAGTTTAAAACGTCAAACTCATAAAAATTAGGCCCTAAATTTTCTGATGACGTAAACCTAATAGGAAATGAAGGTGATTGCCTTACAATGACCTCCAGTCATCTTCGATTCAAATAACAGTTCAACTATTTCTTTATGAAATATAAGCTTTCGGATTCCTTAGAGTAAATGAATGATCATTTGTTAGAAGTGAAAAATAAAGGTCTGGACTTTGTTGCTGCAAACCATTTACACTATAGCATGCCTTTCGCCAACTGACATATATGTATTTCCATGGATGTTAGTTTATTCGAGGTAATCGAGAGGAATCCCAGAACTCAGGTTTCAGGCTTATTGGAACTCATCCGAATAGCGTATCTGCAACCACGAGGTAACTGCTTTCTCCTGTGAGATTCAAACCTACGTCACCCACTGCTGTAGTTAAAGACATCACCAGTGAGCTATTTCTGTCGTGATTAACCTCCTGTGGTGCTGGACTAGACACACTGGTTTGACCGACTGACAGACTGAACTGTGACCTGACCTTCGAAACTCAAATAATCAGCTAAGTGAAGTGGGAATTTTTTATAGGCAAACAATGCGAGGCTGCATTTTTATCCAGCCTAAAAAACACAAATAATACATTAAAATGTTATTATCACATTGTCGTTTGTCGAATCCTTTGTATACTGCAGTTGCTTCAATGCCGAAATTATTAGTTGATGCTTAGGATTTGTGTAATCAACACTGGTGCAATACAAAAGCTAACTTCATCGGTTAAGTTGTTTGACTCAATGATTTCTAAGCGTTTGTGCGTCCTTTTACACCCTCATTAGTAATCTCTGTGATAAAAGTTAATTATTTTCTCTTTTATTGACCTTTTTGATACTTGGACATACTCCATGAAATACTTTTGATTTTGCAACTTTGGATCTGTGAATCAATTTTTGAATTAGTTGAAATTATTACATAATTTTTAAACCACACTGAAAAGCGACAAATTGAGACCGAATTGAGAAATTCAATTTCCTTTCAGATTATTTTAATACTTAGCAATAGTATTTTCGCACACCATACAGTAAACCGTTTTTCCATAATACCACAAATTCGATGAAATTATAATCAAGAAAAATACTGATACTAGAAGTGATCACAGAAGATTAAAGTCCAATGTACGTATTAAGGAGCCAAAGTTTCTTATATTTTTTTCACTTAACTAGCCATGAATGTCACAGTTTAAACAGACATGCAATCAAGGAAAGTATGAATTCTTACTTTTTAGTTTCATTGTTTGTTTATTTAATCTTGATTTTTAGTGAGCATCATCTTCTGATTCTCCAAAAATTGATGATCCCTCAGTTGAAAATTGGTGTGAAATGTCTCTGTTACAAACTCTGAACACAATTTCCTTTTTGCCTTCTCTATCCTCACTAGTAGTATGTAGTCAAGATATGTGGAGATCCTCAGTGTTGGCTAAGAACCTCTATCTACTATTTTCTAACCACTATCACATTATATTCAGTTTCATAAGGCATAAAATCTAATTACAAGAGTATTATGGTAAAGTATTCTACCAAATCAATAGTAGACTGCAGTTATTCAACAATTTCTCAAAACTAATTTAAGTTAGTTATTACTGTATCCAATTGAATAAACTTAGTAAATTATTAACTCTGACAAAATGAATGGACAGCAGCCATGTTACTATGACCAAATAAATTTCGGAACATTTATATAACAAAATGATGATGTTTATCAAAAAAGTTAATTTATTCCACTAACAAACAGCTTTAGTTTCAAGCGGATAACAGTTAATGAGAAATTAGAAAGAAACGTCTTAGTTCTCAATTGCTCTCTGTAACTAATCCAAACGGAGTTCAGAGCAATATGTGGCTCAAAATAAATGATATTTACTTATTTCAGATTGGATTTTAGCATCTCAAACCTATAAAATCTCTAAAAAGCAATCAAGAAAGATTGAACTCATACATCTCTTGTCAACTTACATTAGTTTAATGTGATCATAGTCTTGAAAGATTTCCACATTACGTGTATTCCTAGTTAGTGCTATAAAATTCTCTTTTTCGTCTAATAAATATACAGTTTGTCGCTTTTCTTCTAAAGACCACAAGTCGCTTTTTTGTCAGTTGAAATTAGTTTCAACTTTTCGTATCATAGATGTAGAGTTTAATATCAAGAACTGATTAAATTCGGTGAATGTCAATCATTAATTTCTGGCTAGTGATCTGTAATGACTGTTCATATAGTGGGACTTCAAAACTTAAAGTTGTGATCTGTACCAGAAGAGGGTTATAGATGAAGCTCTCTTAAAGGATGGCAACCTAGATTACAACAAATCCTAGTTGCCTTATTCTATTTTTCTGTTAAAATCATGAGAGATTTAGTTCACTGACAGATCACAGATAGTCGTCAATCTAAGTATAAAAACCTAAAAAGTAATTAAGTCAACCGATCAGCTTTATACAATACATGCTGAACTTATGGACATAATATTATGGCTCACATTTTGTGGTGTTAGTTGCTAGAACTAGGTCAGCAAAAATCCATGGAAATAGATTTTCTCCCTTTGTTATCACGGACCAGCAAAGAGTGGATGGAACCTCAGAAAAATTCACGTTCACTTGATGATTCATTTGCATACCACTCAATGCTGAAACCACTTAGGTCACAGCTGAACACGTATTAGTTTCTGAATGTTGATCACTTTATCTAGCGAGTTCTAACTGCAGATATTAGGTTATCAGTAAAGCGATGTGACTGATTACTTTTAAATAATTACACAAAGTACAATCAGTATGAAAGTGTCTGTTACTTGAAAACTTTCTAAATAAAGAGGGATAGTAGGACGGTGAAACAAATTCTGTTTGTACTACTGAACACAACTAGGTGATCTTGTATGAGTATTTAGTATCCTAGATGAAGATTTAGGTTTAAATATCTCCAGCTATATTATTCCATCTGAAACTAATCATATAAGACAGCACCACAAAAAGTCTCAAGAGCCACTGTCAAATCCATTCTGAGTAGACTTTCCATTTCTTCACTTAATAGTCAACGTCCGAATTCAGAATTACAAAAAGTAGTTGAAGATGATTCACCAAACGTACTCAATTTGAAACTGAATAGTTACAGAGACAACTTTCTCAAAGATTGTCTTTGTCTATTTGTAATCGTCTTATGCACATGGTCCAGCTGATCCACTCCTAATGCTTACCTTAGTCGTGGTTGCTCTAGTATATATGTGACACGAATACCTAATTCGGACGACTTTACAGGCCACTCTATCAACTGATGAAATGACCAATCAGGCTTCGTTATTTCGTCTCAAAAAGTACTTTTCCACAAATTAAGGAATATTATTGGCTTTTTCAGTAGTTGCTAGGGCGGCCTTTAAAGTCGCTCTTTCATTTAGGTTGATCTGTCATCCGCATATAGGCAATTAAACCACGTGACCACATTGCACGAAACAATTCATAAAAATGAATACAAGCGATTTTATGCTCAGAATATCAGATAAGGCACAGTAACTAATATCAGTCAGCATGCAATTTTTTTCAAAATATTGAGTAGTACACAAATGGATGAGGAGTAAATCTGCAGCTTTTAAAATGAGCTACACAATAATGTTACTAATTATGTCATAAGTAAAGTGCCTTTTAAGATAGATATTATAATAATACAACCAATAATTTTCTGAGTTCCGTTTTCTTTCACTTTTCGGCAGGTATAACATTGACAAATGCCAGTTAACCTACTACCACTCTCGTTTAAGACTGAATGCACAGAAAAGGTCATGCAAACAAATTACAAACTGACTTTCAGCCAAAACAAAACTAAATATAAATTTGCTGCATTTTACGTTTGGTTCATTATCTCTTCTCTTGTAGGACATATTATACAGTTCCAAAGACGAGAAAGCGATGATAATGATAAGATCAGATAAGTGAATTGCCTATCACTCGGTGAACTTCTCACCTTTGATGATAATGCCCAAATAATTATTTCACTAGCTAAAAAGTAGATCCTAATAAATTAAAATGAAACAGGTCAAGAAACAAAAGAATTCACTGCTGTAAAGACTTGATTCCTAAAGACAATCATTTCTTTGACAACACATAAAGTATCGTGAAGTGATTTTCTGCCTCCATTTTCATTATTCAATAAAGTGTTACTTTAGAAGGTGGAGGAATAGTGAAAAAACAAAAGTAGAAATGCAAAATATTGTTGTCTTAATGGGTTATTCCTCATATTTCAGAGAAGCTTTACGAGAATAATTATTTTACGGTATTGCTTCATAAGTATTTTTACAAACCTCCCTTCTCTTCATCGATACTGGTTCATTGTTTTGCAGCTCAAAATTGACTGTCGCTTACTAGTGAGGTATATCACTCATTCCTTAGACTCAGTAAATTTCAGAATACTTCTCATCAAGTTTTGATATCATCCTAAGAACGATCGAATACCGGAAATCACTTCATAGATGACTTATTCTAGTTTGAAACTCCTCAGCAGTGCATACTGGTGACTTTGTCAAAAATCAAAGCCAGGACTGTTACAATTGACGGTGAGAATAATACCAACCAGTTAATGGGTTGGAATACAGTGATTCGCACTCTCCTGTTTCCGGCAATTTACAATGTAGAGTGACTTTTGCCATTTATCCTCTTTCTGACTTGCCTGATGACATGTCATGACTTTGGAATAGAACTCCTAGAAATCCATCTGGATACTAGTGAAGAGTAGCTGAATTGGTGGTATGTAGGAAATATTGATCTCAGGGTACAATTTATCATTTGGAAAATCATTGAGAACCTGAGATTACCGAGCATTTCTTTTATCCTAGCTTTGTTGAAGGTCAGTAATTCAATCCATCTTATCGATTCGGTATTCATAAATATAAATCTGGGAGCCATAATTGTAAAAGAAACTTCGAAAGAGTTAACATCAGCCCGCAAACTAACAGGTGTTTCGTACAGATATGAAATGAAATTATTTGCTAGGCATGTAGATTACCGAGTGTAAGTAAATCCGTATTGATAACAGTGAATTTTAGTCTCTCAACACAAAACAATCGTGAAAAATAGGGGATACTTGGCAGTGAATCAGAAAGTACTAGTTTGAATCCTGTATGATCATCGGAGTTATCCTTGAAGAAAACTTTTTGTATGGTACGTTTTGATGTTCACTGATAAAATCTTAATGGACAAGATCACAGAGAATGACTTTCTTTAGTTGTAAATGAGGTTGCTCGCCTTTTTTGAGACCAGTGAAGGATAATTTATATACAAAAGAATATTTTGTGAAAAAGAATTAGGCTCGTTCATGGTAGTGCAGTTAAATGTAGCACAATCATATATTCACCAGATTACTTGCCGGGGATCCTTATGATCGTCTGATTCACAGGCAGGCGAACCTCAAAGGCATTGCATGAAATCAATCGTAAAAGAGTATGTGAATTCATTCTACATTACTGTTATACATGTCAACATTATTGACCTCAGGTAACTGCTTCACTCTCGAATCCGATCATTTTTCTTTTATCAACATCTTCCTGTTCATCTTCCATTCCTATGACGTCCCAACTTTTTGATGAGATCATGAAGAACATTGAAGTAAAATAAAATGAATTCATTTTATTATTTCATTGCTTCTCTTCAGCTGCTTGCAAATCATAGTATTTACAGTAAAATATTGAAATAATTTAGTTCACTGACAGAAAAGGCGAATCGCAGATCAGTGTCATCGGTCATATTATTTATTTTAAAAGAGGCCTCATCAATAACTTTATTAATACCATTCTATGATAGCTCGGTTCAAGAGCTTCCGATCGATTCCTCACCTATTGATGAATGACATGTTGACTGATATGAATTATTGTATGTCATCCGATATTCTGTTCATGCAATCAGCTACTTCATTTTCTAAATTATGGTGCATTGTGGCTATGTAATCTGATTGTATGTGTGCAGATGACAGATGGCCTAAGATGGACGGGCGACTAGCATTAGACTTTGTTTTTGTTCTTGGTTTAGTGGTTGTGGTGGGTCAGTATAGGGTTACTCGTTGTAATGGTAGGTTGAGTAGAATCATTTTTCAGGCGACCTGGAAGACGGCCGAAACAACTAATTAGGTTTCTTTATTTTTTGAGAAGTAACCTCGCCTAGTTAACTAGTTCACTAGTTACTAGACGTTCCTAAGCCCGGATAAAAAAGAAGGTTCGGTGTACGGCTATCAACCCTACCCCACAAAACCAATCCAGTCGCTGAAGAAACTCCAAAACACAGAAAAAATATATAAAATAAAAATAAAATTATTCCTTGCTGAAATCCGAGAGGCGAAATGACGCCGGTTGGTGAAAGCCTTCAGGAAGCCAGTTGGCCGATATATCTTCTCTTCTCTCGATGAAGGCGAAAGTGAGAATGGAGATATGGAATGTCCGCGCCATGTATGAAACTAACAAGGTTTCCCAAAATACAAAAGAGATGAGAAGGTATCGCAAAGAAGTAATGGGAATCTGTGAAAGCAGATGGAATGGAAGTGAACTGTCCAGACTGTCAACTGGAGAGCCAATAGTTTACTCCGGTCACCCAGACAACAATCACGAGCACACTGAGTTTTCGAGTGGCTTACATGATGTTCCCAAGGGCATCAAAGGATTTCAGGCAATGGGAACCAATCTCCTTCTGCAGCATGAGGATCACAACAGCAATATGGATTCAACTCGAAAGGAAGGAAAGTCACAATCACACAGTGCTGCTCTATGCACCTACAAATAATGCGGATCAAGAGAAGAAGGAAGAACTCTACAGACAACTGCAATCAACACTGGACAAGACAACAGCCCAGATGGCGACATCAAAATTCCAATGGGTGGGATGACATGAATGCCAAACTGCGGAGAGCGGACAACACAGGAAAAGAACTCATCATGGATCGAGAAGCACTCGGTGAAATGAAGGAGAATGGAGAATTGTTTAAGGACTTCTGCGCATTCAACGATTTGGTGATTGGAGGCCAGGCACTGTGTTCAAGCACAAGGATATGCACAAAGCGATATGGATTTCAGCAGACACCAGGACACACTAAAAATCAGATCGACTTCATCTCAATATGAAGAAAGTTGAGACGTAGCCTACTGGAAACAAGATCAAGAAGGGGAGCACCACTCACTACCTAATGCAAGGAACCTTCCAAATCAAGTTGGAAGCCTTCAAAGGAGATGGTGATAGACCACAGTTCAAGTTAAAAACCCAGAACAGAAACTGAAGGACAAAACTACGAATGACATCTTCATGTCAGCCATCAGGAAAACTGGGAGATATTAGGCAACATCCCTGAAGGAACCAGCGTGTAAGAACATCATGAAATAAATGTGGAAGGAAACCTGCATAACCGTATTTGGGAGGAAGAAGAAACAGGACAAGGAATGGATCTCGGCCGATCTCAACATGAAGCTGATAAAGGAGAGGAAGATGCAGAACAGGTTGCTGGTAGGAGAGACCTGACAACATTGTATCAAATTACAAGGTTACTATCTGGGAAGACATCAATACATATGAAACCAATGAAAGATAATGTAAGAAACTTAGCAAAGAGAAGATACAAAGGAGACAATGGGCTGACCACTTCAAAAATATATGTCACCACCTGTAACTCGTCCAAAAATACCACCAACGACCGCAGAATTGCCAGTGAACACAAGCCCTCCTGCAGCAGCCGACGTTCTGAACTCTATAAAGTTGCTTAAAGCCAAGAAAGCTGCAGGACCAGGTGGAATTCCTCCAGAAGCACTGAAAACAGACGCAGAGACATAAGCAGTGAACATGCTGACCCCACTATAACGGAAGGTTTTGAAGGAAAGTAAGAGACCTGCAGATTGGGAGGAAGGCTACCTTATTAAACTCTGAAAGAATGGAGACCTCACTGTTTGCAAGAAGTGATACGGAATCACGCTGCTGTCCACCCTAAGCAAACTATTATGCCGCATCATCTTAGAGAGACTAAAGTATGCGCCGGATTCAAAATTACCACCGAAACAGGCTGGCTGGATTCACTAAGAACAAATAATGTGGGGATCAAATTGCAAGGCTACACTATGCATCAGCATAGAACAGAGTACAGAATGGCAGTCAGTCAACTCTATACTTCAACTTCATCCACTTTGAAAAGGCCTTCGACAATGTCAACCGAGAAGTAATTTGGGAGTTGCTTCAACACTACGGAGTGCCACAAATCTTTATCAACCTCAGTCAACAGCTATACCCTATGTGGTGCTACATGACAAGTGATTCACAATGGAAAGCTCAGTGACGCCTTTGAAGTGAAGACAGGAAGGATTAAGACATGGTTAGCGCCTACTATCACTAATCATCCTCTTGATTGTGGTCGACTGGACTGAACCGGATCATGCAACAGACAACTGTGAGGAGCGTGAAGATGGCATACACTGGCTGGACTAATGGAAAATCCTTAGAAGATTTGGATTTCGCCGGTGATGATTTATGTCTAGTGTTCTGTCTCGAAAACTCGGAGATCTACAAGTAAAAATTAACAAGTTGACAGAAGAGACGGGGCAACGAAGATGGGACTTCCTTCAAGTGAACGTAGAGAAGATAGAGGTGATGAAGATACCCAACCAACAACAAGAATAACAACGACAAGCACCAGTCACCCTGAACGGGAGAAACTTAAAAAATGTTGTCTCTTTCACCTACCTATCTTGGCAGCCTCATTTCAACTACAAGTGGCACAGATACAGATGAGGACGTCGAAGCCAGCCAGGATCGGGAAGACAGCAAGAAAGGCCTTGGTTAACTTGAAACCAGTGTGGAGATCTACTTCACTCACCATAAAGCGTGAACAAGATTTGGATTTTCAACACTAATGTCAGTCAAGTCAATGCTTCTATGTGATGTTTGAGAGACTTGGTGCGTAACAAAAAGCATTTCCAACAAACCGTAGACATACATCATCAATAACTGCCTATGGTGTCTCGATACTGAAGATCAGATGGTCAGAATAGTAAGAATAAACAACAAGAAACTCTGGGAACGAACCAACCAAGAACCTATTGCCGAACAAATATGCAGAAGAAAGAGGAAATGGATTGAATTGGACAAACACTGAGAATACCGATTGGGTACATCACGTGCAGGGCCAACCCGTCGAGTGGAACGGAAATGGGAAACGATCATTTGGGCGTCCCAGGTGAGGGTGACATGCATTAGATGGTGTGAGGAAGAAATGAAAGCTTGTGGGCAGTCGTGGAGCCAGGTTCAAATGACTGCATAGAAGGGAGTGCGATGGTGACGAGCTACTGAAACCCTATGTTCCACTAGAAACCCAAGGAAAAAATAATAATAATAATTTTTCGAGAAGTATCACCTACCCAGCCAAAATATAGATACCTAATTGGTCAATTCAATAGTTGTTACAGCGGCGTTCCGATTCACGCAGTGTCCATATGAGAAAGTGAACAAGTATGTGACAGACCAATCACTTGAAGGTCAGTGTTGGGACTGAATTGGTAGAATCACTTGCTCCAGACAATTACCACTAGTCATGGTCAATAAACCGAATCAAGCAAAACAGGACAACGACACAGCGAACCAAGGAAACTGTTCGGATTGAAATAAAATGAAAAAGTAATGCAATGATGTCATGAATACATTATAAGAACGAAAATCCGAGCAAGAATTATATGAGGATATAAAAAATGAGTACTGTGAAAAGTAGAAAAAGAAATAGAGTAATTAAATGGGTATATGAGTCAGGAATAATCAGAAACAAAAATGTAATAGAACACAATGATTGGAGTTCAGTAGATTTAAAGCGGGTTGTAACTTCAACCGAAGTACTGTTGTTATTGGTATTACGTGTGTCTTTCTCTTAACTTAACTTGCTGTAGCTACGATAGCTACAGCGGCCTGCTTAAATATCTGGGCTACTGAATTTTCCATCTCACACATCGCATCAAATTTTCTCACACGTTTGTTCGTTTTAATCATTCTATTGTGACCTCTGATCGTACTATATATTCACACACATTTTCAAAAGTTTACGGCCTTTTGCGACACCAGTATCAAATAAGATGAGGAAAAAGCATCCTGGTGAATGGCAACGTGCTTTGAAGCGAGCAACTTTATCTCAAATGACTGCCTGAAATTATAAGCACGTCTGTAGGTCACTGCAGAAGAAAGTGGATTACTTACAACCTTTTATATCCCCTGATGTGTACCGTAATACTACAGTAATTACATTGCAAGAAATTCGGTTACACAAAGTTTGTGATTTCCTTTGAATGGTTTCAAAATTTTCCATCAGGACCGGTGTATCTCTACTACGATAAGTGGAGGTGGTGCAGCTACCTTCATCAATACCCACTGGTGCACTTTAAGTTACATGTGCTTCAAATTCTCAAATGATTACATAGATTCCATCACTGTTAAATGCCACCCAAAACATTTGAATGAGTATCACCTTATTTATATCACAAAATTTCTGTGACGCCTGGTTGAAGTTACTCCAAATTCTCCAGTTTCTCTGGTATATTCCTGGAATTCGCAACCCCTATATTCTGTGGTTCCCTGTCGATAATTTGTGGTGATTTCAATTCTTGTGACCACAGTATCCTCAAAACTCTTGGTCATCAAAACCTTGTTAACTTCACAGTATGTCAGGATGCAACACTAGACTTGGTATTCGTCAATGATACTGATACATACGAAACTCAAAAGAGCGCCCCACTCTTCAGCTTAGATCATTGCATTATACGTGTCTTGCCCAAAATATATGGCAAACTACACAAAGCACCTATCACATATAGGAAGGTTGTGCATAGAAAACTATTCACTTAGTAAAATACTTAATCTAAGAGAAATACTACAGTGTACAGACTGAAATATATTTGACAGCGATGTTCTGAACGATACTATTGATGGTGTGACATGCCAATTCAGGTTCTGCCTAGATATATGTTGCCCTAGGCTAAAGCTTTTTCTACGCTTCTATTGTATATCTTCTTACTAGCTTAGGGGACTACAAAGAGAATAGGAAATACTATATAAAGTGATAAACCTGATGCTCGTCGATTGAACTTTTTAATTAGATCAAAAATTAAACGTCTTCGCCTACTATATAACCAGGAACGTTTGTCATACAAAGGCTTTCCAACACGTGGGGACTTTTTAAAGACCTCACTGGTAGTAAACACCTTTGTAAAAAAGCACATGTTGACGTCTGTGCTTTGAACAAATCGTTTATAAGCCAACTCGCTTGTCCCATCCCACTTTGTCAACATATGTCCAATTAAGAATGTTATCCAGATTTCACTGAGAAAGATGCTTTCAAATGTCTCAAATCCCTGAACCCTTCTCACAGTTCAGCTCTGGATGGTATGTCAAGCTTCGTATTGACGAAGTGTGCTGATATTTTATGTCATCCATTAGCTAACATGTCCAATAGGTAGTTTCCAGAGAATACCATACCAGCTGCCTGAAAAGATATTATGATAGTCCCCATACCTTAGTCAAGGACTCCAGGCGCATGTCCGAAATTCCGTCCGATTGCAGTTACCTCTTCGTTCTTGAGAATAATGGAGAAACTAATAATACTTGTGTTCGGACCCTCATTGTAGGTTTTCGGGGACCCTAACCAATTCGCATTTAAAAGCAAAAGAAGCACTTTGGATGCCACTACTGTCTTACATAACAATATTGCTTGTAATCTTGATCGAAATGCCAAGTATGTCAGGCGTGCCATTTTAAACTATACTTCAGCATTTGATTCTGTCCCACGACCTCTTCTTCTGAAGAGACACACAGGGACAAATACTGAGTCCTGAATAATCAGCTGGCTGCATTCCTATTTCTCTTTTCACAGTGGGGTACACCCCACCTCATTCTTACTGTGACGATGTTCCTTAAGGAGCCGTACTTTTCCCCTGTCTTTTCTCTTTCATTCTGCATGACTTACCATCTTCAGCTAGTACCAATTTCATACAGTATGCTGATTACTCAACAGTTTTCATACCTGTCTCCTCTTTAACAGATTGTTCCCAACTGGATAATTTCCTGCCTACTGTTAAACGATGGTCTTCCTAGATTAGGAAGCTGAGAGTATCTGGTACTGCTCACCCTCTTCTTTTGTGTTTTATAAACTCCTGCATCTTGACTGTTCTCCTTTTTTCCGGGTTGCTGTAAAATGGCTATGCTATATTCGGCAGAACTTTGAAAATTGTTAGCAGAATTAGTGATGCACCTCTACACCTTTTCGTTAAAACAGCTGTGGACAAGCATAATAACTCATGCAAACATCTGGCAGAAGTTATTTATCAAATGACCAGCATTTTCTTCACTCAAAGCTCCTTGCGCGTTCATCATCTGGAAAGACTAGGAGCAAATACATAAGACTTTATCCACGCACAACAAAATATAAAACTCCATAATATCATATTTAGCTCGTCTACTGCGCGATGAAAAAAGTATCAGAAATGAACAAAGTAATGAACTTTTGTATTTGAAGGCGAACTAATTGATGATGAGCATGTTACTACTCATGTATTGTGAACCTAATTACTAGTGTGATTGTCTATCTAAATAAACTATGCATTTTCAAGAAAGTTATAGATAAAGCGAACTTTTTTTTTCTTGTTATTCATACTTATTTAATTTTGTTATGTATACATGTACACTGTCTCTGTCCCACTGATGCTACATGACATGCTGAAAATTCTGTAGAGTATTCCTGGAATAGCCTTCAGAATAAAGTCACTATTATTATTACTAGCATTATTATTATTATTTAGTTCATATGTTTAATGATAACTGGGAGAATTCACTCAAACCATAGTTTATTTCTGCGTATACTATTCAACAAGATATGCCTGCAACATCGAGTAATTTAAATTATTCTGTGTAGGAGTTGAACTCATATAAGTTACGTCTGTAGTCCTAATCATTACTGCTGAGCTATTTAGGCCTCAAAATGGGCAAAATTGCTCGAAAGTTCTTATTTGGTGCTGAAAAATACTTTCATAACGGACCATAAAATGGAAATACGAATCTTAGGGTAGCCTTATATAGCGTACCATTTTATTTATTTAGAAAGATATTTCACTTGAGACTTTTTTTAATAGTTCTATTACCCAGCTCAGCTCAAGAGCTATTCATTTACTCCCATTCATTTCCGCACGACTCATGTTTCAGAATAACAGCATGTTAAGTGAAAGTAAATACTGTGCATTGTTCTGCTTTCTATGTGTGAGCTGAGTTAATTCATTATGCTGAATTATGGTGCTTTGTACATACATGTTTTATTTGTGTGCATAACTCAGAGAACAAATAATACAAGAATAACAATTATTGGTCCTTTCCCCTTACTGCACTGTGAAAGAGGATGAAACACTAATATTTAAAGGATTGCAAATATCTCATTCTGCGTTTAGTTCAGTTGGTGACTGATAGCTGTAGTAAAGGTTAACAAATGTAACAATATTCAAGCAGTCGAGCGTGAAGAAAGATGTGACACTAACAACTTCTAAAATAACCAATTTAGTTTGTTTTTTCAGTTGGAAAATAAGCCCGTCATGAAGAGATAAACGTAATCGGTAATTTCATCAGTTCCTAGAATGGCTTTTAGAGTACCTCCTATAAAGTCGTATTCATAAAATAATACTAGAGCTATACTTATATTTTACAGTCATCATTTCACTTCCAAGCCATATTAGTTTATCTACCGTTTAAACAACTATAATATTTACTAACTCATCCAACAAATCTGATTCACGTGGAAATACTAATTAACATTCAGTGGTAGTTTGTGTACCCGATTCATTTGCATACTAAACATCAGTATCACAAAGTACATTTTATCTTCAAGTGGTGCGTATTAAGGCAGTCCACTTGTGTTGGCATTCCCAATACACCTTGATTCTATTTCATTTATAAATGTATTCGATGAAACTTAGCTATGCAACCGAATTTCTAATATAGAACATCAGCTGAGATAAAACCTTGTATTCATAAACTTCTCAGGGCTAAGAATAAAGAGAAACAGGATAGGGAAAAGAATAAGACAAAGAAAAGCATGGTACCTGTAAATATGGGGTTTCTGCAACTCCCGTTTTTATTATTTCATTGGATCACAGCTTTGAGTATGCGGCTACAACATTTTTCTAGTTGATCTTTTGGCAACGAGGATTTTGTTAGTCGAACTTCAACTTTGATATAAGACATTTGGATACAACTAAACTTTAGTAAATGGAAACCATAAAAATGACTATCATATTTCAAATGCTGTATTCAAGGCCATTCATTACGTCCATTTACCATGCTGCTTACGCTGCATTAACTTTGACGGATTATGAGGAAGACTACATTGTAGGTTATTTGGAGGGTTGGATTGCTTGAGTGGTTTTATAATGGATTGTGTACCCAATAGTGATAAAAAAAAAAGTGGTTTCATCTTTCTTTGTCCCAGCTGACACAGGAAGAAATCTCCGACAACAAGACCATTTTTTAGAGGATTTAATTTAACCGTCTAACAGATAGTGGTTTTAGCATTACTTTGGGTTATTGGAACACATTAGTAAAGTTTCTTCAGTGCAGTGGTACCACAGTGTATACAGATTCTTGGAACTTGTACATGCAGTTATATGGAATGGGTTACACCTATTAATTTATTGTTCACAAGAAGCAGTTTGTTGGACGGATGACTGGAATGCACACAAATAACGCGGAAAATATATGGAGTTGTCTAAGAAAGTTTCTAAGATCTTTGACAAGATCACGGGATGTGTTAGAGTTTCGTATGGATGAGTGGCAATATAGATAACGGTATGGTTTCAAAAATGATAAACTTATTGGAAATCTAAATATTTTTATTTCTCATGTAAAGCAGATTTATAAATTGTTAAACACCATTTTCCTTATTAATTATTACGTTATCCTTCACTTACATGATTCTGATTGGTCAGTGGATACTAGAAAGTGATTGGCTGTCACCAAAGTTTATTTAGTTTATTTCGCACAACTAGTTTCCTTCATAAATTCTTAGGCAAAGCAAGAATAGAAAATATTTGGGGATGAATCGAATTCATTTCATATGCCCTAAATCTTTATAAGGGGAAAAAGTGATTCAAAAAGTAGGTTGTCACTTCATTGAAGCTACTTTCCTGTCAGTAGATATTCGATACAAAAGATGTCGACTTTTCATGGTATCTACAGGTGTGCAACATCAATCAACAATTAAATACAAAGTGTACTGAGCAATCATCTTCAGTGTCATTACTGTATTGGCTGTAGCTTTCGCAAAAGTTTTAACCAGGCTATACATTTTTAGACACTGATTCCTATGCAAACTGACATATCACAATTTCCAAACAAAATATTCAAAGCAGTATTTGCTGAGTTGATATTACTACTTCTCGAATACCTTATCAGAATGAATTTTAGATAGTGAAATCTGTTTGTAATGAATCACGGTATCTAACGCATTAAACACTATGAGTTGGTCGATAAAACTGCTTCTAATAATCTTTGCAACACACTTGCATTTAGGCTGAAGTTAAACTCATGTGTCTTTTGACCACTAATGTTAAAGTTATCGTCATATCCATTCTTGAATGCACGAAGACACTTTTTAAGTGACTATAAGTGTGATTATCAGCAATTACTGTGGTTTGATAGACTCGTACTATTGATACTGAGTTCTCTCAGATCGTTAAGTAAAGTACTAGATCCGAAAGCCACAGAACACTGGATTGAATCCTGCCGCAATCCGAAATTCCATTTCACTTTCAGCCATAATACACGTTTTTCAAACCACGGTTATCTTCGTTAGTCACACTGATGATCAACATGATGCTCAACCTCCCTAATTCACCTCGATTTGGACTGGGACGACAAGGTTTGGCTGGGTAACCACTGGGTTTAAAATAAACGAACGGTTACGTATTATGGACTCAGATAGTGGCAGAAACAAAACTCTTATTGATTGAAGTAAAATTAATATCTCGTCAGTCCTGGGTCTCACTCCCCACTTGGTAGAGCACCGGGTCAGTAAAATGGAGGCCACCGGTTTGAGAAAGAAAGGGACCCAGATTTTCACTTCACTTTCAACACCATCCAGTATCGGTTTTTCAATAAATAATTTTCAGATGCCTAGAGTGTCTGTAATAACTTTAATAGGTAAACTACAATAAACATTACTATCTGAGGTAATCTATGTGATACAGTCAGTCAGTTGTTGCTTCTAGTGTCCTAAACTAATAAGTATAAATCGTAAAGTCAACAAATAAGGGAAAACTGAATATGGTGAAAAAAGGACATATGCTATTTTGCAAGAGTAAATTTTGTAAGAGTATGAATTCATATTAGATTTTTATTTGACAGCACACAGTGATAGAGTACTCTTTATTGAATCATATTTCAAGTAGCATTTGTTGCTCATATTCGTGTCAAAGTAAGCATACGACTTTCAAACTTCCCTTCTGTAGTTTAACAGACATTTATTCCTTTCTTCTAATGGTAGTGAAACTCGTCAGATATCTGCACGATGTGATGAATCATTCACGTTACTGAACCATAATCACACCATAGAGTGGGATAGGGTGACAATTCTAAAATCGAAAATAGCCAGGTGGTGTGAGAAATTGATCACAGAATCTTTGTTCATTGAACCAAAACCTAACACATATAACCGGAATGAGTCATGAAATATTGTAGATATCTGGAAAATTTTACCATTAATAAAAGAATGAAGGGCTGTTGGACTATATGAAGGAAGTTTGAAAGTCATATGATCACTTCGATATGAATACAAACAGTAAAATCTGCTCAAAATATCATCCAGTAAATATTATTGCAATACTGCTCGGCACACCAGATAGTCTAAACAGTCTAATATGGAATAGATGTTAACCTTGCTGATTAGCATGCAAATCAGGTGAAAGATATAATGACTGAATTTAAACTGCATAACATTTATGTTGTGTAATTCAGTTTTTTTTCTCCTAGAGCAAGAAATTACCAAGCTCTTGATTTGAATTCAGATGTACCTTAGCTTGTCTTACAATTCCAACCAACCAGTATATAATCACTGTTCAGTAACTGATTTCATGTGTTCTGGTTTTAAATGTTGACTGAATCCTATCGATGATTCCACAATGTGGTCATCAAGCTGAGACTCATCATTGAGGTGTACAATACAAAACGATCAATAGAATTTACTCAGTATTCAGGACTTGACAATATGACTTTGGTTATTCCCCAGTAACTAGTCAGTGTGTCTAACCCAGTTTAGCAGGAAGTCATTCACATCCCGAAAAGCTCTTTGGTAACTTAGGTGACTGTAACACTTGATGATACAGGTTCGAATCTCAAAGGGGAAAGCAGCTGTTTCCAGGTTGCAGATACGGATTGCTGACGAGTGCCGACAAGCACGAAACCTGGATCCAAAGCTTTCTCCCATAGGCCTTCAACTAAATAACACTAAAATTAGCTGACCTTTCGATCTGACTCACGTGATATAATGTTCCCAACGTCATATATGATATTCACTTATTTATGTGACCATGACTTTGTATCTCTCTAACTGATAAATATCTCTTATACCCTTATTTTCCGGCACGTATAAGCCAGTGACTGGATTCATCAAAGAAAAGGTGTTGTCAACTCTTAGTTGTGTTTTGGTCTCTGAGTTGGGTGATTTAGTCGTAAAATTATCATTAACTTTCTAGACAACATCATCAGCTCTTATTTCGATATGAAGTGAGCTGTCAATATCTCTCCACGAGTTATCCATTAGCCTGTCCTGACGAACTAACTTGTGATTGGTTGTTCCCTTGGATCCTTGTGTAATTGAAGGCCATAGATTTTCTTATTGGCTGTATCTCTGCCTGACCTCTGACCTTTTTGCTATTTATCATTTTTCTTATTGGGTGAGGGACTCGGTTTATGTCTTTCCATGTACTACCTGCTGACTGCCCTGAATGCCAAGTTTCTAAGAACTTTCTAATGTTCTTTGTATTTCCTTTATCCAGGATTTCTACATTGTCGAAATTGAATTCATTTCCATAGCTGTTCATATGTATTGAAATGAGAGGTGAAATGTTGTGACGTTTAATAGCCAATCGGTGTTCATGTAAACGAAGGCAAAGAGGGTGACCGCTTCGTCCAATGTAGTGTTAATCACGATTCTTGCAGTTGATTTTGTACATGATATTTGGTTTGTCTTCTTTAGTTGTTGCATCCTTGAATCTGCATAATATGGTTCGAAGGGAAATGGTCCACTTATGACCTACACAGATTCCAATTCCAAGACACACATGTGGAATTGGTGATCTCTGATTTATTCTTCATGTACGGTAGGATGATCCGTTTGCTGAGTTTTATGGGTGAATTTGTAGTTGGTGATGAACTGCATAGGTATGTTCTAATAAAGTTTCGTGGATGGCTGTTTCTCTGTGAAGTTATTTTACTGCAGTTGGTTCGCGCTCTTTTGAACTGAGTTTGCATGGAACTGGCTTTAGGCTTCGTTGCTACAGTTTGTTAAGCACAGCAACTAGCAAAGTGGTAAATAAGTACAGAAATCGGCATACCACTTTCGTTCTTAAATAATCAAATCATTTTTTTATTATTTAAGATTAATACTGAGGAATGACTGAAGGTAGAATGAAAATCTGAGCCACCGCAGGATTCGAACCAGTGACCACCAGGTTTCCCGCCCGATGCTTCACCAAATGAGCTACAGTACCCTACTGCTAACCAGGCTTTTATTTCACTTCAATCGCCGAGAGTTTTCCCTCTCTGCCATATCAATTCATGACGTGCTACTATCACTTGATCGAACTCAGAAGATTAGTCAATTAATATATTAACAAGCAAAACTAAACTGTCATGACCGGAAAATGCAAAGTTGCTTAGATTACAAACAAATATTCTGTGTTACTTATTGATATTTTTAATTTCTCGTTGTCAGTCTTATATCGTATCCCAAAGACCTAGTGGACAACGCTCTGGCGTTTGAAACGATGGGCGGCAAGTTCCAGCTTCAGTGGAGACGTCACTCACTGGGGTGCAGGTACATCCAGCTGACGAATTCCAAAGAAGTTGGAACACTCGTCCTAGATTCTATTGCTAGTCACCATCAAACCAATTATAAAGTATACTGTGTTGATTTAAATGTTAGGTATTTTAATGCTTCGAAAGAATATGCAAACAATAAATAAACAGCTGTCTTGAAAATCCATTTGTGAATAAAGTAAATAACTTTTAAACTTTCAGTCATCAATCTGTTTGTCATCTTTTTTAAAGCATAAAATTGTGAACAAACAATTATGTTTTTAAAAACTCATGAATAAATTATAATTTTAGATACTAGCAATTAAGCAGGAAAAAAAGTCATGAAAATAATCTAATGTGTTCTTGATGAAAATGTCTGCAATTGGGCTCAAGAAAGCGAGAGGAGGAAAGTTGCACAACTCGTGACTTATTATGATGAATTAGGAAATTCAAATTACAAAGAGAATATTTATGATAAGTGTAACCATTCATATTCATTCCAGATACATGCAGGTAAAAAGTGAACATTTTAAACTGGATTACAGGACAGTGATGGAAAATTACACCTTATTAACTGTATGTTAGTATTTGTTTTCACTTTTGACAAACTATATTTTTTAAGAGTTGTAAAAATTCCCATCATATAATTTTGAACAAGACATATAAGCGAACTATATTGTTTTCAATTAGATCCTCTTCAGGCTTTCCTTTAATACCAATAGCTATATATATATAATTAAAACAATCATGTAGATTTGTCGGTTGATGTGATAAATGTTCAAAATAACGATAGAGATAATAATACGAATAATTATATTGATAATAATAAAGTGATAATGTTGACTAAAGTACATGCAATATTGATGATAAGATACAAGAAAGTAGCACAAAAATGTAGACACTCCGATAATCAAAATGGGTCAAAATCTTATGAAAATAAAAGTTACGTATTAGTGAAGGGCGGGGTAAGTGGATAAATCAAGCCTAGACAAATACAGTAGGCATACGAAAGAGGTTGAGAATAAGAAAAGGAGTAGGAAAAAAACTGGATGATAAAGTTATTAACTAAGTATTCCCTGGCCAATGAAGAGATAAAGGATATACAAATTTATTTTGGATGCAAAGGCTAGGATTATTGGCTGGAATTCCCACACCTTCTGCTATGTGTAAAAAACGAGTTTGAATACCTTTCGAAAGATGAGATGGTATGCGGTGTATAATCGTGAAAGCAATGTTCTTATCCACCGAGTGACCATTATCAACGAGGTGATATAAAAATAAGCTTCTGATGGATTTTATCTGTCCGTTTTCCAACCATGAAGGTAGATGCTCAACAAGACGTTTTTTAAGTTGTCTAGTAGTACGCCCTATATAGCTTTCTCAACAGGAGCAGCTAAACTTGTAAACACGCATAGATAACTTATTTTTTGTCTGAGCAGCAACAGTTGGTCGCCTGGAAAATGATAGACAAAGTTGTGCAGCATAGAAGATCCTTTTAACGGCTCTAGAGATTCTCTGATATAAAACTTTTCCGGCCACATCCCCATTAAATTGCAATTTCACTAACAGTTTTCTCTTGTATGGTAATGATACCAGATTTGTTCCCCCTGGCTTTGTCCATGAGTCTTTATATGAAACTGTTAGGGTAGCCCGTTTCAACCAACAAATTATGGATATAATCTAACTCCATTTTGATTATCGGAGTGTCTACATTTTTGTGCTACTTTCTTGTATCTTATCATCAATATTGCATGTACTTTAGTCAACATTATCACTTTATTATTATCAATATAATTATTCGTATTATTATCTCTATCGTTATTTTGAACATTTATCACATCAACCGACAAATCTACACGATTGGTTTAATTTCACACACATATTAGTCTATATTTTTTATCTGACTAGAAATTCATAGTGATGTCACATTATTTTTATCTCTTTAGTAGGTGAGTGACAGTTTTGTTTGGTCAGGAACAAGAGTTAATTCAGTCAGGAGATTTGTGAGTAAATGATTGACTTCAAAGAAGTTTCCATCACCGATCACTACCAACCAGACGATCATTGAAAGACCCAGTAGCACCAGTCAGATGTTTCCTTTTAGTGCGCAACTGTTAAGCAATGCTCATACACGACTAGAAGAGGGATTGCAAACAGAACATCCTGGTTTAGCGTTCAGTCCGTCATCATTCAACCACTGAGATGGAATACAATGACCCAGGCTTTACAACGACTTCCAATCAGCGATCTAGTGTCTAGTGTCATTGATGGATATTCACCTCACTCTCAACTTGAGCCCTAATTTGTCACGAGGTTATAACCTATGGAGTCCAGCAAATCACATGTGCAAATGAATACTCCTTGATGCAATAAAAAATGATGGTCCTATACTACTAAATGGCAGAAGTTGGGAAATATTGTCATTAAAATCCAATCCAGTGACTGAGTGCAAATTTCTCACCATGATACCTCATGACACCTGGTTTCTGAGCTGTCAGCAGACTGTTTGTGCCCACTTCTAATGAGCCACAAAATAAAGATGAAACAGCTGTCTAGTGTCCCTAAGCTTTCACTGATTCTCTGGCTAGTTTTGATCCGTATTGAAATAAAAATTTAGTTAGTTGACCAGTGACTGTATCTCCTGATACCTTGCAATACGAGGTTAGGTCCTATGGTGATTTATATGGTCATTTATCAAAATGTTTGGTCAATACAATCATGAGTCATTTCACTTTACTTCTTTAGGCGATGATACTGACCGAAATTATAATGGTTATCTTTGATATTAGATATGAACCCCATAACTCAGGATTACCAGTTTGACAATGTATCATCCGACCTTGGAAATATAATTATTCAGTCTACAATTCCTTACCGGTATGCAAATAATTACCCTTCACTCTACCTTACACTGATCTGTAGTTCCATTCCTATTTTAATGGGGTAGGAAAAAATAAGGTGGATAGTTAGCTGCTCACCAAACTCTACATGATAATTTTAGTCCATAATTATGGATAAAACTAAAGGTGAGCCTAGATTACAGCAATCAATGACTGGAAGGCAGTAAAATTCTTATTGTTAATTAGTTTTACAGTTTTCTTACGAAGCCAAGTAACCGGAGGCTTGTAATTTGCCATTTCAAATAGCATAGTGATGTTAATTCGCCTATAAACTTGTCTGTATTGTTGATACTATCAAAGAGTTTCAAAAACAATCATTCATTCATTCATTTCCACTTTGTTTGGTTATGACACTAAGTTTGTAATAAATCCTGTTTCCATTTAGGTTGAATTGTGTAATTGTAGAAAGACTCGCTTTTCTCATAACCCAATCGCAATACTTAGCACTTGATTCTGACAAACCACTATTAAATTTGTATATATTCAAGAAGTTTGCAGCACACAAAATAAAAGGAATTCATGCCATCCTACATCCTATAATGTTTGTCGCTCTTAATGAAAATTCCTGAGGACTCTAGCCCTTGACCTAAGTATTACAGAGGATTCCAGTATTTTTGCTTTGAGTTAGCGAGATGGTTGAAATCGAAAAATGGGAGACTTAGGTGTTACAATTCGAAACCAGATACTATGACACAGACGCATCTATCCTTTTTCTACCTCAACCTGAAACGTGTCAATGTTTTTCACCACTTTATTCCTTTTTTACTTTTTTCCAATTATCCTCTGCAAGTTTACCTTATTGCTAGCAACATGATCATTCTTATTCTCCTCCTTTTCCTCATGCTAATTTCAACTCACTGGACTTAGGCGACTCAAGATGAATTAACTCAATACATAGTTGTTTTAGTCTCTTTTTGCTTTGCTCACTACAACTCAAAATCTGTCCACTAAGTTTCACTGTCATTAAGAAATCAAGTCTGTGAATTCAAAGACAGACACTAAGAAGTTGTCACAAGAAGTTTTGGGAATAGCAGTTTACTAACTAGAACATTTCAACAAGAATACCCATATATTTCATTGATATTTCAAAACTTTACACTAGAAGCTGAAACCTCTCTATCTTGATGAGAAGCCATAGGTTCTACTGAATCAACAGTTAAGATGAATGTGGATCACTGACACTGGTTTTTGGCTACGCAAAATTGTCAATCAATTGAGACTGGGAAATGTAGATCATCAGATTACAATTAAGTGGCTGAAGATCCTTAGCTGGACGGCGGTCCAAGACTAAAATACATTTTGACTAGAAAAAAGGAACAAATGGTGCACGTCTAGTTAATCGAGTTACATCACAGAAGCAGAGATACACACAGACATATCAATATGGTTTCTGTAGCAACAGTGCACATATCCTTTCTAGCTTTCAGGTCGATATTCATCATGGACTAACACCAGTTGAAGAACCACTGATAACCTGGAGGCGCCGGACAGCTGCCGTCCTAGTATGGGACCCCTCAGCAGTGCGCACTAGGTATCCCCCGAGGACCAGGACCTTCAGGCTTCACGACCATTACGTTACTATCAAACCACATGGGGGGCACCCAATGGTTCAACTTTCCTACTTCTTTCTGGTTGTGAGTGGTTAAGTACTTGATAACACTTCGTGAAAAAATCGCTTCACAACCAATAATTCACACTTCATACGCTTATACAAATAACTTACACTATAACAACTAATAAGTACTTAAATACGTCACTCATAAAGCGTAAGGTATTCGTAAGTAAATTAATATCACTCATACTAATTATTAAATAGGAAAAAGCAAACCTGAAGATATAACTAACGAAATTACTGTTTTGAGACCTTCTTGGATGCATAATTACACTGACTAAATATAATTTACAGGTTTTCAGTATTTTCTTTTTCAGTGTATGCATACTTCATTAAATAAAGTTGGGGATGTCAGCTCCCCAAGCATGATGGTTTATTACTTATATTAGAAAAATTACTCGGTAAAGACTGCTTTTTCGCTTTTTCCCATCTATTTTCCACCTCCCATCCCCAACCTTTTCTGCTGCTCTAATTAAAGCTAATTTCTTGTTGGTTAATATTTTTGCTTTGATATACTAATTTATTTGCCTACTCAAGAGCATTTTCAGTGTACATAAACCAACGAGCAATATCTATATCCAATATACTGTCTTTGGCTGAAATAAATCTCAATTCAGTGATGTCTTTTTTTGACTTTAGCTTAGAGAGTTGTGCAGAAATCGTGTTCCGTTCATTAGTGCAATAAAAACCTTCATCTAATATTATCGTGGATCCCAAAAATTACTGATCAGTGTTATACTGGTATGCTCTAAATCTGCGTCCAAGATTTACGGCCAACCACCAAATTAAGTAATAAGGAATCGTATTTTGTGAATAAAGTATGTATATGGAATTGCAGTATCTACCCTCCATACATCATATTCCCAAAATGGTTAACAGTAGAAACCAATATATCCTTTTTCATCTTGTGTAAACATGTTAGTTGAGTGTACCATCATTTCAGTGTTCACGTTTACACTGCAACTGCGACCCAGCACCCAGTAATCTAAACACCGCACCGATACCGACTAAGAAACGTTCGGTTTAGCAAATATTTGTTTTAAACACTGCTTGGGTTTGATAACTTCTGAAAGTAGATAGAAATACACTTAGATCTAAGTATATCTAATAGTCATTATCAAATGCAAACATTATTTGATCAAATGCAATTTCAGGAGTGCCTACATAGAGTTTATCTACCAACAAGGACTAGTTAATTTAGTCCCATAAATCAACAACCGAAACGATTCAGTACTCTAGTGACATTTGACATATTATTTTGTCAGTAGAATAAACGCAAATTTAATGGTAAGCAAGCCAAATATCAAAAACAAAATGAAATCCATAGACAGTATCCTATGTTCTGCCTAAAAATGTTTCACATGTGCTATGGAATTAAGTCGACAGGATACATATATACCTCGCAGCTTTTTCATTCTTTATCACCGTGAAAATGTATGTTTATCTTGTTTTAACCGCTGATATTAAAATCCACAAAAAGCATGTAACCGAAGAAACAACGAAATAAACATACAATAAACCGTTTTCTTCCTACGCATATATACAATGAAATTATCAGGAATTAACTTACGTCTCACACATCTTTGTTTCAATCAGTCATGTTGAGAGGTTAACTAAAAACGCTCATAAGTTTAAAGGGGAAGAAAATGGATCATCACAGTATTGAAGAAGTTGGATAATTTAAATGCTAGTTTAAAAGAATGATAATGCTGACAAAACTGAAAACTACTAGTTGAAAATATTTCCAACGGAGCACTAGTTTATCATAGTTGTCTTGTTGATAAGTGCCCAAGGGCAAGAAGTGTGGATCCAGAGCTTCTTGTCAATATCTAACACAAAAATACAGTACACCCCACTGTTGCGTCACTACGCCAAGGCTTGGTCGATGAACTTCCATCACGGCCAAGCGCCAAGGACTAGATAATTAATCCGGTTACCCACTCCAAGTGACTCTAGAGGCCACCTTAGCAAAGACTGAAATTGCAAATTAGACTTCTTTATTTCATGAAAATCTACCTTTCCAGTCGAAATAGAGAAACCTAAATGGTCACTTCAGTTGTTACCAGGGTAGCTTTTAAAATCAATGCTCACTGCTAACCCATTGGTGTGAAATTAAGTGTGTCCACATTTAACTTCGCACCCTATCATTATCACTTGCGGAAGTTGATAACTGAAAACAAAGTAAAACATTCGTCTAGTTGACCAAAGCCGCTCAGAAGAACAATATATTCTTTAGTAGAAACCTTAAAAAACAAAGTTATGTGCACTCAATATGAAAAGATGTAGACGTGCACGACGAAAACATGAGATGATATGAGGTCATAGAAAGACTTTAAAAGCTACCCTAGAAACGACTAAAATAACCAATCAGACTTCTATATTTTATGAAAATCTGCCTTTCCAACTGTAATGAGAAGACCTAATTGGTTATTGAGATCGCTGCTAAGATGTCGTTTTTCACAAAATAAAAGAATGTAGTTGGCTATTGCATTAGTTGCTAGAGTGGCCTTTCAAGTCACTCCTGGAAAGGCAGGTTGTCATAAAATAAATGAAGTCTGATTGGTTATTTCAGTTGTTGCTAGGGTGGCCTTAAAACTCACTCAAATGAAAAAACCAATTAGATTTCTCTATTTCCTCAAAATACGCCATTTTAGTTGAAATGGAGAACTTAACTGGTTATTTCGATCGTTGCTGGGGTGGCCTATAAAGTCGCCTCTATTTTATGAAGAAGCACATTCCCAGGCGAAATATCGAAGCTTGATTAGTGTATTCAGAAATTGATAGGGTGGCGTTTTCAGTTATTCATTAAATGGAGAACCGTAATCGATTATCTCAGCGGTTATCAGGATGACCTTTAAACTTGTTTCAGTTAGAAAGTGTCACATTCACACCTTATATACTTATTGTAATTGAAATTGGTGTTCTGAAAAATCCTACATATGCTATCTGATATAGTCATTATTCATGAAAGTTTATTCAGATATAGTTAAAGTCAATTAGTAACCCAGTGCATATATATCATAGGCAAAGGGGAAAAAGGGATGGGGAGAATTCAAAGATGCATTAAAGCACGGTCAGCACAAAATAGAAATAGGTGTTATTTGCACACTTAAATTGAAAATTCACAATCTCCTGAAGTACAGTATTCTTTTCCCAATAGTTTCCCTAACCTTGAAATTAGTTCTTCCTCTCAAATAAATGAATTGTTAACTCAAATGGCTGTTGAATCATTATGCAATCTCTTTATATAAACCAATAAAACAAGAATGATGAAAAATGTTCAGTTTACTGAAAAATGTGTTAGTTATCGTAACTATAACCTCGCCTGGTTAACTAGTTTACTAGTTACTAGCCGGTCCTAAGCCCGGGTAAAGAGGGAAGGTTGGGCATAGGGCTAGCAACCCTACCCCGTAAAACAAATCTAACCGCTAAAGAAACTTCAAAGCACAAACAAAATATAAAAAATGAAAACAAACTTATTCCCCGCTGGAATCGGAGAGGCGAAATGACGCCAGTTGGTGAAAGCCTTCGGGAAGCCAATTGGCCGATGTGTCTTCTCTCCCTCGATGAAAGCGAAAGTAAACGTGGGGACATGGAATGTCCACACCATGTTTGAATCCAGCAAGGCAGCCCAGATTGCAAAGGAGATGAGAAGGTATAACATCGAAGTGCTTGGGATTTGCGAAAGCAGATGGAATGGGAGTGGACTCTCCAAACTGTCAACTGGAGAATCAATAATCTACTCCGGTCACCCAGACGCCAACCACGAGCACACTGAGTTATGGAGTGGCTATCATGATGTCCTCAAGAGCATCGAAGGCTCTCCTCTCATGCAGTGGGAACCAATCTCCTCCTGCAGGATCATGACAGCAAGATTCAACTCAAAAGGAAGAAAGGTCACAATCATACAATGTTATGCACCTACAAATAATGCAGAGCAAGAGAAAAAGGAGGAATTCTACAGACAACTTCAATCAACACTGGACAAGACGTCAGTTGGCGATATCAAAATTCTAATGGGCGACATGAATGCCAAACTGGGAGGGGACAACACGGGAAGAGAACTAACCATGGGTCGAGAGGCACTAGGTGAAATGAATGAGAATGGAGAATTGTTTGCAGAATTCTGTGCATTCAACGATTTGGTGATTGGAGGCAGTGTGTTCAGGCACAAGGATATCCACAAAGCGACATGGACTTCACCAGATGGACACACTAAAAATCAAATCGACTTTATCTCAATCTCAAGAAAATGGAGACGCAGTCAGCCTAAATGACACAAGGTCAAGAAGAGGAGCAGATGTAGGTTCAGACCACTATCTAGTGCAAGGAACCTTCCAAATCAAGTTAAAAGCCTTCAAGGAAGCTGGTGATAGACCTCAATTCAAGTACAACACTCGGAAACTGAAGGATGAAACTACAAAGGAGATCTTCAAAGCAGCCATCAAGACAAAATGGGAGACGTCGAGGGACATCCCTGAAGAAACCTGTGTAGAAGAACACTGGAAGTCTTTGAAAGCTATGTGGAAAGAAACCTGCACAACAGTATTAGGAAGGAAGAAGAAAGAAGACAAGGAATGGATCTCGACGGATACCTGGAAGCTGATAGAGGAGAGGAGGATGGTGAAGCAGAAGATAAACCAGTACAAGGATGCTCAACGACAAGAGGAACTGAGCACAATGTATAAAACACTGGATAAAGAAGTGAAGAAGAGTGCACGCAAAGACAAAAGACACTTCTACGACACACTGGCAAGTGAAGCAGAACAGGCTGCAGGTAAGAGAGACCTGACGACATTGTATCAAATAACCAGGTTGCAATCAGGGAAGAGATCAACACAGATGAAACCAATAAAAGATGATGACGGAAATTTAATTACAAAAGAAGAGAAACAGAGGAAACGATGGGCCGACCACTTCAAGAAGCTCTTGAATCGACCACCACCTGCACTTCGTCCAGAAATACCACCTGCAGCCGCTGAATTACAAGTGAACATAAATCCCCCAACGAAAATGGAAGTCCTGATTGCCATAAAGCTACTGAAATGCGGGAAAGCAGCAGGACCAGATGGAATACCGCCAGAAGCACTGAGAACAGATGCAGAGACAACAGCGGACATGCTCACACCACTTTTGCAGAAGGTGTGGAGGGAAGAGAAGGTACCGGACGATTGAAGAAGGGTTACCTTGTCAAACTGCCGAAGAAGGGAGACCTCAGTGTTTGCAAGAACTGGCGCGGAATCACTCTCCTGTCCACCCCAAGTAAAATATTAAGCCGCATCATCCTGGAGAGGCCTAAAGACGCACTGGATTCAAAACTGCGACCGGAACAGGCAGGCTTCAGGAAGTACAAATCATTATTATCATTATTATTATTAGTCCCTTGGGTTCCTAGTGGAACATAGGGCTTCAGTAGCACGTCTCCATTTCATCCTGTTCTCTGAGATCTTTTGAACCTGGTCCCACGACAGCCCACAACCTCTCATTTCCTCCTCGCACGACCTCCTCCATGTCACCCTCGGACGTCCAACTCGTCGCTTCCCATGGGGATTCCACTCGAGTACCTGGCCTGACGCGTGATGTCCTCAGTCGGCCTTCTCAGTGCATGGCCAATCCATCTCCACTTCTTCCTGCATATTTGTTGCGTGATAGGTTCTTGGTTGGTTCGTTCCCAGAGTTCCTTGTTGCTTATTTTTTCTGGCCATCTGATCTTCAGCAGCGAGCGTAAGCAGTTGTTGATGAATGTCTGTAGTTTATTGGAAATACCTTTCGTGACGCGCCAAGTCTCTGAGCCATACAAGAGCACTGACTTGACGTTGGTGTTGAAAATCCGTATCTTGTTCCAGATGCTGAGTGCAGAAGATCTCCACACTGGTTTCAGGCTAATGAACGCCTGTCTTGCTTTTCCGATTCTGACTTTGACGTCCTCGTCCGTCCCGCCTGTAGTTGAAACAGTGCTTCCTAGATAAGTGAAGGAGGTTACTTCCTTCAAGTTTCTCCCGTTGACAGTGATTGGAGTTTGTTGTTGTTGTTGTTGATGGTGGTGGTGCGGTATCTTCATCACTTCTGTCTTCTCTATATTCACCTGAAGTTTCGTCTTCGCTGCCTCTTCTATCAACTTGTTAGTTTTTGCCTGCAGATCTTCAAGTTTATGTGACATTAGGCTTAAGTCATCGGCGAAATCATGTGCAGACCAAATTGCAACGCTTCGTATCATCATAGAACAGAGCGTAGAATGGCAATCACCTCTCCACCTCAACTTCATCGACTTTGAGAAGGCCTTTGACAGCGTCGACCGAGAAGTAATTTGGAAACTGCTTCAATACTACGGAGTAGCGCAAACCTTTATCCGCCTCATTCAACAACTATATGAAGATGCCACATGCCAAGTAATCCACAATGGGAAGCTCAGTGATGCCTTTGAAGTGAAGACAGGAGTGAAACAAGGTTGCCTACTATCCCCCATGATATTCCTTATTGTGGTGGACTGGATCATGCAGCAAACAGTAGGCAGCGAGAAGAGGGGGATACACTGGACGACGGAAAAGAACCTAGAAGACTTGGATTTCGCCAACGATGACTTATGCCTAATGTCACATAAACTTGAAGATCTGCAGGCAAAAACTAACAAGTTGACAGAAGAGGCAGCTAAGACGAAACTTCAGGTGAATATAGAGAAGACAGAAGTGATGAAGATACCGCACCACCACCATCAACAACAACAACAAACTCCAATCACCGTCAACGGGAGAAACTTAAAGGAAGTAACCTCCTTCACTTATCTAGGAAGCACTGTTTCAACTACAGGCGGGACGGACGAGGACGTCAAAGTCAGAATCGGAAAAGCAAGACAGGCGTTCATTAGCCTGAAACCAGTGTGGAGATCTTCTGCACTCAGCATCTGGAACAAGATACGGATTTTCAACACCAACGTCAAGTCAGTGCTCTTGTATGGCTCAGAGACTTGGCGCGTCACGAAAGGTATTTCCAATAAACTACAGACATTCATCAACAACTGCTTACGCTCGCTGCTGAAGATCAGATGGCCAGAAAAAATAAGCAACAAGGAACTCTGGGAACGAACCAACCAAGAACCTATCACGCAACAAATATGCAGGAAGAAGTGGAGATGGATTGGCCATGCACTGAGAAGGCCGACTGAGGACATCACGCGTCAGGCCAGGTACTCGAGTGGAATCCCCATGGGAAGCGACGAGTTGGACGTCCGAGGGTGACATGGAGGAGGTCGTGCGAGGAGGAAATGAGAGGTTGTGGGCTGTCGTGGGACCAGGTTCAAAAGATCTCAGAGAACAGGATGAAATGGAGACGTGCTACTGAAGCCCTATGTTCCACTAGGAACCCAAGGGACTAATAATAATAATAATAATAATAATAATAATAATAATAATAATATCGTAACTATTTAAACTTTTAGGGCAGGATATTGGTGGTGTTTATGGCTTACTCTGAAATAATTATTATGCACCCTTTCCTTTTCAGTTTTCTGCTGACTCAACCATGACATGTCAACATTTGAGATGCGCTTCATCCATTGACTCTCTTGTCTTTACCACTTACGTGGTATTTTGTTCTGTCAGTCAGTAATAGAGAATGATAGCATCTAGTAATAATTAATTCATAATATAAATGAAGTATGGTAACCATGTTATGCCTACAAGTGGGAATAAATAAAATTTTACCGAATGATAAGAATACATTCTTCAGATTGCAGGTATTTTTTTCTACAGAGAATAAATGACTTGGGTATGAACATATACACTGAGAAATATAAATGAGCTGAGTTATATTGCTGAAGTGGGTGACACCGCCGTAACAAGCCACTTATATTTAGTCCTTTGGCTTAATAATGAAAGCACAAAATACTACACATTAATTCAACCATCCCGAAAATTCGCTTCTACTTGTAAAACCTTTATGTTATCTGAGGCTAGAAGTTAAACTTACGCTGTATTTTATGTACTTGGTTCACCTCAAAAAAGGAGTTACCGTATTCAAATACACACATAATCCGACTGCCTAAAAATTATCTCAAATGCTTGAGTTGTCATTATGCTGAACAGCATTATTTACCACTCATGAAAGTGAATTATAAATTTCAGCTTTGTATCAAACCTCACTTAAGTGGATTGACTGGAATGAAGCTGATATTCATCCTAACAACTACTGAAATAACCAACTTGAACTGTGTATTCTGTTTTCGTTTTAAACTATTATTTCAGTTGAAATAAAAAAACCTAATTGGTTATTGAAGTTGCTACTATGATACCTTAAGAGTTATTTACGTGCTGCTTCTCTTCATTATTCCCGAGTGACTGTAAAGGCTACCTTAGCAACTACCAACAGAACCAATTCAGTTACTTCATTTCGGCTGTGACCAAATTTTTTCATAAAATGAAGAAACATAACTGGTTATTGTACCAGTTGTTAGAGTTACTTTTATATTCACTCCAGATGAATTATAAACGCGATCATACTTGACGCTGATTTGATGATTCATCTACGCCCATATCTCTTATTCACATCATAACCACTTATTCATCTTAATATGATTGGTTGATGGTTTTTTTTTTCAACTGACTTTATATCTGCCATCCCGTAAACTCTGCTTAAAGTCACTTCTTAGTGGTGTGAACTAGTGATCTGATTCAATTCACTGAAAGTGAACATGCAAGCCTTGTAACTGCACTCCTCTCCTTTTGGTCACTTCAACAACAACTGGAAAAAAATCTGCCTTTTCGAAAAAGTGAAACAAAGGATCTCACTTTATTGTTCTATACATCAATGGAATGTTAGAAGAATTACATGCAAGGTAAAGAAGCAGTTACACTCTAACAATTGCAACAGATGCATGGTCAGCAAGATAACAAGAAACGGCTTTTAATCCCATCAGTCACGTAGATATCTTGATGAATTGTGTATGATGCTCACATCGGTCCTAGGTGCGGTGCTTTTACTGTCTAGTAACAGTATATAACAGTAGCAGTATAAAACAGGATATAAGTTTTGTCAGAGAAAACATTAATCCTGGAGTGATTTTATTGCTTCCTTACCTTGTGTTCAAGTGTGCAGACCTCCCAATGTTTCTCTACACATTAGCGATAAAATACTGAAATAATTAAACAAAATATATACAATAGGACTGTTTCAATTTGCCAGCTATTATCAAGTTTTACCCCCTACCTGTATTTGTCGAAGGGCTTTTTGAACCGACAATCAAACTGAAACAGTAAAATACGTCTGAAACTTATCTCTTAGCGAATAAACACTCATTTTGTGTGTGAATGTTGACTCGGTTAAAATTTTATTTTGGGTGCACGCATAGATAACTAGATCGGTTAATTTGAGTTGCGCCCATGAGTTCCACGAAGCTGATTTGTGTTCATTTTAAATCATCAAAATACCCACTTTTGTCAATATCACTTTAATATAACAGAATTCATACAACATTAAAGCGAAATTTAGCAAATAAGAATAATTTATCTATTGATACTGCGTCATAAATAAATTTTGATAAATTCCTACTCTACACAGTGAATAAGTAGAAATCTATGATGTTCTCTGTTAAGAAAATGCAATGCGAATGGGGGAATTAGGCAACAGTTTGATTCAAAATTGACAAGCCTTTCTTTTTCAGACTCTGATTACTTGTTGTCAGGATCACAATGGTCTTAGGTATCCTCGGTCAGTCAAATTATCATGCAGAACGGTTGATTTAAGTAAACCGATTGCAGCGATTGCAAAAATTGAATATCAAACTTGAGTGTAACTCAGAAGTAACTTTCAAATCACAGAAAGTTAAAGACATGCATTAAGTGAGCTTACAAGAAACTAGGAGAGTGGAAGGTAAGTTAGAATAAATAAATTTTGAGGGGTAGACTGAATTTTGTTAAGATTACGGATACTAGAAATCTCTGTTTTTTTTAAAATTTCATTACCAACTTGATAGCTATGTACATGACTGTCTGTGTCTGGTATTTAGAACGGACAGTGGAGATATTGTTACAAAGCATCAAAGCATCAATGAAAATAAGAGTCTCAGGTTCATCACTTTTTTTGTCACTATAACAGAAATTAATATTTCCCATTTAGAAAAAGACAATATATTTTTCACTAATTTCAGTGTTGATGAAGTCTTAGACAAAGATTTAAAGGAAAGAAATGGTTGTAGGATTATCAACTCACCAGCGTGTTTTAGACTTCTAACATTGGAATCATGTTACACAATTGTTGCGCAACATTTTTTCGATAAACATTACACCTAAAAGTTTAAGATTCGCACTCTTAAATATTAACTGTTTAAATGACATAGCAAGTTTGACAAGAGGTATCGGCTAGTAGACAACAAATGAAGCCACCTTCATGTATAAGTGAGGGTAACATGTATCTGTTTCCACAACCTTTCTTATTAAGAAACTGTGTATGTGTACCACTTCAAAGTGTGCAACTTTACATTATACAAATAAGACGTGATCTTTTAAAATTTTAGTGTGTTCTACAGATTTCTGTATTTAAAACCTAATTCCATGTAGTATTACTTACATTCCGTAAAGTATCACTTCTTGTAGTATCAAGGAAATATGTTTTCTATGAGTAAACTCACACTAAGACACTGGCTTTGATGGCTTGATCCAACTTTATGTGTACCATTCTGTCATGTTCACTGCTAGTCACTGAATTCCGAAGGTGTAAATGATTTGAAACGTTTGAGTTGGTCATTTCATCTGGTGGTGTAGTGAAATAAAGGATAGTTAAGTTTTAATACCATCCGTTGGCTCATCACAGTATTTTGAATGAAATTAAGAAGATTATACAGTTGACTCTCTCTAAACATTATCAGATATGCCTTAGAAAAGTTAAGTCAGTATTGATAATAAAATAGTCGTATACTTTCATCATCTGTATAAACAGTGAATACGAAAAAGATGGAAACTACTGAAGGTTTTTCTAAGTGACTAACTCCGTCTTTTATTCTGTATTTTAGCGCCCTTTTTATTACGCATTAACTTCCTATCTTTCATCTTTATCATATTTCTTTTCATGTGAAATACGTCATTCTTTGCGAAAAGGTAAGAAGTCTATACTACATAAAAGTAGATAAATTAAAACGAATGTATTTTATAAGTTTATCATATACGTACAATAAAATAAATAATTGATATTAACGTATTATCACTGAGAATACAGCATGAATAAATACTGAGACATTGATGACAATCATCGTTAAAGTTACTCTTAGTATTAGTAGTATATGAGAAAGAGAACAGGACCAAACAATTGCAACAGCTGTTTACATGGCTGTTTGTTGAGTAAAGAAAGAGGTTTGTTCACACCATAATTTATATTGGACAATTTTGAAATTGCCTCAAGCGTACATGATTTAAATACAATCATCTGTAACTTTCTAGATATTATCACCTAGGAGCTTAAAATCACTAGACGAGTAGCCCTACTTATTGTCAAAAGCGAATGTTTGAAAACATTATCAAAGAGATAGTGCGACTTTCATTGTGTTTGAGTTCTTCATCAGTGAGAAAATGAAGTAACCCCCTAACTTTTGCAGATTGTTTTCATTTAAACATATTTTTCATTATGCACTGACGCTGAGAAGATAATCTTCGAAAACCAAGAAACATTCGACAACTGTTTCATTCTTATAGTAGAGTTCTCGATGGTGTGAATCATTTACTATCTAGAAGAAGATGTGAAAAGTCTTCAGACCTCACAGGTTAAATTTTACTATCCAAACACAGTCTTGAATTTTTATTTTATTATGGTATCTTAAGAATAATATGCCAGAAGTGACTCTAAGACCCCTTTGAAATCAATCAATTCCCCGAAAGCTACCTAAAATTAGATCCCACAATATCATGGCCACGCTTCATATCAGTAATCCAGTTCAATGGATATATACAGTGCCTAATAAAAATTATCAGTCTGAATGTATCCAAGTTAATGCAGCGTCTGATATTAGAGCGATCTCCAAAGGATTTCGGTGTAACCCCAGTCGATCACAAATGTTGAGAAGGATACAATTCGTTACTAGTACATGCCACAATACATTTCGAATGACAGGTAAATTACACTGCTGCATTTCATTTAGAAATACTACTTTTGAAGCGGTTCGTTACATCAGTGAAGCTAATCCCAACCTGTTGGGTCTCGACTGGTTCAACAGTTTGATACTTGCAGACTTCCCATTGAATATGGTACGCGATATAGTGGAAGAATGGTCAGACGTCCTGACGAATCCTGTCGATATTATTACTGAAGATATAGATGTTTTCCAACCTTGCCTAACCCACTGCACCATTACCAAAGCCATCCTGCCCATGAAACTAAATATATCACCTATCCTTCATCCTGGAAGACCCATTCCATATGTATCGTTACCTCTCACCAAGGTAGAACTGGAACAAATACAAGAACAGGAGTATTCTACTCTTCTTAGGCTGCCCTAGTGGTTGTCTTAAAAAAGCTACTTGCTCTATTCGACTACTTACAACGTTTTCAACAGGGTCAACTACTGCTTTGGAACAACATCATTACCCTTTTCCCTTTCCAGATGATTTGTTTACCGCACTGAATGAAGGTAAGTACTTTGCAAAATAGATTTTGTGAATCCATTCTTACAAGTCGGAGTTTCTCCAGAAAGTCACGAACTACTGACCACCATCACCCATAGACATCTTTTCCAGTAAAGTCATCTGCCATTCGACTCTAACACTTCCCCTGCCATTTTGCAACAGCCCACGGATACTATTTTGGCAGGTATTCTATATATCACTGCGTATTTTGACGACGTCAGGTCAGTTGAGACCTTTTCAACGGAATTAAAAAATCGATTTCGGGTGGTCCTATAGCGAATTCTAGAAAGCGGCCTTTGACGTATAGTGAAATAATGTCAATTATTTCTACCGTCAGCAAATAATTGGGGTTCATCTTTGATGCATCTGTTTTATGCCTCAATTCTTATAACGTTCCCACGACTCACCAGATGTCAGCTCCAACAGACGTCACGACGCTTAGATGATTTCTTGGTTTTATCAGTTACTGTTTGACGTTCTTGCCCTCCCTACGTGATATACAGGAACTACTGAGTCATCTCTTACGCAAATAAGCCTCATGTTGGTGATCAAAAGAATTTCATAAAAAAATTGAAGTCCACTCTAAGCTCTGACTTCCTGTTAACCCATAATGACCTATATCTACCAGTTGTTATTGTACGTAATGCTTCCGCCGCTAGTGATGTTGCTACCTAATTCCACGAATATCTAGATGGTTTATGAAAGCTGTTATACATGTATCACAATCTCTTACACCAACTAAGAGGCCCTACTCACAGAAAGAGGAAGAATCAACTGCCTTTGTTTTGTTGTCAGGAGCTTTCACAAGATGCTGTACGGACAGAAATGTACCTTGTTCACCGACCATAACTTTCTTTTCCAACTCTGCGTCAAAACTCGGTGTTCCAGTTCATTCCGAAAACAGACTATGCTGGTGACCTTTAGTGTTATTGGGTTATGATTCCGATATCAGACATTCTTGGATAGAAAGCTTTGGGCGTGTAGGCACAGTTTCAAGACTTTTAAGTGAATATCCCACTCTAAACGAAGACACAGTGATCGCATTATTATCCATAAAGGATTATGCTGTTTACACACTGGATGGCGAAGTTCACACGCTTCGTGTCACGGTAGCTTAAATTGAAAATGAACCCCATTAGGATCAAGTCATACAACAACTCGTATTTGTCCAGACAAATTGGCTTCAGAAAGTTTTACAAGTGGCCTAAACCAACTGTTTTGCAGAATCGAATCCCGCTGTGTCGTCCGCGGTTGCCTTATGTCCGGAGAACACGTGGTAGTTCCCGTGTCTCTTCGCCTGCAAGTCCTGAAGCAGTTTCACACTGGCCCTCTAGGCAAGGTGTTGGGAGGTCTCAGATCTTCATGAAATATTATTTATTATTCTGTACGTGTTTAAATTATCGTTTTCACTCCTTTTTTATTTAATGATCAGTAGTTCATTTTCCTCTCCTTTTTCAAGGTGATTCACTGACCGGTTGACTCTTACTTTTACTTTTTTATTGCTCCAAGTTCTAAACAAGTTCAAATATCATGTACATATGTACAAGTGTTTAAGTTATTTGGAAATCTTCCAGAAGACAACGAATTCTCCAGTTCAGACCAGTTTTCTCTTAGCTATTTTAGTCTGGGGTTTGGGGCCGGTTATATCTATTGTGCACTTTAGCTGTTAGTTAAGTGTGCATTTCATATGTACTCAGAAACATAAGACCCTTCTTATTCTAGCTACTTTTAACAATAAGAAATTCTTAAAACTAAACTAATAACTATTGCATCAAATCTAAAATGCGCTAACCATGAAGATACTGGCCGCTGGTGATATGTTTATGAAATTAAAAACTTGCTTGAGTAAGTAACCAAAAGTTATAATCGAAACAACTTTGACTTCCGATACCAAATAAGTGTTTCAATACAAAGAAGTCCATGTGAAACTGAACGGAAAATTAACAAATCTCAACAACTGACTGAATTTGATAACTATTTAGTATTTTTAGACATTTGGACACCAGACATCCAAAAACAAACCCCAAAGTTTGGAGAACACCAAACAATTATCGTCCTCACCCTCAGCTACAAACCTTTCATTATATTTTAATTAATCGAAGTACTTAAATGTTTATTCATTCACTTTCACATGCAGCTTTCAGAAAAAGAAGGAAGTCAATTATGAATAGGATGGTCAGTCTGTGAATGATTTTTAAATTACTCGGTGCACGTTGTAATCTCCCAACTGAGCAGATTTTAAATACCCAAATATGATATCAGCAGTTTTTCCGTTGGGAACTTACTATGAGCCAAGATAACAAAGTGTGATTTCTGTGTAATAAGTAGGTCTGGCTGGCAAAATCTACAGATCAACCTGAGTGGTTTCTAACTATTCAAGTTGTTTAGTAGTGTATTTTGATAGTTCGTCATGTTTTAATATCGCATTTTTGACCTTGACACTTCTAAATGCATGTGTCAGTTCAAATGCGTTTTTGTAGTTGAGTACTTGCGTAGATGCTATGGTCGTTCTTAAGTGAAAATTCCAAGAAGCTCTATAGATAGTCACCTCCAAGGCATTAAGTATGGTATTAACTCTGTTGAGTCATTTAAAGCAGTCAGCAGACAAAGGAATGAAAACCTGCTTGCAATCACGGAATAATGTGCTACATGGGTTCTCAAAAAATACCCTTTATATTTAAAAAAAGTCGTGATGACTACTAATTTGGTTTGGTAAGATTTAAAATGTACTGTGGGTTCACTAATTAAATTTTGTTAATTGTTGCCGTTCATCAATGATTTTTATTCTTGTCTTATTCATATATTGGAGAAAAAGAGAAGTTCAACAAAGATACTATTCTTTACAATTTCATTTTCTATATCTCGACAATAGTACTTGATGTTTTTGTGCCAATATATTGGATACTTACTGGTATAATTTAATAAAATTTAGTAATAAAGATCAATTTGAATGAAGACTGAAAATTTACAAGTGTGGTGTCAGCGAAAATTAATCCCAAAAGAGGAGAGAAACTTCCATAGTCTATATATTCTTTACTAACTTATTCCACTTAATGGACAGATCTTTTACTAGTATACATGCTTTAACATCTGATTGACTATTTCATTCACAATGATGTAACTAGACCTTGATCCACGTAGTACTTCGATTGATTTTAGGTTGGAATTCGTCATGGAGTGACATCAGTTGGAGGAACATTGAAAACCTAGGAGCATTGGATAGCCGTTTCGTTCTAGTATGGGACTCTTTAGCAGTGCACACCCATGACTCCGCCTTCAAGGGATCGAACCTAAGACCTTCAGGTTTTGTGGCCAGCAGGCCACCATTGAGCCACTGGGTCGTAATTCCAGTGGTCCATATTTCCTACTTCTGTCAGTTCACGATATAGCGCAACCTACATCCAATGTTGTCGTTGAGTAACTATCTTCATGTTTGACTTGGTCATCTCCACTGGTGACGACTTCTTATTGAAACTTTGGGAATCACCTCTCAAAGCTAGTCACTAATGAGTGTTAGATTAATTCACTCTAGAGGTGTGTAGAGACTTATGAATTGATTTTAGGTTGAAATTCATCAACCTGAAACCAACTGATAAACCTCCACAAACCTCCAGATTGAATTCTTCTATTGTTTTTCACACACACACCCCCAACCATGTAACATATCTACTTGGCGGTGTTTAGAAAACCTTCATTTTGCATTGGTTGGTCACTGGAGAGAAGCTAATTTCACGCTATCTAGTCCTGAGTTTTGACCAAATTTCGTCAATCATGATGATCAGTAGAATTCGGCCAATATTCGGAGCTAGACAACGTGAAATTTGTTTCTCTACAGTGACAAGTTAATGTATCTAATCTAGTCCTACAAGAGGTCAATGGCTGCCCGAGTAGCTTATTCGTAAAGTCACTGAGTGTTCCACTGGGAACCCAAGGAAAAAATAATAATAATAATAATAACGTCACTGAGTACAAAACTGGGTGAAACGGGTTCGGATCTTAGAGGGGACAGCAGTCACTTTGAAGTTGGAGGTAGGTCGTGCTGGTGAGTGACAACATGCCCAAAACTTCAGTCTAGAGCTTCCAACCGAATAACTTCAACCAGCTAACTATCATGTTGTTAAGACTTATTCGTCTTCCTAGTTTTAAATGCATACATGTATCTCACTCTGGATTACATCATCATATGTATAAATAACCGAGTATATAGAGTATTCAGCTGAAAAGTTATACGGAAATCTATAAACTCATCAAATTCTCTTTTCTATTCATTCTGGATAATGTTTGCAAACATTTACAGGTGTTATAACATACATCTGCTTATCAGCAGCATGTACAAGCCACATTTCTACACCTTTAAGTCCTACTCATTTATATCAGTTAGAAAACCTTGTAGAAGTGCTTGCCTTCTAAAGGTGTACCAAATATGTATGTTATGGTACTTAAGACTCTTTGCTCAAACTCTTACAGCTATAAGTAAGCAGGAAGTATTTGTTTGAATCTCAACAATCTTTTTACAGATGTTTTCAGGGCGATGATTCTCTCACCTTTCTAAGGGATTTATCCACTGTTGAGAGATTTTTCAGTCAGTCTAGAGTATATAAATCATATATTTGTATCAGACAGAATTGCTGAAAGGTTAGCGGAGCTGTGGTTCATTCGTTTAGGGAGATAACTTTCAACCAGTGGGTCAAGGGGTGAAACACCGCTTCACTTGCCGAGGTCTTGGGAGTCAGGTAGTATCATTAGACCTCACGGCTGATTACCTACTGTATGAATGTGCAGTGTATTTTGATGTTGACAAGAGACGTAAGGTACTCGAGACATTCATTGAACGTCTAACGCATGAGATATATGGATGTGGAATTACAGACATCTTCGATGCATCATTCGATGATGAACCATTTATTATACAAAAGACAATCAATCGAAGTAAACTGTAAACCTGCATCGATTAAGTTGTTTAGCATATCTACTACACATAATGAGCTACCACCCACTGGAATAAAACAAGGCTGACAAAACTTAAAAGTGATCAAATCAAACCACAGTTGTGAGGCATGAAGTAAGTGGTTGTTGATCTGTCTCAAATCTGGGAGTGTAGCATACCTAGCTGAGATTCTTAAGATTTTGGGAATCAACTACCCTCAATTTGTTACTTTACATAATTTTTTTTCCTTTGCTTATGTTCTTCTTGCTTATTGACTGTTTTCTTATACGTGCTGATTTTAGAGTTGTGTGAATTTGAAAAGTGTGGCGACCAGAATTTATGTACTTTTGTGTGGGTTTCGGGTTACGCTTACTTGTTTGTATGTGACCTGCTTCTAAAAGACAGAAATGACCTCATAGAATTCAAGATATTTAATTCTGGTCATCCAGCCACTGTTGTTTATTCTTTGTGTATGTTTGTATGAAACGTTCATGTTTTAAAAAGACTGTTCATGGGAAAGAAGATATGGTAACACAGACCAAACGATTTACCTTGAGAATGATGAATATGCTGTATATCTACAAATGTAACTGTAAATTTTGTGAATAACCTATTCATCACAGAAGTCTCAGCCAGTAATTCATCCTGACTTTGGTTGTCGATCACGAAGAAGCTGGTCAATACGAATTAAAGCAATAATTGCCCGAAGAATTGATCAATTCAGAAAACAAATAATGTAATGTGTTGTGCTATGAATTCAGGCTTAAAGCAATCAGCTTACATTTGTCAAGTCAATGAATTTGAATTGAACTTCAACTTTATTCGGTCTTTGCGGTTGGGTAGTGGTATTTTTTTGGCATATCTTATTCCAGTTTTTCAACATGTATGGATTTACTGACAAGTGTTTGACAATGCTTTACCTTTTTGGCTTCCTCATGAAGCATTAAGCTTTATACAGCTGTATATTGAAAAACCACACAGTAACCTTCAGCCAATTAATTCTATGATCTTCCATTGAGTCAATTCAGTTATGATTTAAGTACTTATGACTGATTAATTTTTATACTTTTAAAATCCAAGTGTTGTGTCCTTTGGACAGTTTTTCTTTACCTAAACCAGCTTATTTTTTAATTTTCAGATGAATGGGGATTTTCAATTTAGGAGTAGTATTCATCATGAACTGACATCAGTTAGGACGAAACAGCTGTCCAGTGCTCCTAGATTTTCAACGGTTCCCCAACTGATGTCAGTCCATGATAAATACTATCTTTATTTTCTACTGTTGTTTTTAATGGATTGATTCATTTTTAAAGTCTGATAGTCAGGCCTTTCCGATCTTATGTTTTGACTGCAGCTGTAAATCCAGCAAAATCACCTTTTTGAAGTTTCATAGTTGAAGAATGTCCTTTTTGTACTTTGATTTTAGTCATACTTATAATGCTAAATGTAGAATAAATCTGACTATTCTTATGTTAAGGTTGCAGAACTAATGGGTATCACTCTATCCGGGTATAAATATAGCCCTTCGCTGATTTTCTAACAATAATAATTATTTTGCCTTCTTAATTTCAATCAAACCAACAGAAAGAAACAAAAACGCTGGATAAACAACTCTAATAGGAAACATGTATTAGAAACAAGCCTCAATACTACTGTCATAACGAATAACATTATGTATATTGTCAATCACATGCAGAAGTAAAATGATTGAACAAATAATCGCCCCATCATATATTTTCCTAATTAAACAAAAGTCTAACCCATTTCAGACAATCCAGAAAAAATTTTAACCTTGAAATTTGTTTTTAAGCAACGCGCAGAGAGGGAAATACATTAAAAGACACCTTAGCAACTACACCCTCTGTGGTTATCAGTTCTATTGCCATTCGTGATTATATTGCAGCACAAGTGATATCATTCAACACACTTTTCGTAAAATAATCAGTTAGGTATAATTACTTTGTCTGAGAAGTGGTTTTTACTAAAAAGCCACATTGGTTTGGAAGTATGAATACACTTTTAAAGCCATTCAAATATATTTTCATAAAGATCTGTAAATTTTCCCTCCAAAAGACGGATTTTAAGGTTGTATCAAACAGAAATATAGGCATACACTTACTGGTCGTACTGCAATTTATTTCGTACTTTCGATTGGCTATTCGATCTCTGACGAACAGGTCATGGATACGTTATCTACCTTTCGTCTCTTTGATATAAATGATCCTTTATTTCATGATAAGACACATATAAAGTTCAGTACGTCAGTAACTCTGTTTCCTGCTATCTATTCTTAATGTAAAGAATTTTAAGAATGCCTTGATTTGTATATTGCGTCAAAATAAGTTTCGAAGTTTTGAGTGAAATAGTAATCGGTTATCTCAGTTCAATGCTCGCTCAGCTAGACAATAATACAGTGTTTTCGCCTACATAGCATCTCGTTCTATTTACTTACAGATTTTGCCCTTTCTCCAGCGTATAATAATTACATACAACTACAGACTACCTGACAAGTTTAAAGGTATAATTTTCTGGGACTTGTTAAAAAAGGGTATATTTCTTACTGCACTTAGTCTTGGTTTGGAAACAATATTTTTTCACATTTTGTGCTGCTTTAATCAAAAAATGTGTTAATTATATTTTATGAAGAAATAATTTGTGCGTAAAAACATAAAAGTTGGTGAATTTTGCATTCTGTATAAAGCAGGCTAAATTTCTGATAATCAGGTACAAGTGAATTTTTCACCTTTATAAACAACCCTCTACAACTGGTAATTTCGCAACTATAAGTAAGTTATTCTTTTGGAATTCTGTCGTTAATATAAGAGTAAAACCTAGGCACTATGATGGAATGTGATTCCATTTTATTCCATTTATTAGATGTATCCCACAATGGAACAGTATTATTTACTGGAATACGTTCCGGACCCCACAAATGCTCTGGTACACGTTCACAGCCTCTGCCAGAGAAATCCTATTCACCGCCTTCACGTGGCTGGGGTTTTTTCACAGATATGAAAGGGTACAAGCTGATGTCCAGCACTTATCACTAGATTGGTGGATACTGAGGGTCCACCCAGGGGAGTTGAACAACCCTGATTCCAAAACTGTGGTGCTCGCCAGCTCCAGGTTCTAGATTAAACGAATGGTGTGTGAATCTGTTTTGGTCACCGGCAACCATGGGCATGCAGCTCCTGATGTTGCTCCATCGCCTTGTGGATTGTACTTTAAGTCCCCTAAGACAACCACTTGCTTCAGTCTGAGCGGCCGGGTAGTATACCAGCCCTCACACAAGATTTGGACTTAGGTTTCGAACATAATCCACTATCCAAGGTCATGTCAAGATAACTCTTCAAGTTTTGGATATTGTTTATGTAGTACTAATTTTCTCACCTAATTTGTGGCATGAATATGGTAGGATTTTCCATATATCTGGAACAGGTACTGTGTCATTCTACTTGCATGTATTCGATAAACAGAGATTCGTTTTATGATAGAAGTGAAATGAAAATCTGGTCAGGAGTCGGATTTCATAGCTCAATTAGTGGGGCCCCAAGCAGAAACTCAGTGGTCACTGGTTTGAATCCTTCCGAGGCCTAGATTTTTATCTAACCTCTGGTCATCACCCAGTACCAAAGAATCAGTTATCAATCCTTCCCTCCATTCCACTAATTTAGTTTTAAGGATTTTCCCTCTATCCAATCCTTGTGTATGGCTGTATGTAGTTACATGCATAGGTATGGTCAAGTATTTTCCTAGATTCTTCTTCTTACTATGGTATACCACTTTTGATCCAGACGGGTTTTTGTGCTCGGGTAGCCCAACTAACCGTATTCGACCACTTCGACGTTTGTACTTGACCTGGAAGTCTTTGCATGGGATATTGTTAACTGAACTATTTCGCCTAAATGGATAGATAAGATGATGATAGATGATAGGAAAATCCTACTACCTATAGCACAAACGAGGAGAGAAAATTAGAACTATATAAGCCATGTCTAAAAGTGGTAGAGTTACCCTGATATAACCATGAAAATAATTTGTGTCTGAAACATACTGCAGTGAACAATACTGTTTCACCAAACAAATCAACAGAAGTGAATTCTATCACATCATTTTACAGTATTTAGATAAGGTCTCTGAAGCTTTATTTCGGATTTTTAGTGTATCTTATGTTTGAATATCATTTGGCTTATTGAAAACTTATTTCATTTTCTACAGATTCTTAGATAGATCAAAGAATTTGTTTCACTGATACGGTTTTGCAAATAGTGTGACTATTCTAGCCGTAAAGTAGATGATCACGTATTTGAGTCGCTTTGGGAAAGCGAATGCTATCTAAGATAAAGGTTAACCCAGCTTAAATAGATCAGATAATAAGAAACCACCTACAGTCGTCAATAAATTCTTTTATGCAAAATTTGGGCGTTCTTCTCTCTCTTTTTTGCAACAAAACTCAATCAAAACTTTCTATGATAATTATTACATATAAATTCTTTTATGAAGTCAAAACATAATCTTTTTCGAATACCTTACGCTTGACTACTAGTCGAGGAGGATTGGTGTCACAGTCCGCACCATTTAATTATTCATGGATGATTATTATTTGATTTTGACTAGAACAAAGAATTACCTGATGCAATCCAGAGTTTTAATAACAGGTTCATCATACTTGTGATATTTTAAGTAAGAGTTTTGATCAACATTCATGTCACTAAGGATCACCAGAATTATTATCTTCTGGTCATTTATTAACTGTTTCCACCTGAAATATTCTTTATGCTTATTTGGCATGGAGGCTCTTAAATAATTCGCCTGAAGTCTAGAAGAGATCACTGATTGCAGTTGATATTTTGACTGTTCGTTGCATGATTAATAAAGACAATACAGCTGCCCCAAAGGTGAAATGAAACATTTTATCTTTGGACTATTTAAGGCTACCTTTGGTCCACTTATGCTTTAAGTCTTGTGAATGCAACTGAAGAACCCTTACGTCAAAAGTGAAACTCCAAGGTAGGACAAAAGACAGACAAAGTCAACGTAGAACCTCGCACACAAGTGAACCAACTCAGGATGCCACACTTCACAGTAGCTTACAATGAACAGGTGGGTAGAAAAAAGAGTAATATCAAAGTAGCGAAAGTTGTATGAGAGAATAAGTGATTTGAAGATCAAGGTTAATGTGAACATTCAAGCATCAGGAGACATGAAGGAGTAGACATGTCTGCGCTACTTTGACCAGTTTTCAGCCATGTCACCAAGATTCCTCAACTACTGAGTCATTCTGTCTCGTATACCCCAACTAGGCAATCTAAATCTCCCAACGTAGCTCAAACTAACATTCAGGCACTTCATGAACTGGTGCTATGTTTTCGTCTGGCAACCCTGAACCCTCTTCCAACCTTATCTAACTGCCCCTAACACAGGATATGGAGGTAGGCGGTGGGTCAGTATGAGCAACATACGTCCAACTCATCTCACTCGAATAAGGTTCACAACCTTATTAGTCGACTTGCCTGTCTTGCCTAGTACCTTTACCCTGACTTCAACATTGCTCACACAGTGATTCCATCAGGTGCTAGCCATACTACGAAGATATCTATGGTTAAAAACTTGTAACTGTTTCATGCCTTCTACTTTTAACGACCATATCTAACAGCCATATAACACGAGAGAACAGATTATGGTGCAGTACACCCGTCGTTTAAAACGTAGTCGGATATCTTGCCGTTCGGGACAGCTGATGATGCAAGTTGGCGAATACCTAGCGGGCCTTCTGTATCTAAGCCGAGATTTCAGTCAGTAATCACCCTTTTGGGCTGATGCAGCTCCTTAAGTAAGTGAAATGACCGATGCAGTCAACCACTTCACTTCCTGTCATTAAACTGGGAGTAGTTTCAGGTTAGTCCTGGAACATCACTCAACATTTGATAGATGCGAGACATATGCCAGCCAAGCATACCCAGATTCCTGCTGAACGCGAAAACAAGATCCTGCATTTCGTCAGCACCTTTACCTAGCAGGACAATATCTTTTGCATACTCTAAGTCAACCAGATGAATTCCAGAGATTGGATTAGTTAATGTGAAGTCAAACGCACATAAGGTTATGTCCACTAGTACGTCTGTAACGAGGTTCAACAATAACCATGTCAGTTGGCATCTCTATCCCGCACCACTAGCTGTCATTAATTTGATAAGACCTCACACAGCCACATGAGTTCGAGTAAAGGGCTTAGATAATCACCGTATACTTCCTCGGCACTCTCTTTACAGTCAGACACTGTCACAGCACTTCACGGTTGACAGAACCAAACGCCGTCTTCAGGTTGAGAAGTGTGGCAAGTTTCGGAGGCCAGTAAGCATGCCTGACTTCCATAACCTGTCTGAGGGTGAGAATATGATCGATGCACCGTGGTTCAGCTCAACCTGAAATCTGCCTGGTTTTCTCGAGTTTGCTGTTCTTGAGCTCCAGTTAAACATCGGATAACTAGAGATCCTAGGATCTTAGACACAATACTAATCAATCTAATTCCCCTATGGTTTACCCTATGCGCAATAACTGACGTAGTACTACTGAATGGATTATGTTCCAGATACAACGTACCATACATGTCTGCATGAATGTGAAGACTAATGTGGAAGATTATGTTGTTAAAACGTCATTCAAAGACTAATTTCTAACTGTAACCAGAACACATTTCTCATGCAATTCTATGGGTAACGTCAATATATTTTCAATTATAGGAACATCGATAACTAAAGGTAGAATATATCCATTTCATCTTGAACTATTGACTGGGGACATCACGCGTCAGGCCCTCGTGTGGAACCCCAATGGGAAGCGATGAGTGGAGCCAGGTTCAAAAGATTTCAGAGGACAGAGCGTATTGGAGACGTGCTACTGAAGCCCTATGTTCCATTAGGAACCCAAGGAACAAATAATGATAATAATAAGTTTACTTTTCTGGAATCTAAGAGTCTTGCTCAGTCTGTTATTTGTTGAAGGGGTAAAGGGAACTTAGCAGACAAGTGCAATATTTGCGCTAATATCAAGTTTAAATATTTTCCCAGATAACCTTACAATAAATACGTTTTCAGATAAACCATCCCTTCAAATCCATGATACAACTGACTCCTTGAATAGTTTTAATGCATATGTCAGCTTGTGTTGAAATTTCCGAAAGAAGTAAGCATATTTATTGAAGAAGACTATATCGTTTTCACTGCTGTCTGGTGCCCATAGAAGTTGCCAACAAGAAAAACTTAGATTTGGAGGTTGAAGATTCTAAAATATACAAATTCCTACCTAGTAGTTTATTAGATTAAAAAAGGAACTTGAAAGCACTTGATCATATTGGTTGAGTACTTTGAAGAGATCATATGAAAGTAGGTTACACGATTCAGATCCCCCAATCCTTCTTGCTTACAAATGTTTAAGAATAACTTCCTACTATCACTATTAAAGAAGGGTTAACTGGTGTGAAATGGAGATTATATTCGTCTTCAATGTATAGCTGCAGTTTTTCTATGACTTCTAAAATTACTTAATCTAAATCATTAAGGGAGATAAAACCTAAAGAACTGATGAACTGTGAAACATAAGAGGACATTTCTGAATGTTACTAAATGCTGTGGCTGATATTTATTGTTGAATTTACAAGGATTAAGTGACTTTTGAACGAGATGTTAAATAAATGCAAACAATGTTGTAGATTACTTCAAAACTTATACAATTTGTAAAAATTATGCAATAATTGAGAGGTGACAAAACATCTCAAAGTATCAATCACAACTCATTGCATGGAATAAGTCGAATTACCAAACCCGATCGGCCGTTACATTTACTTTTAGGTATAAAAGCTTTTGTCATGTTTCAAAGAGAATTTTTTTATCATATTTCCAATATAAATCACGTAAAAAAATAACAAGTGTGAAGAATAGTCAGATCAACTCAACACACTATAAGTGTTACAAACCATACTTATTGTTAGAGCTCGTATGATACTACCCAGTTGCCTAACCCTATCTAAGGGAACATTCATAACTCTTAATCCTAGGGAGTGACTTTAAAGACCAACCAAACGACTACTGAAATCACTTTTTTAACCAAAATAAATTAGTCTATCTGATTACTTCAGTGTTTTCTTTGATGACCAAAGGACACTCAGAGTACATGATGAACACTAATCTTCTAACCACCGAATTCACTTTAGATAGTATTTTCGTTCTTAGTTATCACATAATGACTTGAATATTTCTGTTACAATCACAGTCTACAATTATCTAGTTTACACTACTATCTAAAAGTTTACTTTAAAAAAAAGAAAAAGAGATACAGTTGTACGACAGGACGATTAATTAAATTTAACTTTAAGCTAATTTTATAACATAAATTAATGATGTCTGAACCCTAAAGAAAATCCTCGGGAGTGACAGGTTTCGAGCCAGTGACTTTCATTTCTAAATACCCATACAATCCATGTTTTCTTTTGAACTTCGGTGATCAACGCCCTAGTTTATGGTCAATCCATTAAACTAACACTATTCAAGGTAATGTTATTAGTAATATTTATATTCTTAACTTTAGTAATGATCATAAATAAGTGCCTAAGAAACGAAAGAGACTCAGGCTACCTTTCAAACTAATTCATTTAGGCAGAAAACGGTTTGACAACTAGGATTACTTCGAGCAGTCTAATCAATAATCATTCAATTACTCCACTTTTACAGTTTATATTTACTTTAAAAAGAGACACAGAAATAAAATAACACAAGGAAGTGAGTATCTCTCATTTAGACGACGGCTGGGAGAAAAAGCACTTGATGATGGAGGTTAAATTTTACAACTGTTTAATCGTCAAGCCAAAAGGTCAAATTAGTTGGATATCTAACCAGTTACTGGGTTTTTTTCAATTTACATCTTACAATTTTACTTAAGGAAATCATTTTGTTAGACAAGGCAACCTGAGATAGTTTAAAATAACTGTCACTGATATTTTACAGTTATCAAAGGAAGAAGGTTCATAGCAAGTGGTTAATATGGATTTTTGGCTATTGCCATGGTTAATTATCAAGAATAAATTGATCAGTTTACATATGAGTTTCAGTGAGAAAACCAACACTTACTGAATTTCAGGTATATTCATCTGACATGTCTGAGGTAAGGTGAAGCATATGCCCTTCATCTCTAATCAATATTTGATTAAAGACATTATACAAAGATTCGTAACTGAAGCTAATAAAGCAACATAGGTTGACAAGTTTAGTGCTGTAGGTCAACAATAGGAAATATCACACAACATTATCAGTTACACTCTATAAACTAACCTTTGATATATGATTCCCTAAGACCCTCAGAGAAACTATATTTTTTACTCTGAGTACATTAAGAAGCTTTATTTTCAGAATTTGAATGTATTTGTAAATTACTGTATTGTCGAACTAATTACACAATAAAATTGTCTACTTCATCATTACAGTAAGTGTAAACAAAATCGGAAAAAAGTCTTTCGAAATAAAAATAAGTTTTTATTGAAGCTAATGAAGTTTATATTCACTTTGAGAAAGTTATTTGTATACACTTGTAATACATTTTTGTTGTCATTGAAGTGACCGGTATAATGAAGTTCAGTCACAGAAATCTACGCTGATCATTTCCAGTGTCCAAATTGATGAAAACCCTTATTTGGTGAAGAAGCAGGATCCATTAAAAGACAGCTGAAAGTTATGAGACATTTTTGCTGATTGGTGCTTGTAATTTCCTGTTAATGATTATATTGGATTGGGTAAGTTCGTCTTCGTTCATTAATGAGATCCTATACAGATGTCTTGATACTCCCTGAAGACTCATTATGTCCTAGTGTCTAGCTGGGAAATCCAGCATTCACACATTTGAGAACAGCCAGCAAGATGTGTCTGAGTCCCACTGAGACCTGAACCCTGTCTAGTGAATAACGTCCTGGTGTTTGAAACAGTCTTAAATTGGAGTTTCAGTGGGAACAAAATCAATCAGTTAAACTGAACTACCTCCAGCTAATGAGCTTGAAATAAGACGAAACAAATGTCCTGAATTCTACGTGTAGTCGCCAAAATACACATTACATCAGTAAAAGCATTGGGTTGGGAATCGTAACTACAGTAAATCCTAAACCTTTTCCTGGAGTGAATCGACTTGGGTCACCTTGTAACATGAAGTGAAATTCCTTCACTTTTAGTACAGTAGTGTTAACTCTTTCATTCCTTAGACATTATGGCTTTCTATTAAAACTTCGGAAACACTTGTTCTGAAACCTGAAGTATTAGTTCTCATAAGTACAATAGTGTGTGGATTACAATGTTTAAGAATGAACAATATTTTGAACGACTACTTGGTAATTTCTAGTTCTTGGTAGTTTATTCAGTCGTGGAAAAGAGCTTTTATCTAAATTAATAGAGGATTTCGTTTTTCACACCACCTTATCTATAAACTTCGTAATTCATGTGATAATCTAAGACTAACCCCCTACTGAAGTAATGGTATTTACTATATGAAGTACTTTCCAAAAAAAGGAATTAGGTAGTCAAAACAAACTCTCAGATTTCTTTTTCTGGAGGATTCAAAAAACCTACTTTCCAACATACGCGCTTGGATTTCAACGGAAATAATGGTATAATAATAATCTATCATTAAATGTTGTGTTCAGTCCCATTCAGATGATTTTCATTTTAGAATTTGAGATAACAACTATAGATGGTCTCTTCAGAAAGTTGCCTACTTTGTTTCTCGTGTCTTGGTAGGACTGTATGGATGCACTCAAATTATGAAATGAAAAAGATGAATATTTAAAGATATTTGCTTTAATTTTTATACTGTACAAATATTGATTACATCTTTGTAAAGTTGATGATTATGTATCTGAATCATTTTGAAAGTTCACTTCTAAAGTACTGAACAAAGAACAGTTAGATTTTCATGTTCAGTACTTCGAGTTTCATTGTTGCTTGTAGGGATATATTAAAAGCCCCTCTGTTCGACTTGATTAACAGTCATCGTTGTACATCTTTTATCAGGCTAAAAGTTTAGTTACAATAAGAACGAAAAAACAATTGTAATGATATCTTTTCTTAATCTTTACTGTTATTGAAGTGAAATGCACTCTGGATAAAAATAAGTCCTTATTCAATAATCATTATTACGGTAGCATTGCCTACAACCATTATTAGGCATATATGGTGGAGCTGATTGTAATTAGATCGTCAGAGTTTATTTCAAGTCAGCACCGCCATCTAATACGGCAGTTACTAATGTACTATCCGAAGTCCTAATACAATCATGACTAAATGCTGCACTGAAATCGACTGCATCTAAGTCCCCCTGTAGTTAATGAAGATGTGAACTATAAATGTGCTTACGAAGTTATTTTATATTCTAGAGTACTGTTTTGACCATATTATAATCATTTTCACTGCCGTCAGTCAGCATATTCGTTACCGGATTTAACTGAAAGAATTGTACTGCATGCATAAACTCAGTACCAAAGCATGTGAAACTCAGTATTTAATGTAAATCAACAGAAAATCCAAAACTAACAATGGGCACACTAACGTATACTGAGAAAAATATCAGTAAAACTGTAAACCTCCTTGATAGTAGTCTTAATTAAAAAAACTTAGATGTGCTGGGGCTATTCTACCGTAAAACATACAGAATAAAATAAATCCCTTACGTCCGAGAAATGAAAAATGTCTCACTAGTCAGGAACAGTCAGAGAAAATAGTTTCAAAATATTTCTAAGCTAGATCGGAGTACTAGGAACTTCAATCACACTCACCATTAAACGACCAGAGCGACCTAGCGGTAATGAAAGTCTATGACTAAGACAGCGAGAATAAATGGTCACCAACTCATCTAAGAAATAAAATAAACGAAAACCCCACCTTGAGGTTATTTATCCATTAGGAATACAGTGTTCAGTAAAAAGACATTGAATACCATGCTTAAAATCTACCTCAGCCTGGAAAGTCTACGCTGTAATTAACTTGCTTACTGAATACCACTTTCCAGTATCCCTGTTCATGTCATTAGACTTGAAAATATCTACAGAATACAGAGATCACTAGAATATGCTGAGTTTATGCTATACATGTTTTCAATTGCATGACAAAGTCAGCGAGAATAAATAGTCACACACTCATCTGAGAAATGAAAGAAAATCTCTGATCAAAGAGCTGAACAAACTATTCTCTGAGATCTGATGAACTGATAATGCTCCATCACTTAAGAATGAAGTCACTTCATAGTCTTAGTTCTCGTAGTCGATTTGCATGCATCAATAGAAACACCATTCGTGGAGTAAGGTCATACAATTTTATTTCATAGAATTTTCACCAGATGCCTTCAACCTGAAGAGACAAATAATTATTGTGAAAACTCTAACATACTTTGCATGAATAATCATAAGATGTAATTTCGTGTTTCAGATATCAGAAAAACTAACTTGATTTCACAACACAGAGGAAGTTGGAGTAATATCACAATAAATTTACTATTGTAACTATCATTATTATTATTTATCCCTCGGGTTCCTAATGAAACATAGGGCTTCAGTAGCACGTCCCCCTTTCACTCTGTTCTCTGCAAACTTTTGAACCTGGCTGCACGACAGCCTAAAAGCTATCATTTCTTCCTCGCACGATCTCCTCCATGTCACCCTCGGATGCCCATCTCGTCGCCTCCCTTTCGGATTCCATTCGAGGGCCTGAAGCATGATGTCCTCAGTCGGCCTTCTCAGTGTATGCCCAATCCATCTCCACTTCGTTATGCATACTTATTGGGCGATAGGTTCTTTCTTCGTTGGTCCGTTGCCCGGCCAGAGTTCCTTGCTGCTTATTCTTTCCGGCCACCTGAAGTTCAGGAACGAGCGTAGGCAGTTGTTGATGAATGTCTGTAGTTTGTTGGAAATACCTTTCGTAACGCGCCAAGTCTCTCAATCACCATATAGAAGCACTGACTTGACGCTGGTGTTGAGAATCCGGATCTTGTTCCACATGCTAAGTGCAGATCTCCACACTGGTTTCAGGCTAATGAACGCCTGTCTTGCTTTTCCGATCCTGGCTTTGACGTTTTCTTTTGTGCTGCCTGTAGTCGAAACAGTACTGCCTAAGTAGGCGAGAGAGACTACTTCCTTTAAGTTTTTCCCGTTGATGGTAATTGGAGCTTGTTGTTGGTGGTGGTGGCGTTGTTTGAGTATCTTCATCACCTCTATCTTCTCTACATTCACTTGAAGTCCCGTCTTCGCTGCCTCTTCTGTCAACTTGTTAGTTTTCGCCTGTACATCTTCAAGTTGGTGTGACCCTAGACACAAGTTATCGGTGAAATCCAAATCTTTAAGGCTCTTTTCATCCGCCTAGTCAGCATATCCCCCTCTTTTCGCTCCCCACTATCTGTTGCATGATCCAGTCCACTACAATCAGGAATGTCATGGGTGATAGTAGACAGCCTTGTTTCATTTCTGTCTTCACTTCAAAAGCATCACTGAGCTACCTATTGTGAATTACTTGGCATGTGGCCTCTTCATATAGTTGTTGAATGAGGTTGACAAACGTTTGTGGTTATCCATAGTGTTGAAGCGGTTGCCAAATTACTTGTCGGTCGACGCTGTCAAAGGCCTACTCAAAGTCTATGGAGTTAGGGTAGAGAGTTGAATGCCATTCTTTACTCTGTTGTATGATGATGCGAAGCATTGCAATTTGGTCCACACATGATTCGTACTTCCTGAATCCAGCCAGCCTGTTCCGGTTTTAGTTTTGAATCCAGTGCATCATTTAGCCTCTCCAGGATGATGCAGCCTAATATTTTGCTTGGGGTAAACAGGAGTGTAATTCGAACCAGTTTTTGCAAACACTTGTTCGTCCTTCTTCGGGAGTTTGACAAGGTAGCCTTTCTTCCAATCATCAGGTACCTTCCCTTCCTTCCTTCCTTCCTTCCTTCCTTCCTTCCTTCCAGACCTTCTGCAATAGTGGTATGAGCGTGTCTGCTGTTGTCCCTGCGTCTGTTCTCAGTGCTTCTGGCGGGATTCCATCTGGTCCTGCTGCTTTCCCGCATTTCAGTAGCTTTATGGCGCTCAGGACTTCGACTTTTGTTGGAGGATTTGTGTTCACTTGTAGTTCTGCAGCCGCAGGTGGTATTTCTGGATGAAGTGCAGGTGATGGTGGTCGATTCAACAGCTCCTTGAAGTGGTAAGCCCATCGTTTCCTTTGTTCCTCTTCTTTAGTAATTAGATTCCCTTCATCATCTTTTATTGCATTCATCCGTGTTGATCTCCTCCCTCTCAGATAGCAACCTGGTTATTTGATACAATGTCGTCAGGTCTCTCTTACCTGCAGCCTGTTCTGCTTCACTTGCCAGTGTGTTGTGGAAGTGTCTTCTGTTTTTCTGCGCACCCTTCTTTACTTCTTTGTCCAGTGTAGTGTTTTATACATTATACTCAGTTCCTCTTCTTGTTGTGCATCCCTCCACTGGTTCATCTCCTGCTTCACCATCCTCCTCTCCCTCCTCTATCAGCTTTCATGTGTCCATCGAGATCCATTCCCTATCTTCTTTCTTCTTCCTTCTTAATACGGTTGTGCAGGTTTCTTTCCATACAGCTTTCAAAGAGTTCCAGTGCTTATCTACACAGGTTTCTTCAGGGATGCTGCTCGATATCTCCCAATTGTTCTTGATGGCTGTCGTGAAGATTTTCTTTGTAGTTTCGTCCTTCAGTTCAGTTTCGGTCTTGGGTGTTGAACTTGAACTGTGGTCTATCACCAACTTCCTTGAAGGCTTTCAACTTGATTTTGCCGGTAGGTTGCTTGCACTAGATAGTGAGTGGTGTGAAACTGCATCGGCTCCGCTTCTTGATCTTGTGTCCAGTAGGCTGCGTCTCAACTTTCTTCATATCGAGATGAAGTCGATATGATTTTTAGTGTCCTGGTGTCCGGTGAAATCCATGCCACCTTATGAATATCCTTGTGCTTGAACACAGTGTCTCCAATCACCAAATTGTTGAATGCGCAGAAGTCCTTAAACAATTCTCCATTCTCGTTCATTTCACCGAATGTTTCTCCACCCATGTTCGGTTCTCTTCCTGTGTTGTCCACTCCCCTCAGTTTGTCATTCAGGTCGCCCCGCCTATTCGAATTTTGATGTTTCCAACTGGAGTCTTGTCCAGTACTGACTGATTGCAGTTGTCTGTAGAATTCTTTCCTCTTCTCTTCATCTGCATTATTTGTAGGTGTGTAGCATAGCATTTTGTGATTATGACTTCCCTTCCTTTTGAGTTGAATCTTGCTGTCATGATCCTGGAGGAGGAGGAGGAGGAGATTGGTTCTCACTGCGTGAAGGCTTTGATGCTCTTGGGGATTTCATGATAGCCACTCCATAACTCAGTGTGCTCGTGGTTGTCGTCTGGGAGACAGTATCGAGGTAGATTATTGACTCTCCAGTTGACGGTCTGGAGAGTCCACTTCAATTCCATCTGCTTTCGCAAAGTCCTAGCACTTCAATGCGATGCCTTCTCATCTCCTTTGCAATCTGGGCTGCCTTGCTAGGTTCAAACATGGTGCGGACATTCCATGTCCCCACGTTTACTTTCACTTTCATCGAGGGAGAGAAGACACATCGGCCAATTGGCTTCCCGAAGGCTTTCACCAACCGGTATCCTTTCGCCTCTCCAATTCCAGTGAGGAATAACTTTGTTTTTATTTTTTATTTTGTTTGTACTTTGAAGTTTCTTTAGCAGTTGGATTGGTTTTACGAGGTAGAGTTCCTAGCCCTACCCCCAACCTTCCCTCTTTACCCGGGCTTAGGGCCGGCTAGTAACTAGTGAACTAGTTAGGCAGGAGAGGTTATCACAATAGTAGGCAGTGGAATCTGAAGAGGTGCAACAATTAAACCTCCTCGACTTACGCATGATACGTTAACGTGATGGTATAATACAGAGCAGCATTCACCGTGAAACAAAATGAGGCAGTAAATATTAGAAGTTCATGCTTTTATTCAATTAGCTACAAGAGGGGTTCGGTGAGAACAGTGTATCATAGGGAGAAGGAACTGTGCTCTCAAGGAAGGCTTCAGAAGAAACTCACTCAAATGATTGAAATTTTTTTCGCTATAATGGTTATCTAGTGAATTTCGCGTATGAGTACTGAAGAAGTAAGAGGAAGATATAGGACAGCAATACTGTGAAATATTAACCAGTTTTTAGTCGTTGCAAAGGTATTTTCTTCCTAAATGAGCTAACTAAGATTCGTTGTAAGTAGACGAGATCATTAGATGCTGTGAAAAAACTAGCTCTGAAAATAAAAACTGGCGAAGATAAATAATCACTAAAAATCATTAGCTGCGACGAAGGTGCATAGTTGCAGACGTAAAATTAAGACTTTACAGATCTTCCATTGGGCTAGAAGAAGGTAACTGAGGTGAAAAAGACATTCACTACCAGGGCTGTTAGACGTTCTTAACTTCCTCCCTTAAAGGCAGGCAGTTAAAAACACACAATCTTGATTGTATTAATTGGATAGTAATGCCTTTGTAATCCAAAGTGCTCATAAATTTCTTTTTAGTGTTAACTGCTGTGTACTTCACTGCATCAACTTAGTGTCCCATATGAAGTAAGCAACATTGCACTGCCGAATGATGACAAACCTCTGAGACGTAGACTTCTAAGCAAGCTCTTGGCAATTCAACTACACAACAACCACCCTTATTTCTCCTATATAATTGCTTCCAAGTGTACAAGTGAAGTGATAAATACAGTTACAGTTACAAGAAGTTGAAAATATGCCTGGTGTAGACTTTATGATACGGCATGTTGATGGATATAATCACATAAGTCTCGCAACTAGATAGCCCCAGCAGTACACTTCTAGTTCGTCGGTTTCTTCTCGTGGCAACAAATTCCCCTTCAAAAGTTTACATAAAGAACAATGATTAATTTTTCACAGTATTGCTCTCCTATATCTTCCTCTTACTTCTTCAGTACTCATACGCGAAATTCACTAGATAACCATTATAGCGAAAAAAATTTCAATCATTTGAGTGAGTTTCTTCTGAAGCCTTCCTTGAGAGCACAGTTCCTTCTCCCTATGATACACTGTTCTCACCGAACCCCTCTTGTAGCTAATTGAATAAAAGCATGAACTTCTAATATTTACTGCCTCATTTTGTTTCACGGTGAATGCTGCTCTGTATTATACCATCACGTTAACGTATCATGCGTAAGTCGAGGAGGTTTAATTGTTGCACCTCTTCAGATCCCACTGCCTACTTAATATTGAGGTGCTATTTATTGTGATATTACTCCAACTTCCTCTGTGTTGTGAAATCAAGTTAGTTTTTCTGATATCTGAAACACGAAATTACATCTTATGATTATTCATGCAAAGTATGTTAGAGTTTTCACAATAATTATTTGTCTCTTCAGGTTGAAGGCATCTGGTGAAAATTCTATGAAATAAATTGTATGACCTTACTCCACGAATGGTGTTTCTATTGATGCATGCAAATCGACTACGAGAACTAAGACTATGAAGTGACTTCATTCTTAAGTGATGGAGCATTATCAGTTCATCAGATCTCAGAGAATAGTTTGTTCAGCTCTTTGATCAGAGATTTTCTTTCATTTCTCAGATGAGTGTGTGACTATTTATTCTCGCTGACTTTGTCATGCAATTGAAAACATGTATAGCATAAACTCAGCATATTCTAGTGATCTCTGTATTCTGTAGATATTTTCAAGTCTAATGACATGAACAGGGATACTGGAAAGTGGTATTCAGTAAGCAAGTTAATTACAGCGTAGACTTTCCAGGCTGAGGTAGATTTTAAGCATGGTATTCAATGTCTTTTTACTGAACACTGTATTCCTAATGGATAAATAACCTCAAGGTGGGGTTTTCGTTTATTTTATGTGTTTAAATCGAAAGTAAATTTGATCTTTATGCCAGTATGCATAACAATGATGTCTCTTCCCATCATCTTTATCATAATATTTGTTCAGCCCTACATCTCATAAAAATTCCTTCACACTTTGTTTTGTGTTGAACATCTCTGGGTGACCTATTTGCTGAAAGCTCCTGCAAACTGTATATTTGCGAAGAATTACATTGAAATGTCAACCTATGTATTCATAATAACAGTTCCTTCTATTCTCTCATATCTTGTATACGTTAGTATCTAAGTAATTTTTAACCATCTTGTCTTTTTTACGCAATTTATTTCAAAGGAATATGAAATAATACTAATAGGAAATTGTCATGCCTTTAAAGTTAAAGTGGGCAGCTGAAAACAAGATTTGGGATTATCATATTTGAGTTACCACCAATTCATCTTTCATTAGGTGTGATAATAAACACTTAATCATTCTATCTTTGCCGATATACTTTTTGGTATAAATATTAAATGAGCTTAGTAAAGAACTCTTGCTTTCGGAGTTTTTTCCTAACTAAGTAGTTCCAATTCTAGTCGCTAAATGTAGCATCCTTTTATACTTCATTCAACATTGGATGTAGAACAGTCAGATATATGTGCATTCAACAGATTATAAAAGAAAACAACTTCCGGTAACGAATATAGTAAGAGGGTGATTAAAACTACTGGTGATTTACGAGTTACAGGTATGTTTGGTCGTTCGTAGAGTTAAGTGTTTTCTTAACCATGAAAACTAAACTTGGTTGAAGTTAGTAAGTATGAAAGACCATTTCAGGGATTCTAAACAAAAGATGACATGAGCTATGGCAAGAGATTGTTCAATATAGTAGGAACACCGACTAAATGTTCTTAGCTAATATGTAAGTTTAGAAGAGATTGCGACATTTACTTTTACAAAGAAAAATGGTCCAAAACACTGGTTCTTCGTCCGATCTAGCTGTTTAACGTCATAATTTTAAGTTGCACCAAGCAACGGTTTCGCAGGATTTTTAAAACCTATGCCATTTTCAACGACTCAGTCTTTTTTTCATGAAAGGATGAAAGTGTTGTAAGCTGTTTATTCTTTTGAGTTCAGAATCAATATTTTGCACAGATATTTCCTTCAGTTGAACAGAACAATTCATTTCTATTAAAGTAAAAGAAGTTCCTATGCATAAAGAATGTCTTTACTGGAAACTTCTGAACATTATTTGTGAAGATTTTCTATTCTCAAGTTAAAAGTGATAAAACAAGATATGCATATCTATTCAAAACTATCTCAAAACTACTGAGTGAAATTTTGAAATTCTAAACTTGTTCATTGATTTGTTTATTGAATAAGGGGGGTTAATGGTAAGTTATTAGGATTATCACAGAGAGTACAACTGACATTCTCAAATAAGAAATATCGCAAAATCTGCTGGTTATTTAAAGGCTACTTACGACAAGCAACTATTTGCTTATACTTATGAGTCATTAAGTCTTTACCTTTCTAGTTGAGATGTATAGAGAACTGAATGTCTTATAACTCAGGAACAACAGGACATATTTTTATCTTATTTAATCTTCATTTAGTTAAAACATTTTGCAACTACTTGAAATTTTTCATTGCTAACATTTTTTATCGTTTCCTCTTGTATTAGTTTATACGATACTGTGAACTACTGTAGATATCTGTGGGTTCTTTTTTGCTATGAAACGAAACAGACCTAATTGCATAGCTTTCAATGAGGTAACATTTACTGTAAATACTTCAGCCACTAAATTTAGTTCAAGTATAGGTAACCACATCCCTATACAGAAAATTTATTCGAACTACTGTTTACACTACAATTGTTTCATTCTGATTGCTATTATGACTATCGGAAACACATACTACTAACTTGGATTTGATTCCATTAAACGAAAAGATGGATAACCTTTAAAATCTCAAAGCGACTTTCATATATGATAGTTTGAAATTTAAAAATGGTCCTCTCTGTGAATTCTTAACAAAGTTACTCATTATCTAAGCTAGCTACAACTTCATGATGACATTTATTCCATTCTACTCTATTCGAATGATTTTGACTTGAACCATGCTACTAACTACCACTTATTCAGTAGTTAATTTTTGATTTCTGATTTAACTGAGTATGAGTTGATGACGTTACGACTATATGATCAGCAATTGCAATTAAGATCACAAGGATGAAAAATTAGTTGTTAGAAATTCAATTTTGGAGATCTGTTACAAAAAATGAATACTATGTAGACTCAAAATATCATGGTTTTGAGAGGATTGAAAGCATTTTTCGACTTCGTAATGAGCTTCTTTCAAAATAGGCAAATATGACAACCAAAGCTTAAGATGAGAAAAATTAAGGCCGATGAAAGTAAGATATGTTTTGTCATCTACTGAATCTCTGATTCGCAATACTAATGTTAACATACTGCTCTAAGGGAACAGGAAACACTCTAAGTTTTAATTAGTTCGACCAAACATTAAAATTATTTTCGTGTCCGACGTTATGTGTACACATAAGCAATTTCTTCTTTGAAGTTTAGTATTGATAAAGTAATCGTTATTACTTAAGGATGATACACTTACAGAAAAAAGTGTCGTGGATACTCATTTTGAGGAACACATACCGATAAGAGAAAACTGTTTAATGAATGCTACATCTTGATATGATTCCTACAGATATCTGGAAAAATTGACCAGTATGCTTAATATGGGTGCCTTGAGGAAATTAGGACTAGAAGTTTACAATAGGAAAAAATTCTGTGGACAAGTAGTCTGCATTGAAGCCGGTTTGGTTCTATTATGCTGCAGACAGATAACAGCCTAAAGTAGAATATATGAAGCGGTTACATGTTTTAGGCCATTGGTGTCTTCGTAACATTGGTCACGTACGGTAGGATCACCATGATAGCATTGTTCAGGCTAAGCAAAACAGGCAACTTAGTCGATGAAATTGTAGAACCTTCAGCGATTGTAGTGGCTTGCACATGTGTTCCGTATACTGAACCACCCTCTACCTCAACTTGCAACGCTAGAAGTTGGATTAGGTTGCAAGAAGGCTCATGGTGGCCAGACCAAGACGTGGCACAAGTGTGTGAAGTCTCCGACTATTCATGTGAGCCGTGTGTAAACTGCCTAGCTGGGATCCTCGAGACAATAGGAGTCAGTGGTTGAGAACTCTTGGTAAAATCAGTCACAATGGGGCAATTGTATTCACTCCTCCTAAATCTTGAAAGTTTTGACTAAATTCCTTCTCCTCCTATAATATACCTTGGTCTACTTCGATATCAGTCCTTTTGTAACGACTTGTTCTTTGCATGCTGCAGTGAAGTACGACAACATGAACCGATGCACTTGTATGCGAGGTTCTACACTGATTTTGTCAATCTAGGCCCGACTAGACAGCCTACCATTCAGTACAGGGCTAGAACAAGCAATCACAAACCTCACAGGTTAGCGACACATTTACGTCTAATCATGTTTGATTTAATTTAATCCTGATCCACTTGGCAAACCATGTTTAGTTGTATGATATTTCAGAATATAAAACGCACATTTTAATCACCTTAGTCAACGGTTTAGAGCCTTATCCACTGAATAATTTCCTTTACCTGAAAATACGCGCCTAACTTCTACATTATTAATCAGACTGCTTAGCCGAAAATAGGATGAATTACTGCTTCGTTACAAGTTCGAAACTCAACCATTTTGATACATACGTGACGCTACAAGTGATGCTACTTAGCGAAAACCGGTTGAGGTTTCGTACCTGTGTAAGAATATCTTTGACCACCAACTTATCAGAAAAGATGTTGCTCTTTGGGAAAGTGGAGTGATCATTATCTAAATGATCACTCAAACCAAAGACTGTTGTAAACTTGCATGATTTCCTACTCATTCAACACACCAATCTTAAAGCTGTAAAAAGAGAGGAAATGGCACTTGGAATATGAGATGGTGCCACGAAACATTCCAAACAAAAGAGGATAAATCATAATTCTTGACCACAGTTAAATCAAGAGATATCATTCGTTAGATTTGATCATACATAAAAGATTACTGTGGATGTCAGAAATTACATAACTGGTCGTTGGTAAGAAGCAGTTATTCTTTCAGAAAAAGACCGTCAGGATTTGCTCAGAGAATGCATTCTCTATAATACTCACTGAAGTTTGATTATTTATGCAGGAACCTTCCCCTGATTACAAACATAATACTTGCTAATCTAGATATCCGTGACAAAAACAATCAACTTAATAAAAGTTTGATTTTTCTCTATTGAGTTGGCAAAGATCAGGAAAAGGCATCTGATGCTTTCTATGAAGCTGACATTTCAGTAAAGTGCCATAAACAAGAAAATATCCTTTGATGAGATAGTGAGTTGATAAAACTTTTTTTTGTTCTGATCAGAAAGGCTTCTATTCGCCTGTAAAGTATTGAAACTATGAAGTGCTACTCATTTAGATATCTTATTTACCCTATTTCCAGTATCGATATCTAGGTAACAAAGTTGATGGGCATCAGTAATAAAAATGAATTGGAAATAGGATCATCCTTGAAGACACCGAAGCTTAATATTATATTTCATCTAATGGCGAATATTTTGTCATTGAAATGCAACACGAGCTTACAATCTTCAGTATTACTTTCATATAACAGACTGTCCAGTGATTTCATAAGTAGGATTTCAAACAGTTATCGATGAGATTTCTTACAACGTTTAACTGAACAGTCTTACTTATAACAGGCTGATAAATGCTAACACTCAGTCCTGAATATACTTCCAATCCTCTAAGCTATAGGTTACGTAATTGGATTCTTCACTGTCCAGAGAAGCAGTATTGTTCAGAAAAAGCGTAGCGAAAAAGTCAAATCAACGTAGAACCCGACACAAAAGTACATCAATTCAAGTTGCAACGCCACACAAGCAACAAATGGCCAGAAAAACATGACACCGAGGTCAACAAGCGTATGACAGTTGAGAAAATAAATCGATGGTTAACGAGAATAGCCAGCACTTTAAAGATGACAGAGAATGCATACATCCATACATGTCATTGTGATCGATTTTCAGCTACAACATCAAGCCTTTCCAACCGTTAATTACTACCATCTCGAGGACCCAGAACAGATAATCTTAACCTCTCAAGGCTGAGACTGAAAGTCAAAGACATTATAAATTCATGCGAAATCGTGTTTCGACCTCCCTTCATCCAGTTCTTACTTCAACTAGCGTCGTACGTCGAGACAGGCCGTGGGGTACTCGGGCAACATATGTTCAATTCACTTCAGTCACTGAAGGTTGACAAGCAGCGGTTGACTAACCTTCCCCACCTACTACTCTATGCCTAACCTCGGCATTGCTGACAAGATGATTCTACAACACGTTATCAATGCTGAAAAGATACCTGTCATCAGAAACCATACCCTCACACCCACTTCCAGTGGTCATGTATCTTAGCCGCTTAAATGGGACGCACTGCATACCCGTCCTTTAATATGTAATCAGATGTCTTGCTGGTGCCAGAGGTGCCACAAATTGGAAATTACCGAATGGATCTTCTGTATCCGAGCTGAGATTTTGTCAGCGCCCATTCAAGCTGATGCAACTCCAAAGTAAGTGAAGTGGTCAACTCATAGCACCATATAGCTTTCTATCCGTAAGACTGGAGTAGCTATAGACGAGTCTTGAAGCAGCATCTTAAATACGACAGTTGCCAAAAGCATATCAAACATACTCATACTTTTGCTAAAAGCGACCAAAAGTTTGTATTTCATCAGTCCTCGATTAACAGGACCCGTCCTTTGCAAGTCAGCCAGGTGACCTGGGAATTAATCTCTAGTCTTCAGTAAACACACGTGTCGGCTGACGGTCAGTAAACATGTGTCACAATATCCCCCCCCCCCAAAGGGTGAAGATTCGGTCGATGTACCTTGATCCTTGCCTGAAAACTGTTTCCCCAGTTTCGTGTTCTCAAGTCCCGGCCTAGCACTGGATAATTAGGGACTCTGGGATCTTGGGGACGATTTTGGTCGAACCAACCATGTGATGTTTGTGGCGGGGAATCTCCGATTTCTTATAAATTGTGATTACACGTAATCCAGATCAACATAATTGGTCTAGTTCTGATTTTCACACTTAGTACGTCGATTACCTCACTAAGTAACTTTCTACGTGCAGCTATGGAAAACTTCTGGTGGGCAAAAGTCAGATCCCGCTGGAATATATGGTTTCACCTTAGAAACAGTCCCCCTACTGCAGTGGAATTCGGAAGCCAAGAACTACCTTCCATGCGAGCACGGGCCGAAAGCTAAGCAACTAAATCGTGGCTGTAGACAAGTTAAACTGCTCTCCAACATTACAGCCACCCGTTGTGAGAAATTATCAAGGAATAGTGATCTCAGTAATCAGCCTCTTCTTGCTAGTTCCCCCCCCCTTCAATAAATCTAAAATCCTACCCAGTACAAACTAACCACTATGTCTTCCCCATTTCTTTCGCCTTCATCGCCCATTACCGGACAGTCATTGCTAAGAACCCTGGTCAATTCATGTTTCAGTTGCTTTCGCTCCTCTTCGCGGCCAGAGCCATCTGCAATGAGTCTCCTTGCACCCATCGGTTCGGATTAGGTTGCGCAAATCTACTGGCTTCTACCAACGCCTCGATGTAGATTACTAACTGCCTTTGCTGATATTTCCACAGCAAACTGAATCTCATACCAGGCTTCATCAGGAGAAGAATTTTACCCATACTCAAATAAAGGCTTCACTATCTCCTTAAATATACACTTGTCGTCTTCATCTCCTGGTCGAGTAAGTACAGGCTTCATTGCTGCCTGTGACCAGTAAGGTGCAAACGTAAACGTGCTCATACTAACGCATGATTGTAGTCCAAACAGGCAGTCCAGAAACCCTCAAGACTTCCTACACCGATGACCTATAGCAGTATGATCTATCCGCGTCCATCGTTGGTTCAATGTTAGCGGACAACAAAAGCCTCTCTCCTCATACCCGAAGTTAGTGCTAGACAGAAATAAGTGGTTATCAGATTGAAATCGTAAGAGAGGATCATCATTTTGTTTGTATGGGATCCCATAGATACCTCCAAGATGCCTTTGGGATTGACTCAGCTTCTACTGTTATGACCAAACCTGAATGCTTTGTTTTAGGCAACCAATTGACAACTTTTGATAGAATTCACTCTTCGTATAATTTGATCGGAAGTCTATGTAAATGGAAATTACGAATGAGTTCAGGCTAATTTCACGATGTTTCCTAGTTCTCACAGATTCGTCCATTCGAATAGTGTATACGAAACCGCCGTAGTAGCATGACAAGAAGTATGCTTCTGTTCTGCAACTTAATACTATGCACACCAGCAAATTCACGGTAACCCCTGGATCTCCAAATACTTGCTAAGTGAATTTCGCAGAATGATTGCATTAGCTGGGCTACATCACGTGTGTAGCCACACATGAGTCCTGTACGTATAACTAAGAAATACAGCATCCATACAAGACTTGAGATTCCGAAATCTTAGCAAGTGAGACCTGTTATCCGGGTCAGCAGTGGATCCAGACGTCGTAAGATATGTGAAATTGATTCTGGCGTTCTAGGAGGATGAGGAAGGAATTGAGCTAGTTAGGATCAACAGTAACGGTTGCAGGGTGATACTTCAGGAAATTATACGAGGCTTAAAGTAAGGTAGGAGTTAACGGTGAAAAGGGTATGTTGATACTTCTCAGTTGCTCACACCGCGAGAATTATTGATGGGAAGTACATAAAAGGGATAGCTTCGCATGACCGAAGCTCACGAGATATCTGCGTGAGGCCTGTCACACAGGGTTGTTAGATGAAGGTTTCGGGGTGCTAACCCCGGTAAAAAAAAACCTGTACCGCTTGTGTTAAAATAAGGTGCGGAGGAATGCACTACTGTTGGAACCGACCTTACCGGACTTCCCTTTCCCCATAGGGCAGACAAAATCAGCGAGAAACATCCCGTTCAACCAGCAATTCAACAGATGCTGCAGCTAACTTAACCCGTTAGGTTATTCTGCCATATAAGCCAGACAATTATGTCAAGGTGGCAATAATCACCGCAAAAGACCAACTTTAGTAATGTTTAGAGAAAACGTTTTTCCTCCTATGAAATCCTATTTTTAGGTTATTAAATATCCTAAGACTAGAGTGCTTACCAACACTAACACGAGACAGTCACCCAAACTAAACAAGTCCTCAACTCCACGAGGAAGGAACCTAACGGGTGATATCAGTTAATCTATATCAAAGTGGACCTGGTAGTAGTATGTTTGAGTTGCTGCAATTCACGTTGGCACACAAATGATATCAGTGGATGTAGAACTTCTTTGATTAGAGAAAATTAGCTGAAGGGAGCCTTAAAAAGCGTGACACCAGACGACACGAAACCTACCGCTTAAAATCAGTTTCAAAATAACCCCATAACGTATACACTACCCTTTCATTATGGTGACAAGTGCAGTTGGTTGGAGTTAAGAGACCGCTCATACTTGTGGCGGTTCATAAGAAAATCCTTCTTATTTAAATCGACATACTAACATGAGAGAGCAACTAAGCTACATACAAGTGGGGGGAGATTACTCTCAGTTGTACGGCACCAGTTAACAACGGACTGTAGATTTCTTGCTGCTGTCTAGGAGCAGTTACACAATATTGGGGCTTGAAATCTTTGAATGTTAAATTAACATTCCTTGAACTACAAGAGCTACTAGACAAACTCAACGCAAACACCTGGACGGCACGAGCAACCGTTACTTTTGCTACAGTAAGATAAAGTAATCAGTGAATATCACAAACACTTAAGATACCCAGATTTCCCACTTCATAAAAAGTTATGATAAACAATAGAACTCTTAATAAAAAGAGAAAATAATTTACAAAGACAGAATGAAGTACTTTCGAGGGTCACCTATTAGCAGGCGCATATCATGCGTACAAAGACAGTTGAAGATAATTAGTGTCATACCAGAGTACAGAGTGAAAAAGACAACAGACCGGATCTTAAAAGCATGTACACAAGCAATATTACTACACTAAACTATGAGGGGATTTGACAAGGGGAAGAAAACGTATTAACTGCACAAAGTAAATTTAGCATGTACAAAGCTAGGCAGCAGAGGGAGGTATTCGAAAAATTAACAATTACGGCTATATACACAGGTCTATATTACTCCGAAGCTCTGACCAAGTTTAGAAACGAAGGCGATGTTTAACTATTTCTTGGAATTCTGAACGAATATAGGCGCACTCAAGCCTGTTCTGAAACTCTGGCATAAATGTATACAGTGATAAATATTCAACAAACTTCAACCTGATTTGATGAAACAAGCTGAAGATGGCAAAACTATGCACCATAGAAGTACGATAAGCTGATAAATTCAGATAAGAAACAAATTTTGAATCTAAAAGTAAACAAATCACTCCTTAACACTGGATTTGGTCAGGATCTGATAAAGTAGGAAACTTGTTCTAAAGATCGCAAGAAATAGAAACTGAAGAAAAAGAAAAATAATTTGAATATCCTTGTGGATTGTGAACTCGTTAAGTGTGCATGCACTGTCAAGCAGGGAGGGGTTGCTACAAAACGTATCAAAATAATGTGCGCAGAAACTAAACAGAGCAAATGACCACCGGAACAGAGTGAGAGAATGCACACAACTGGCTTAGAAACTCATGAATCAAAGAGGAAATTTCATTCCATTGGATTAACATAAATGCGATGTTAGAGGTTAACGAAACACAAAACTGCTATGATGAAAGGATATGGAGCATTTATCAACAAGTTCCCCTCCCTGAATAGACATTTGAGCTCGCAGATCATAAAAAATGTAACCAACCGTGGATTGTGGGGCAAATCAAATAGCACTTGCAACGACACAGAAAACATGACCGTGTCATGTGAGCTCATAGAAAGCTTCAAAAGTACTTTACACAGCCAACAAACGTGAAAGCGAAGTTAAAACAGACAGGCAGGCTTTTCATCATTGTATACCATTACCAAGATTGTTATTAGAATTACTGGAGCTAGGATCACGAGAAGGTAGTCCTGGATCAGTGACATTAGTGTGAGAAATATTTTGATGAGTCATTAAAGCGACAACCTGGCGGCCGCTCGAGGCAGCAGAAACGAGCTGTGGTTGGGGCTGGTGAGAAAGATGGGCAGGAACTGTAGCAGGAGCGGTTGTATTAGTGAGTATTATATGAGGTTGCATAGGATTTACTGTCCCACTGAGTGATTGGTGTTGCTGTGATCTAAAGTGTACAATAGCTGCTTGTGGTGTAGAAGTTTGACGACCCAGAGTAGTTATGTTTGAGCCAGAGGCCGGAGTTATACGTTGAGGAACAGCACTGAGTACTTGAGACTGATGATTCCCCACAGATAATATACTAGAACCAGTGGCCGAAACAAACATACTAGATCCGGATTCACTACAACTAAAAGAAGGATCTGAACCAAGCTGTGCTGCATTATAAAAATGTTGTACTTGCTGTGGTTGCGACTGAACTAATGTGGCAGTACCAGGAACTGCTCGAAAGCGCAGAGTTGTAGTGTTCGGTACAGCTTGGATTGGTTGTGCAGTACACCCAGTAATCAAAGGTTGATGATGATTTGTGGTGATTGGTGACTGAATAGAAATCCACTGAACAGGTTGATGCACCACCGTAGGAGTTGAACCTAAAGATGCTGAAGCAGTTACAACAGGCATAGATGACATAGGTGTAGAAAGACTGTTCACATTTGGGGTTTGTGTTCTATTTATTCCTGTATTCTGGACATTCGAATTCGCAGAGACGGAAGATGGAACGATGACAACGTTGCCCGTCATACCACCAGAACCCAAAAGAGATTGAGAAGCGTCAGATATGGAAGAAGTTACAACAGAGGAAACCGAAGCTGGAAAACTTGCAGATAGAGATGAACTGCCGGACATATTGCTAGATGTGGTACTACGCCTTTGACTTGCTTGAGCACGCAACTCGGCTTGCTGCTTATGTTGAGAGTGCAAGGCGAAAAATGCTGCATGAAACTCAGGATGACGTTTGATCCACGCAATAAACTGTAAAGAAGTTGAAAACACTATTTATTAATGTGTATGCACTGTAAAAATCTTAAACGTACGACCAGTCGTTAAATTACGTGAACTACGTGAAAGAAGCGTACTAAGCATCATACTAGTCATAGTAGTCTGTTACATCTGAAGTGAATTTCTCCAAGTGCATTTATTTACTATTGATGTCGAAGAATATGCTGATGGGCAGACACAAATCGGAAAACTCCTATCACAGTGAACACAACAGCTGAAAGAATCAACTTGTTTTATCGTGTTTTATCTTTATTTACAGACGCTGCAGTGATAAATATGGACTAAGTTCAGCTGATAATTACTAAACTTAGCGTGGAAATGACCGACGTTAATAAGCATCAGTCGTTCCTTTTTCCAAACCACGAACCTAAAACGCTTATTACGAAAGTCCAATTACAGCCCTTAAAAACTATGTATAAATCAAACCAAGAATCAACAAATTAACCCTTTGACATATAAGAAGGTACTTACTCGACGGTTCTGTTCATCGCTTGAAGTTCCAGTGGCTTTTATGAGGCTGATTACCTGGCTAACATGGTCGATTTCAACTTGTGTAGGCTTGTTAGTGATGACTGGCTTTTGATTGTTTATAGGATTAGGGATTGATGAATGAGCTGATGTTACTGACGCTGACTGTATCTGCGATTGTATCTGCTGGTTAGGGGATGGATTTGAAGTACTTTGAGGCGCAGTCGCTGATATTACTGGGCGAACTCTCCAACCTGAGGTAACGGACACAGTGACAGGAGGGTTGGCGCGTTGAGTGGGACCAGTATTTAGTGGGGGCTGCATAATGACACGACCTCCAGAAGATATCACTGAGGAGCACACAACAGGCGGTCTTGGGGCTGCACCTTGGTTGGCCTGAGAAACAATAGCTGGGGCGGGAGTTCGAGGTGGATGTGAATACTGGGAATTCCCTACAGAGAGCAACACTGGACCTTGTTGTTGTACCTGAGAATTTTGCGATTGGAAACCCATTGGAGTTGCGTTACCAGAAGGTTTCTCCGTCGAGTTTGCAGTAGGAGTGGGCAACTGTGTATTCCTTATTGGATTAGTTGACAACGATGGATGGTTTGGAGACTGAGTTTGACGCACTGAGTTTATGCTACCCGGATTCAAAGAACCAGAGGCAGATGCTACTACGGAAGTAGGACAGTTCTGGGTCAAAGGCTGTGACTCGCTGGTGGGCAAAGATCCTCGATGCATTGTTGAAATACGACGTCTGAGTAACTTGTTCTGTTGCAACCGCTGTTGTAATTGCTTTTGCTTTACTCTGTACTTTATATTCGAACAGAAAGGAACCGGACACTTAGACTCTTCACAACATCGAGCATGATGCCACAGCAGAGATAACAGCTGTCTACAAAGTAAGCAGCTATTTGTTGCTTTTTTGGTACAGTTCCGGGTGTGACACAACACCCGTTTCATCTGAGCACATGTTTGCATACGACAGTTTGCATCTCTACATTGACATGCATGAAGTAAAGACCTAATACAACCCTCGATGCTGCTTCGACGGTCAGGTGTAGTTCCAGTACCACTAGGCCTATCACCCGGTTCCTCATTCGCGCCCGAATCCTCATCAATCCCGAGACCATACTGAACCATTGGGTGCGGGTGGTTTTCTGTCTTGTAACAACGAGAGCATAAATCATACTCTTCGCACTCATTACAATGCCATCTAGTTTCGATTTGCGCACCACAAACATTACAGTTATACATAAAGCTTTGTCGTAGTTCCATGTGCAATTCATACAGCAGGACCATAGAAGAGTACTTAGCACGACGCAATGATGAAAATTCCAAATGTCTTTCGCGAGCCATCTGTAGGAATGCATCTCGACTGTCCATTAATTCACTATGTACAGGCTGATCTGGATCTGTAGTAGGTGGGAGGGAGGCAGCCGAGTTGTGTCTATGAAGACGTATTACGAAAAATATTTCTTTTAATTTTTCCATAGTATCATACACTTTACGTGAAAGTTCTTCAGCACCGTCGATTGGACCATCCAAACGTTTTCGTTTACTTGCAGTAGATGTATTGCCTTTTTTGTTACCCTTGCGTTTCTTTGCCTTCTTTTTGCCACTGCGTTTATCAGGATCTCCAGAAAGTCCTTCATTGGTGGAGCTAGAACAGTCTGCCTCATCATCCTCAGCTTCAGCCTGAGCCATGGCCTCTTCACGACGTCGACGAGCCTCTTCTTCTTCGAGTTCCTGAATAAGAAAGCGAAATGTCAGGATTTATATGCATACTTAAAATTCCCAAACCCTAGGGGTCTCATGGAAACACAAATTCAGTTATCGAATATGCAACCAGAATCTTCTTTGGCACTTTTAGCTCCAGACAATCTGAAAACCTAAGACCACTTTATGAAGTGGAAGCAAGCTAACGCCTTGAGGACACTAACTAGTACGAACATCCACACTGTACGTGTAATAAAGATTTTCGATGAACTTTATGGTGCATTTTTAGATAGTACTCATTTCTGATTACCCTCTGCTGTAGAAATTGCGCTCCCCAAAACGGAAAGTAAAATAATTCAATTTAGAGGCGATGTTCAACGGTTGCTTGTTAACAGAAGTATTTCGAAATCAACAGTGGACTAATCTTATTGAGCACTGAATCTTTCTTTACGTACAGAGTAAAAGCGCACCTCTGATGACAAACATGAATCTTCGTAGGCCGTCTTATTAAATAAAAGAGTAGTGAATGACAATAGACGACACCTACACTTATCGGAATTTAAGTGATCTGCACTTGAGAATTATATTAGATAGAATTTTTGAATAGAAACCCGAAAATTCAGTATTTATACGTGAATTAATCTATAATTTATTTCCGCTTCGAGTTGTAAATATCTGCACTTAGGCGTATAACCGAATAGCCAGCAGAACATTTCAAAATACAACCAAGAGTAGATTGTTTGTTCCTAAACTATTTATCGATGCACGTCTTTGTAGAATAAAAGCCAAAGCTGTATATCGGCTATATTCATCAAACAAAGGTAGTAAACAATATTGATTAGTATACTTACTTTCAAAATATCTTCAAGTGTGTTCGGCCAAAAATCCCCCTCAAAATAAGGGATTTCAGTAGGTGAGACAAGTTGATGATCTAGAGCATCTTTCAGGATATTTTTGTAGTCGACTACAATCCCTTCTATAATAGCTTTCTGAAGCATACGACGGTACCACTCCTGCAGACGTTTGGCTTTGGGGATTTTTTGTTCCGCAGGATGCATGTGAAATATGTAGTCATCACCTTCGCCAGGTGGACAGGCCCAAATGTGTGCCATCGCATAGCCGCACCTTTTGGCGTATAAAAGATAGCCAACGAGAATCTCATGATACACATCCGTCCTATACTGTTTCGGCCGAAAGAAGAAAACTGAGTCAAGATAAGCAACATAAACTCTTCTGCGATTGGGTTGCGGACTCTCTGAACCATATTCTTGCACGTACAAACCAAAAAAGCAGACATCCTGACCATCAATTTCTTGAAAGGCGAAAACAGCTTTTAATCGATACGGGAACGACTCAGAAAGTTCTCCACTTTCAGTAAAACGTGCACGCATTAGTGGCTTAACTTCAACAACTTTGTCAGAGCTCGCCAACACACGAATAGTGACTTCTCCGGTACCAACTTCTTTCTTTTTCAAGAAATCGTTAACGCGTTTTTCTAGAAAATTGCTCAAGCGTGTAACAGGTAGCTTTTTTGCAGTGAACCGGTTTTCTTTCCTCTTCATACCACGCTCTCTCAAACAACCAGGACAAACGAATCCGCTTGGCCATATTTCATTCATATGCAATGCACAAACTTTGTGCCACCGTCTGCCACACTCAACGCAAATAACAAATTCCTCTTTTTCTTTCACGTTGTTTTTCCGCTTCTCGAAGAGTTCTCTCTTAATTGGGCTAAAAAGAACATTAGTTAGTTGGAAAACTGAAATGTGAAGCTTACATAGACTGATTTGGTTCATCCGCCAAAATAATTACATCACCAGCCTCACTGAAACACTTTTCACATTGATAGTATTTATCACAAACAAGACCGATTTGTTTGTCACTAAACACATAAGAAAGGAATAAAGAACTTACTTGTTTATATAGACAAAATAGGTTGCATCTCGGCTTATTGTACACAAGTTCGGTGAGGAACAGTACAAACCTTGCGGCTGATATTCATAATCCTGACCACAGCAAAAACCCATTGCTTGCATTACTTGGTCTATTCGACTTTGAAAAAGTTCTGCTAGCTACAGTGGAAAACATAAGTGAAATTACTTTGACATACCTTGGTACACATTTTATACACTTTGGAGGTCTTCTTATTGTACAACCAAGCATTATTAAACATCAGCCGGAAGTGATCAACAACCTGCCAAGGATCTGCATATTTACCATCCTCCAGATTATTTCGGATGGTAGTCAGGTCCATAGGCTCTTTAATAACCTGAAAATAATCCGGTATGTGAAGCATTACTGGATCAACTGGGGCACGAAAAGGTTCTGCATACTTATCGTTGTAAATTTCTTCATGCAGTTGTAAGAAGTGGCGTAACAGCTCTTCACGAGACCATTTTTTCCACTTGCTTTCATCTGGTTTTACGGGCAACATGTTCGAGGTTAGTTGGACATTGCTTGAATTAAGGGTTGACGTACTGTCAACAGAAAACGAATCATTACTGACTGATACTTCGTTAGATGGTGCATCTTCGGCTTTAACTTCGGGTTTGACAGTTTTGCTCCTATCGGATATGCAATCTCCGGATGTGGCCAAAACAGGAGTTCCGGTAACTTTGATGTCATCTATTGTTGTTTTGACAGATGGTTGTGGTGTAGTAGTCTTTAAGGTAGTCACTGAAGTCAATACAGCAGGTGATTCTGAGGACCCTGCAGTAGTTGAATCTGATTTTAAACGATGACGATTGCATGCATTTTGCAGATAGTGCTCGAATCTCGACATATCAGTTTCTGAGTTGCTCGAATCCTGAGCCGTAAATGAGTTCATTTCGTAACTTTCAGCTGATGAAGCATTGTAACTACCATTGGTAATATTAGAGCTAGGAATTTTGTTTGCTGAACATGAACCCGCTGTTGAAGAAACTAAGCTGGAGGGAGAGGCTAATTGACTAGACAAAGTGGATAAACTCTGGTTGAGTTGTGAAGAGTTAGTAGAAGATGAAGTCACAGCAGACTGAGAACCTCCTACTGAATTATCCACCACAAGCTGACGACTTCTTCGTTTTTCTTCTAGCTCGCGATGTATTTTGTAACACTTCTGAGCAAGCAAATGGAAATAATGATCGATGTCTGTAGCGGTTACATACATTTCGCGTTCGACCTTACGCGCATATTCAATCAAATTACGCATCCTTGGGTCTGAGTAAGCAGCCGGATCCGGAAATGGGAATATAAACCGTACGCTGTAAGCAGAAAAACATGAATACACCGGTGGAGTTTACTCAATGAAAACTTCCAGAAACAAGTATCATCTGCTAGATACTAGGTAAAAAAAGGAACTAAGAAAACCTGGTCAACCATGTGCGCGCTAATGAACTGGGTTATGAACCACTCCTATGGTACAACAGTCCATGGCACTCCTTGCCAATATCTATTTACGGAGAACTTGCGACCCACTGGTTAGAAGTGAATTGTCTAGACTACTGAACAGCTAGGAAAAAACTAATACATTGAACTTTAGGTTTACAGAATCCCTGAGGGATGTTAAACACTAGGCTACTCTGAAAATTTGTTTAGACCAATTTATTGTTAAAATGATGCTACATGTTAAGTATAAAAATGAGATATCGGAGGGTTGCCCAATTTTCATGACTCTCATGGTGCGATTTATTCCGAAAAGATGGTCAACAAGTCTGCGGTCACCAGTCAGCTGAAAAAAGCAAACAATGCTTCTATTTCGCTCTTATCTTCAATCTGATCTTTACCATAAGCAATACCCTCAGAGACATTATCTGACAAATATGAGGATGCAAGCTCACTGGTGAGAACAGTCTCCGAGACTCAACACAGCATGAAGAGAACTAACAGGCAATTACAAACTTTCCTGTTACTTCTGTTTTTATCTCCCGTCACGTCTGGTCCTTGTGACAGACAACTGAAAGGTACATGAAAATATTTTCAGCCACCTAACTTCAACGTTGACTACTTGTCGTGATGCCTAACCCATTATTTACTGAAGTATCTAATATTAAGATTTCTCAACCAAGTCTTATAATGTGCATTGAATCTTATTAAACTGGTGTGCTCATACCAGTAATTTTATATGTTGAACTAACAAGTCACTTTTTCCAGCTGTTCAGAAAGAACAAGCACGGAAATCCGCTGAACTAAAAACCGTGGTATTCTGATTATTATGTCGATAATACGAATGATGAAAGCTGAACACCAGTTGTGCGCGCTCTACGACACTACAGGTAACTTATAGACCAAAATATATACATTCAGTTCACAGTTAACTACTCTACGGGTTGCAGACTACATATTATTTTCCGGCTTGAAATCGCGGAATACATTTCAAATATCCACGAACCCCCTACTACGAATGTTTATAAAATATTTAAGCCGCATACTAATCCTCACTATTAAACAGACTGATTTTTATGAGTTTTAAAAGCCAGAGCATCTAATTCTTGGAGGATGGAACAACGTGAGAAGTGAATCCCACACTGCATCAAACAAAGGTAGAACTTAACACAAAGGTCAACTCAAGGTGTCACACTTCTCAGCAACATTACAGGAAACCAATGGGAATGATAAGTATTCAACACGCAATACATTGTTCGAAAAGAAACAAAAAAAGTACTGCGATTCTCATAAATGACGAATACGCATCATCGAATCCGCGTAACCGTTTTGCAGCGAGGGTTCTGACCTTCAACGCTACGAGTCCCGGATAGGCGATGAGCAATAAAAGTACCTTAGTCTAATCATCTGTACTTTACGGTTCGAATTTATGATGAGCCACCTAGATTTGTAGAGTTGGATACCGACAACGGTTGTTGAAATAGGATTCTCAACCGGAATTTCCAACTTTCGCAAACACTGCAGTGACAAACCAACCCAGTAGGGTTATAACTAGCTCAGCTGAATTAGCCTGTATGCTTCTTTAAATTAAAGTAATTTACTGGTAAATGAAGTTCTTTGGCTTTCAGAGTACAGCTGTTTTACTGGAACCATACTGTCCAGGACAAACTCAACATGATGCATTATTCAGTGCTAGACCCAACAAGTGCTCAAATTTTAACGTAGTTAAAAGTATTCAATGTTAATTTGCTGCTAGATATAGGCGAAATAAAAATTATTTGTATTAAATTAGTATCTAGTTGTCTAGAGTTTAGCCTTTCGATGGGACTAAAATGACTTCGCAGGCTTATGTGAAATCGCTGTCATGAAGGGAAGAACAGAGAAGCAAATGAATACAATTCCTTATCATCCGTTAAACTACAAACACCTAAATCAAAAATCACGTTGGAGATCATCGGTGGAGGTACCATTGAATTAGTTCTCATTGTTCGTCATTCTTCTTTGGCAGACTCCAAAGATTTGGTGTAATAGTGCAAAGATGTGCTCTAAACAATAAGCATTACAAATACCCTACCCCGTTTGTTACATTCATATTTGTCAAGCATGTCATTTTTCACGCATAGAGATCCAGACCACACAACGTAAATCAATCAATATTGAGGTACAAAGTTCGAAAAAATTACCCTGAGGTTTCCCCATCACTGCTCCCATGGGACTAGTGACCTTTGATATAGTTTCCACATTTGGACAGCATCTTGATAAATGTCCTAGGGTAACGGTTACGTAAGTGCGAAATACCTGACTAACATTTAAGCAGATACTTAGAAGTTTCTGATTACTGACATGCATAGGTATCAACGTAGAATCCGACACAAAAGTACATCAATTCAAGTTGCCACGCCACACAAGCAACAAATGGTCAGAAAAACATGACACCGAGGTCAACAAGCGTATGACAGTTGAGAAAATAAATCGATGGTTAACGAGAATAGCCAGCACTTTAAAGATGACAGAGAATGCATACATCCATACATGTCATTGTGATCGATTTTCAGCTACAACATCAAGCCTTTCCAACCGTTAATTACTACCATCTCGAGGACCCAGAACAGATAATCTAAACCTCTCAAGGCTGAGACTAAAAGTCAAAGACACTATGAATTGATGCGAAATCCTGTTTTATCCACCCCTTAGGTTTCCTCCCATCCTATCCCCTAGCAGCTGCAACTCAATGGTCTAGGCACTGCATTTTTAACCGATGGGTAATAAGTCCAAACCCAGCACTGCCTACCAAGGTTTTGATAGCTACATAGTATCACTAGGTATTGCACAATAGGTGTGGTCCATTGCTCACTGCACGTAGGTGCATAGGATTGCTGAGTGAATTCACTATCCAATTTCTACTTCGGTTATCATCGCGAGATGAAGCGGGCGGTAGCTCGGTAGGCGCAACTCATGTTTAAGTCACCTTAGTCGATGAAGTTTTATAGCCTCTGACCGACTAGCCTTTCTCAACATGGCTCACACCAGATGCAAGATGCGACATAGACCTGTACACTCTTTATATTTACTTGCAACGACCATGTATAAGCTGTGCAGTAGGACAGAGTGGACTGCTGCACAGTGCAGTCGTCGTTTGACGTGTCGGGTATCATGCTGACGCCATTAAATGCCAAACACCCCTTTTCGAGCCAAGATTATGTTGGAAAGAAATCCTCGAAGTGACGTGATCGACACATAACACTGCTCAAGTCCGTCTCTAAAATACGAATTGGTGCAGACCAGTCGTGAAGCCTTATCTCACACTTAATGTGCGAAAAGCATGGTAAATATATTATTTCTGCACAATGAGTTCAAGAAACTGAGTTTTGTTAGCATCTTCGATTGACACAAATCGTTTGCATAATCCAAGTGAACCAGGTGCTATCCTGGGAGCATATTAATTCCTAAAAAGTGAAAGGGTATGTAAGATTACCGGCAATCTGACTATATGTAACCCTTAATAAACAAATCTAGCAAAAAAACCCTAAAAAACGCCTTACAAAGCGTAACAATTTCAAGACACAGAAGATGGAGCCAAACTGGTTGGTAAAGGGAGCAAAAGCTATCCACTAACTGGCTTTGCATACGTGGAAGTAGCCACGAAGCTGCTTGTCATCGAAACTTGTCTCTATTGGATCAAAAATCATGAAGCTTTTGTTGTGAACTCCAGCAGGAAGTGAAGTTATTGGACTCATCGCATACTTCACTTACTTTGAAAGTCGGATTAAACCTACTGAAATGGTGTGAATAAAAAAAAGGCTTGATTAACTCCCTCTAACTTGTCCGTTGTCACCGGTGAGGCGTGCTACGGACGTTGAACCACCACCTACCATCTCGCTCAACCGCAATTTTAGTGGACGTAGAGCCAGTGATCGGAAATTGAGAGTGGCAAGACTTAAACGTGACACCAATCCAGTCTGACTACTATTCTAAGGAACAAATGGGAATGACTTCCAGGCCAGTGTGGATGTGACACTGGAAATCGATTGGAAACCGTAGTTCATATAGCTCAGAACCAACCAGAACGCCGTAGGTCGGCTGTACCATTTCTTCATCTTGCGTTGGTATGATGTACTGACGTAAGGTGCCATGCTGAAAGATTCCTGCGACCTACGCTGGAGATTTGTTGTTGAGTAATATCTTATTTCTGTGTGGGAATTTCTGCGTGCATGTTGTTGGTAACTACCGCTATTTTCAGAGTCAATTAACTAATCCCTAAAACTTTATTTTGAAGCTTTCACGCAAAAAAGCACACATGATATGCTGGTTCCTTAAATGCCACACAACGGTACTGCAGCGATAGCTATCGTCTGTTTTTAAGTGAGATTTATATTCAGTAGCTGTGGTTTGTTCATTGAGGTAAATGACAATCAGCTGCTCATACACTGCACTTTCGCTACATATTTGGAAAGTAGCCTCATGTCAAAACAGTTCATAGCAGAATAGACAAACCTTACTGATTTTTGCGCTGATAGGTGTTATCATCTTTCCAGTAAAGCTGATAAACCAAACGACTCGCCGAAATATACTACTGAAACCACAGAAAGCGGTCTCCATCCCTTCCAGCATCACTTTTGGAACAGAAATCATTAATCTTTTACCCTATTCAACCTGGAACCACTTGATCCGAACTACGTAAGATAAGCGGTGACTTCCTGAATGAAAGCCCTAAAAGTCAGCGGCTAAACGCTCTCGAGTGCCACTACAGTTCAATCACATAGACACCAGCTAGCCATCAGCATGCAACCTAGCATACCTGAGCAAGTTTAACTTACCATACTTAGTATCAAGGCACATGACGAGGGAAAATAATACAACAGTTGTAGATAGCCTTAAGGGGAAAAGAGACGTTAAAGCAAATGACAAGCGATCGAACAAAGTTTAACACTTGCGACACTACAAGCATTTTAAGATAATATTGACTAATTTGGCTGTCTCGAGGACTACAAACTATGAGGCGGGGATGCTCATCTCTCTTTTAAATCTGAACACCGCCTTGCATTTCGTTTCTATTAGAATAAAGCTTTCCTTGATTAATAACTTACCACTCTCATCGAGAGTCTACAGATGTTATGACGAGATTTTACGCATTTGCGCATAATGTCCCAACGGTAAAACCCCAAAATCTGTCAGTTAGTATGAAACAGATGAATATCAACCAAGAGTAAGTAATTAGTGCCACGTGGACTTACGCCCACAAGGAAATGCAAAATGGGACCAAAAGCTGTCACTTACCAGTACGACATGCAATTCTCAACGTTCTCACATTTGTATGGATCGAAATTTCGTGTAAACTAGAGTACTATAATACACTTAGCATCAAGTAATTAGAACGGCGTTTCTTACTAGCCACAACTTGCGCAACTGCGAATCACTGGCCGTGACACTCAACCTCGAAGTATCGGGTCTTGAGTTCATACCCCACTGTACCTACTTCAGTGTGGGTAACCGGCTATGATGTTAAGCCCTCGCACTAAATGCAGCTCATAACCTAGTACATATGCACCTGCACAGAAATGATTTAAAAGTTAAATTACGGATGACAGGTTCAGTGACTTTCACTTGATTACCCTCAGTTCGCATTATCGCCATCTTATCTCACAAATGACATCACTTATCTGTTCTTTCTCTACAACTCAGAACTAGTTTATTGATCACACGTTACTTCTCTTTAAGAATTTTACTTACACTAGTCACTAGACGAAAATGAAACTAAATGCCTGAGAAAGGAATTGTGGCATTAAGTTTGCTAATTCTATAACTTCTTGTATCTGGGAGATCACAAGTTTCCTATGTAGTGAGTGAACCAAAGTATATGGACATTAAGGTGTACGCACAATGGTACAAAATTCCTCGAGCTGAAAAAATTTCAAGGTGTACGCAGTAAGCGAAGTTTGAACAAATCAAATGATACACATTAATACAGCACTCACATTCTTCGAACAACGTGATTGCGCTGAGATATATCCACACCTTTACGCCAATCACTCTGCTCCACGGGAGTACAGTTTGCGGTTGTGTGAGTGCTGACACCATTTAGAGTAACTGTTTCTGAAATCTGAGTGCTTGGGATGACTGCACCAGGTGCTCGAATAACAGATGCATTAACAGGAATACTTCCGATGGAAGTGACACGGAAATTCTGACTAGGTAATTGCTGTGAAGAGCAGGAATGAGGACTTGAGTCAACACCATTTACCTCGGGAACACGACTCGGCAACGTATGAACTTGAGATGAATTCTGCGGTGGACGTATCATCTGACTGCGCTGATAATGTTGATTTTGTTTTAAAGGTTCACATACTGGGCATTCCCGATTGTTACAGTTTTTCCAGTGTGATATGATCTGACGAGAGGAAGCACAGTGTGGCGTTTGACAGTTTTACCTTGTGTACAAGAAGTCATATGCTGCAGTACTCCTCGCATGGTGTTGCAATGAGGTGTCGTACACTGACTTATTCTTCCATTACTTTCATCTTCCTGGCGCTGGCAACGCCGAGCGTGAAGCAAGAGTATTAACTGTTGTTGAATAAGCTGACGTTTTTCAGGATCCGTAGCAACAACAGATGGGGCGCTCGTCGTGGGTGTATAGGTTTGACCCATTGGATGACCACTTGAAGCCGGAGCAGTGTTGCGAATATTTCCTGGGCCACTCATATTTGGATTTTGATTTGGCACGTTAGTCACGACTATCGACGGACCGAGAAGACGTGGAGAATGATTTTGGTTATGTATTTGTGCATTATATACATTCCTGGACAGCAATGTCTCAAGCATATCCGGCTGACCAGTTGAAGTGCTGCAATGAGCATGAGTCATAGATCCAGGGTTATATCCGACATTCGAATTTGGAGATGCGCGATGCGCAACTGGGTGGGTATAGGATGAATGCGAACCACAAGCAGGAACACACACAGTTCTGGCCTCCGGTCCTATATACTGAACAGGCTGGTTGTTATTGGATAGTGAACAAATTGACGTCGCTGTAGGCAGTTTAGTAGACGAACTAGATATCTGATGTAAAGTATGAATTTCGCTAGACGAGGAATAGTTATTAACGATTGCTAGTGCGTTCGGGTGTTGTAATTGAGGATTTCGTAAGCTAATAGATCCACGAAGTTCATTCTGCTGAGTCTCTTGAGCCATGAAGTGAATGCTGAAAAACAGAAACAAAATATAGGACTTTACTGCAACGGCGTCAATTGCTGGTCAATGGCTATGCAAAATGAATTGGTTAACATGAACACGGGAAAAGACAATTCTGTAACATGTTGCATTAATAAATCTAGTTATGATTGGGGTAAGAAGAGTAAATAAGTGATCAGAGGCATTCATATACTTCCATAAACTACCACCTACACAATGCAGAAGCCGCATTTAAGTGAGATAATTACAGCAACGAAGTAGACAAGACCAGGAAATCCCGTGAACAATATGGCGCTCGCGCCCTAGACTCTAACATCGTCCTAATTGGCCAACAACAACATAAGAGTACCGTAAGAAACCAGTGTTGGTGCATTCAAACAACTGACGTGAAATGAGCACTACAGTCCGACTGCCGCCTCTCTGTAACTTATTCATGATTATATTTCAAGAGTTTGCGAAAAACTGATAGGGTTAAAAACCTCATATTAGTCACGAGTATGAAGTATTTTGTTGATGCAAATCACTTCCCTTATTTGGTTTCACCAGTCTCACTAGTATTCCAAAATCTGAAAAGTAACTAATATACACTCATCGTGTAAATAATAGGATGCAAAATCAAGTATCTGATAATTTCAATCACCAAAACAATACAATTGTGTCCATTCGACTGTTCCAGCAGTGAGTATCTAAAATAAGCTTTAAAAGATTACCCTTTCTGGAAAATGCAAAGATTATTCACTTAGAAGTGCATAAGTACCTAGGCGTCGCACGAATATTCTGATTCCTATTAGAAGCCCAAATAGTAAAGGTGATTAATGTACCCAATTCAAAGTTCAGGAGTACTGAAACTAAAATTTCGTGGTCTCGCTTCAGTGGTTAAACGTGCTCGACCGGCTTTCTGGTTTCCATTTCATTTTGTGTATTAGCTGGGTGGCAGGGAGCCAGTACTATCCACTGGGTTACGTTTAAAACATCCAGTTGTCTGCGCGCATACCAGAAAACCCTAAAGTTTGAGACTTGGTTTACATAATTTTAAGTTATCCCCATCTTTTATGACGTGGATGGCGAAATTTTCCATACATATGGTAAAAGTGTTGGATCGCTGATACTGTACATCCTTGATATTGATCAGATAAACAAATACCCGGTTATCAATCACTTCCGGCGCCCGATTAAAATGGTTTCTAATGCAGTTACTCTGCCTCATCCTATCGTGTAAAATTGCGTGCGTAGCTATGGTCGAGTTTTCATTAGATTCCTCCCCATAGATTGTCGAATAACGCGACGGTTATGTCCTTTACTTCGTAGACAGGTAAATGATATTCATTTTTCAGGGAATAACATCCGGCTTTTCAGACGGGCAGCTAGAAAATGAGGAACCACTATGAAGTAACTAATGGTAATTTGTCAGGAAACTGCAGTCGGTTACGAACGCAAACACGCTATACTGGTCGTAAAGTGCTGATTTCCAATTCAATGTAATCACAGCACCACTAAGGTTCACAACTCCCACTGGAGTGCTAGCCAAAATCAGGCAACAGATGTAGCACTTCCGAAAAGCAGCTTTAATCCTACTTTATTGCAGTCGACTGTCTCTGTAGGACAATGTTGAGCTTTTTAAGCTAATAAACTGTGGCAGCTGATGAGCTGCTCAGCTGAATTAAATTAAGTCGTAAGTGCTCCAATGTACTACCTACATGGAAGTGATAGTTTCGGGGCATCTTGAGTAGCCATCGGCCTATGCAAAGCTAAATTAATATCATCAGAAGTGGCAACTGCCCTATCTTACGTTGACTAAACGTATGCTGCACCTTCCGTTCATCAACTTCTCCACTACACCATAATTAAAACACAAAAGCAGAAGCTATTTTACACTCAAAGATATGTTTTTCATGCACGTATAAAATCCCCCGATCCTATATAACTCATGTGAAAAGTGTTTCCGGTGCACATGTTCATTGACTTCATTCATTCCACCTGAAGTATCTGAACCATCAACTCCATTTGTCTTTAGTTAGATGAGCGGAGCACGTATTTCCTGCCACTTACCAGCTCATGCTCGGATCTTGAGAAGGATGGACGGCGGTAGAACTGAAAATAACATCAATTCTCTTCTAAGGGGTGTGGCCAAAAGTTATCCCCAGCTTGCGTTGACCATGGCATCCAGGGTGAAAAATGCATAGCTTCCGTTTTCTGAAGGCACTTTTTGCCCATTTTTAAGCTTTTTGAAACGCCGCTAATCAGCTGATTGCGTTTTATGAGGTTTATTTACGTGCACCTTCGGTGAGAAAGGGGGGTTTATTTATGAATACTACTAAGGGTTATGATAGTTTATCCTTGTAAATACAAACACATGCCAGTTTACAGATCTGTCTATACAGTTAAAGCACCTGAATTTCGATGCCAGTAATGCACTGGTGATTTGAAATGGTTAATGCATTGCACGAATGAAAAGCGATGTGCTAGGCTGGAAAACATTGAGGAAATATTTCACTCAAATCTGGGTGAAGAAGGGGGTCCTAAACCATATTTGTAGAGTGTAGTGTCATGGTCACGATGACTAGAAAATTGAGCGGATACAGCAGAATCAATATACTGGGAAACGTTGGAAAGTGACCAGGATTAACAACTGACTGTTTAAGCTAATGAGAATAAAGTTTGTTTGGCCGCTTCAAGGGCGTTAAGTGTATGAGAGGTTGCCATGGTTTGCGTCCCAAATGCGGATGCCAGTTAAGTCCCACGCTGGACAGGGATCGGTGCAGAGTTTGGCTACCGATGGAAAAAGGGCTTCATCATAGTTCTGACAATCAAGGAGATCCGGATAACATAACCAGGTAGGCATTCAACATCTGTTTTCAACAATTGATGCTCGCAAATCAGATTGAAGTAATCGTGGTTTAAAATTACGGCAAAAAAGAATTGTGACTGCGGTTCACACCTCAAGTCACGTTGTAATCAACAGTAAATCGAGCCATGAAGAAAACGAAACGAATATGGATATATCCTTTGATAGGCTGTTTGTTAATGACGCAGTGCTCCGTTTTTAAGCAGGTCGACGGTACAGAAAGAGCGAAACGTGTTTCAGAGTGCGTCACCGATGAATTATTAAGGAATTTGGAATGGTGTGTGAATCAAATTATCTAAGTGTTATGAAATTTTGAGGACTGCAAAATGGAGGAACCAAAGAGAGTTTTAAATTTGCTTCCTTTCATCCCTCTTAGGATTTTCATATGAGCTTATATTTAGCCAAAAACGGCTTTCCGGTTTACTTGAACCCAACGGAGTCCATTGATGATGCACGTCAGACAAAGTCACTGAACGTTTGCATTGGTGACGCTGTTCACATGAAAGTCTTACAGAAACCATGTTTTTCATTTACGCATGATAAATATACGACCATTTATGACAGTCTCTGCTGTTGGGTCGTTGTGAAACAGTGATGAAGCCGGAAGATTCGTGTAGCTTACTAGCCTTCCGGCGACATGAAGTAAGGCACCTTCTATCTTTGGATGTATGGCTAGCGAACGTTCACATAAGTTCAACAACCCCCCAATGCAGTTAGTGTACTTTTTTCGCCGCCATAATTTACTGCATTTCTCAGAACAGACATCCTTCATTGTTTTTACACTGGTTCCTCCCCTTAAAGGAATAAATATTCCCCCTTACGACATCAGTCCCAACTTCATGTCTTCTCAATACAGGACATAGTAATCACACCATTCGCAGTCTGTGAGTGCAATGAATCTAATCTGCGCAACCAAAAGCTGTGCATGAAGTGACTTCATTTGGGCTGATGTTTCCTTCTACTAAAGTCAGTTCCGGCCCGCTAAGTAATACTAGTGGGAGTCAGTGACTTCTGCGCCATCTGTCAAAATAAAATATACCATGCATACTAAGGTAAACAACCCGAGGAATAAGTGTTACCTAGATGCCCGTTTACGTTTCAGTGACTCCTGGCAAGTACTCCTGCCCTTGGTATACGCGCACAATATCATTCATAGCTATCCACTCACGTACACCAACCCTCTTAATTTGCGCAAGGAAACGAAAGTACAAACGAAATATGCATAAAAGTATATTTCAACGGAGGATATAGGGAATTATAGCGTGCAGTCACTTTCAATTAGCAATGGACATGGAAAAGTTTTAAGATTCTTATAGTAGAAAAACTATGTAGTTAACCATACACATACATGAAAATGTACATAAAGTTCGGATAGGTCTAAAAGTATAGGAACTTTCCTCTTTTCTAAGCTGGTCTGCGGGTAATTCCATTTCTCACATCTGCTCGTGCTTCTTCTTTCTTTTTTTAATTTTGCAGCAACAGCTCGATGAGGACATTTGACGCTGAATTTCAATCTGGACATATCCACTAAGTGGAAATAATACCTGCTGTTTGACTCCATGGATTATCAGACTGCTCCCAATCTTTCGCGGCTTCTGGAACATCTTCACAATCAACTCATCAGCTGGTCATGATTCTTCTTGTGGCGAACCGCCTAAAGTTTCCCAACAGCCATAGTGGCACAAACATTCTGAACAAATGATCAAACGAGAGACCAATATACCTATTGGCTCAAAATATGACTTGCCTGTGGCAATTACACACTACATGTTCTATAGTACTCTGTATCAAGTGATCTTCTTAACCAAAAGTTACCATGTATCAAATACACTTCTCGAATGATGCTGCTTACGCTGATATGAACGATGCCCGGAGTCCATATGTAACTGCTGCCGTTTGGACTATTAACCGTCTCAACGTCTGCTTCCATCTACTACTAGAAGAACTCCCAGTGGAATTAATGTATACTACCTTTAAACCACATGGTTGACTAGAAATGCATGGACTAAGACACTCACCTTGGTTGTATAACTGTGGATATCTACTGATACTTCAGATCGTGTAAATGGGCCCTCTGTGGTTAACAAAGCCAAAAACCGAACAACTTTCTAGTGAACAGATATTTATATTACTAAGTAAGAAGCTATGCAAATGGACTAACAATGTCGTCTGACTGTAACGCAAACTTCGAGTATTGCTAGCTTTTGTCGTTGATGGTGAAACCTATCTGTGTAATGACAGATGGAAATCCAAGCCGGCCTTTTGATTGGCAGCAGGTTTCAATAAGTCTACTCATATCAATAACTTGCTATGTGAGTTATATAATCCCAGATACTGTTTTGTAAACTGAACTGGTATCTGTCATGTTAAATCCATTATATGGGACTGGGAATTTTTGCTATCTTCACTTTGACGCTCTGCATATGCTGGAAGTGGTTTTTCTTTGTCCCGTAACTGTGATCTGATGTTTTTGATGGAGTTAAACGACCTCCCCTCTGTACTATTTAGAACCCGTAAAATCTCGTAGATTTTTCGACATATATCAATGTGATGATGCCTGTAAACTGACTTCTCTAGTGTTAAATTACTCATGTGAGAATAAAAATATATTATTATCATTAAAATCTTCAACGAAACACGACCCGTATACCACAGTTAACAAAATCTCCAGGTGACAGTTCAGGAACCGCTTTGGTGCGAACTTGACAGACGCGGAGGCCAATCACTAATTATTAGAAGTTGTTTTATACCCACGAATAACAGACCAAGAAAGAACCCAACTGCGTAGTTGTATGGAATGGTATATTTACGAGGTCATGCCAAAATACCGATGCGTCCCAACTAACTGGTTAGAGTCGACTGCAAGCAGTGCAACGTAACACGACAGCGTGCCAAATGGCGAAGATGCTTGGCCGGGTGCCTCCAGGTTAGCGAGTCCAGTTGAACCATCAAAATCAGCATCAACGCTGAACCTCGTCAAACCCCAGGCTATGGATTTTGGGAAAGTGTGATGCCACAATAGAACCATAGCAGATCCGTCGTACAATTTCTGTAGGCGGGGTTCGCCATTAATACTAGGGAAGCAGGACGCTTAGTTATCCTGTCAAAATTAGTTTGTAGCATTTATCCAACCTAGTCGCAACTGCGACTGCGAATTCGCCACCAAATACGTCCAGTACACGACGGTAACGTGATCTCGTATTGCACATTTGATGGAAGCGCCTGCAAAGAGTGTTGCCGGTATGCTAGGATAAATGCCAGAAAGCTGTGAGCATGTCCAAAACTCAAGAAGGCAGTAGGTGACATGTCTGTGAAACTATGCTTCTAAAAGTTTGTCAGACGCAAGGACCTTAGTGGATTAGACAAGATGCCCCAAGCATGACATGCCGCAAAAGATTGCCCACAGCGATGGTTATGAACAGTTTCGGAAAATTCAACAGTATACCCATTCATCTTCAGTTCAAACTGACGAACAGTTTCGAAATTTGGACTTCAGGCGTTTCTCAAAAATAGGAACTGAGGTTTCTTAACCGACCAATACCTCACAGTTTACGGTTCACCACGAAGTACGCTTAAAAATAACGGCGGTTTAGTTCAAACGTCTATCGCCTGATTACTTGTTTCTCACGTGAACATAGTGAGCATGGGTAACCTGTGTTCATCATAAAAGATGGCAGTTACCCACTTTTTGCAGCGCATTAACCGTATTGTCAACCTGTTTCCGGCTGAGAAATGACCTCGATGGCACTACCTCCTAGAATGCCTCGGTTAAGTCTACTGTTGCTGCAGCATTCCACGAAGCTTGTGATGTGCCACTTACAGACACAGATCACTCAATAAATGACACCAAAAAAATCCGTCGAGACTGATACTTAATGGTGAGTAATAAAGCAGCATAGCCCACCCCCGCTCAACGAAAGTTAGAAACCTAGAAGTTAAAAGCCAATATTACCTCTCTTAATAAGCGATTACTGGCACTTTGAATAAAGACAATTTGCGTTTACCATCGTGCCTACGAGAGCAAATTCAGTAACCATCTTCCTCCAACTGGTGGATTGCTGTAGTTATAGCTTCCTAATTCACAACGAATTCCTTTTACTGCGCCATTTCACCTGGGCTGAGGCCTATTCCCCACACCTACCTGAACGCGGTTGGACATGAGAAACCCACTCCAGTTCCTTTCCTCAAGGCCGGCTAGAAGAGGAAGCCAGCCATACTCATTTTGTAGTCAACTTTTGGCCACGCCAGTACTTTTTTCTGGAGCCACCGGCAGTCCAAAATGCCGCTATGAACATCCTTGTAAGGGTTTCGCATTTTTTTCTCAGGTATCTTTGAGTTCCGTCAAAGCAGCTTACCACATGCGGTAAAATAACCACTCCTAACTATTAGCGGAGCACTGAGTTATTAATGAACACTTGACCTCCAGTTCACAGCTACATGTGTGAACACCTTTTACTGTCTTTTCATTCGTCTACGACTGTATTTCCAGCCAAGAGCGACGTGAATAATAGTGAAAGCAGCTATCATAACTCCTTCTGCCTCCAGTATGAAGCCTGTATTGACTTACTTCGATATCTCAGCATCCTTCTCCATAAACGACTTAGCTTACTTTCTACCTAAAATGTGAAATTGCGGCCTACTTTTCGCGCAGAAAAACAGTTTTGAGCACGGCATCTTAAAAACGTACAAACAGGTAAATTACACACGCAGGGCGCCAAAAATCTGCGTTTTCACGCAAAAATGCGATGACATGTGGCAGGTGCGCTAAAATTTGGCGATGGCTTTCACCTTCGCAAACAGATGAATGCGGTGGACAGACAGCATTATAAAAATGAACAGATAAGAATTAATACGGGCCATATAACTGCTCACAGTGATATACCCGAGAACCTTCACTGATTAAAGAATAAGAATTACCCTCTACAAGCCTGAAATTCCGGCTGTAAAGCTACAGTCAGCATAGTACACTTCTTGAATAAACCATTTTTAAGATGGCTTGTATGGGGCCAAGTGAGTGCCATCCGTTTTCACTCTCTATTCAAGTATGAACCATCATACTGCAGTTGGTGCTGATGATGTCGTTTAGCAAGGCGATGAAAGCTTCACGATTAAACAACCCAGCTCAGAGGACACAACACAACCAAGACCATCCACCTGAGCTGCGAAAATTCTCCATTGTTTCAAAATATAAATTATCTAGGATCGTCTACCATCCATCCTTTAAGAGCATGAAATACGATTGTCTTGAAAGCTTTGCAAACCTTCAATCTTAATAATCCATCAAAGAAGGTATTGAATTTCATTATAGTTTCTGGAGAGGCAGCATAGCCCAAATGTGAAAACGGTTGAATTAGCTCTTTGTGTGGGCACCTGTCGCAACTCTCTTTTAATATCAATAAATCAGAAGTTGTGATTGATGGAGGCTGGCGCTTTAATCTAGGGGCGTATTCCGACGACTCTGGCTTTCATTCCCTGTCCTCTTTACGACTTGGGTATCAAGAACCCCGAAAACTTGACGTTTTCAGGACAAGTTAGGTATGAAACACTGCGGAGCGGGAGATTCATTAGCCTTCTGCTTAAACTTTCCCACGCCTAACATCAGGAGCCTTTGTCATAATCAGGGTAACTGGTCATGACCCCGTTGTAGCGTATTTCCTGCCAAATCTTGGTCATCCTGGTGGCACAGATAGGCATTACTCGAGACAGAGGTCCAAACTGTTTACGACACACCACGTCTTACGGAGGGAAAGCTATTGTTTTCTGTGCGTGCCAGAGTAACACCCTCAGTTTGGCTCTGGCTCTAGAAGCCACTTTAGCTACAACGCTAAATGTGGCCCTCCCATCGCGCTTTTGTTTGAGTGATGGATGAATTGGTGCTTTTGCGGGCATTGTATAACCACTGGACCATTTGTTCAAGTCATTTCCTGCAGGAAGTTCTTTTTAAATAAATTCACTTCTTCACTGACGACTGCACTACAACCGTTGCCTGTCTACTCGTATGCTGCAGTTGTGTTCAGCCATCAAATACGTTCCATGAACTGTTTCTGAGAAAGGTAGGCGTACCATGGCAATGGTTGATAATATACTGCTACGCCGTGCTATAGTTTGGGTGACGCAAACGCCATAATTTCTGTCAACGAAAGGATGAAGCAAAGCTTTATTAAGTGATTAATGCCAAACCACCATAAGAGATGGCCTATGGGGTGAAGGTGGAAAGTATGTCAACTTGATTACGGTTTTCAGGCTATCTTTGAGCCTGCGACAGGGTAATAGTGCGCGCAAGTAACGATAGACTTGAGGTTGGGGTTTCAGATGAGTGCATAAGGGCAAATATATGCATGTTTCTCAACTTTGGGGTGAGAAACAGGCTGACGTAACGAGTTTTCTTGGTTGTTTGGACATTTAATGTAGGCAGTAGAGTAAATATCAAGTGTACATTTTTTCATTATACCTAGTTTTTGTGACAATCAAAGTGGCCCGGGGGCAGGCTAATCAATGTCTTTAAACTTGCCGCTATCCCGTGGCCAAAAGAATAATCTCTCTTGAGCTGCAGCAACATTGGCAAGTTCATCTGTTGGTCATGTGGTTTCTTCCTATTAGAAATATATTTTTGATGAACAAACGGCAACAGTGAAGCAAAGAATTCCGAAAATTAGTGTGATCACGGGCAGTGATTCTGCCCCAGACATTACCAAAACTAAATAGCATCAATGTGGGTAACATTCAGTAAAAACACTTATTTCTAACAAATTTATTCCCTCTATAATGCACCAACTTTTCATGATTGTAATAGGGTCTCCTGTAACTGAAGTTCCCTTAGTTGCTTATGTGAGGTAGCTATGATAGATTTTCAAATTTCACCTTAGAAAAAATCATCGTATTCTAGGGCGTGGCTTGCTCACTCCATGCAGGCTGTCACTGATTATAATAATCATAATCGTAATAATATTTACTCCTATACATACGGCCATACACCATTTCTGGAGTTATGAATAAGTTTTTATGTAAATCGCATGTTTCTTCATGGAAGGTAATCTCAATCCCCATCTGTTGCCACTAGGAGATATAATTGCTTCATGTTCATATAATAGAACGTCTACATGTATTGCCCAGGAGTAAAATAAAGCTTGAAGCCAATACTTCCATCATAACGGTTTTTACTTTTGCTTCAGATAATGATGAAAAGCTTATGAGGGGATGTATACACAAATTGTGTACCTGTCGCACTTTATTGGTGGTTCCAGGACTGCATAATCCATACATGGTAACAGTTTATTTCGAGCAGTCAACTGTACGAACACGTTATTTTTACAAGCAGTATCCCAGCGTCATGCAGCTGGTGGTTCGGAATACGCTGACTTACTTGTTGAAATCAGTCGTTGTTTTTGGTCTATATGGCCAGGATTATACTTTGAGAAATAATGCTAATCTGGTGAGATGTAGGTGCGTCTTGTAAGGGTTAAGGGGCCATTGGTACAAGTCCTACTCGCCGAAGATGAAGGTTCACAGAGGCATTCAAAGGTCTGTCATTTGCCATGTAGATAAGTGGGGTGCTTGACGGGTGTTTTGTTGGGGTTAACACACACTTCTGAAAATAGTTCAAGCCTTTCTCGTTATGACTGTTATCCGGTCTGAGACAGCAGACAAAGCAAGGATCAGTCACCAAGATTGGTAATATATGCAAATGAATCATTCCAAGTTTCAGGAAAGTTGCAGTGAAAACTGCCGCTTGAATGTGAAGCCCATCGCAAACGGCTGCGTGATGCACCTAAATGGAACTTAATTACCTCGGACAAATCCTACCTACGTTGTAAAGAGTGGTTGTCTTAGTTTAAATTGTCCAGGCATCACTGACTCTGCCAGTGTTTCCGTATGAAAGATAACTCATAATCCCATCACAATTACTGTACTGCACCACTACTTTTAGACACTTGATATCACGAAACAGTTTAGTGTCCTCGCATCTGAACTATTAAGCACTGTTAAAATCCTTTACGTTTCTCCACAGCTATCAATTTGATGATGCCTTTAAACCGCCTTTATCCTGTTAAATTCAATGAATGGCCTGAGAATAAAATATTTATTTATTGTTTATGTGTCTGCATCGAATTTTTTCCAAAATGAATACAATGCGTGGGCACCTGCAAGTCATGAAGTCAACCTGGTGAGCAGTTCCACTGTCAGTTGTGAAGGTTTCTTCGTTGGCACGAAAATCTACGTAAATACTACATAGGGGATTGAGTTCCTAAACTATTTCACTTGTTGCCAAAGGTGCGAACAATCTAAGAAAGACATCACTGCATTTGAACCATCGTGTCTGTACATGTGGTTAACTGCCATGTGTGCTTCCACGCTTCTGCGTAGACTACCATGACTGGACCGTACAAATGTTGCGTAGACACATTTGTCGAGAGAGTCACTCCTCCCTAAATACCACTTCAGATGGTGGTGTAAATTGTCAACATGATTATCTACGTTATTGCTCGAAGCGAGGGTTTCACGTGGGAATCCCGATACCTACGCTTGCAGCTGGCAACCAGTTTTGTCTCGGGACCACACCGACAGCACAACCCGAACTGTTAATATGGCGTATATACTGAATGAATGTGAAGGACTTTTTCGAGCGAAGTGTTACCTTTCTACACTGTTCGATTAGTGTAGGCATTCGTGTCGAGATTACGGTTAGAAGATTTTGTTGTAGCGTAACTTTACATCCCACTAAATGATCTCCCGACATGAAAGGCGCATAAAACAGTCTTAGCAGTGCTGTGCGTGATCTACACAGCCGATATTTCGCGACTACTGCGGTCCATTACAAAACTTTCCGCAGTGAAAGTGTCTTCTGAAAAATACATTGAATCTGCCGTAGTACTTCGCTCAGCCTATATGACCTTTCAAATTAAAGGGCTTGAGTAATTTAGCCAGCATTCCTTATTTCGAGAAAGAAATTGCCGGGCTATACCCTCTTTTTCTTCAGCGATGCCTTTACATATTGATTAGAAATGACTTTCATTTCCGCCAAATAACCTCTCAGCATAATGAACTTAATGTATACTGCTCTCAAAGCCACTACGGTACACCCAAATGTAGAAAAGTGTAAGATTACTATAATAGAAAAACGATGTAGTCGACTCTACGTATATACATGAAAATGTACGTGAAGTTCGAATGGGTCTGAAAGAATGTGAACTTCTCTCTCCTCCAAACTGGATGGCGTGGTAATTTCCCTTTCCATATCTGCTCGTGCTTCTTATTTCTTTTCCTACTTTCACCAATAGCTCTATGACGACATGTAATGCTGAATTTCTACCTGAACATGATTACTTGGTGCTCAATGGCGCCAATAATTATTGAACCGCTCCCAATCTTTCGCCGTTTCTGGACCATCTTCACAGTTAACCCAGCTAACGGCTATGATTCTTCGGGCGACGGGCCGCCTGAACTTTCACAATAGTTACAGTGGCGCAAATATTCTAAACAAATGAATAAACCAGTGGCCAACTCACATACTGACTCGGAACACAACCTGCCTGAATTAGCGTCGCACTTAATCTTTTCCTGTGAATGTTACTATGCGTCAAATACACCTCTCGAAGGATGCTGCCTAAGCTAATGCAAAAGATACCCCAGATCTATCTATAAACACTGCCATTCGGACTGCTAAACAATTCAACTTCTATTCCCATCGGCTACTACAAGTACTGCTAATGGAATTAATCTATAATCCCTTTAAACATAACATGGTGAGCTGAAAGTGTATTGATTTAGACAATCACCTAAGTTATATAAATGTGAATACTCACCGATAATTCCGATAGTATAATTTGGTCCTTTAACGGTTAGCAAAGCTGAAAGCTGAAGAACTTTCTGATGAATGGGTGGTCATATTACTAAACAACAAAGTAAACACATGGACAAAAAACATCGGTTGCTTATAGAGCAAACTTCGAACATTGTGCGCTTTTGTTCCCAGCAGTGGGACGTATCTGTGCGATGGGAGATGAAAATCCATGTCCATCTCATGAATTGCAGCCAGTTTTAACAAGATCATGTACGCCGGTGACTTAATACGTTAGTTATTCATTACTAAATACCACTTCGTAAATTTTCATGAATTATCAGTTCGACGATGCTTCTAAACTGGTATCTCTCATGTTAAGTCCGTTATATGAGGATGATATTTACTGTTATCTAAACTCTAACACTCTTTGTATGCCGGAAAGTGATACTTTCCTGTTCGTTTCATAACTAGCAGGATCTTCTGCTACTTTCAATAGAGTTTAATGGCATTCGGTCTGTACCATTCTGGACTTGTAAAATCTTGTAGATTTTTCAGCATGTATCAATGTGATGATGCATGTAAACTGGCTCCCCTCTTATTGGGTTGCTAATGTGAGAATGAAACACACACTTTCTTCTGCGGCTAACCCCATGAAATGAGAGAAATTAACCCTAGTCTTTGTTTACTGATGAAGCTTTTGTAGCCCTTATCTTGACTTTGGCCGGAGACAATCCGACAACTGCCCTAAAAAAGAAACTCAGTTTTCCGTCCCACCTTTTGTCCTTCTGTCTTTTGCTTGCCTGGACTTCGATCACCCGCAAAATTCATTCTTCAGCAATACATGCCCTTTGCGAGGCCAAGTTTTTACCTAATTTTATTGTCTAGATGTCAGCAGTACCATGCTTTTCTCATTCTTGTTGTTATCGTGCAGACAACTGTCATTGCCCTTACCACTATTGTCTAGGTATCCATCACCTTGTCACTACAAACTAAGGTACCTGTCACGACTGATGCAAGGTTTTACGCATGAGAAAAGTTATATGCTTAAGCGCTAAGCCTGGTGTGAGGTAACTGAGAGCAATGTTGCTCACCTATACATCTTCAAATTTTGACTGCATATTTCCGTCGTATTAGAAATAGCTGAGAGAAATTTTCAGTTGTTTCGCCCCAGCATTCTGATATGTTCCAAACGTTTTCCCAACCAACTTAGCCCAGTTGTCTGAGAATCTCAGTGGACGATTGTGTGCTAGAGGTAGGTTTACGCCGTGGTTGTAAGAAGAATTTATACGCAACGGTGTCACTCTGTGGATTTCATAGTGCTCGTAATCAATTACCCTTACCAAATGAAATACTGCAAACGGAAGACGTTTTCTCTAGCAGGCGCTGCATACTTTGATATATAGTGAACCTGAGACCAATACATAATGTATCGCCGTCTGGACTACTGCTCCCCCAGTACTTGCTACTACGAATTATAGTAACTGTTTTATATGGGATGAATCTATATTTCTGCGAAACGCAAACACTGAGGAGCCAGAAATATCTGAAAGAAGGCATTCTTCCTGCTCTTACAGCTGCTCAGATATTTAATGATTCCCTAAACAGCAGAAATGTGCGCCCTTTGTTCACATACCATGACGAGAATCTTGGTGTAGCTCGTAGCGAAGATGCGAATTTCAGCAGTTCCAAAACCCAAGTGAAGGGAAATAAATCCAGAGCAGTTGGCAGTCAAACAACGAACATATACGCTAGTAGCAAGGCAACTACGAACAATTGTTCTTTTCAGCAAAACATGGATAAAAAATTATCTGAACCTTCAGTTTTGCGGCCTATACCGTTTATGACCATGGCGTAATACCACGGTGCCGCCGACCATGACAGGAACTTCGCCATAGTTGGACACTGTTGTATACCCGAAAGCCGGCAGGAATATTTCCGGCAAAATGGATCAAATGCTTGTCCACGAGGGCCAAATCAAAAAACAAAGGTTCACAGTAGACAGTCATGTTACAAAGAGCCACCTTACAGCATGGCTTCGGGTTGAGCTAAAGAAACTATGTCGGGAACACTTAAACAAAGCCATGTTGTTAATGGTCCAGCGAAACGTTGGATCAAGGTACAGCACCGAGGATAGGTCTCAACGAAGATAAAAACAAATAATGAGTGGTGAGTCACAGAAGACGGACAAACAACAAAATTATACCGCACCTGCCAGAGGTAAAGGATAGCACATACAGAGATGGCGAAAGTATTCAAACAGACACCAGTACCGTCAAACGAAGTGCCCGGGAGGGACGAAAGCTTGAGGCCAATACTTCCGCTGTCACGTTTTTCGTATTTCATCTATTGTTAGTGATGAGAAGTCCGTATATGAATATGTGCATGTGGTTTGTCATTCGCTGCTCTGGACGTCCGAAAAACCTTCGTCAGCCGTTTTCCCTGGCCACATCAACCTTGTAGTTGGTGGACGCGACTCTTTCGCTCTCGTGATGAACCCCAGGCTTTGATAACAATGAAGTTGTTGTTTTGAAAACAGTATTCGTTTCTCAACATTGTGCTTTTTTGCTGTGAGTGGAGTGATGGTGCACGGCGATGGGTAGTTTCAACACAGGTCTGTTCCCTAAGGAATTTAATTTCGTTTATGGCCAAAGCGCCTTCCGACGCTGAATGGTTCGCCTACAGTGAGAAAGACAAAGCAACAAGCAAACCACCTGCTGGACAGCAGTCACCGACTTCTCTTTTATGATAATGACAATAACAGCTTTGTCACGAACAACATACTCAATACACAGTGAAATTCTCAGCATGTAATGTTTTAACCATTCCGCTCTCATAACAATATGATGACCGCATATGAACGGTGTCTGCAATAAGATCACTAAAGATAATGATGTGAAGTAGATGGTCGTTGTTTGATTAGCACCTGGCGATTAGTGGTGGTGTCTCATTCAACTAGTACAAGAATAGGCAGTTCTAGATCGATATAAGAAGGATAAAAACATGGAGAACGTTTGTGCATTCCAAAGTCCACCTCCGTCTGACATGAAATATTTCCCTCATTTGTTGTTAATTGGAAACACAGCTAGTTTAGAAGGCGCTGGGCCTTTGGCGGAGATAATTTTAAAAATATTTGGAACACCTGTACAGTCGGGGGTTCTGCAGCAAGGTTAATAGAATACGACCGCAGTGGAGGCCATCGAAGTCGGGAGTATACCAGGGAGCGATCGAAGAACCATTTCCGTTCTTTCTTTTTGTCAGTTATCTGCCACGCAAAATCTTCTCACCCATCCTCCTCTTCGCTGATGACAATAACATTCTGAGGATAGTAAACGGAGAGGCCGACTGCCCAGCCCTACAAAGTGACCTGCAGCAACTTGAACTCTAGTCGTCGGAAAATGGTTCGAGCTTTAATCTGCAAAGGTGAAAAGCAATGCACATCAGCAGACATGAACCAGGGAAGGCAGACTTTCAGTACATGTTGGGCAACCACACTATCACCAGAGTATCCACGCAGGAAGATTTGGAGCTCAACTTCTCTGACGCCTTGAACGCCAGTTCTAACTACAAAGATATGGCAACCACAGTGAACGCCATTTTGCACCCTTCGCGTAGACAGCTTGACGCCGCCACCCCACCGTTTTCAAACCCCGTGTACGGCCGCACCTAAAGGTCTTCAGTATAGTGGCCCCCAACACCCAAGAGAGACTCTAATCTCCTTGAAAAAATACAACCAACTGCAAGAAAATCAGTTGTGGGGCTGGGTGGGAAGGCATATCTCGCAAGACTAAAACAACTACACCTAGTCACCTTGGGCTATCACAGGAAGGGGGGGGGTGGCCTTATCACGGCCTACAAGACCGTCCGCTAGGCAAATCACCCAAACAAATTGGCCTTGCCTGCGACAGCGGCCAACACAAGATAACCCAATTAGGGTAACAAATCGGAGGGTCAATGCCACGCTCGGGCTCAACTTTTCTCCCTGAGAGTATGTGCTTTATGGAATACCGTACCATGGGACATCGTCAAAGCCCCCTCAGTTGACTCGTTCAAGAGACGGCTAGACAGTTATGTCAGTTCACGTGGTCTACTATGGACGTATCAAGGGGATTACTGACCTCACTAGCCCACCTTCACTTCTCTTTTGCCTACCACTCACTATCTCTCTTCTTAATACACCCACAGCACCAATTAATTCTTCTTTAGAAACTACACCTGCTGCATCTACTCTTACCCTTCGGACAACTCCCGCATGCCGTTTTTCTTTGTTCTCCCTCTTTCTTTTCCTTTTACGAATGCCTCACTATGCCGATTCGAGTAACCACACTGACAATAGTCACGTCCGTCACATAGCCTACCCAGCAATCCGTAGCTCCACAATCACACCAAAGTTCGCAACTTTCTAACCCACAAAACATCCACCTCGCCAAACCTAAAAGCAAGAAAGCAGGCGGCACTTCCTCATCCACTGTAAAGTGAACCTTAAAGCCCGAACCGAGCCATAAGAACCAGACGCGAGAGATCAAGAACGATCAGATTTCTAAGCTCGTACTATCAATATTCGACATTGGTTACTCTCTCTGACTGATATGAGCGTTTAGAATGCTTATTTATGAAAAAGCATTGGAACTCCAGTTTTATAAAACTGTCAAAAATTCAAAATGATGAATATATACACCTCTCATATTTCTACTAATTGAAGATTGTTGGTTTGATGGCCGTTGCCAATGTTTTTTGAAGCGCTGTTTTCAGAAGTCAAGGTCGTTATTGTGAAAGGCCAAGCAGATGCCGCTGCCTAACTTTGACTCAATAAAGAGTATTGCTGTCGGTAAAGACAACACAAATAAGCAGCAAGTAATATTTTGTTCAAAATTTAAAACATCTGTAGGCTTTGCATATTTTAAAGGCAATTACAGATCAAGAAGTTCCACCGAAGCAAAAACATATTCGTGCGATTATCTTGGCGACGTTTAGCGGAAGATCATCATCCTTTTTCTACGATACGACACTGAGGCTTGCAATATATACCAATCCTGTTGTCTGTTGGAAATTTTTGTACATTATTCATAAGCTATTTCGAGATGGACATCGTGAAGTAAGCTGATCCACACATTAACATAGTTTCAGTGCGTGAATGATGGCCTACGTCATGCAACCAGAGTAGCACAGTTACAGTCTGCTTGGGTAAATTACTAGTGTTTAGATGTGACATAGTCTAGAGTAACCATGCAACAAAGTGTGGGTATCCGATTGTCGACTTCTGCCAACTTATAACGCGTAAATTACGTTTACATAGAAAGGTATTCAAATTAACCCTATCTACATCTGCATCTTAGTATGGAATATTGCCTGGATGTCTGGAACTTAATGCTAGCGAACTGAAAAACTGTCTTTCTGCCCAAGCCGATCATTTGTAAGTGTTGGTTTACTTCTTTTTTCTCTTGATTCTTTTTATTCCTACCTTCATTTGTTATCATTTTCGCTATGGAATTTTCAGATTACGAGTTTCAAGGCTTTCGGGATACCGATCATGCTGTATTTCATGTAGTTAAGGTAACGAGCACACTCAATATTTACCAAACAAAAATTCTTCACTGTTGACCTCATGTATAGATAAATGATAGCGTATCAGTTCAGTTTTAGTTTACTCAAATGTCTAATCAATTCTGACGAAACAAAGTATTTCTACTTTTATATTTTCATGAGACGGTTGGTTTTAAGCTATAGCATTTAAAGTGATGATAAAAGATAGCTGCTTCAACCGAATGAATTGTCCTAAATCAACGCGTTTGAGTTTCTGAACGCAAAAAGCGCACTGTGAAGACGGTATGCCGTATTTACGGTGTAAAAACCATTAAACATAGTATTTCTGGCTCAGAAATTCTACCAGTTCATCGTTGGGGTGTCATTGAAAAACGTAGGACAACTTCACTACATATATTCACCAGACGTTTTTGAAAGCAATTTTCTGTGAGTTGAAATTCATACTAGATTAAGCAGTTGTTTGATGGCACTCATTTCCGACTCGCATTTTTTGGCACTGTTGTGTATTTACCAAGTTATTTTGGGTCTTGGTTACATATATTCTGATCAACTTTCTCACCACTCAGTCACGGCACCTAAACCGTATTTAAGTCGAAAATAGTTTCGATTTTGGGGAAATTTTCTACAAAACCATTCGGGCTGGTAACCAAACCAACCGTACGGATTTTCATACCTAACTCACCTGGCATCTAGTTACTTTGACCTCAATGGTTTAAACATCGGTATAGAGGGTCATTTTCCACGACAATAACAATCTTTACTATCCAGTTATTCCGTTGTAGGCACAAATCTGAAAACGTGAATGAAATTTCAAAAGCAGGAAGTGGATGTCATTTGTCGCTACTGTCCTGTTAGCCAATCTCCAAATAATGTCATTGCTTTCTCATGGTTGTTTGATTTATTATTATTTATAACCGCTTTTCTTCATTTCTCATCAGGTTTGGTATTGAGGGTGATCGTTTCTTTAAACGTCTGAGTCGAAATTAACTCACGAACTGCATTAAGATTTCGGTAAAAGCAGCTCATTTTGCTCACAAACCACACAAAGTCGCATGTAACTGTGTGTTATCTAAGGATGACAAATAAATTTTTGGGTTAGAGCCAATGGATTCAATGAGAAACGACACACGATGGCTACTGTGATCAGTTAGAAGTCATTGGGAGAAGGCGACATATTGGTAACCTGATGTAAGCATATGGGGATACAGGTATTGCTGGAGTTGCTGCTCAACTTCGAAGCAACAGGTATTGATTTCAAACGCTTATGCACCTACTTCAGTTTGGGGAGGTGGGTGGTATCATTTTCGTGAAATTTAGTGATAGTGTTTGTGGGCTTTGCTAAGTCTCAGCTGCAGCAGTAGTCGCGATGTTGAACTACTATTATTTTTTAGTATGACCGTAGTTAAAGGGTGATATCGTTAGTTCCCGGATTTTGGCGAAGTGTAAACTATCTGACTAGGGTTTCCGGGACGATAAAAACCAGTGGTTAAGGACCTGAGGTGAAATGGTCAGAAATTGATCACAGTGTCGCAGATGTATTTACTCCCTGACGTCTTTTAAACCTTGGGTATACGCAGTTACCTTCATCTTCAAATTGTTCATTCTCTCGCACAACTTTGTCTACTTTGATATCATTCTTTTTCTGTGTATTTGTTTTTTGTATACTACCCTGATGTGTGGCAGCTTGAAACGATTCGCTTGTTTGTGAGATTCTAGGTTGATTTTGTCTGTCTGTTTTCGGCTTTATTTGAATGACAGTAGTAGTCGAATTGTCGAACTAATATAGGTCATTAGTAAAGTGATAAACCCAGAGATAAACCCTTATTCTTTCATTTCATTTTCATGGCACGAAACTGAATTTCATAACTTCTGTGGGTTTTCGGTGTATTATTTCTAGTCGAATGACAACACTCAGAAACAGTATCAAGTTGGGAAGATACCAAGGGTGGCCAGACCAAAATGCTATGTCAGTCCGTGAATTCTTTAGTTGTTGGTCCGAATTTTGCATCGAGTGCTAGGCCCCCTGATATATATCGTCGAGATAATAGGGTTAATCTGCTAGAGACTCTTGGTGACAACTCAAAGTCGTTCACAATGGTGCAGATATATTCACTCTCTATTTGAGTATTTTGACTAAATGTTGCTTGCTTGTTCCCTATCCTCTTATAAAGTTTTTTTTGAATTTAATCTCATTCCTTCTATGTCTAATTACTCCCTATGTGGTGCTGGAAACTGTAACAACTTAAACAAGTACACGTTTGAGTTTGGTTTCATGTTGATTTGTCCGTCTTTCTGGCTGTCTGTCTGTCAAAAGCTCTCAGTAAGTTGGAGTTCACTGATGTATATACTAAAACCTGAGGTTTTGCTAAAAACATGTGGTGATGGTGCATCTTCCTCGACTTAACCTGGTGGTGAGCCTTTCAAGAACAAACTTCAAGGACTGATAAACATCAAAAATTATCGCCGTTGATATTTTGTTTTTTATGTATGTTACATGTTGATTACCCCTGAAAAATACAAAAATATGCAAATGTTTTTAGTAGTAAACAGTTTTCAAGTGGGCAGTTACATTTGAACATAAAAGGGGGTCATACTAAAATGCCATGCGTCTTAACAAACAAACCATATGTAAAAATAAGATGGACATTCTAGAGTTTTTTTTAATATCATATCATCTATCACTAATCACAGGTTTCCAAACTGCTATTCTGTTTCTAAAGGTTCCAATTTAGTGTTGACCTTATGGATATGTTAGAAGAAATTTTACGATTCAAGGATGTTGTTATTCTTTCGGTGGACGGTATTCAAACTGCGTCATTCAGTCCACCTGGTCAATGTAAACTTATACCTCTTATACAATGCATTCAAGATGCTGCAGCTCTGTATGAATTAATCATACAGGTTATCTTCAAATTACATGAACTACTGGGCAATGGAACAATGTCTGGTCACAGGGATCGCTTTAAAGATCTTCATGTATCAATCAAGAAATTCTTCGAAAGTGTTTTTCATATGCATTACTTTCGTTCGTTTGTTCACATACCTTCGATCTCGCAGGTCAGTTAGTGGAATAACTTGCTAATTCCCTAAAACTTATTTCATAACTTTGATGTTTTATTTGAATGACTTTTTTGCTGGGACTATAAAATTTGCCACCCGTGAATTACCTAAAAACGATCTTGAAGAGACCAATCACATCAAAAGGGACTGTACAGTTGGTCTGAAAAACTTTGAATTATCGAAAAGATGTTGTTTATAGGTAGCTTTATACAGAATTCTTGTGATGAAAATCACGATTGAATCGTAGTGTATTATTTTTTAGATAGTCGTCTTATACTCTGCTGATTTAGCGCGGTTTGCATGAGCCTATATTTCCCATAAAGGATAAAAAATATGGACAAGGTGTTTATACTCTAATATACTTCATTACTAGCGCCTATAATGAAAAGAGGAATTAATCGTTGACGTTTCTCTGTTTCTATTTATCTTCCAATTTTTTTTACCTTAAAATCTGTAGTTGTTTACCTAACTTCATGAACCTGATTATAAATATCTATTTCATAGTTATGGATAATGTTCTAGAAGAATTTGAACGCTAAGTCCAATTTATTCACTATATAAGTGGGTTTTAATATAATCTCAGCGTGTTTAGATAACCAAAGTGGTATTTATCTGAACGTTTCGCAGCTTCAGCCGAAGCTGAAGTATACGCATTAGTATATCATAAACCTGATGTTTTTTTTAAATTCTCAAAATTTAATTATTAAGTATTTTTAAAAGTAATTAAGCAGCGTTAGAGGAACACTTCGAGGATTATTTACATTCATATCATAGCTCAGGTGAATTAGTGTTATGGACGCACATAGATAAATATCTTTATCGTTAATACTCTTACTTTAATCAGTAAGAAGCAATCCAAAACTTAGATGAGTTCCTAAACATCGTCGGGAGAGCTGTACCTACTGTCATTTCCTTTTATGTCTATGTTGAAGGTTAAAAATAAGCAAGCATCTCCTTATTAACGCGCCCAGTGTCATTTGTGACCCCCTCAAGAACGGTAAACGTTTATTGTTCCACCTTTTTTACACAGTGATCAAGATATCAATCCTTTTCCCACCATTAATCGTTGTGTCGGTAGGTATCCAAGGTTAATGATGTCATAAGTTTGTTTTGAGTCACAAAAATGCAACTTAGTAGCTTTTAGTCTTCTTGTCAGTTCATCTCAAGTTAATATAATTTGGCACTAGTTAGCGGTGAAACCACGAGTGCGTCCTACCATACGTTGCTTACTTGGGTATGTCTGCATCCCAATGAGCGTTAGCGTTCGCATTGAAAATCGAAACGGACACCTCGGGTACCCGAAAGGTGTGTATTAGGCTGAAACGATCAGTAAATGCCTCTTTTTCAACGAATAGTGTTTGTTAATTAATCTCTGAAATGTTTCACTGTGTATCGGTAAGATGAAATGAACCAGTCCTTGTGAGTTAATTGGTTTCTTACTTGAAGATTTTGATAGAGCCTTTCATTGTACTGTGATACCATATGGCTTTTTTGACAATATAGTCTAGGATGTGCTTTTCATCCTTTTCACTAACGACAATACCTACTGGAATATGTACTCATGCGACTGATGTGCTCTTGGTGAGAAAAAACGTATGTTGCAAATTCCACTTTTAGTCGTTATCAGATAATATTCAGAGTTGATGGAAGACTATATAGCATTGCTTTCTATTGAATTCATTTATTTAGTCAGTGCATACATTTGCCTTGATATGGAATAAATATAAATGCCGTTAGTTTTGAAGTATGAAACAAGTGTAGAAAATATATCAGGTTAAAATTGACCTTTATATGAGTAGTAGATTAAACTGACATCTTTTCTTAATAAACTGCTTTCTTTTATTAGTGTCACATAGGTGGAAAAACCATACAACTTCTAGCTCATTCATGCTTGCTTAGCATAAAGGTATCGTAATGGTTAGCTTGAAAAGTATTGGTAACATTTTTATCCTACAGCCGAAAAACGCAAACAAATAGACAAAGTAACCTGGAATTTCGGACGACTCTGAGTTTCATTAATCTGAATAGCTTCTGCATTGTACACAGCAATAGAAAAAAACTAGAAATAAGACTGATTAACCAAACGTGGAAAATGACTGGGTGTGTAAAAAATAGTCATTACTTACAACAAATAAGGCGTATATTTATTAGCGCTGTCATATAACATCCTCAGCTTACCAATTTTATCTTTATCCCTCACCTTAGTTGGCAAGCCTATAGCTACTGACACTGCTCAAGTCATCTGAAACTGAACTCATGGTTCATAACCATAGTTTCAATCATCTCAGGGTTATATCTGTCATACTGCATCTAGAGAAACATAATGTGGATAGTGACTCCCTATGTACATGTCTCAGCTTTTGCAGGTTTATCATCACTTAGTGAGAACTCTTTGTCTGGCATTGACACAGCTCTTAATTAATCTATGTGTTGGCAAACCGAATTAAGAACTAGCTATTTGACAAAACCTGAATTTTGGGTAGGTGAACGTCTTTTCATATAATGTGGAACCGAACTTGTTTATCCAAAACTACATACATTTCGTTCCCTTGATAAATTTGAGTAAAGCCTGAACGAACGGATTTTAGAGCGCTATGGCGTCAGCTGCATACAACCTAAAGCTATATATCTTAGCCGAAATAAATAATAATGTGTATGTGCATCAGAAAAGTGATGGCAAATCTGTAAAAATGTTGTCAAACGACCGATAACCCAAGGGAAGAAAGTTGTTGGGCAAATAAGGAAATAACTAAGCCTAAGAAAATATCTAAATAAATTTGATAAAAAGTCACTAGATAGAGAGAAAAATACTGTAAACTAACTAACAATGAGTTTCTAGGGTAGAGCAAGAATATCCCCAGTTTTTTGTATACAAAGGTCAGGTTTAAAGTGTCTGATTGTAAGAGCTTTATTTAGCTTAGTAACCTTGTCAATTTTCGCTCTTTATTATGAGTTTATCCCCCAAAAATTGTATTTGAAAGAGAGCCAAGTTTCTACAAGTACAACAGCCAAATATCTGATGGGAAATGGACACCATCTCTGAAGCTTTTGGAATAATATGTAAAAAAAATGGGCGAGATATGTAGCTTTGAGCTGTATGCAACTGATGAATGTCGTAAAGTGGAATGACATCATTTTGTTCTGCAGAGATTTTCCTCTATGCGTTGTTCGGAATTGTCTTCATACGAATGAGAGACTAAAACAAAGCATGATCTGATATAGAAGTAAAACAGTATTGATAATTATCATCGAACATGTTCATTAACGTGATGGAAAAGATTTGTGTCTCAGGATGAGTATGATAAAGAAGTTATTACCAAAGATGTCATCAAGCCTGGAGATGAAACATCTACGACCAAATAACAAAGTGTAAAGAACACCAAACCACCATCATGTTCAGCACTATAAACACGTTCAATAAAAACTACGTAGATTTTTTGGCAAAACTTCACTTACAAATAATTCTCATCGCTATGTGAATTCGGTTTTTGTGTGATCCAAGATAAGTTACTTTGCAATAAAATTTGTTAGTTTTGCAGTTCAACATTACTAAAAGTAAATTGTTGGCATGATGTTTAAACTAAATTGTTTCCACAGTTTTCCAGAGGTCCATAACGCTCATTTCCTTATTTTGAGAGATTGTAGTTACTTAGTTACTTATTTGAGTCCTACACTCACTATTCAAATATTACGGTCCCATTCTCTTAAAAGAGCCAATGTTGCAATAACCTTTTATTGTGTAACTGCGATTTTCTTTTATTATTCGTGTTATTGACTCAATGAACTGAGTCGTTTGGCCTCTGGTAACACAAAACTGATGAAAGTACTTCCTATGCATTTCCTCCTCATAGTTCGAAAAAGTTTGAATATATTATTATGTCCATATGTTTTCACTTCTGTTTTATTGTTTCCTCATGTGTTGTTTTAATGTCTGACACCTTCAACGGATGCACTTTTATGCAGTGAAGTAAAACGTCTTCGCCTGGTGACATGTGCCTTACTTACACTATCGACTTGTGTGATTCTTGGTGAGGTCATGAGTGCGCCTTGCTGAAGGGTCCCATACTGGGACGAAACAGCTGTCCAGTGCTTCCAGGTTTTCAATATTTCTCCAACTGATGTCAGTCCATAGTGAATACTAACTTGAGATCAATGAATCACCCCACCAAAAAAAAGCCCCAACTTGAAGCCATTCTGTTGTAATATAAACGCCAATTACACCAACTGGTCACCTATCTCAACCATACATAATTGATAATTAAGATGAATCTGAAAGTATTTGGCATCTTACTAACCTATTCAAATACATTTGAATAACTGTGTACAAATTCTAACTTAGCAATATGAAATATGCCGTTAGCTTATGCAATTATGCTGTAGTAATATTCACCTTATTATCTACCGACAACATGCACATTATCTTACCTATTCTTGTCGTCATAAAAGCTTACAAGTTAGTTGTGCAAATTATAATACTGGGAAATATTCTATTTTTAACTTACTGTTTTATAAAGTTGATGAGCGCTAACATTTAACTAGGTAAATTAGCCTTAATTTTGGTTGTTTTGCAAATGGAGCCTTTTTTTTTCACTTATGTGTATATATGCACTAATGATGCTTGACTTCCTATACTTTTCAGTGTATGATTTAAAATGTAAACTTTCATGCAACTGGGTACCAATAAATATACTACTTTAGATATATGTCCTTTGGTAGTATATTTCATGAGTTTATCTTTTATGTTCACTTCATTTCCTTATGTATGTTGTGGCAAAATGATTTATGATTATTGTGCATACATGTTTTCAAGACAGTTTTCTAAGACTTTTTCTGACTGTTAATTTACCTATGCGATTGTAGGTTGCTTAAAGTTTGTCTTCTTACTTTGTATATATATATATATATATATATATATACATTCTTTCACAGTCAGCATTCGTTACCTTAAATTTTTTTGTCGTTATTCAATAAAAGAAACTGTGGACTGCTTAATACCGTATTGATCCTCACTTATTCTATTATCCTCGTCTGGATAATTAAGCAGACAAGAAGCAAATGACAACCAATTAATTCCTATTGACTTCTGTAGACCCTTGATTAAGTATTAGAATGGTACACTTTGTTCTGTAAGTGACTGAAACTATCTGGTATTTGATGTAGTTATTATTGGATCGATTCAACGTACTACACGTCAAGACAACGGTCGATTTTAACTCACGAGAGGATTAAAACAAGGCATAATAGTTATTGTTGATGTATTACCGCAACCCGGTATAGGTTAACGCACCAAAATATACAGCAAAATTAATATGTACGGGTTTCTGATACTATAAGGTTGCTCAGGTAGAAATAGATCGAGTGGGTTGTGAACCAGAGATGCATTGCCGAAAAGTAAAGCGCCTAAATCGATAAACCGCACAACAGAGTTCAGAATGAATAGTTATGGGATATATTTTCAGGATTTATGATGGTATCTAATGATATGTTTAATACTGGGTCACAGTTGTACAATTGTATTCATTTTGCATCATCTTCGAAAATCTGAGTATCTTATTAATTTTCATAACTGTTCATTTTCTATACCTTCATGTTATGATATTATTATGTTGTTGTTCACTTCTGTTTTGTGCGTTGTAGAGAGAGGTGTATCAACGTCAAGCCAGGTTTTACATCAACCTGTCTACCTATCTACTCAGCCTTGATAATCTAGTAATTATTTGATCAGCAGTTGTGCTGTAACGCTATTAATCAATTTGTTCATTGAGATAATAACTAAGTTGCATTATCTTAAAAAAAATTCCGCATATTTTCTTTATCATGTGTATTACAGAATCCGCCGAATTTTTGTATTCAATCAGAATTAGGCGAACATACTACACTTAGGGTTACTATGAATGAAACGTCACTGTCACCAGTACTGGCAACCACGACAACGGTAACAACAGCACCAGCAGCAACAGCAATAGATGAAAATAGAAGTCAACCTTCTGGTGATGAAGAAGATTTTTTTGAATTGGCTATTATACCTAGAATTTTATCACCAAGCTATTCAAGTAAATCACCAATTGATGAGAAAACAGAAATATCCTCAAAAGAAACAAAACAGGTTAGAGCTTATTTCTGATTCTGTCAGCAGTGTGAGTAATTACTAACACAATATACCTTCATGCATTACGTTGTGACCCAAAACTGTATAGGGTTGACTATGTTAACTGAATAATTTAACTCTTGATGGGTGGGGCCTGTTTTGAGCATATAGTTCACTGGTGGTTGACAGCCGACTGCTCAGACTAGTGGGTTACAGGTTTACAGAAATGCCCTGAAAGCTACATGTATTGTATTAACACTAATGGTTATTAACAACTATCTAATCGTAGGACTCTGTAATAGGTTTAGAACCCACTCATCCAAAAATTAGATACCCACTGTCCATTTTCTGCTGAACAGTAATGCCGCATGTTAGACGGTTTTTGGCAATTGCCAGAAGGCCCTGAATTCAGGTTTGCTGCTTGTTGGTTCTTTCGTTTAAGTAGTGTCTGTAAACTCGCGAAAGTTGATACTCCTCAGTGATCGGAACTCGTGTCATTCAGTGCCCACAGCAAGTTAGCCACTCAATGCATATGATGCAGTCGGATTGGAAGCCGTCGGTAATCTATGCTTTCAGTGCTAGATGATGTAAGTTAGGATCTGTGGGGAGGCGTAAGTTACCTGAAGGTTGCAGATGCATCTTTCTGATGAGTACCGACAGGTTTTTAACTTTCTATCTACAAAACATGAATATCTAACATCAATCAAAATGCTGCGCAGTGGTTATTCGTTTTGTTTGTTGACAGCTTGTAAACATATTCGACAGAATTCGGTCAGCACTTCTGACTGAATAGCGTGACATTTGCTAATTTCCAGTGTCCAATTATTGAATAATGTACTCTGCATGAATTTGTGTATGAAGAACTGTAGAAAAAAAGCATATTGGAGATGTGAGAATTTTTATTTATCTTATGCGTTCATTTTACTCATTTTTATGTGGATTTTTGTTCACAGAACAAAATGAAATTACCTATAGGGCAAATTAAATCTAAGCTACTTTAGATAACCGTTTCATATTAGTTTAAAACTCTTGAAAAACTTCCAAGATAAAGTCCTTCTGGAATTAACTGCAGAAACTACGAAAAACACTACATCGAACAGAGTGGCCACCCTCTTCGTAGCCACCTACATGAACATCAACTAGCAGTGAAGCGTGGTGACATATCCTCACTCATATCAATGCATACGGACAACTGTGGATATGAATTTCACCGGGAAAATGTGAAGATCCTGGATAGAAGAAATACAAAGAATGCCAGAGGATTTTTAAGGAGCTTGTTATTCAGGTCAATCCCCAATCAACAGATATGTTGACACTGACTCAATCTACCAACCAATGAGAAACAACAAGACGGTCAAAGTGCTGATAATCGAGACAACCAATCAGAATAAGTATGAAAACAATGACAATACCTTGACAGAAACAACCAATCACACACAAGGCCATCAAGACAAGCTACTCAACAACTTGTGCAGAAAACCTAATAGCTCACTTTTTTCTGAATTTTGTTCTGATGTTGTCTAGAATGACAATAAAAGCTTCATTATTAAACTATCCAGCTCAGAGAACACACCACCATAATTATCCTCCTGAGTTACAAATATTATCCTTCATCTCAAAATTATGTCATCCAAAACACTAAAATAAATTTTTGTTTGACCTTGTGATCCTACTAAGGAATAGATTTTGGTCTTTCTCATCTTATACACTTTTTAGAAATTCCTAATATATCACAAATAATTATTGAAATGTGTAAAAGCATGTTCATATCATAAATGAATTACCGAGTTTAAGTATTTTTGATATCCCGCTTGGTGTTATCATCAGTGTTGCTGGGATATGTGGCGAATTCATCCTGTACTCAATATTTTAATGTTGATGTTCATTCTTCTTGACTGTTATTGAAAGGTTTTTTGTTTATATTGTTGTGTTGTCATTGTTGGCAAACGTATTTCGATTGAATATTCAACTAACTTGAATTCTGACCTTCTTGTTGCTGCTTGCGTTTTCCATTCTTTGATAAAAATGGGTACATATCAGTTTATCTGTTGAATAGTGTAAAAGTTTTACGTTCTCAGAAATTCATATTTTCCTTTATTCAAAGTTTCTACATTTTCCTAGTCGAATTCATATCCGAAATTGTACGTTTTCTTTGATATGGACTAAGATACTTTATGATGCTTAGCTGCCAAGTAGATGCTTATATAGTAAAAGAGGAAAGCATCTCTGTTTTCGTAGTTGGGGAAATTCATTGCCTTGATTATTTTGCTTGTATCGCATCATCATGGTGTATTTCGATCCCTATGAGTATCAACTAGTAATGATATTTTTAAGATAATACTTTTTTCAGAGAAGATTAAACTGATATTGGATTAGGTGTTAGATAATAGAAGTAAGTTGATAGGACCAAGCTTGGCAGCTGGATTGGCTAGCGCTTAGTGGCCAATCCGTGTACAAAGTCCAGTGCTACAGTAGGTCAGTCGTGGCATGAGTAACTCATGGTTGCTGCCCCTGTATTTAACATTGACTGTTGCATGTTTGAGCCTCAGATGGGTTTCCACAAGTTTACAGATACTTTTTACTGACGAGTGCCAAACACACAGCTTAAAGCTAGTCGACCGATAACAGTGCACCACAATTTGCTGTCACATAGCCTTTTGGTCATATTAAAAACCTCAGCTTTGGATTTCGATCAACATTAAAGAATCGATAGATTTATCGGTTATCTTCTTGTAAATCAATTGTAAACAACATTTATTATTAAATGTTGCTAAAATGACTGTAACACTTGTAAAAGGTGTAATTCTTGATTTATAGTTATGAAAATTGATAATTATACAAGTAACATGTATTTGATGTGATATAAATCAAAAGTAGTTATTACTATCTGTTAGTTGTTCAACAGTGTTTAACTTGCGTACATTATTGCACATTTAAACGCTAAAATAAAATTTTAATTTCACTTCTATGTGTTTATGTTTATTGGCATACAGGATGTTCACGTCAATGATAATCATAACAGTCATGATAATAGTAATAATAGTTCAAAAATGAATTGGAATCCATTTTTCGATAATTTAAATCAAACAAACAATCACGCACTTATACCGCATCATGCTAATATAACAGACGAAAAGTAAGTAAATCTACTTTTTTAAACATTACACGATACATACTTTCGACTGACTGGAATGAGCAGTTGTAGTAGAGTCACTTCAATTAAAAATGCTGACTAACCAGATCAGGGTTATCTGAATGCATCAGACGACTATTTTTCTCATTTTGGATTTAGTATGTCAATTATGTGGCCTGATTGAAGTGACTTTAAACAATTAAAGTGATCTACTTGACTTTAGATCAACACAGTGTGGTTAGGAAGTAGTTTCTGTCATTAGACTGTGAGAACATGAAGTATAAAACTCTAATAAGTGTAATTTATTTTGAATTATTCCTCTAAAATACTTCTACTTCATCACTCCTTTTATGGTGTTACATTCCAAAAACCATTTTCATAAGCTCTTTTCTAATGCCTCAATCATTATTGTATGATAAATATACAGAATCAAAATGATTAATTTTCATCTAAGGAAAGTGTCGGTACGCTGATGACATAGTCCTTTCGAGTGAAGATAGTAACGAAATGAAGAGTCTTCTGAACGAATAGGCTGGCAATTTGAGAATGTTTGGGGCTTCAGGCCGAGTTCATCAGTGGTTAACCCAGATAAATTAAGCTAACGGAAACGAATTGTTCAGCTAATCTGAATGTGGTTAGCTGACTTGCGTGGACGAGTATACCTCACATGAAATGATCCATTTTCAAATGATTCAGAGATTACACAGTCCACGTTGACATTTTCACAGCTAAGTAGTCTTTCAGCTGCCAGCTCAGCTGTGAGAAATGTCAACGTGGACTGTGTAATCTCTGAATCATTTGAAAGTGGATCATGCTATTTGATATAAGACAATTTTTACATCACGGGAAGATTTTAAAGTTATATGAAGACCGAAAATATGAATTAAAGTTGAATGGACACAAAGAAAGATTCAACAATTCAAATATTTTTGAGATGAATGGGGATTTTTAATTTCAAATATTCACATTTGAAGATATTGAACCATGTTACTTAACTTTGTAACTGTTTGCATATTGAAGGGAAATACACTGAAGAAAGAGGACATTTCAATAAACTGGGTGGGACGTGGGTGCAGAAATACAAGTCAATAGAAATCAATGAACCACTAAAGATTTACACTTAAAGAGTAGTGCAAGTCACTCAACGTCGCCAACTACTGATTTCTAATACCTATGCAACGCTAGTCAAGATTTATACGATTCTGTACGGAATTCATGGATCAGTTATGTATTTTAATTTAAGCACCACTAAACGTTTTTCAGTATTATACTGTACTAGCTCAACTATGAGTGGAGAACATGCAGTGTAACTTATATTCAAATTGTCTCAGTCATATCCAAATCAATTGATTCATATTTCTTGCAAAAAGTCCTGCACATTATTATAAGTCAACTTAGTTCAAAAGTAAATTTTAGAGAAAAGATCAATGGTCACTAAATTCAATAGTCTAATGAGCAGGCTGTCGAAAACAAATGTAAAATACTTGAAGTTTACGGGGAAGAATTAACTAGTTGAACTGACTAACAGTTTCAAACTAGGCTGTAGTAGCATTTTACTGAAATTGCAAAAATATATTGTAATACTGGATTTATAAGCATATTTTCTATCCTTAGAAATACAAATAACCGGTAATCAAACAAAGTTCACATCTGTATTATGGTTTTGACATGTATTGCGTATCGCTAACCACCGCCTACCTCGACGTGAAATGCTAGAAGTTGGATTAGGCTCATAGTGACCAGACCAAGACATAGTATCAGTACATGAAGTCTCTGACTGTTTGTCTAAGTCGTGGGAAGTGTAGTGTATCTGGTTGAGGTCCTTGAGAAGAATTGAATCGGTGGTTGAAGATTCTTGATGAAATTCCTGAAAGTCAGTCACAATGAAGTAGATGTATTCACTCTTCTGATGCCTTGCAAATTTTGAGTGTTTTGGCTAAAACTTATCTTGAAATTCCTTCTCCTATATACATTTATCTCCTTTGATGTCAGTCTTTTTCTATTCACTTGTTCTTTGTATACTACTTGGAAATTTGGTGACTTGGACCGATGCATTCGTGTACGAAGTTCTACGTTGATTTTGTCTGTCTGTATTATTGTATAACATTTAGATAAACTTATGTCAGCCGGTATTCCTAATATTCCTGTATATGCTAGTAGTAAACTAGTAGACTCTTATGTTTGGAAGTTATGCAGAAGACAGACTAGTATAAACTTCAATGTTTTATGTTTTAGGAAAATAAAATACTTCTCGCCCTTTATATTGTAGGCTTTGAGAATAAATGAGGTTATAGATATTTTGAAATCTTTAGGTAAACAACTTTTTAAGCGGTTAGTCCCTGGGATAAATTTATGTAGCGTAATAAGATGAAGATTATCTGAAACACTCATGAACTTTTAGAATTTTTTTTATGAAAATCGACAGAAAGGTCAATTAGTTCACTAGAATATATCAAAATTGGGTGGGTGGAAGGAAACGCAAGATCTGAATCGTATCATCCTTGTTAATTCGCATAGAAATAATCTAACCAGTCCATGTGTAATCAAAATGTTCGAAATGTATACCACTAATAGATAATATTTATACATATACAGCAAACTAGATGCTTATAAGTTAGGCCGATCATTTCTAAGTGATATTCTGCTATTCACTGCATAGCCTGCTATAAATAATGGGAAAGAGGACTCTACGAAAAATAACAGTAACTTGGTTTTCTGCGCATTGGTAAAAATATATTAACTGCCAAATAACCTTATTTCTACTACTGGTAGAATATCTGCTATTTTAATCCATAAACTTGATCCTATGTTTTGTGTGTTAGTGACAATATTTCTAGTTATAGAATGTATGTATAGCTCAATCAGTCCACCACAAGGTAGATTTTAGTTTCTAATATTAATTTTTTTAGGGTCTGGGGACAGTAAGTATTTTAGCACAGTGAACCAATGACTTCATAGTCCTTGGAGAAGATCTGTCTGATCATGTCAATATAGTGTTTTTCTGACAATACGTCAACTCAGTATTTTCATCTACAAACATTTGTGTACATGTGTTCGCTTAAGTTTCTGCAGGTAATTGGTCATCTTTAATTATTACGTAAGTAGAACAAAGAACTTATACCATAACGAAAATTAAAGCTTATAATCTCAAAATGCACAAACGGATTTATGAAGTTGAATGTAAACCCTCTGACATAATGTTGATTTCATCTTTTTCCCTCCTTGATATCTCTGTGATGGCTGACTAGATGAATTCAACAAGAGTTAGGAAAACTTTTATTTCACTTTGGTTATTTTATGTTTTTTACCAACTGGTAATACACGAAATTCACTTAAGTTGTTTTAGGGGAATGATTGGATTACTAGTAATGAAACTGTCTGTGATAAATTCTGATTGTTAGACGCATATTTACAAAAATCAATCTGGAATTTCTTACCAGGACAAATCACATTAGTTAGTTCATTGAAAGTGTTCAAAGAAATACTTACTAAACAGGAAAAGAGAAATCCAAGACGCGCGTTTCGTCCTATTTGGTACTCGTCAACTGGATATACCTGCATCCAAGTATGGCAGAGAGAGATTACAAGTATCAGACAACACCCGGTACCCGTTGCACACAAGGTGACTCTCTTTCCACAGTGGTCCAGGGGATAATGCTTTGGCGTTTGAAGCGATGGGTGCAGGGTTCCGGTCTCAGTGGGAACACCACAACTCATTGGGGTGCTGGTATATGCAACTGACAAGTCCAAAATAGGACGAAACGTGCGTTCTGGATCCCACTTTAAACCACTGAGCAGATTACTACATAATGGGCAGTCGGGTAATATCAAGGCGTCCACACAGGAACCCATCTGTCAAAGAGGTTGGGGGATTCAACCCAGTATGGTGACCAGAAGTTACAAGTATCAAGCAGCAGGAAGAGCAAAACGTTTTTGCTAAGATCAACCCACACTTCTGGTTTACTATCTTTATCACTGGAAACTGACAACCAGCTCAGGCAAATGTTTGCCAACTTGAATAGTTTGATCGGTATTAAATATCAATCTCTTTCATTTAAAGCTATAGAAATAAACGTTTGGAAGCAATTTTTATGTTGCCTGAATTGCCTATATATATATATATATATATATATATATATATATATATATATATATATATATATATATATATATATATATATATGTCTCGTCAGTCTCTTTTATCTACGAGACCATGTGACTTAGCTTTTCCAGGCAACAGGAAAGGCTGATAACATACAACATTCTATTAATCATTCGTTAGCTGTAGAAGTTCATAGATGAGGCTAGTGGTACAGTCTACTGTATTTAGCCTAACATTCCTCTGGTAGATTGATTCTCCTAGCTGACGTTTTTGAAAGTTTCATGTGAAATGATCTTTGGCTAACTTTATGCGCGCAGTTGGTCTTCTGTGAAAATGGAGATGAACTTCTTGTATTGCCAAACTAATCAAATAAGGTTTCATGTTCTACAAGGTTTGGATTGTGGAACTGTGGCTCATTGGTTTAGGCAGTTGACTTTTAACCAATGGGTGACGAGTATCAACGAACAGCAATTCACCACCATCTTCATCCTGAGCTACAAATGGTTTCCATCATTTCAATCCTCTACAGTTTAGTACGCTCTATCTTAGTATACTTCAAAGATGTAGGGTATATTTTGAAGATATATATCAGAAGGCTACAGATGTGTAATCACCTTTATTTACCTCAAAGACGATGTTTAGATGTAGTTATTATCATGCTTGGCTGAAAAGCAGTAAAAATAACTTTCTCTTGCATTGTGCCTTTGGTAGAGAGTTTCGTATCTTCATGCTTTGATAGGTTATACTTTCTATACCCCGATTAGAGTTCACATCATTTATCATTAGCACTTTTACTGCATTTAAAAGGTCTGTCTTAATTGCTGCAACTGTCACTGAAGCATACAAATACATAGACACCATAAAAACTTGCATATATCATCTACCCCTTCTATTTGCTACATTATCGAGATCGAAGTCAATTTTCTTGAAACGAAAAAGAGGTGAAAAATGACATTAACAGGATTTATTGAAATCTATAAACTAACCAGAAGACGTCGAAAGAAAGAGAATAAAATGTATGGTACCGCAACTCAGATAAATGAATACATCTGGATTATTACGATTCATTTTGACTGATATCAGCCAATGTTCCTAAACATCAATTCAAACTCTTTTAGATTCTGGTCAACAGGGTAATCAGAGTTCGTTTTACAGCTCACTACGGTCAAAGATTTCATAAGAATTCATTTGTCAAATAGTAGGTCATTGGTTTAGCTCCCTATCTTCATCTATTTACGCCTGAACAGTCAATCAACCTCATTGCCCTCTTACGCAGATAGCCTACTTGACTCGCCGTCTTTCGGAGAAATGTGTATGGGTGGTCTGGAGATTGCATGTCATTGATTAAGTGCATCTATGAGTAAAGTTAATAATAGTAAAATTAGTATAATGAAATACCTACATGTTTACTAACTGTTCACATGGTCAGTTTGAGTATATATATATAAGTGGGATGTTAATGATATCATTAAACAATTATCTGTATTAATCGATGGGAACTACTGCTAATATTCAAGTCTATCAGACGATATGACTTATCTATTCTTCTTAGTACAAACATCTATATAATAAGTTGACATATCATTCCTTTCACATTAGATTAGGTAGTACGATAGTAGTATCGCGCGTAATGTTCAATTTTATACTACACGATAATCAACTTTTTTCTACTGTTAATTAACATCATACTGATGATTTCAAAATTATATTTGAATAAAATTAAAAAGTTGATTCAGCAAATCTAGTTTCATTGGAAAAACTGGGTAAGATAATGTATTTTGTTATTAGTTGAATAGTAATAGTTAATTAAGAAAATAGGCAAAGAATGCATTATCCTATCGTTTACCGCCACTTTTTATTTCCCTTGGAGTTTTAAGGCAGGATTTTCAGATCCACAAATCTCTGTTTATTATTGGTGTTTTGTGGAATAATTTCCAACTGGGTAACAAGTTGATTATTAACTTGGAGTAATCAGAAGATGAAGTTCGTTTTTACTAAGACAATTACAAGAAACCAGGTCTTTTGAACACCTTGAGAGAAACTTTCAGAAAACATTTATCAAAATGATGTTAAAAATAAGTCTACAGTGACATTTTACTTAAGAAATGAATTTTGAAGTGGATGAAGACATTTAAGAAGTTGAATCAACCTTAGCAGTCTGGTTAAAAACTTAATTCTTGCATGGTACTAAGAGCTCGTTTATCATTAGTCAACCTATACCAAAGGAACTGTTGATTGTCTACTAAATATCGAGCATATCATACAAAAGTCTTTTACTTCGTCTATGGTTATCAAAAAGTAATTGTAGAAGACGGACGGAGTGTTCCAGGTATTCGACACTTTTCTTGTATGCAGTAGAATTCGTGAAATTGATGAGTATTACATACACAGTGAGTCACTATATAAGCTTATAAATTTACAACGACTGAGAAAGGATAGCATTGAAAAAAGATTAGTGATAGATAGTTCATAAGATGTCACATACAAATGATGTTATTGATTACTGGTGTGAACTACACAGACTTCTAAATAATTGTTTGGATGTAAATTTGTAATCACCTTTACTACTTTTACATAAAAAAAGAGTACAAGATCCAATGGATATTACATAATAATCATAGTCACAGTCAGTGTTCTTACTAACGTTACTTAAAAGCCATTGATTAGCGGGGAGCATTGAATAGCAGTTTCACACTCTAGTTCGAGACTTTTTCAAACGATGGCTTAGAATTAGAACTTGGGGAAATATATTTCGAAAGGAGATAAATTACCGTTCAATTGGGTCATATTTCTGTTTCCCTCATTTAGTGAAACATTACCTTATGTCGTTTACTCTGGGATGTTTTTATTCAGCTAGACAGACTATGGCCTAAAGTAGAGTGATCAATCTTTTTTTATGTTTGTCTATATTTCTTATTATTTCTGCCCTTCCTCTGTTCATTCAGCTGTATGAGAAAACGTTGAAGCATTGAATATTGATTTTCTTATAAGTTAAGGGGATGGAATTGTCTAAGTAGGTATGTCAGTTATCTAGTTTTTTCTTGAAATATAAATTAGTAAGCCTTTCCTTACCGTACTAAGTGTACACTGACGACAAATGAGCAGTATGTGGCAAGATCCGAGGCCACTAGTTTGAATCCTGACGTGCTCCAGATTTTCAGTTCACCTTCAATCATCACCCAGTATCAAACAATACAAGTCTGTCAAACTGCGACATTATATATATATATATATATATATATATATATATATATATATATATATATATATATATATATATATATATATATATAATTTGCCTCCAAGGTATCTCTGCTCCGTGCCAAACACTATGCTAGCCCTTTCAAATGCTTACTGTTTTCGCATTCTTTGCGGCACTATATTTCTGTGGCTGCGACCGTGTGTGGAAAGTGTTGAATGTTCTTATTGATAACTTAGGATATTTGAATGAATTTGGCTACACAATGATGCAACGTTAAGAAAACTCCACAAGCTCGTACTGTGTTGCATTCGTGTATGATGAAGTAGTGCTAGTGGGTTGGAGAAAATCAGCAGGAAGCCTTAGACCTAGGTTTGGTGCTTGTTGGCACTTGTCAGCAAGGCGTGTCTACAATGTCAGTGGAGCTAATGTTACCTGTGAGATTCGCACCCACGTCACTGAGTGTTGTAGTTAGCGTTGTTACCACTGAGCTATTTGAGCCTCGACTGACCTCCTGTGGGTCTGGGTTGCATTCACTGACTGGTCATGAGAGAGCAACCAATTTCATTTTGTCTAGTCCTGAGTTCAGACCGAATTCTGTCAATCATATTTTCCATTTGGCCACCAAGCTAGGAAGTTCAGCATCGTGGTGCACATTGGTAGACGTTATTTGGTTGGAGGCAATCGGCTAGAACTCACACTGAATAGTCGGTGATAATAAATAACATATTTTGAGGTATTATTCATCAGGGACTGACATTAGTCGGGGAACCATTGAGAATCTGGGGGCACTGGACAGCTGTTTCGTCCTAGTATGGGACTTCTCGATATTACGCATCCACGACCCGGCTAGGGATCGAACTCACGACCTTCCGGTTTCATGGCGAATGCGTTAACCATTCAGACGCTGCGTTGGTTCTCAGTGGTTCACAGTTTCTAACTTCTGTCAATTCGCGATATAGCAAGACTATCACCCAAGGTCTTCAGTTAGCATCTGCTTCACTTCCGACAAGTTGACTTTACAGATCACGGCTTCTCATTAGAGATTCATGGTGTCCATCTGGAAGCAAGTCACTAATGAGCACTATACAGTAACATTTTTGATATGAATGGGGATTTGTAGTTTAAAGGTGGTATTCATCTATGACTGATCCCTAGCCGGGTCCTGGGTGCGTACTGCCGAGGAGTCCCATTCTAGGACGAAACAGCAGTCAATGGCTTCCAGATTTTCAATGGTTCCCCGACTGATTTCAGTCCGTGATGAATACCACTTGTAAAATAAAAATCCCCATTCATCTCAAAATAGCATATTTATTAAAAGTTGAATGACTGTGTAGAGCTCAGAGTTTGGCTACTAAGCACCGTATTGTTACTCAGTCACGTGAAGTAGTTTTGAAGTATTCTATGTGTTTTAAGAGGCTATCTCCCATGAAGAACTGTTGATAGAAATGAAATCGTATGATGCGGGGTTGGTTGAAGTGTTGATAAACATTAGTGAAGTCAGTGAATATTAATACCTGAAGAAAATTAGCGGTGCAACTGTTTGGATTTTTGTTTTTAACCATATCTGCTCCGAATCAAATATAAATGATTTTGTATCCACAATGAAATTTATATAAAAGACAATGAGTCACACACACACACATCTTATGTAAAGGAGGAATGATGTCATCTGCCTGTTTAGGCTTAAATGAGCAAGATTTGAACCAGTGACATCTAAATTCTTAAACAACTCATCCATAACTCGACTTGGAGTTATAGTTCTCACTGCGAACCACATAAGAAACTGCATGACTTTTGCTGGTTGAGGTGAACAAGATAGTTAGAAACTTAAACAATATAGCCCAAATACATTCAGTCATTAGCTTTGTTTGATCGAAAAAAAATTATGCATATTTCTTCTTTTTCAAACTAATGATCCTATTAATTTCAGTTCTTTGTCATCCGTCAGCTTATACACTGACATATTCTTATCAAATGTGTTACTTTGAACCGAAATTCTGATAATATCAGGTCCAATGTATTTTCTCTTATTCATTCATCGTGTGACTGGTTGTTTCTGTTTGTTTCGATGATATTTGATTTTCAGTCGCTTTTTCGTTCTAGGATTGTTTTACGTCGCCAAAATATAGTTTGAATTAATATTTCACCATAATTTATGTGTAGTTAACTGCCGATACTGAATCCAGAGATAGTATTTCATGTTTTAAGATCAATAATCTAGTTTTTAGGCAAATTTTAACCTGTTTACAAATTCTGTTTGGTTATTATTCTTATAATCATTCTACATACATCAATGATTTCTAAATTTCAAGTTGTATTTCTACTAACGTCTATCAATTTGCGTACATATGTGTTCATGCGCACATGTATGTATATATATGTGTGTGTGTACGCCTGGTGGTTTTATCACATTTATGTTAGACGAAATTGTGTTAGAATATTTATGGCCATATTGTTATACTACCCTAGGTATATAAAATGCTATAAACTAAATTATGTTATGTAAAATAAAAATATTAACTTAAATTTTTTCTAATAATTAATCTGACCAACAATCGAAACAGTATTGTTATTCATTTTCTTACAAGTTAGTAAATCATATGAATAAAAGACAAACATTTTTTGTGTTGTTGTTGTGATGACCATCTTTCTAGAAATTGTTATTCAATCAACCTGGAATTGTTTTGAAAAATCCTTGCTAAAGCCAAGTTTGTAATAAGTCTGTTTTTCTTTGATTCGAACGTGATTCATTTAACTTCAGTGATTATAACATTGCATGTAACCGAATGATAAATCTACTTGATATTTATTTATTTCGGAAAATAAATAAGCCGTAACATTGACTTAATTGATTTTTGAGGATCCCTGTAGTCGGTGAAAACAATGAGAACACTCATCCAAAACTGTTTTGCTTGAATTTGTTTCTTTTTCGTTCTGTCGTAAAACCTGTTGTTAGTTTCTTCCAAGTCCACTTTTAAGGTATTGACAACAACTACCTTGAAACTGAATTATCCTTAAATATAGACAGAATTAATATCAAACATTTATCAGATTGTTCCTTGGGTATAAACAATGTACGTAGTTCTCAAAGCAGCTTTCATTATCGATTGACACCATTTGAAGGATCATTGAAAACCTCCGAGCACTTGTCTACTGTTTTACTTTTGTATGAAGCTCCTCAATAGTGTGTACCCCCATAGCCCCGATAGGGATTTTATTCATGAGAAGCATATTATCATCCAGTAACATGGTTAGAATACAATGATTGGCACTCTTGCACCATTATTGGTTTCTCGATCTGATGTGGTCATCTAATGCTATCGACTAGTATTTATCCTCATGTCTGACTTCGTTGACCACACATATCATAGTTTCTTATTATAACTGCAGGAAATCAAGCCAGAAGCAAGTCTCTTCTCAGCACTAAAAATTAGTTCAATGTAGGGATAGTGGGTGTTAACTTATTCTTTTCAAAGTATTTTACGCGTCACATTGTTCAGTGACAGAATTAGAAAGATGTGGATCAGTGGATCCCTACTTAACAGTTCAATGTTAGCATCCTCACTATGAAACTTTGCGGTCCTAATTTTAGTTCATTACACGACTGTCACAGCCCAGTGCTGCAGATTTTTACACTGGAGCAGAACAACTCTCTTCCACTTGTAATCCAAATTATGCGAATCTGCGTTAACGACTACTTTGAAATTAATCAGTTTCCACAAACCGCTAATAAAATGAAGCTAAACATTTTCGTTGGATACGTTTTAGTATTATTTTTTTTCTCTTGGGTCCCTAGTGGAACAAAGGGCTTCAGTAGCACGCCTACATTGCACTCTGTTCTCTGCAGTCTTTGAACCTTGCTCCACGATTGCCCACAAGCTCTCATTTCTTCCTCACATGATCTCCTCCATGTCACCCTCAGTTGGGGTGCCCAACTCATCGTTTCCCCTTTGGATTCCACTCTAGGGGACTGACCTGGCGCGCGATGTCCCTAATCGGCCTTCTAAGTGTATGCCCAATCCATCTCCACTTTCTTCTGGTATTATTTGATGGGCAATAGGTTCTTGGTTCGTTGGTCGCCAGCCAGAGTTCCTTGTTGCTAATTCTTTCTGGCCTTCTCATCTGGTCTTCAGTATCCAGCCAGAGTAGGTGGCAGCTGTTGATGGATGTCGGCAGTTTGTTGGAAATGCTTCTCGTTACGCGCCAAGTTTCTGAACCATATAGCGGCACTGACTTAACTGGATTGGTGTTAAAAACCCGCATCTTGTTCTTTGTGCTGAGTGCAGGAGATCTTCACACTGGTTTCAGATTAATGAAAGCCTGTCTTGCTATCTTTCCGATCCTGGTTTTGACATCCTCGTTTGTGCCGTCTGTAGTTGAAACGATGCTACCTAGGCAGGTAGGTGAAAGAGACTACTTCTCCCGTTGATGGCGATGGGAGCTTTTTGTTGTTGTTGTTGTTTGGGTATCTTCATCACTTCTGTCTTCTCTACATTCACTTGAAGTCCCGTCTTCGCTGCCTCTTCTGACAACTTGTTAGTTTTCGCCTGTAGATCTTCGAGTTTGTGCTACATGACATTAGACATAAACTATCTTCGGTGGCGAAATCCAAATCTTTTAGGCTGTTTTCATCGGTCCAACCAGCGTATACCCATCTTCTCGCCCCTCACGGTTTGCTGCATGATCCAGTCCACCACAATCAGGAAGATCATGGGTGATAGTAGGCGGCAGCCTTGTTTTACTCCCGTCTTCACTTCAAACTCATCACTGAGCTTTCCATTGTGGATTACTAGGCATGTGGCGTCTTCATTTAGCTGTTGAGTGAGGTTGATAAAGGTTTGTGGCACTAAAACTGTAGTGTTGAAGCAACTGCCGAATTACTTCTCGGTCGACACTGTCGAAGACTTTTTCGAAGTGGATGAAGTTGAGGTAAAGATCTAGTTGACTGCCATTCTATACTATGTTTTATGATGATGTGTAGTGTTGCAGTTCGATCCACACATGATTTGTTCTTCGTGAATCCAACCAACCTGTTCCGGTACTAATTTTGAATTCAGCGCATCCTTTTGTCTCTCCATGATGTGACATAATATTTTGCTTGGGGTGGACAAAGGTTGAGCATGAATTCTCGCCTGTTCTTGCAAAGGCTTGGGTCTCCCTTCTTTGGGACATGGTACCCCTTCTTCCAATCGCCAGGTACCTTCTCTTCCTTCTTTCCAAACCTTCTGCAGTAGTGGTGTGAGCATGTGTGCTGTCGTCACTGCGTCTGCTTTCAATGCTTCTGGCGAAATTCCATCTGATCCTGCTGCTTCTCTGCATTTCAGTAGCTTTATGGCGTTCAGGACTTCAACTTTCATGGCAGGGCTTGTGTTCATTGGTAGTTCTGCCGCTGCAGGTGGTATTTCTGAACGAGTTGCAGGTGATGGTCGATTCAACGAGTTTCTGAAGTGATCCGCCCATCGTTTTCTTTGTCTTTCCTCTTTGGTAATTAGGTTTCCTTCACCATCTTTCATTGATTTCGTCTGAGTCGATCTCTTCTCACCCAGTTAGTAACCTGGTTATTTGATAAAATGTTGTCAGGTCTCTCCTACCAACAGCCTGTTCAGCTTCACTTGCCAATGTGTCGCAGAAGTGTCTTTTGTCTTTGCGCGCAATCTTTTTCACTTATTTGTCCCATGTAATGTTGTATACGTTGTATTCAGTTCTTCTTTTCGTTATGTATCCTTGCACTGGTTTATCTTCTGCTTCAACATCTTTATCATTTTTCATGTGTCCGTCGAGATCCATTTTTTGTCCTGTTCTCTCTTCCTTCCTAATACAGTTATGCAGGTTTCTCTCCACATAGCTTTCAAAGAGTTCCAGTGTTCTTCCACGCATGATCCTTTAGGGATGTTGCTCAACGTCTCCCATTTTGTCTTGATGGTTGTCGTGAAGATGTCCTTTGTAGTTTCCTGCTTTACTTTCCGTTCTGGGTGTTGGACTTCAGCTATGGTCTATCACCAACTTCTCTAAGGGCTTTCAACTCGATTGTGAAGGTCGGTTCTTTGCAGTAGACAGTGAGTGATGTGGGCCTACTTCTGCACCCCTTCATGATCTTGTGTCCAACAGACTGCGTCTTCACTTTCTGAGTTTGAGGTGAAGTCGATCTGATATTCACTTTATCAATCTGGTAAAATCAAATCCATGTCACTTTGTGAATATTCTTGTGTTTGTACACACTGTCTAAAATCACCAAATCGTTGAACGCGTGGAAATCAGCGAACAGTTCTCCTTTCTCATTCATTTCACCGAGTGCTTCTCGACGCATGATTGGTTCTCTTCCTGTGTTTTCCGCTCCGAGTTATGCATTCATGTTGTCCCACACATTAGAATTTTGATGTCACCGACTGGAGTCTTGTCCAGTACTGGCTGATTGCAGTTGTCTATAGAATCCCTTCTTCTTCTCTTCATCTGCATTATTTGTTGGCGTGTAGCATTGAATGATTGTGACTTTCCTTGCTTTTGAGTTGAATCTTACTGTCATGATCCTGGAGGAGGAGGAGGAGGAGATTGGTTCCCACTGCATGAGAGAGGACCTTCGATGCTCTTGGGATGGGGACATCATAATAGTCACTCCAGAACTCAGTGTGCTCGTTGTTGTTGTCTGGGTGACAATATCGGAGTAGATTATTAACTCTCCATTTGAGAGTTTGAAGAGTCCACTTCAAACCCATCTGCTTTCTCAGATTCCTAGCACTTCCATGCCATACTTCCTCATCTCTTTTGCAATCTGGGTAGCCTTGGTAGGTTCTTACATGGTGAGAATATTGTATGTCCCCACGTTTACTTTCGCTTTTATTGGGAGAAGAGAAGACACATCGGCCAATTGGCTTCCCGAAGGCTTTCATTGACTGGCGTCATTTCGCCCCTCCGACTCCAGCGAGGAATGTTTGTTTTCATTTTAGTGTTTTCTTTGTGCGTTGAAGTTTCTTTAGCGATTGGATTGGTTTTCCGGTGTAGAGTTGCTGGTCATACGCCCTACTTTCCCTCTTTACCCGCGTTATTACCGGCTAGCAACTAGTGAACTAGTTAACCAGGCGAGGATACGTTTTGCGTGTCTCTAATCCTCATTTCAGTTGATGTGCAGCTTCTAAGTAGATCTTTAAAATGCGCCCAATGGCATTCTTTCAACCTTTTTATTTATTTACTTATTCAGTCATACTTTCTTTCTATATCTGTGATACGTTTTGTGACTGGATGTTTCTAATTCTTGTTAATAACTTGGAAGTGTCAAGAGATTTATCTTATTTCCGTCAATTTGTTTGTTTGATAAGGTTTTACTTGTTTTCCTTTATATTTCCGAAGTGGGAAATAATGGTACAGAAGACATTGATAAGTCATAGTACTAAACGAACAACGAATATTTCCTAAGTACTTCGTGTTCTATTCGGTCACGGAAATATCACAGACTGGCCTGGGACTGAGGGAACAATTTTTAAAGCGTATATATATATATATATATATATATATATATATATATGTATATATATATATATATATATATATATATATATAGACGGCACTCAGGCAGTCAGCATCAACGTAAGACCTCAAGTTTTTAGTTAACAGTTCATGTCACATCCCATATCAACACATCAAGTGAGAAGGTCGGAAGATGAAAAACAAGGCAAGAAAATAATTAAAATAGTGGAAAAAGAAGAAGTCAGACAGTTAGGAAATTTGGCATAGCATTCAAGGTAACGATAAACTGCCCCGTTAAGATCAATTTTGAACCATAATACATAGGTTCTGAAGTCACTGATTTTGGTTGTCACACGGATCTCATCACGTTAGGCTATATTTTGATACACGGCTGAAACCGACAGTCAGAGACTTAATGAACAGATTCCATATTTTAGTCTAGGTGTCTTTCATCATTTTCCAATCCAAAGCTATTTCAGCTAACAGTATTACGGTGTAGATGGTTGCTAAGCATGCTTTGCACATGTTCCAGCTGTGTGCGTCGATGATGGTTCAAAAAGTCACCGACTGAATTTTCTCTTCTACCTAAGGCTCTACGCCTGACGTCTGTGTTACTGAGGTAGTGGAGACATGAAACATGGACTGTGCTACACAGATAACAGTGCTTGAATAGTTAAACTCTTTTCATGTCTTCTATGATTCATAAGCATGGTTCACAGACATGTAGTAGAACAGAGCTAACTGTAGTGCAGTACACTTGATACCTAGTAAGCGATTGGATGCTACAATGCTGTCATAGTTGGCGAGCCTTTCGTACCTGTGTAAAGATTTTGTGAGTCACTGACCCACCATGGTTGATGCGATTTCTAAAGTAGGTGAAGTGGTGGACGTGCTCAAATATACTCCGTGTTGTAAGATGGAGCGCAAAAGTAGATGACTCCTGTAGAAAGAATTTGCATTTTAGTGGTGATAAAACGTATCCCATTCATTCTCGTATAGCCAGTCAGTGCATTCAGAAGGCTCTGCATTAAGTTAGCATCTTCACTCAACTGGACTATATCATATGTGTACTCTGAGTGTACTAAGGAGTTATTCCCTGTAAAGTATAACATGGAAAGTAAGACCTCTATAAGCGCATCTATGACAACGTTTAGCAAGAATGGAGATAATGACAGACATGAATCAACTAACAAAACTTACCTAATACTTCACAATAGGCTGTAATATCCCCACGCATCTTCGAATCCATCATCTTCAACAAGTGACTGGATATCCCTCTCATTACGAGATACTACCTCAGAACTTCTCGAGCAGTGCTCTTTCTGCCTTAGTACCTAATGCTCTACGTAGACCTAAAATACTGCGCTACCTGGCTGAACCATCTTCAGGATCCCGAAGGCTCATCAAATTTGATCCGTAAGGTTAAGTGAATAACAGCACTTGGATCCTATATGCGTGTCTCTCGAATTAGCATACATCCATAACCTGAGACGCTAGTGTTTTCGCTGATGGAAATTGTTAGCTGCTTTTATGGGGGCTGCTGACATTGAAAGTTGCAGTTTGTTTGGAGCGCAGTTTCAGGAGACAAAGTATAGTTTTTCACGAACTGCAATCATCATCACTGTAAGAAATCAGTGATGTAAGAATATTGGCGTATGATTATAATGCGAAGATGTTGAAGGTTGAAAATGGTGTGAGGAAAATTGAGTGGTGGAGAGTTGTGAGGGTAGTTGACAATTCCAGGTTATCCACAGTATGGGAAATTGTTTTTTCTTGATGTACCTGAGAGAGAAGTTGCATTAATAATTGTGCCACGTGACGATAGAGTCTGTTGGACTTCTACTTGATGCCGGTTATATAGGGCCTTTTTGGAATTTTGAGGTTTAGCTTCAGTCGACCTCAATTCAGCTAGAAAATCAATATTACGGGCACGGAATACCGTTTCATAAGGCAGAGTCTTCTTTCTTTGGCCGTTCTTTTCTGACCGACCTTCAAATGGGAAAGATAGCAGTAGCATGCTATTACTAGTCGTCCACGGGAAACGCCTTATTGCTGTCACGTTTTTTCCAACCATTTGTGCGACTTTGCTCTCGAACTCCCGTCATAGTTTATGAACTTAAACTTTAGAAGTAACTGCTTTTTTTATTATCATTATTCAGGGAACATTTTCAGTATGAAGCGAATGTCACCACCACCAAATTTCGCTGGGTTATCTTAATATACATGGTTAATTATCACGTTAAGGTAGCAGGAGCGTACGCCAAAAACTGAAACTTAGTAGTTTGGACGTCAGTGTTCAGTAACTTAAAATCCTGATTGTTTTTGTAATTACCTCTTCTCACATTGGTTGTTTTTATTTTTTCTTAGATGCAATAAACTTTTCATAAAAGTTATGTATGAAGACTGTTTTAAGAATAGTCTACTTATGCATATGTTCAGAATGAGCATCATTTTTGTTGTTTGGGAGTTTTAAGTTTCTTGAGCTTCACTTCTATTCCATTTAGACTAAATTATCATTTAGCAGAATTTGTCTTTTCTTTTCAGAGCAGTAGTATAAAAAGTGTATAGTCACGCGTTTACTATGTTTACAATCTGATACACAAGAATTTACTTTGAGAACTGGAGGTAATATTTTCAAATGCGTTTTTCTATATCAAAATAGAATATGGACAGAAAAACACTAATGAAATAATTCGCTTACGTTGGTAAGCAACAAAATTACCAACACTTGCCTAACAGAAGTTAGTACATAGCCACACCCTTTCCCTAACCTCCATTCCATTACTAAGTATGCCATACTTTAAAGCAAATGAACTGAATTATCTTCAGGTGAAAGTACACAACAGGCTAGACAAATGAAGAGAGAAACTATTAGTAATCTCATCGAGTTTGGGATATAATTCTGAATTTCATTATTCCTCTAATTGAATATATCTGTGTTTAAAGTACCGTTAAATTGAAGGTTATTGACATGTATACGTGTACCTGGTTTTCTCATGCATTGTAAAGCAACTGAATGAACATTGTAAAGGTTATGTATTCGGTGCTCTGAAGTGTAAGTTATTCTGTTTGTTAGGTTGTGAATAGGATAAATATATGGAAGAAATATTTTTAATACCCCGTTACAATGTATATCAGACGTTTGAGTTGTTGGTCAATTAACTCTGGAGGCATATATTCAATAAGCAGTTCAGCGACGGGTAGTTACAAGCAGTAACGTCGTAACTATGCTTTCAGCATAAGAAGTGGTCATCGTGACTCGCTGGGTTGGAGGATAATGCTCTAACTTTCAAATTGGTCGGTCCTGGATTCGAGCTTTAATGTGAACAACATAATTACCCACTGAGTGACAGGTACATCCAGTTGACTAGTCCAGAATAGAACGAAACGCACGTGCTGGTTTCTACTGGTAGCCACTATCTTTCATTACTACGAACTTTTGAATTCACATTATTAAATACAATGAAACAGCCACCTATATACAAAAGTGTGACTGGAATAACAACTTTTTTTCAATTTTATATAAGTTTCATCAATTTTATCGTGGTTTTTCTAAAAGATATATAAAATTCCTACCCGTTTATTGACTCAAAGTTATTGAAGCCAGTAAACTTTCTTTGAGTCAACCGTATTCAAAATAATAGTTATAATTTGTTTTTCTTTTAGGCATGAAGTACTTATTGAGGTGGAGTTATTAAAATCTGAAATAGAAAGATTGAAAGCAGAAGTAAGTGTGTACACACGGTTTGAGACAACCACTGTATATAAGTCTATTTCACTAATACAATTTGCAGGTTTCTGGGAGCTTATTTATTGGTTTCGGTTTGGTATTCATCATGGGCTGATATCACTTGGTGAAACGTTAAAAACTTGGAATCACCAGATAGCTGTTTCGTCCTAGTATAGGACTCCTCAGGAGCTCATACCCATGATCGCACCAGAGATCGAATCCAGGAACTTTGGGTTCTGAGGCCAACACGTTACTATTGGGGCACTGAGTCGGAATCGAATGACCTACATGAACAATACCACGACGAAACAGCTGCCCATTTATCCCAGGTTTTCAATATTTCACTTATAAACTCTTAGATAGTGGTTACATTCTGTAGATTTCGGCCATCTGGTATTAATTTATTTGTTTTATGTACCCACTTGTTTTTCGAAGGGAGTAATATATTTCCAGAATTCGTTTTCTAGGATTTAAGTTTATTATTTCTTTGAAAGGAGTAGCAATGTTTTTCTGCTTCTTTCGACTATTCGAATTTTGCTTGTTTGAACACAGTACATTCATCGTGTTCAAGTGGAAGAGATTATGTTTAAATTAATTCTCATTAAGTTCGGCATAAATATTCTCTATTTCGCCTATCCGCTAAACATTAAATGATAGTATCTAAGCACTTTGCTCCCAATAACATTGGATACTTACGTTATGGATTAGTGAAAAAGTATATTGATGTAGGTTGACTATTTAAATGTTGATTAGTTATTTAAATAATGTTCAATCTGTATAGCAGCAGCAATTTGGTTAGTGAAGCTTATAGGTAGCATTTTTATGTATTAAAAAGGAAGTTTTTATCACTGTCTAACTAATGGTTATTCGTGATAAAAGATTTTCGCAACATAATAAATTCTTCAGAAGTTACTTATATGTTCTATCTATATATACTTTTCGTGGAGTTATGATTTCTTAGTTCAGAGTTGGCTTTCAACCAGTGGATCATGGGTTTGAGCACTGCTCCACTTACCGAGGTTTAGGCAGCGAAGTAGTATCATCAGACCTCACATATTAGGCGTGGCCCAAGGTCTACTGCACGAATGTACAGAAGGTTGCTGAGTAGGTTTCCATTTCCAAATTCTTTTTGTACACTTAATCGCCTTGATTAACTTCAATAATTCAATAATGATGGCATTTACAAAATAAAATGATTTCATCTTATTTAACTGATCTCTGATATTCAAAAAGATGTGAGGAAATAAGTGAATGTCGACTGTAGATAAATTTGTTGTTAATAGGTAGGTATCAAAGTTAATTGGTTGGAGGTATTTGGCAGAAAGCCCTGGACCTAGGTATCATGCTTATTAGTAGCCGTCAGCAAGGGGTATCTTCAACCACAAGATAACTGATGTTGCCTGTGAGATTCAAACCCGCGTCACCTAATGTTGTAGTCAGAGACGTTACCACTGAGCTATTCGGGCTACGACTTACTTCTTTTAGGCCTGGATTACATACATTGATTAATCACTGGAGAGCAATCAATCCCATTTTGTCTAGTCCTGAATAGCTTAGTGATAACATTCCTGACTCTGGGTGATGCGTTTTGAATCTAAAAGGAGACATCAGTTCCATCGAAGTTTCAGGTTCGCCTTAATGATGAGTGCCAATAAACACGAAAGCTAGGTCCAAGGCTTCCTGGGAATTACCTCCAACCAACTAATGTTCGTCAAAGTGCACCATGATGGTAAGCCTCCTAGCTTGCTGCGCACATTGTAGGACGATCGATAGGATTCGTTCAGCACTCAAGACCAAACAACATGAGACTGGTTGCTCTCCAGTGACCGATAAATGTACGTATCAGAGTTATTTGCGGTTGATTGTTGGTCAAGTATTTCTGAAGAACGTTGAGGCTTTTCTTTACTTCAACTGAATATTTTCTACATGTACGCTTAATTGCTTCAGTAATGTTTCACTTTCTAATATCAAGGGTTTTAATACACAGTATTAAACTCACTCAATTTCTTTCAACCAAACATTCGTTGAACGTGTTTTTCATGCTCTACTGATGAGTCATGAATCATTTGAAGATTTTCTCCGTTAAATAGTTTTGTCTGAAAAACACTAATTTTCCTTCTTTGTTTTTAAGTTTTTGATCATCAACTTAATAATATTTAACAGTTAAGTTTACAGAACTTCAGTTTCATGCAGAATGTTAGTTGAATGTACCTACGGTCCAGCGATTTTCAGTTTCCCTACTGGTAACCAAACTCTCAAAGCATAATTTCAAACACTTCTAAGAAAGTTTAGAAAAAGTTACTGTTATGTATGTTTCGATACGCACTGGCGTATACGAAAATTTTCGTGTTGAACCTCGGAAAGATCGTTTATAAACAAAAAGGTGTGTAATGCATCGTCATTAGTTGGGTTCGATGGTTTTACAACTACCTATGTAAAAATTATTGACATCTTTCTAAAGTATGTGAATTAGTTTACTTTGTTTTGAATCTTTAGCACCATGAACAATCCTATTCCCTTTTGAATCGTATACGAATTTTGGAAGATGAAATTAAAGAACTAGTACAATATAAATCAAATCATGAAGAGGTAATTGAAACTGCCTGATATGTAAATTTTTCGTTTTCTTGATTTATGAATCTTGTTTTTATAACCTATAGAAAAACACTTCTATGGAGACAAGGATAAGCTTCTACATTATTAACTTCATGCTGTATCCAACTATCAAAGAGAAAAAGGTGGTAAAAAACCTTTGGTTCACCTTTTTTGGAGATCGTGCTGTGTCAGATGATTTTATCAGACTTTCTACTGAAACTGTCATTACAGCACACAAACGTAAAGGCAGATAGTATTCGCTTGAGTTTGACCAATCAGTAGCAACACGTCAAGAATTCATATGATAGTTGGACGAAAACCTTTAGTGTTTGAAGTGAAATAAAAATCTAGTCAGCAGTTGGGTTTCATACCTCAGTTGGGAGAGCAGTGAGTTGGAAACCCGGCGGTCACTGGTTCAAACCCTCCGTGTCCTAGATTTTCATTTCATCACCCAGTATCAGTATTTTGACCTCGTATAACAGTTGTTCCAAATAACCCTTGTAAGATCAGTGACAAGGCAGATAAATATTTGATCTCAAACTCTATTAAAATCTTATCAATCATATAGTGACCTACGTTCAATTTCTGTTTTACCATAGATAATGCCTAGTCACGTTATTTTGAGTGGCATACTTTATTTTGTTGATTTTCCAAGAATATCTTCAAATTTTTTTTTTCACCATTATTTATAAAAACTTGTGTAGATAATTCTATTTTGGTTCTTTAAGGAACATTGAGCTTTGTTCAATGAATAACTTCTAAAGTTATGAATTCCTCTTAACGGAAAAGTACAGAAAAGATTCCAATCTAAACCTGTTCAATAAAACAAAAAAGCGATGTCTGGTAACATCAAGTGAACACATTAAAAACGGAATACATGTATAAATAATTTGTATAACTATACGGAATCTTTTCGAATAACTTGTAAGTGGACTGAAATAAAAACTTAGGTTTTCTACTAGAATAGCTTAAATGAGTCTGAAAATATCTGATGGTTATGATGACGAAAGTTATTTCTAAACATTGGTTTGAGTTTGAGGTATGTATCTGTAAGCGTAACCGCATTCCATATAAACACCTTCCATTAACAAGATCTATATGTTGTAAATCATTTGATATACTATGTATAAAATATAAACACTTGACTTTTGTACTGTCGAAGTCGATGACAACTGGATGTTTGAAGAACTGTTTGACTCCTTTCACTTTCACACTATGATACAGATATATTTCTGCTTAATTATTTTTAATTACTTCAAAATAACGTTCTAAGTGATTATCACGTAAGCGAATAAATACATACAATGTGATCCATCGACTAAATTAGTATGAATCAATTTTCATGTATTGGCCAATAATACTGAACGAAAAAGTGTTTGCGGAAACGAGAAGGTATCCGAATTGACAAGAAAGACATAAGTTTAGGTTGTAGAGGTGTGTGTACAACAATATCAGATTGAAATACTTCTTCATTATGGACCCATGATGAAGAAAGCTCTATCACTCCAAGTTCTCTTAAATTGAAGCTTAACTTTTTCTAAGAACTGAAGTCAAATTTGAGAACTATGTTGTTGAGAATATTAAGTCTCATGATTTATCACTAGTTTATGGACATCGAAAAAAATCGTATCAGTTTTCCTCTCGACAGGAAAAATATGAAATAGTGAATAAGACAAAAAGGGTAACTTTTTGGTTACAACGATCAGTCGACTACATATATACTATGTCAAAGCCTGAAAGTCTACTGTATTTATCTTATAAAGTGAATAAGCAATATCTTGATATGCAGAATCACTCTTACGTGAAAATAGTTCCACTAAGTTACAAAGACTTACCTCTTGATCCTATAAACAATTTTTGGATAACCTCATGTTAACTCCATTAGTCATAGACGGATATATATTCTGTTGTAATCATAAATACGAATGTACAGCTTCTGAAACTTATTCATCGAAAAGAAAATATTCTTCACTGAATTATCTCTTGTTGTTTTTTCATTCTCACATGTTTTAAATTAATGTTGTAAGTATACTTGTTCGTAATTATTGGGATGGCACAAATAGAGTTAATGGAAATATAAGAGTAATCAGTATGAAGAACAGTAAAACATGTTATGTGGGTAAGATAATAACTATGCGTCAGCAGGTGCAAAGTAATAGTGCATTCACTTTAGCATTCTTTATTTGTAGACAAACAGGTTCACTCAGGAAACAATGAGTTATCGATTCTTTGCCTAATGTCTCATATAGGACTTCATATATGGTCAGCTGAGCAGTCAAATATATCTTAAAACAACACAAATACGAACGATTCTTTGATAAAATATATCTAAATTTTAGTTTTCTCTACTGGCCGACGTAAAACCTATGTACATATTTGAGCGTGCCAGTGGATGGTAACCCTTATATCTGTCAAGTTTTAAGTTTTAACTAAAATTTACTGCTTAAATTTTGAATGTGCGTACCACTATGGGTAACATGCATCAACGATTTGCTACTTTCTTTTGAATAACTGCCCCATCTACCTATGTTTGAGCAACCAAGTGGTATCACTGGCCCTTATAAGATAGGTATCGCTCATTGACTACCCTTTGGGTGTGTACAAGATAAATATATCTTAAATTTCCAATAAAGACTTAAATTTTATTTCACTTCTGTAAGGTCAGAAATTCTGGTTAGTAACTTGTGATTTTCATCGAACAGGTGTAGCTGAGTGCTTTGGTGCTTTAGTCGGTGCAACTGTTCTTAGTTTTACTTATTTCACTTTGAATTTTAGTAGTTTTGAGTTTGACACTTTGATAGTGTAATGTGAAGTCATGAGGTCTGTTGTCATTAACAGCAAATTGAAAAAAATATTTCGTAATTTTGATAAAATTTCACCCTAACGGTGAAGTATAGATTCATTTTCTAAGCTACAAACCATATTGGCTGCCACAGAATTATCAGTGATTCTGTCTGTTTGCTAAGGGTTCATTATGTACAGCGCGTTTTAAGTTTGCATTTATATTATTATTATTATTTTTCCCTTGGGTTCCTAGTGGAACATAGGGCTTCAGTAGCACATCTCCATTGCACTCTGTTCTCTGCAGTCTTTTGAACCTGGCTCCAAGATTGCCCACAAGATTTCATTTCTTCCTCACATGATCTCCTCCAAGTTCGCATTACAATGATCGTATGTTAAGTTCTAGTGCTCTAGCACAAAATGTCAACATGGACTCTTAATTTCTCAAACATAATTCATCGTTAGTAATGGTTTGGGAGGAATGATTTACTTTTAAGCCAGTTCTATCCATAGTGTCGTCATTCTGAGAATGAACCTTAAAATGCACTAAACACTGACTCTATCGTAAGTCGAAAATACAAGTTAGTGTCGAACCTCAATATTGTGGGCGATTTAACTGTGAACTTTTAACTCTTCTCACTGGTTATTTTGAAAATCCATCGGTGAAGCGAAATAAGCGATAACACCTTTAAAATCTATAGAATATGTAGTATAACACTTTCATCCTCAATGGGATTATTACACGTCATACTTTCAACATTTCTTACCTATCTTGCAGCTTCGCGCCTAATATTGTAACTACAACATGTTCATCTTTAAATAATTCACTAACCAGAGGGAGATTTCCTACACCCGCTTTCCTTCTTGAACTTGAATAAGGTTAGGATGGTTAGTTTGGCTAAATACGATGGTATCGTCTTACTAACTAGCCTTCTATTCATCTGCTTACAGGATGATAGATGGTAATTTTTAGAGCAAGAATATTGAAATACTTTCCAACTTGTTGGTTTACCTGTCATAAGGAGGCAGAAAATAGGGAAACTGAAAAACAAAAAGGGAATATAAACTAGTCAGTATAGGTTATTTATAGAACTCAGGTGGTGGTTAATGCTCGTATATCATGTAAATGTCAATAACGTCACAAGGTGATAACGGCTAGAAGGTCAGCTCAAGGCTATCAAAAATTCCTTATAACATTACAATAAACTAACAAACTGTAGACAAAGGAATGAACAAAATGTCATAGGAAAACTACAGCAAAGGCGAAATTAGAGATTGAATACGTCTTTTTTGAACGCAAAGATCAGGCTTTAGCCATTGGATTACCAAAGCTTCTGCTGTGTTGGGATGTCGGTTATTTACTCTCTTCAAAATGTTTGATGCCACTTAATGAATGACGTTGAAAAAAGACTCTCTTGAAGCAAAACGATCAGAGTTAACTAAGTGCTCAAAAATCCAGTTGTTGGTAGCTTTGCACTCTTCTTTAGATAGCCATGCAGGTTAGCGTTCTGGGATGCATTTGGATAGAACGCGCTTTGTGCTGCCAGTGTAACCACCTCCATTAGCTGTTCATGGATATATATTTTGTTGTAACTTTGATTACTACTGTACCTCTTTTAAAAATGACTCATCGGAAAGATTTTCTTCACAAGATTATCTTTGTTTAATGGAACTATTAGCATAAAACATTGATAAAGCTATTGTGAAAATAAGACTGAAACGCGGTATATCATTGCAAGTTCAACAAATCGTAACCACATTATGACATTATTAAGTGGAAAACATAATTAAACTTATTATCAAGGTAATCAAAAGCTAAGTAATGTCTCTTTGAATACATAGGTCACATTGTTGCTTGTCAGTTGAGATTGGTTCCGCAAACTGGAGTAAACTCAATTCTTGTTTCCTATTGATTACTTTCGTCCCTATTTTAACATATATCTTATGTCCTATATCCAGTAAATGACGTTCACCCGGACTGCTGATGCTGCCTGTTCTCTTGAGGCAAAGATTATTTTGGAAGTTTTCAGGGAAACAAGTGAAAGCTTGTTTTTCTGTTATCTCTGTGTACCTACTTTGGCGATGTGTTGGTGTAATTTGAGTTGATATGATCCGGGTATTCGTTTAATCTTGTCTGCCTTACTGTACGTTGTGTCTTATACAACAACTACAGCTTATCATAGTAGAAAGTGGTGTTTGAAAACAATGTTTAGACATTGTCTAATCATACTCAAAACTCATTCTTGCTCAGGTACAAGCAGTATAAATTGTGTTGTCTACTCAGGTCATTTTTCAACGGCTGGAGAGCTAGTCTTCTTTGTATATTTCATGATGAACTTTTGGCAATAACTAGCTTCCTGAAGTGTATTATCCAAGTATTTGACAGCATGTAAGACCGAATACTCCACTTATCTTTCATCAATAGCCGCTGTCAAAGTTAGGTCAACATTACTATTGAAATATCTGTACTGGAGGTTATATACTAACGCTGGTTGATCAATGGAGTCCAAAGCAAAGAAATGAAAATCTGTGATTTTATTTTGTTTTGTTTTCGTCGAACGACGTGAAAGTTCTGTGTTTTTCTTTTAAACAGTCTGAAGTGGACATTTCTATTAGTTCAGAGTTTTTAGAAAAGCAACCAGTTGTCTTTTCTTTTCAGCGATTGCTTAACTGACAGTGAGATTTTCCTCTTTAAGCGTAGTGTCGTTCATTTCAATCAACTCACTTCTGTTCTCTACATTTATGTCAAACTAGATTCTTAATATGAGAACATTTTTTCGGGAACATCTTCGCCTTTATTTTTAGCTTCTTTAAAAGCAGTTTTGAAATTGCTTTCTTGTCGTCAGTTTGTTTGTTTGTTTAAGCATATCTTTCTGTCCATTTGTTTGTCTATAAATCTCTGTCTGCAGTCCTGATTTTTTATTTCGTTTAAGTTTTGAAGCAATGACAACAATCCAATTTAAATTTCATGCTCTTCATTGTATGTTTTTTTAATAATCACTGCCTTTTTCCTAAAAAAAAATCAGCTCGATATAAATTTAGCGTTCAACTCCAGTCATTATTGTTTTATATATATGTGAAAAACAAACATTGTTAGTGCTAAAGTTTTCGATATAAATCTGAAGTAGCTGACATCCTAAACATGGACATGCTGAAGTCAATTTGAGTCATAATTTGAAAAGTCAGATATGTAGTGAAAACTAGCCGAAACGAGTCTGATTCCCTATTAAGAGATAAGCTAGTGATGAGTAAGTGAAAATCTTATATTTAGTACTGACTGACATAAGTATTTGTGGAACATACATTCCAGTTATTGTGGCGTACTAAATAGATTGAGGTAACATAAAAACCAAACTAGCGTTTTACTCATTTTGAAGCAAGCTTATAAACAGCGTACACAGATTAATTCATCTTAGAAAGCTAATTATTGTTGAAAGCGTTATAATTCTTTCTTGTTCTTTCAGTGGATTTGAATCCTTGAGATGATATCATTTGTTCTGCAAATCGTGTACTTCTGACTGATACAATAAACTGACTTGCATATTTTTTGTGTTTTGTATCAAGAACTTTAAGAGATCAGTGCACTGAAAAGTACAGTGAGCAAGTTGAAATAGTTTCTCAAGTGTCTACAACAGTTATATAACTAAAGTTGTACTTCTTTTGCTCTCTTATACTGAAATAATAACTCGAGTATTGCTAGAAACTAGTTTATTTTCTTTTTTTCCTGGTAATTATTGATAAGAATGGCTAATTAATTCAGTCTCAGTTATATTTTTGTTGACTAAATGAAAGTGTATTGTGTCATTTTATGACCATATTCTGTTTCATTGCCTCTTCTCCTTCTGCCCTATTTTACTTCTAATTATTTTTGTTTCTATGTTTCTCTCTACTTTCTTTCATATCTATAGCAGCAAATGAACTATGAAACTAAATTAAATGAGAAAATATGTCAAGCTCAAGTCTTCGAAGAGAAATTTGTTAAACTAAAAGAAGTTTATACGAAACTACGTGAGGAACATGTTGTTCTATTAAGAAATGTATGTTACATAATTTCCTCATTTTTTTCAGATCTCTCCACAGTTTCATTCTTTTTATAAAATTGAAAATAAAACAGTATGATATCCACCTATTATACATTTGGTTATCAAATTTCATAATGACTTGCATTTATTTACAAGCTGTTTATTTTGTCGAAGTCGAGACTCGTCAGGTCGGTTTCTCAGCTTGCTGGTCTAAGACATTAAGACAAAACAGTGATCCAATACTTTTTGGTTTTCAAAAGCTCCATAACTAACATGAGCTTTTAGAAAACAAATTAAACAGCATAGATTCATCGAGAAACAGATTATGTAAATGAAGTTATCATATTAGAATAAATTATATCGTTAGCATAAAACATTGTTTATAAATCTTATTGCAATTAAATGCAGTATGGAAGGAAACATGAATCGATTCTATTTTCTGTGTAGCATGAACCGTGATGTAAAAAAAATAGTAGTTCATATATATATATATATATATATATATATGTCAGTTGCCAATTCACTTGATGACTGATACCAGTGCGAATGAATTGGTTGCTAGCAAGATCATAGCTTAGATTCAAAAATATAGTTCTTGGCATTTCTCTACCTACATCATTTCTTATTCTGGCGAACCATCTGATTACTTACCGAGTACGAGGATGCTGCTGAGTTATCCATTCTATCCTATTGTGTGGCTGTGACACATGGTCATCGAAGCTAGATGTTAAAGTGTTACGGGGTTTTGATCTTGGGTGCCTTCGTAGCATTGTTTTTGTGTGACAGGATTATCGTTGAAACAGTGTTGAGGTTAGGCTTAGAGTTACTAGTCAATTTTCACCGACTGAGATGCTTGGAAATGTCTCTCACATGCCGAGACACCGCCTTATCGACATGTAATGTTATCTGAAGTGAGATTTGGGTGCAGGAAGCCTAAGAGTGGTTAGACCAAGATATAGTACCAATCTTTGATTCCTTTGAGTATAGCGTAGCAAGATATAAGCAGCCAATCTGGGGTCCTAAAAAGATGGAATTCCAAGGTCGGCGACTTTTTTGGTATGGCTGAAAATCTGTAAGCGTGATGTAAGAGTATTCTCTCATTTTCATTTTCGTAGTCTTAAGCATTCACTTACCTATATTTTTTTTCTTTCTTTCTCGCACGTTTTGCCAACTTTGATGTCATTCTTTTTCTGTGCACCTCTCATTTGGATGTTACTATAAAATGTAACAGCTTGAACTTATGCACTTTTGTGCTCCACGTTGATCTGTCTGACTGTCACAGCATGGACACAACAACCACTGACTTTGCTTTTTAGTGACATTCTTTTTTCTGAGCATCGTATGACTTTTTGTACTTCGTGCTTATTCTAGTCAATACCGAATGTTGAAGTTATCCTGATGCTGCTTCATATCTAAAATTAGTAATTTATCTATTTCATCTTACAATTCGTCCGTTACGTCAACATTTCTTACACAGTAGTTTCATCATAATCATATGATGCTGACTGTTAAACACACACTAAGCTTTCTAAATTCTTGACTGTATGCAAATAGAATATTTACTACTTGGTAGTAACTGCTTGATGGATAGTGACTACCGGAGGAATCCAGGATCACTCCCAAATGGGACGAAACTGCGTTCTGGACTCAGATGCTAGCCACTACCCATCATTACATAGTCTACTGTTTATTACCACATCTAGCTGTTCTTCTTACTTTGAGCCACAGGGATATTTTTGATAGAGACAAAAAGTAACTAATCTGTTTGCTTGACACGCAACCTTTATACAAGTGTAAGTATATCAATTCCGATGAATCTTCTGATACTTCACTCATCTTGTTTTCTTTACTGAAGCTGTATACAGAGTATAGTTAATAACCTTTCAATCTGCTAGTGCAAGGTATTGTCATTTAAGAGTGTCTAATTACGAAAAGTGGTCTGTATTCTGCTGACCAGTTACAGTTACTACAAACTAGTGGACATAATTGCATAAATTTGACAAAATATTGTCACTGTGAAGACCAGCTGTTGATAGGTTTTCATCTAGCCTGCAGGCTGGTAGATACGTTGTTGCAGCCGACGCGTAGAGAAGTTTAAGTTTAGCGGTGACTACGAGAATCTTGAAAAGAGAGAGGAAGCGAAAAACGTGAACCAACAACTCAGCAAGTACACAGTATGTACCTACATTTGATAATAAATGATAATTAACAAAGGGTACAGCTTGACAACGAAGAAGTGGAGTAGTCTAGAAATGGAAACTGGAAAGTGAATGAATAAGATTTCAAATGCGTTATAACACGAAGGTAGTTTTTAACGACAACTACCTGGAATACGTTTTCTGAATATGATACAGTAATGCAAGAATTATCTTTTGCCATACAAACAGTTTTATACCTTAAAACTGTCATTGCTGATTGAATCCCAACAGCTAATGGCGTTTAGCATGCATTTTTGAGGATATAATAAAGCATGATAACGTTTGCAGTTAGTTGGTACAGTCAAACCTTTATTTTGTAACACCACAGAAAAGGGAAATCAAGGTTGTGTAGTGTGTGTGTGTGTGAGCATTCTGGAACCCGTTACTGTAATATTTTCGAAATACGACTATAGGTTGGTATTCTCAGTTGGTAACAGCTAAAACTTGTAAACTTAGATATTACAGAAAAGAGAATGAAAATTCTAAGTATCTTCTGGTATTTACGAGTACTCATGAAATCCTACTAATTTACAAAGTCTGCATCTCATGCTATACAGTGGTAAATAAATAAACCCTTTCAGTTATTGAAATAGAGTAATAGTCATTACAATCTATTACATCCATAGCCAATAGGATTAAAATGATGTTTTCAAACACCGACCTGACTCACAAAAAGTGCTTTGTGAGTAATCAGTATTTTAGCAAAGTAAAAACGACAAATTTTGTGGAATACAATGAATTTATTGAATTTCGTTGCCTTCTTTTTAACGGTTTACCGGCTATAAAAATGATAAGTTGCGCACAGAGAAATGTAATCTGAATAGCTTAGTGATTAACAAGAAGGTAGTTTAGTAATGAAAGATAATAAAAGATAAAGATAAAGATAAGATAATAATAATAAAAATAATAGAAGTCAGATCAAAATAATTTATTGGGACGAAAATCAAAATTATATGTTTAGATTGTCGTTTGGCTACATTTGACATCTAGAAGCTGAATGGAAAAGATTACGTAAGTGTAGGGGATATGTTAATAACGCAATTACCAGAGTAAAACTTGAAAATGGGTTTAGGTCAAATCGGTTTGGACTAAATATTAGAATTGTGGAGATAATTTTTGAAAAGAATTAATTGTATGAGATTATCAACATTATCTTCATCAAACATAGAAGTTGAGAATTTTACATAGTCGCAGTGCCTTGGTAATTGCAATCATCTTAAAACTTTGGTTTTTATAAAACGGTTACAGTTTCCAAAAGTCATCATACCATTCTGCATCCAGGTACTGTTTAGAATTCTGTGGTTGGTACTGTGCTCTAGATAAATTCTGAGGTTGTAACATAATGTTGTGAACGTAAGGTTTTGTTTTATTCTGTTTCTGTCTCCTCATCGCTCCCGAAAGGAACTAAATTCAAGCGAAATGAGGCAACATCCCTAGTTTTGGTACTGAAATTTATGACTAAGAATTTTGAGGTATCAGGTAAGCTTTAAGCTGATGCAAGTCGACATACAAGTTAAGTGTATCTAGATTGGTGCTATCGTATGGCAAATGATCTTGTGAGATGCAGTTTCTCGTAGCTACACTGAAAACGTGTTCCTTATATCAACAGAAAAAGTTCATTATTGAGCATTGTGAACCGTATTTCGTATGGATCACTTTTGAGATGAGATGATTGTTGATTTCAAGTTGGTATTCGTCATGTACTGACATCATCTGGAGAACCATTGGACACCTGGGAGCACTGGATAATTGTTTCTTTCTAGTAAGGGACTCCTCAGCAGTGCACAATAATAACTTCGTCAGAGTCCAAACCTGGGACTTTCAGATTTCGCGGTCAGCGCGTTGCTATTAAGCCACAGAGTTGCAGTCCAGTGGTCCAGATTTCCCACTTTTGTCATTTTACAATATAACACGACCTCCACCTCCATCGAATGCGATATTTGAGTAATTGTTCTCACATCCGCCTTGATTGGCCCCACTAGTGATGACTTCTGATTAGAATAACGGTAGTCTCACTCTGAAGCAAGGTACTAAAGAGCATTTGATATTGCTTCAATGTAGAGGTTTGGGGGTTTCGTTGGTTCGAGTTGGTATTCATCACAAACTGACATCTGTCGGACAACCACCCATCTTCAAATCGAGATGGTTGTTGCTGACGAAATTCTGGAGAATATTTTTTATGTGACTGTTCCTAATAATAATACCTTTATGAGAAAACACCAAAGCACATCGGGATTTTCTGGAATGCAACTGCTTAGTTTTTAATTAAAAAGCTATCATAATTGTCCTAATAGATTTTAAAGTTAGAGTGTGAAACATTTGCTTATTAATTTTTTACTGAAATAAGAAATATATATATATATATGTGAAGAAATAACCATTTGTTGTGATTCCTTTGATTTCTGTGACAAAGCTAAAGCCAATTCTTTTCATGCTTCATACATCTGGTGATGCGTTTAGTTGCTTGTTCACTACAGTTTCTTGACCTGCATTTAGTGGAGTACTCATTCGTCCATAACTATTAGTTGAATATAAACATAATTCCTAAAAGGTATGTTTCTTTCATTTTCTTAACTCAAATGCGTCCCAGGTTAAGTAGGTCTAGCTTAATTAAGACAGGATATATGCAGTGAATATACTTGGCACATTGAAAAGCGGCTTTTACTTAGTTCAAATGTTTAGTTTTTATATCCAATGTAAATTTATATAATACTTACTCTGAATGGCTATATCATATCATTGAAAGTAAAAGTTAAACATGTGAAGCCATTAAACATCCTTATTTCAAAGATGTCACGTCATGCATTAATAAGACAGAGATTTATTTACTGCTCATTTTGTCTTAATGTTGATATGAAGATTTGAGATGATGTGAAACCATTTTTTCATGTAAACCATCTATTGGGAAAAAGCACTGAGAGTTTTGTCTACCGGATCGAATTAAGCATAACAGCACAGAACGAAGGTGTGATTAACCTAATTACGATTAGACAAATGCTTACTCAGCATCTCTTTTCTACGATAATGGATCTACTCTCGAAAAATACCGCGATATCTGAGTATTTATAATATTCCAAACTGATTCCGTTAAAAGATACCAAAAATAAGTTGCGTAACCAAAGATAGACGAAAAAACCATTAAAAACATAAGTTTATCCCTCGAATTTCGTTTCTAAACCTTTAAGTAATAACTGCGTTAAATAGTTTCCTCGCTTTATCATCGTTCTAAAATAATCATTCACATTTATAGTATCTGAGGTAATCACTGAAGTGTTTCGGTTGCTTGGTTTAAGTGACTGAAGTAGTTATAAGTTCATGATTTATATTTTTATATTTCTTTTGGGAAATGCAGATAATACAATAAATAATGTCACGTACCTAATACCGAGATTTCTTAAACTATCACCTCTCAACTTTGGTTTGATATCTGTATTTGTGTGTTGATACCTTTAATGAAACGATGCTTGTTCAGCACTCCTTACTTCTGAAGTAATTCAGCTTGTGTTTCATTGTCTCTTGGTCAACCTTACTCGTATTGATAAATCCTTAGAACTCTTTGAACATATATTTTCTAATTCATGTCTATTATTACTTGTAATGGTTTATATTTTCTTATATCTTCTCTTCGTTCATGCATTAATTCCCTTTGGCATTTTAATCTGTTTCCAGCATGGGAATACACAACAAACTTTACAACAAGAAACGCAAAAGAATAAAGATCTGGAAAAAATAATTGAAGTAAGTTTGTTTATTATTAATAAATGATATTTCAGTAGTGTGTTCAACTAAACACAACTGTGCAGCTATAGATGGTTTAAAATATATATTACCTGTGTTATAAGCTTTATTATTCTACCCTAAGCCTTATGTTCATATTTCTATGCCAATAGAAATTAGTCATGAGCAATACCGCTTGAAATCGATTTTTGTCATCAATTTGAAGTATATCTTGCTTTGCCAAGTTTGCAGTTATTCTAGTTCATCAATAATAACTTTTACTTATTATGTATGAACTTTTTAAGGATAGATAATAATCACCTTTTAAGAAATAATGAAAAGCGATTTCCACGAAGTCGCGAAACGTCAGAAATTAATTTTCTACGTCACTGAGGTTTTACAAATATATTTCATTCATAATTCATTTACCTAATGCTCAACTTATTAAACTCTACCAGGTTAAATTTTGATCTTTAAGTATATAGATTCACTTTTAGTAATATATGCAACACCGTAATGCTCCTATAAGGTATACTTTATAACTTGTTGTGAAAACCTATATGATCATGATTGGTAGTGGCTAGCAGTGGAATCTACGATGTTTGTTTCGTTTTATTTAGGAATCATCGGCTGGATATACCTGGCCCTCAGTAATCGATGTTGTCCCCATAAAGACTCGAACCCGAGACCAATCACTTCAGGCACCAGAGCGTTGTCCACAAGGTCCTCGAGTCACAATATCCATTTCTTGTGTGACGAGTATAGTAACGTTAAGGTATGTAGTCTCTTAGATAGCTTGATTAGTCTGAAACTCAGTCTAACAGCAGAGAGCCAAGCAACTGGATGTTCTGAAGAGTTCACCTAACTGAAGAGTTTTATTAATGTTTTCAAAATAGATACAGACAAGATCTTGAAAAATTTCGGTAAGATAATGATAGTGAAGTATTCGAATGCTTTAAAAGGGATAGAATTTACCTTGTGGTTAAGCAGTTTATTTCTGTGTAGCATATTCAGTAAAAGTGCATTGCATTATACGTATTTTACAGTTAGTATTACTGTAACACTACTGAGAGTTTGTTCCGAATATCGTATAAATTATGTACCATCTGAATCTAGTAACCTTTTACATAGTCTAAAATTTTGTGGTTGCAACTCGAAATTTCATTCTTGACACTTAAGTGTAGCATCAATCACCTTCGTAGCTCAGATAACTGACTGAATAATTGGCATCAGTAATATATAATCAATTCATTTTTTTAATTATTATCGGAATAAAGTTTATTTTGCGTGCAATTTTGAATACAATTAACAATCCATATAAAATCTTGGGTTATTTTACAGCTGATAAGGGAATTGTACATCATTTTTTATTTGATTTTTCATGTTATATTTTTATGAAAAAAGTTTTCGATATAAGATTTAGTGTGGAGTGTTTTGAAGTAAAATTATGCTTTAATCTCTTCCGTCCAATCATCTACATGTGTATACTACTGTGCAAATACTGACACTGTAGATATAAAAGTAGTATGTGCTTCCACTTGGGTTTTGGTGGGTTTTTTTTCTTTGTTTTAAATTCTCTTCGGGATTTTAGTTTTTATTAATAAAAAATTCTTTTGTACGTTTAGGCTTTATTTTCAGTATTTCTGTACAAGGCACAAAGTCAATAATAAATGGAAAACACAACAGACTAAACAAACCTACGTAAATGGAATGATAAGTATACCTGATTTCATATAGCGTAGTGAATCTAGTTTAGAAACAATTGGAAAGCATAAACAATCAGGGAAACAGATAACACCATAAAAATGCTACTCATCTCTTCATTATTGCCAGTTACAAAGGTTTTTAACAACTACTTATTTATATTCTGAAACGATTAGGGTGAATAGGTTTTGTTGATTTCCTATCTTGGTGATGTTGTAAAATGTCATATACAAAACAGCGAGTTGTTTTATCTATCACTATTTGGTTGTACTTCTAGATTTTGTACATCAACCATTAGACAATTAATTTTGTCACCTAATGTTCCAAGGTTTATATCCATTATTCTGGATACCTGTAACGATTTACGAAGTGAAATATACTTTAGGCAATCCACTATAAATCTTGGTAGCTACAAATCGATTTCTGATAGAGCTGACGCTCGTGAGAACTCTTGCAGCGATTACAGTCGTTACAAGTTTGCTTTTGTCATCAGTAAAAATAACTAAAATCCACTGTGAATTAATGATCTGTTTCACTTCAGTCACCATGAACCCTTGATATTTATCACTTCCAGATGTAGTATTCTCAGAAATCCAGTCGTATGAGACTGGTGAAAATGCAGTGAAATACAATGAATAAACTGGATTCCGAAAGTACAGTCTTAATTTAGTCTTGATCATGGAGACCTCCAGAAAAATTGAACGTAAAAGGCTCACTGGATGTGACCAAAACGTTTTAACTTGGTTGGTGGGCCATATCGAATTCCCTGCAAACATTTCACTAAATTTCTGTAATCAATGGAGAATTGTGTGAATATTAACAGCGAAGTCATTATACTCAACTCCGTTGATTTAATAAACTAAATTGATGTTAAATAGGTTAAAGGTTTAACAGGTTGTAATTTTGACTATATAAGATCCCGTTGGTTTGGCAGACTCATATTTAAACTGGGTGATGATCGAAGGTGAGATGAAAATTTGGATCGCAGTGGTATTCGAACCAGCAACCACCGGGTTACCGGCGTGGTGTTTTACCAACTGAGCTAGGAGGCCGTTATTAATGTCTTCTAATTCATTATTCTTAGGGAAATTCTGTTATTTGACTCAATTCAATTTTAGCACTTTGATGTTAATATTACAAACCGTTCTTAAGGTCACCACCTCCACTATGCTAACTATTAGTGCCAACTTGTACGACTTCAAGGCTTTCTGACTATGTCATTTTCACACTACGAGACCACTAGCCATTCGGTGTCGTTTATTTGTGTACATGACATGTTTACCCAACCTCTGGCTTTTTCGTAGTCAAATACCTAATTGTATTTTGCATATTAACTGATGTCGTTTCTGCTACTTGTTTTTTTCTATTACTTATTCTGATTACCTTTAAGAATTTTTTAATTTGTTTTTATGAGTGACTCTGGAGACCATTCCGGTAACTACTTAAAGAACCAGTTCAATTTATCTATATTGATGAAATATCTGCCTGTTCAATCGAAATGAAGAAATCAGTGCTTGCTAAGGTGACTTCTAGAGTTACCCCGTTTTACCACCTACATGAGCTGTTTTACCTGTGAACCACTACCAAACTACTGTCTATCAAGACTAACAAATGAATCAATCAAATATCTTTTTTATGTAAATACTCATCACCTCTGACTGATTTACTTTGCTCTTCTCACTTGTTATCTTTCGAATACCCCAAAATATGACTCAAAACGCTTGATATATGTCCCTGTTAATACTGCTTACTACGTTTACTGTCTATATTACTTAGCATCAGATTGCTTTAACCGAAGACTTTATTTTTCTTCCTCAAAAAAGAACAGATGAAGCCGAAAACTAAGCCATCTATGTCTTAACTGGTATTAATATTATTATTATTTATCCCTTGGGTTCCCAGTGGAACATAGGGCTTCAGTAGCACGCCTCCATTGCACTCTGTTCTCTGCAGTCTTTGAACCTGGCTCCACGACTGCCCACAAGCTCTCATTTCTTCCTCACACGGTCTCCTCCATGTCACCCTCAGCTGGGGTGCCCAACTCGTCGTTTCCCCTTAGGATTCGACTCTAGGGTGCTGATCTGGCGCGTGATATCCGCAACCGGTCTCCTCAGTGTATGCCCAATCCATCTCCACTTCGTTCTGCATATTTTTGGGTGATAGGTTCTTGGTTGGTCCGTTGCCAGCCAGAGTTGCTTGTTGCTTATTCTTTCTGGCCTTCTCATCTGATCTTCATTATCGAGCCAGAGTAGGTGGCAGCTGTTAATGAATGTTTGTAGTTTGTTGGAAATGCTTTTCGTGACGTGCCAAGTTCCTGAATCATCGGATAGAAGCAAGCACTGACTTGACTGACTTGGTGTTGAAATTCCGGATCTTGTTGTTTGTGGTGAGTGCAGTAGATGTGCACACTGATTCCAGACTAATGAACACCTGTCTTGGTTTTCCGACCCGGGTTTTGACATCCTCGTCTGTGCCTCCTGTAGTGGAAAGGGTGCTGCCTAGATAGGTGGAAGAGGCGACTTCCTTCAAGTTTCTCCCATTGATGGCGATGGTAGCTTTTTGTTGTTGTTGTTGTTTGGGTATCTTCATCACCTCTGTCATCTCTGTATTCACTTGAAGTCCCGTCTTCGCTGCCTCGTCTCTTTTGTCAACTTGTTAGTTTTCGCCTGTAGATCTTCAAGTTTGTGCCACAAGACACTAGACACAAGTCATCACTGGCGAAATCCAAGTCTTCTAGGTTTTTTTCCGTGGTCGAGAGTATCCTTATCTCCTCGCTCCTCACTGTTTGTTGCATGATGCAGTCGACCACAATCAGGAATATCATGGGTTATAGTAGGTGGCATCCTTGTCTTACTCCTTCCTTTCTTCACTTCAAAGGCATGACTAAGCTTTCCATTGTGGATTACTTGGTATGTGGCGTCTTCATTTAGCTGTTGAGTGAGGTTGATAAAGGTTTGTGGCACTAAAACTGTAGTGTTGAAGCAACTGCCAAATTATTTTCTGGTCTGTCTTTACTATAGTCAGGCATAAAGTGGGTAAAATTACTAATAACTGTCATAATTAAAAGAACTTCCGACGAAATAAGTCCGACGTACACTTTTTGGTAATCTACCTTTACTTATTGACAACTACAGTACACTAGTAAGTCTTTAGAGGAAGAAAATGTTTAAATTGAAGTTTCTTCATTTTAATGATTGATAAAAATGAAATTTTAAGATTATCATAGTGACTGAATTTATACTAGGTACTAATTACTCGTGAAAAGCAACTCTATACATTGTTTCACTGTTTGATAAATAAGATGATGAAAATAAAATCTTACAAAGTAGTTCTCTTAAACAACTACTTCATCATGCGATTACAGCAAATAGGTATTAAAAATAATTTTTTTACATCATTATAAAAACTGTGTACATTGTTCGCTGTTCAATGTACGTTTGGAACCTTGTTTGCTATTGAATATTTATCTATTTACAATGGGTGATGATTGAACGTTAAATGAAAACCTGGATTGTGAAACGATTTGAACCAGTCGACTCCAGGTTACTCACCCAGTTGTCTGCCACGTAATCTTCTACAGGACCCAGCTGATGACTAGATTTTAATTTCACTTCAATCACCACGAGTTTTCACCGGTTGCCATGTGAATCCGTGATACGTAACCGTTCTTTGATTGTGACCAAACTGGCTATCCAGCCAGATCATCTCGTCACGATCCATATCGAGTTGAGTTAAAGAGGAAGAGTGTCATAATAATTATAAATTATAGCCGCGATGTAACAAACTTGCATTATTGATATTGGCTGATGGTTAAAACGTAGCTGTGTCTCGTAGCTTAGTTGATGAAGCTCCAGGCCACTGGTTCGGCTCCTATTATGGCCCGAACTTTCATCTCACCTTCAATCGTCACCCATTAACATTACCATATGCCTACCAAACCACACCTCAGAAAGTCACATTGATATTCATTTATCTCTTACAACACGTCTGTTTCTACTCATCAATATTAGACTATATTAGTATATTCAAAAACAAAATAACATAGATTCTTTTACAGTTTTTCATAGGCTTTTCTGATAATAAGATTAGATGATGAATACCAGTGGTAGCAATTGACTGCAAATTTTTTTTAAATGATTTAATGATAGATTGAATAGTCAAAGGATTTTGTTTAATTTTTATCCATGTACAGAAAGAAATTAGACTTAAACATTTTTTATTTCATTCGAGTAGCTAGCGAATGGGTTTTGCTTATTTTAAGATTTCCGTTAGTTTTAAATTTATAGAGGAAATTGATTTTTAAAATCATTCAGGTAGAAAAGTGAACTTCTGAGTTTTCGTAAACTTGTAGAAGCCGCTTCATCAGATGATAAGTGCTGTACAAGTTAGCACTTGTGTAAGTAGTAAATGGCGATCACATTGTTCATAAAGAATGACATTTATTCCCATAATCTTTTCATTCATGAACCAAATGGTCTGATTTCTTCATATTTGCTATTTATAAGAGCGGTAACCTGTACATGACTTATTCTCAAGAGAAGCGGCTTCTACGAAGTTGCGAAACGTCAGAAATTTATTTTGCTACCTCATTGGAATTTTAAAAATATATTTCCTTTTTAATCCATTTACCCAATGTTTCGCTTATATTCAACTTTACCAGATCAAATTTTGATCCTGAAGCCTATATGTTCTAAGTTTGGTTTGCTGAACTGTCATTGTTGAGTGTTTTCTGTGTATTTTACATCATATTGCTAAATAAATACGCAAAAGACTAGATCATAACCTTGATTAATGTGCACACACCTGTCTTGTTTTATATCATTTAATTTGCTTAGTCAAAGGTTTATGATGGTTTTATGATTATTTATAACATGTTACTCAGAAGAATTACTGATGTCGCACTTAAACACTTGATGATTAACACCTTTTTTGTTATGTCCTTTGAGCTATCTAAGTGTGAAGTGATTCTGTAAGGTTAGCAAATGATTATTTGGTGGGGAGTTGTTGAATTTGATCGGAAGGTTTATGTGTTTTTGTGTTTGTGTAAGCATTGGTAACGGTTCGAAAAACTACAAAAGCTAGAACAGTTAGTACATAGCAGTAGTTTTTTGCTGATAAAACTTAGTCATTAAACGCCTCAGTGTTAATTGTCCTGGTCCAACGCTAAGAACTGAGTACATTTGTTAGCTTTCTAAATTCATCCGAAGTTGTCTCTACAGCGTTGTATATAACCGCCAAAAACTTCATGCATGTTTTAATTAAGATGTAACAAATGATGCTGTGGTATACTAGCTGATCTTGAACACTAACTGTGTTGTTTTGCATGTATTTTGTGTAAACCCATCATACCAAGCGATAAAGACAAATCGTAGATAGGCAGTATAAATGGCCTTTTAATTTACTGAGGAGTTTCGTTGCATTTATTATTGTTCATTTAACGTCTGTTTTTGCCGCGTATCTCTGAGATAGCCGTGGTTTTGCTGACTGGTAATACGGAAACTGGGTGATGGTTGGAAGAAAAGTAAAAACTTGGGTCGCAATGGAGTGCGAACCAGTGGTTCACAGGTTACTGACCAGGCGTGCTAACAACTGAGCCACCTAACCCACTGGTTTGATTAACCGGGAGCTGGTGTTTCAAATGCAACGATTATATGCATTTCCATTTCACGTATCCTCTAATTTGAGAACTGATCTTAGTAACTGCTTGGTGTAATTTTTAACCGTAGGGATACTATTTGGTTCTTCTGGATTGAGTTCTTTAATCAGTTTTATTAGGTACTGTTACCAACACTAAAACTGTTGGGTTTTGAAACGATAGTGTTAAATCTCGTACTAATATGGAATTAATTTCTATCACAGTGCCCAAGTTTTACAGTTATATTAGTGTTAAATCTCCTTTCCCTGTCTATTTTTATTATATGGAAACTTATCAGTCAGTCCGTTCACTAGGTTACCATCGTCTACTTACTCAGCTTTATTGAGTTGTTATCACTGGTATGTCGGCTTAACTGTTCTCCATATGTACTTTGGTTCGATTTTATTCCCACCCTTTTGAATCGGCTTAAGTATTTTAACATAATGACGTCTCTGTGGACGATTTGTCTGTCAAAGAAACACGTTCCTGACTCAATTTTGTTTTCTCTTGCATTGGTTGGTTTGACTTAACACTGTTGTCAGTATTTACAACCGTGGTTCTGACCCCCTTCCCCCATCTAGGTTACCATCTTTCGAATAAACTTCAATAGCTTTGTGCTAAACGATTGAGATTTGAGGTTGATCTCCCTATTCATTACATGTATCCATATTAACTGGTCTCAATTTACTATAGATTCAGTAACTGTTACTTAAATGATTTTAATCAAGTTAGTTGTTTCACATACATTTAGTATAGGATTTAATTTGACATATTTATTTTCAGTACGTTCACACTTAAGAATACAGATATTTTGATGAGATTATACTCTTAATCGAATAGTTTGCTTGTATTTTATAATAATAATAATACTGTATCACTATGCGCTTTATATCAAATAAACAAATCTAATATGGAACAAGTTGGTTGGTCTTTTCAGTGCACATTCACTTCTTATAGCCACTAGTGCATTTTTAAAACGTCTTACAGTGACATTTTTAGTACAGAGCACACTTCTACTGTCAAACAATAATAACATACAACTATATGTTAGTATTGAAGGTTAGAGATCAATCGAAAAGTACCTCTGAACATCGATTTCCAACACGTTACACCGATACACAGTGGACTACAATATCATATCATTTAACTCAGTGACCGATTGCCAAGACTTGACCGATCAGTGCTAAGGAGCATGGACTAGGCAGTTATAAAAGTTGTCGCTGATAACCGTTTCATCTGTACCATTGTATATATTTAATATGAATCATTTATATATATATATTGACCTTTTTCTTCCTTTCAGGATCTCTGTAATCAACAGATACCAGTTTCAGTCAAGAACATAGAGTCTTTATCGTTATCTCATCAACAAGTTGTAAACCCTATAAATCAATCCTCAGAATTAGAACATCAAATTAACAGTTATGAATCACAATTAGATACTATAAATGTTGAAAAAGATCGTCTTACTACCGAGGTATGTGTCAGTTGTTTGTTGGCTTTGCCAATTAACTCATTGGCTCAATTGTCTATTGTAAACTATCATTATTATGTATCTAAAAAAAAGATTAGTTGCCTAAGTAGCGTGTTTTTATAGTACTGAGTTCTATTCGAGAGTGCTGTAACAAATCAAAACTACGGCTTGGTTGCGGGACTACACTACTTTCTCAGGTCATAATTATTCAGTATTTATCCATGCGACAAGTGTGTAGTGTTGCTGTAATTATGCTATTATCATATGTATGTTTTACAATGGTAGGTAGAAAGAGCGAGTGAGTGGAATAATTAACTTGATTTTTATGCTAATAAGGCTGTTAGTTTTCTTAACGAGAACTATTTGTTTACTGTAAGCACTCACGCATATTAAGGCGAATAGACACTGTATAAAGTGGAAACTGACGCAAACCTATTTCAGTTCAATCTGTCACACTTCTTAGTAACACAGAAAACTGAAAACAAACAGAACTATTATCAGATAAATTATAAGTATATATAACACGGGGTAAAGATTATTATTACGATTATCTGTCTCTTGGATTCCTAATAGAACATAGTGCTTCAGTAGCACGTCTTTAATGCGCTCTCTTCTCTGAAATCTTTTGAACTTGGCTCCACGACAGCCTACAACCTTTCATTTCCTCCTTACACGATCTCCTCCATACCACCCTCAGCTGGGTGCACAACTCGTCGTTTCCCCTTTGGATTTCACTCTAGAGGGATGACCTGGCGCGTGATACACGCAACCGGTCTCCTCACAAAATCGAGGTGACTAAACATTGATGCATTCGAGTAATGAATATCCACTTGGATTATATCTTGTTCCAAAGACCAGTGGTTTCTTTACTCTACGGCTATTGACACTGTGTGTTCTCTCATGAATTCATCTTAGCCTTTATTTAAATGGCCAGCCTACTTTTCAGTGACTATTTTCCATCGTACTCTTTCAGGTTCTTGTTACTATTGTCACCAATTTGCTTTTATTTCAGACAGGAGGTTTTGTTTATTACACAGAAGTTATCACAGAGATTTTATCAGTTAGTTGGTGAAATTAGTAAATTATATGACTATTTAGTTTTATATCCAAATACATTTTTTCGCAACGCAAATTATTATTATTTTTCCCTTGGGTTCTCAGTGGAACATAGGGCCTCAGTAGCACGCCTCCATTGCACTCTGTTCTCTGAAGTCTTTGAACCTGGCTCCACGATTGCCCACAAGCTCTCATTTCTTCCTCATACGATCTCCTCCATGTCACCCTCAGCTGGGTGCCCAACTCGTCGTCTCCCCTTAGGATTCGACTCTAGGGGGCTGACCTGGCGCGTGATATCCGCAACCGGTCTCCTCAGTGTATGCCCAATCCATCTCCACTTCGTTCTGCATATTTTTGGGTGATAGGTTCTTGGTTGGTCCGTTGCCAGCCAGAGTTGCTTGTTGCTTATTCTTTCTGGCCTTCTCATCTGATCTTCAGTATCGAGCCAGAGTAGGTGGCAGCTGTTAATGAATGTTTGTAGTTTGTTGGAAATGCTTTTCGTGACGTGCCAAGTTTCTGAATCATCAGATAGAAGCAAGCACTGACTTGACTGACTTGGTGTTGAAATTCCGGATCTTGTTGTTTGTGGTGAGTGCAGTAGATGTGCACATTGATTCCAGACTAATGAACACCTGTCTTGGTTTTCCGACCTTGGTTTTGACATCCTCGTCTGTGCCTCCTGTAGTGGAAAGGGTGCTGCCTAGATAGGTGGAAGAGGCGACTTCCTTCAAGTTTCTCCCATTGATGGCGATGGTAGCTTTTTGTTGTTGTTGTTGTTTGGGTATCTTCATCACCTCTGTCATCTCTGTATTCACTTGAAGTCCCGTCTTCGCTGCCTCGTCTCTTTTGTCAACTTGTTAGTTTTCGCCTGTAGATCTTCAAGTTTGTGCCACAAGACACTAGACACAAGTCATCACTGTCGAAATCCAAGTCTTCTAGGTTTTTTTCCGTGGTCGAGCGTGTCCTTATCTCCTCACTGCTCACTGTTTGTTGCATGATGCAGTCGACCACAATCAGGAATATCATGTGTGATAGTAGGTGGCATCCTTGTCTTACTCCTTCCTTTCTTCACTTCAAAGGCATGACTGAGCTTTCCATTGTGGATTACTTGGTATGTGGCGTCTTCATTTAGCTGTTGAGTGAGGTTGATAAAGGTTTGTGGCACTAAAACCGTAGTGTTGAAGCAACTGCCGAATTACTTCTCGGTCGACACTGTCGAAGAGTTTTTCGAAGTGGATGAAGTTGAGGTAAAGATCTAGTTGACTGTCATTCTCTACTGTGTTTTATGATGATGTGTATTGTTGCAATTTGATCCACACATGATTTGTACTTCCTGAATCCAGCCTGTTCCGGTCGTAATTTTGAATGGAGAGTATATTTTAGTCTGTCGAAGATGATGCGACTTAATATTTTGCTTGTTGTGGATAGGAGCATGATTCCGTGCCAGTTCTTGCAAACACTTGTTCGTCCTTCTTCGGGAGTTTGACAAGGTAGCCTTTCTCCCAATCATCAGGTACCTTCCCTTCCTTCCTTCCTTGCAAACCTTCTACCATAGTGATGTGTTGTGAGCATTTCCGCTGTTGTCTCTGTGTCTGTTTTCAGTGCTTCTGACGGGATTCCATCTGGTCCTGCTGCTTTCCCACATTTCATTAGCTTTGTGGCATTCAGGACTTCTGCTTTTTTCGGAGGGCCCGTGTTCACTCGTAGTTGTGCGATTGTTGGTGGTATTTCGGACGAGTTTTTGGTGGTGTTAGTGGTTGATTCAAGGGTTTTTTAAAGTTGTCTGCCCATTGTTTCCTTTGTTTCTCTTGCTTCGTAATTAAATTGCCTTCATTATCTTTTATTGGTTACATCTGCGTTGATCTCTACCCAAATATTAACCTGGTTATTTGGTACAGTGTTGTCAAGGTCTCTCTTACCTGCAGCCTGTTCTGCTTCACTTGTGAGTGTTTCGTAGCAGTGTGTTTTGTCTTTCCGTGCACTTTTCTTCACTTCTTTATCCAGTGTAGTGTTTTATACATTGTACTCAGTTCCTCTTGTCGTTGAGCATCCTTGAACTGGTTTATCTTCTGCTTCACTATCTCTCTGTCCTTGCTGTTTCGGTTTGCATGTGTCCGTCGAGATCCATTCCTTGTTCTGTTTTTTCTTTCTTCCTAATACGGTTATGCGGGTTTCTCTCCACACAGCTTTTAAGACGTTCTGGTGTTCTTCAACGCATGTCCTTTAGGGATGTTGCTCGATGTCTCCTTCTTTGATCTGATGGCTGACGTGTAGATGTCCTTCGTAGTTTCGTGCTTCACTTTCCGTTCTGGGTGTTGAACTTGAACTGTGGTTTATCATTAGATTCCTTGAAATGAAGGCTTTCAACTTGATTTTGAATGTAGGTTCCTTGCACTGGATGGTGAGTAGTGTGAACCTACATCTCCTCCTCCCATTCTTGATCTGATCTTGTGTCCAATAGGCTGACTGCGTCTCCACTTTCTTGACACTGAGACGAAGTCGATCTGATATTCACTTTATCAATCTGGTAAAATCAAATCCATGTCACTTTGTGAATATTCTTGTGTTTGTACACACTGTCTAAAATCACCAAATCGTTGAACGCGTGGAAATCAGCGAACAGTTCTCCTTTCTCATTCATTTCACCGAGTGCTTCTCGACGCATGATTGGTTCTCTTCCTGTGTTTTCCGCTCCGAGTTATGCATTCATGTTGTCCCACACATTAGAATTTTGACGTCACCGACTGGAGTCTTGTCCAGTACTGGCTGATTGCAGTTGTCTATAGAATCCCTTCTTCTTCTCTTCATCTGCATTATTTGTTGGCGTGTAGCACTGAATGATTGTGACTTTCCTTGCTTTTGAGTTGAATCTTGCTGTCATGATCCTGGAGGAGGAGGAGGAGGAGATTGGTTCCCACTGCATGAGAGAGGACCTTCGATGCTCTTGGGATGGGGACATCATAATAGTCACTCCAGAACTCAGTGTGCTCGTTGTTGTTGTCTGGGTGACAATATCGGAGTAGATTATTAACTCTCCATTTGAGAGTTTGAAGAGTCCACTTCAAACCCATCTACTTTCTCAGATTCCTAGCACTTCCATGCCATACCTCCTCATCTCTTTTGCAATCTGGGTAGCCTTGATAAGTTCTTACATGGTGAGAATATTGCATGTCCCCACGTTTACTTTCGCTTCGTCGGGAGAAGAAAAGATGCGTGGGCCAATTGGCTTCCCGAAGGCTTTCATTGACTGGCGTCATTTCGCCTCTCCGACTCCAGCGAGGAATAAGTTTGTTTTCATTTTTAATGTTTTCTTTGTGCGTTGAAGTTTCTTTAGCGATTGGATTGGTTTTCCGGTGTAGGGTTGCTGGTCGTACGCCCTGCCTTTCCTCTTTATCCGAGCTTAGGAGCGACTAGTAACTAGTTAACCAGGCAACGCAAATATATCTTTAAAATTCTGGTGGGAAAATGAATTTCTGACATTTTCCAACCTTGTGGTACTCGCTTCTTCGTAAAATGAAATCTGACAACGTATTGTAGTGTGATGTTTACTATATTGTTATGATTGGTTACTATGGAAGAAAGCAGTCATTTACTTTATGCGGCTTGTTTGTTCACAGTTATGACTTTTTATATTCCTTTCTAGAATTTTCAGAACAAAAAGGCTAATTTTTAATGTGACTGGGTCAGTAGTTGCAGTTCTATATGGCTTCCACTTTGAGTCTGTGTGCAGTTAATTAGGTCCTTTTTCAGCTCACTTTATAAAAAGAGGTGTGTGCGAACATTTTCTGAAGCCGTCGTTTTATGTCTTATGTGCATAATTATCAGTCCGTTTACTTGTCTTATCAATCAAGGGGGTCATATTTATACGTTTACAACATGACAAACATCGACTTCATGGTCTTATTTATATGTTGATTTATATCATGGAAAAATATGACCCTTTTTACACTCAGTTTGTCATCTAACTAATGGCTGTAACAGGTTTCGTTTTAATCTACCACCTTAAAGCATCTAATTATACTTTGAAATGTATACGTAGGAAATACTTCGTACTTTCTTGGTTCACTCGTGAAACTTTACTTGTGAAATCTGAGAATTTCCGGTTGTGGATAAGAATTGGTTAGTCGATACCAACCATCATCCTTTTTTGATTCTTATGATTGATAGGAATTTATTGATAAAACAACTTAAAATGCATATTCGATCAGATGACTTGGGTTGGCGTACTTTCAGGTCATCACAGTGATTTCTAACTAATAAGGAATGATACTGACTTGGCTTTCAGGGGGAGGTAGAAGTTCCTTGCGATTATAGATATTCACTGTTGTTGAATGCTATTGAGGGGATTGTCAACATCCAGACGTTGGTATTTCTTTTCTTTTACTATTTTATGCAAGAACATTTTAAAAAATTAATTAAATGTGCATTGTTTTAAAAATTACTTTTATTCACTGTAGCCTAGACAGTGAAACGCTGAGGACATTCGTAATGTCTATGGTGTAGATATTTAAAGGCACCTTCTTTACTTTTGCGAAGTGTTGCGACTTCAACCATTTCGCATCTGTGTATGGTTCTACGTTTTTTTGTTTACTTGTTTATCTGTTTTTTTTGTCCAATACGCTAATTGGTCAAATTTTAAATCTCTACTCAACAGCAGTTATGAATGAGTTTTGGGGGACTATGCAGCCCCTCTAGTAGTTGTTGTGCCAGTCGAAGTTTCTTTAATTTCTATTCAGATTAGAATTGATTTTCAAGCGCTAACACATGTTTCTTATTATTAAGACTGGCTGAGGTTGACATGGTTAGTCAGACATATTATTGATACTCGGTTATGATTTAAATTGAAAAGGAAATCCGAGTCGCAGCAGAATTCGACCCAATGGCCTCCTGGTTAAGAGCCTGTCGCTCGACCAATCAAGCTAGTGTGATCACGATGAGCAGATAGTTACTTATCTTACATTGACACGATAGTTGGACAAAGCCCTCGGTGATTGAAGCGAAATTAAGATTTAGTCGATAGCTGGATCTTGTAGATTGGTTGGCAAGGAGCCGGGTCGGTAACCTGTAGGCCACTGTTTCGAAACCTGTCACGACCTGGGTTTTCATGTCACCTTCAACCACCACCTAGTTTTAATATATTTCTTAGTTAACAATAATTATCCACCATAGAATGTATATTACCGTCGAGTGACTCAAAGTAAATCTTCATAATTTCATCAGATTCATTCCGTTTGTGCTAGAATGAACGACGGAACACTATGACTATGCCATGTGTAATATACTGGGTCATCAGCTTAATACAAACACGTATTTATATTTACTTAATTGACAGCTAGGAATTCCTTGTAATCTTTTGTCTGTTACTGCTCAGTTGTTTTTCGGATTGCTGTCACCTGAAACTTGTTTTTGAAAAGCCAATGGTCGCTTAAACTCTCATTTTAACATTCTTTTCTCCTTTCTATTTTGTTAAAACATCTCAGTGATCATTATTGGAGTCAACGTATAATGTACTTTTCTCATGAGATTCAGTCATGAGTCGTGTATAGATAAGGTTTCGATGAACACTTCAAAGCGTGTGTAACAGTTCGAGATGATCACTAACAATTTGTTCGAATATTTGTAAGTCTACTGACTTGATTCAACCAGCACTAAAAAATTAGGTAGTGTAGCATTTATAACTATTCGGCAATCTCTTAGCCGAACTTAAGTGTTCTATATCATTAACAAATCCTTGAGGTGCGTCACCTTATTTTCCTCTAAAAGTATTCCAACAATTTGTACTTGTAAACTTGCCGATAAACAACCTTTTTGATTTGTTAATTTTAGCTTTCTCTAATGAAACAGAAATTCTGTTTAAATGAGAAGAAACTTGTAGAAAGTCAACAATTACTCGAAGATTGTCAAGTACAAATTTCCCAGTTAACCAGTGAACTGAAATTACTAAAAGAACAGGTGGAACAGCAAGCATCAAATCCGATCATTGAAATTGATGTATGTAATAGAAATACTCCTCGGATTAACAACTTTAATGATGATAAGACTGCTAGTTACGAAGATAAGCCAATGCACTTTAGTACATTTAAACAATTGCTTTTAAGGAATACTATTGAACAGACATTAACACTGCTAGAAAGTAATCGAACTGCTACTGGACAGTCAAACGAATTAATGGATATTTTTATTCACTGCTCACCAAGTAAGTATACAATTAAAGCATACATTGACCTCGTTATATTTTTTATGATTTTGCCTCCCTACCTTATCACTTGCTGAATTCGCTCACATTATTTTGCCCCTTGTTTGAAGTAAAAGTTTCCCTCCTTTCATTTTTTTACTGTTTAACATTCGAACAAGCTTAGGGATGATAAATCATTTAGTTATACTAAGAGTGAACTGTTTTCTGAGTTAAAAACCAATACCATCTAGGATATTCTACTGATCATCATCAAAGCAAGTTGAGGATTGTTAGAAATAATGATTTTTCCATGTGGATTTGTACGAATCTCTTCTACTCAACCGATGCATAACTGAAATCTCCAATTTTATACATAAAACTGGGTATTGCTTTCAACATTGAAAATTCATTCACATCTTGTCTTTTAAATCTCTAACATCTTATCATTGGGTGACTTGTGGTCATTACTTTAGATTGCTACCTGTACCTTATTCGGCTTTTTATTCCTATTCATATTGCATTGTCTTTTATTTTATTTTCCTGTTTGTTAAATTTCTCCTACTGTACTAATGTGAAGTGTGACAACTGAAAGATACGCATAGATGTGTTTGCTTTCATTCCACTTGTCTCTGGAGATCAGGTGTTGCTAGTGTGCACAAATAATTTGGATTAAAACAATGTCTACCTTTGTGTTCTACTTCCTACTTCCTTTCATCCTGTATACATAGGATAAAATGACTGGGTTCATTGCCGAACTAAGGTTGATATCAGTTTGATCGGATATTTTAACAGTTAATCTCTCCCGTTATCCTGATATGTATGTGTGAAGGCAATTAAAAGGAACCCCTGGACCTAGGTTTCTTGATTACTTCGAGTCAGGTCCAGGTTTCTGAGAGAACATCAGTCCCCTCGATGTTGCAGATACACCTTACTGATGAGTGCCTATCTCCGTCAATCAATTAAAATCAATCAGAAGAAAATGGTGATAATTATTTTTTGTGGCTCGTTGGCTCAAGCAGTTGACTTTCAACCAGTAGGTCATGGGTTCGAACACTGTCCTACTTGCCGAAGTCTTAACAGTCGGGTTGTAAAATTAGCCCTCACAAAATAGGTTTTGTTCACTGACTTTTGTACGAATTTGCGCTGTGTTGCTGAATGTGTCTCTCTCTCCATTCTGTGTGCTTAGTGAAAACATTAAAGTGCAGGAAATTAAACCGATATATTTCTGTGCCTGGTTCTACATCAGTTTGATAAAAGTTTAATCTTACAACGCAACTCAATATTCGAACTAGCAACGTGAATCCTAGTATAACTAGTTATTCATACAGTTTGATTCTTAGTATTTTACCCCCACTATTCAATGTAGTTCTGTAAATGCAGTACTTATTTTTAAGCATATGCACTTATTCAATATTAAATGTCACATGCTTTGTTATCTATTATTTCAGATTACTTTTTGAATGAAATGAATGAAACGATTAACCATTTCATTGAATTAGAATCAGCACTAACTGAAAACTGGTTTGATTCAAAAGGTATCAGGAACTTTATTTTGTTTCTTCAGTGCTCAACTGAATTGTGCCTTTTTTTAAAAATTTTCATTATAAAACGTTTTCATGAACTATAGTTGATTTGGTTCACGAGTGAACAACTAATGAGCTTTTGATGGATTTATGTGTATACGGAGGTGATCACCTTAACGACAAAAGATGAAGCTGTTAGTATTAAAATTAGTTGGTTATCATTGTGATCAACAAGGGTTGTTTTAAAGGTTAGGTGTGTTTTCCTGATACAATTCACTGCAGTGGATAATCGTCTTTTTAGTATCCTTCATTTTAACTCAGTAATAATAAAGCCGTATCACCTGCTGACTAATGTGACTTCTAGTTCACCGGATGAAAACACGTTTAATGCTGTCAGCTTTCCACTTTCTAAATCCCGTTTAACTGAATCAGAATGTCTAAATATTGAGCATGATTCACATTTACAAATTTCAATTCAATAGTGTATTATCTATTTGTGAGTCTATGTAATGACTCTGCTCAGTGGCAGGCAATGAAGGCCGAAACAACTTAGGAAACAGCGGTCGTTCGTGGTTCCCTTGGGGAACAGACGATTAAAACTATGAGCAGAACATTCGAAACAACATTCCAACGGGTCTCCAGCCATTCTTCAGTTATCGTGTATTCGGCTGCATTCCGAATGAAGCATTGAGATAAAGCCAATAACGTTTTTAGAAGTTGGGGAAACATTTAATAACCTTTGATGAGGAAGTAAAAAGTATTGATGAGTTTTCACTGAAGTGTAACTCTATATTCATAATTTGACTTACGAATGTAACAAATGTTGTTTGAATATCATACATGACCTCTTCTGACTAGTTCCAACTGCCAGTTGTACCAGTCTTCAAGAAAGCAGTAATATTATCTGAAAGGCAGAGGGGAATCAACTTAACTAATAGTATCAATGATCCCAAATTTTTCCATATTAGATTTGTTTATTTGATTTATAACACACTGTGACCTAGTATTATTTACTTGACGTTTTGAGCATAAATTATTGCTCATAATCATATCAATGTAATCACACTACTTTCGACATTTGATTTTTATAGTTACGTCACTTTATATGAGTTGTTTTTATTGGTAGCAAAATTTTTCATATCTCTGGTACAGGTGTTGCGTCATTTCGATTACATGTGTTGTGTGTTGATTCGATGAACAAGGATTCAGTAATCAATCTCTTTGTCCACCTAATTATATTGGACTTAAGCACAATGGCTTTATCCAACCCTATTGTGTGGTTGTGTGTTAATGCAGGCATAGCAATAGCCTAGGTTTTTTTTCTAGATTATTGATTTTATTTAGGTCTGTTATTCTATATTTAAATAAATTCCTATGTTCGTCTATTCTAACTGACCCCAACCGACTAGTTTGACCTATGTACTTGACCCGACTCACAGTCATTACATGGAATTTAATAGATTATATTATTTTGCTTAATTAGTTCTATCGGATCCTTAAGCCGACAAAGTTTATCTCTGAGTGAGTTTGTAGGTTTAAATGCCACTCTAATTCCTGCTCTGTTGAGGATTCTACGTAAAGTTTCTGAGGTACCCTCCTTATAGGGTAATACAATGGAGGCTGTGATCTCTTTTTTACTCGTGTTGCCGTTATTAGTCGCACTCGTGTGACTGTTATTTTTCCTTTTTTGTGTGTCCGTAAGAATTTTTTAATAAAGTGCGGAGGATAATTAATAACTATTAGCGCTTCTTCTACGTGTTTCAATTCCTTGTTTAGGTTCTTGCTCTCACCAGTCAGTTGTCTAGCTCTGTCCCTTAGACATATGACTAATCGTGCCTTAACTGACATTAGATGAGATTATCTGAAGTCTAGATACCTGTTGGAATGTGTTGGTTTTCTGTAGACAGTAGTATCCAAGCTACGAAAACTTTGCTACCAATAAAAACAACTCATATAAAGTGACGCAACTATAAAAATCAGATGTCGAAAGTAGTGTGATTACACTGATATGATTATGAGCAATAATTTATGCTCGAAACGTCATCAAGTAAATAATACTAGATCACTGTGTTATAAATCGAATAAACAAATCTAATATGGAATTAAATTCTACAACAGTGCTCAAGTTTTACACCTATATTAATGATCCTAGATTTTATAATCATTAAATGGTTAACTGGCGCTTGTCAACACCAAATGAAACAAAACCATTTAGTCTTAAGGATTGACCATAAATGTGCTGATAAAAACTATGCTCTTCACCAAATTTTGGAACTTAGATATACTGAATAGAGCATGAAAATAAGTTCATATCGTGAGCTAAAGGCACATTCGACTTACTAAGTGGAACGTCCAGCAGGCAAATGACCTTACTGAAGCCCTTGAAAATGTATTTTATGCCTTTTTCTTCTCAATATAGGTTGTTGCTTCAGAACTGTTCAGTGTGAATATCTCATCTGATGATAGGGAGTAAAGTGTTTAAGTGTACTGATCATTTTACTTACTTGAGAAGTTGAATCGACTCTGGTGGGTTAGTGGCTGATGAAATCTTGACGTGGGTCCGAAAGGCTCAATCGGCCTTGATCAATGTACATCACTTTTAGCAGCAGCTAGATATTCGTTTTCTAGCTGATGATCGCATTTGCTGCTCAGTCCTTTCTGTCTTACTACAACTGCGAAATATGATCATTAACGTTAGGGGAAATAAGAAGCCTCGAAGTGTTTTTCGGTTACTGACTGAAGCTCATTGGTTTTCTGTCATGAGATCATCATATAGATAATTTAACCATCAGTTAATCGGGTCTTAAGTAAAAGATCTAAACTGTTTTAACGAAGTTGTTAATATTTATCAACTGAGATCGCTGGGACATGTGTTTCGCATGCCTCGTCACCGTCTATCCTTTTGCATAATGTTAGATGAAGTGGGCTTGGGTTGTGAAAAAGTTAAAGTAGTCAGATTAAAAAGTGCCATCCATCCATGAAGTTTGAGTGTCGATTTGAGGTATGTGGATGTACTTTCATTAGTTGAAGACTATAGGTGACATGCCTCAGAATCAATGTTAGTGGAACAGATTCATTCACACCTTATTCGTCATATCACATTTATTTTATTGCCTCATCGCCTCTTCCTTTCTTTGTACGGCTTTCTACTAATGATGGTTAGATTGTTCGATTTTTTTTACTTTTACATGATTACTTAATATTTTGATGTGGTAATACGAAGTATGACAGCTAGGGTCGGGCTACGTAGTAATAACAAGCCTTATGTTGATATTGAATAACTTGTATTTTCCTCCGAAGGCCCTAATTTTTCGCCTACTCGAAGCAAGCTTATTCATTGCAGTTGGTAGCGAATATGAGTCCGAAAAAGCATATACCATCCATTTTGACTAATTCACATTTACAACCTTATCAATAACAATACATCCTCTAATCAAACTGATGCTCTTCTAGGGGTTAGTTCTCACGTCATCCAGTGTTGCAGTCAGGGATGTTACCATCGATGCGTTTGAGTCAGTATATCAGTTTCAGTCAGCAAAATTCATCCGGTATTTAGAAATAAATAGAAGGGGAATGGATGAGCTTCTGTGAGCAATTAGTGTTTGATATGAATAAAAAACATACATAGTATCATAGAAACATAGTAATTTTGTAATGTTAACTCAACGCGTAACCCTAAGTCCAGTATCACTTTTATATTATATTGCAAACAGAAGTAGTTGTGTAACTGTTCAAATACTTAAAATTTTACCTTCGTATTTCAATCATTATAATAACAGTGAATACGGTGAGAATAAAAAATAAAATGATGACATTAGCGGTAAAATAAAATTGAATACAAGGTAAACAAAGTAATAAAAGGAAGTAAAAGAGTATAGCAAATTAGTAAAAAATTTCAAGCTGTTAAGAAACATGTCATTTATGCAGTTTAGGATATTAAATGCTGATTGGTTCATTTTGTACTTTAAATATGCTGTTTTATTTCCCCTTAGTCAGGGCCAGTAAAAGGTATATAACCGACTGAACTTTCAGTAGTAATCTTGCCATTCAATTGGAGTAAATACACTTTCAATCCCATCGTCTTCTGGTGTCAGCTGAATAGTGTGTTGAGAAGTCATTGTTCTATCGTTAATCGTATGGTGTCGGAGCATTATATATATATATATATATATATATATATATATATATATATATATATATATATCTGAATGTTAATTTTTTTTTACCATCAATACATCTTTTTTATTTTTGTACAAGGAGTTTATCAAATTCCATTTCATATCAACCAGTTCACTTCTAAACTGTCAATACTGTCTATCTATTCTAAGTCAATGTCTCAGTCGGACAACGATAACGATTACTCACGTGGTAAGCAGTGCAATTTTTATAATTCATCGTTTCTTTATGATTATCGTAAATAACTTTGGCATTTGTAAGTTGCATTTTACACATTTTTGAGAATCTATATTATAATCTATCTTGGCGATTCATTCTGATTAATAAAAATTACTAATTTGTAAATAAGGCTTAATTAAATCCATCACTTCATGAAGTTTTGGACTATCGATTTGATCAGCATAGGCAGGTATAAGTTTCCTGGCTGCGCTCCTTGAGATAAAAGGAGTCAATGGTTGGAGAATTTCGGTGACACGGGTGAAAATGGATAACACGTGTCAATGTATAGAGTCTTTGTGATCTTTGAACTTTTGCATATTTCCAATAGCCTTCATCTGTTTATTGTCCCAACTTTCATACACATTCGTTAACCTTAATTTCCTTCTTTTTCTATCCGCTTCTTTTTTCCATGCTGCTGAGAAGTATGACAACTTGAACCGATACATTTTTGTGTCAGGTTCTACATTCTATCTATCTATCTGTCTCTGAGATAAGGGCTGAACGCATCCTCATTGTTACTGAATGTTGAAGTAATACTGAACTGTAGTGAATGTGGAAAAATAATTTTAAAATAGTAATCAAAGATAATGTCCCCTGCGAGTACATTCACGGAAGTTTATAGAGTCAGTTTTTAAGTTGAATCGAGATTCACTCGGCAACCATATGCACGTTCTTGCAGTTGATAATGTGCGCACCTATTGGGTTACGGTTAATGGTACTACCAAACTGTCTAGTTCTCTGAAAGTGTAGCGGGCTTCAAACCTGTTACCCGCTGGTTAAACGTCAAATGCTAGTACCTATGAACTATAGTTCCATCAAAAAGTCAAATGCTTTCATCTCACCAGGTTTTTTGATGCGAAATATCCGAGATTGACTCTGCGTTTACTCCAACAGAAACATAATGATCAAGAGAAGGTACAAATAACCTCTTGTTCTTCGTCAACTTTCAACTACTTACATTTGACAAGCTACTGGTGTTTTCTTTTGGACATGACAAAACCCTCTTAAGATTCCTTTTTATGCATTTACGCATAATGGATGGTAATTTATCAGAGAATAAACATAAGGAGATGTTTCTAGGTAAGCATATATTCTTTTTTAAAGATAAATGCTTTATGGATGAAAAAAGGCCTACCAACATCGCTTCATAATGACACAAATATTTGAAAAAGCTTCAATTTATGAAGTAATTAGCAAATGATTGCTCATTACGGGTTAACCTCGAGGTCGACTTCTTATGTCTTCACTGAAACCTGTGATCTTAAAAGTCATCTAAGTGGGGAATCAAAACGTCCGTTCACCCATCACAATGGGAAATATTCTGTCTGTATTGTGAAATAATGGAGGTTGAAAAATATTAACCACTGAATATATAGCCTTTTGGCTGAATAGTAAAGCTTCCTCCACAATAGCCCTCAGGGTTCTGACTCCAGTCTTGCTTGGATTTGGGGGACTTAGCCACTTGAAACTTGAATGAACACGCTTTATGTGGTCTGTGTAAGGGATAAACTACCATTTCTAGCCACCTCCATATGTGTTTATCGATTCGTCTGTTCTTGTGGAGCTGGTTATATAGGCCAAACAAAGCGTGTTCATTCAAAATGTATTTCCGAACACTATCCTGTATGGTTGTCTAAAGGAAAGTATAAAACTGTTAACAGGTCGATTCTGGAGCATTTGCTTATCTCTGGTCAGTGTGTCCTGCGAGAGTCTTCTTTCAGGTATTTATTAAGTGAAACCAGACATTTCGAAGCGAGTGAGTATTCGCCACCTCAACACAGTAGAAGCTCTTGCAATCCAACATTATAAGCTTGCTCTTTGAGTTCAAAAAGTATATATTGAATCTCTGATCTTGCCTTGGTCTTGATTTCTCCAATACAGTTTATTCATTTCTTGGTTTATTTACTATAATCCCACAAATAATTTTTCTGACCTTGGTCTGACCTTCTAACCGTTATCACCTTGTGACTCTACTGACCGTTTTCGATGACTTAGTATTGACCTATTAGCTATCGATGTATATATTGTTGTAACTATGATGATGATGTACAATTTTTGAGAATGATTCGTCAAAAAGAAAGTTTTCTTCGGTGAAGTATCTTTTATTACTTTTCAATTAATTCTTGTCAAGTGACACCATGACAATAAAATTATCTCAGTTCCAACTTTTTCGTTTTAAACTGCTGTTTAAGGTTTAAACAGTTGTTTATTTGATTATCACGTCTTTTTATCCTACTAAAAAACATTTCTCAATACAATAAATTCTACTTTAGTAGTGCGATAAAACTAATCCTTTTTCACATCAGATGCACTGCACATCTGTTAGTACTCATGCATACCCTGGACTTGTCGTTTATGTTCTCGGAGTGACTATCTAGTCTAATTGTCATGAGTTTCTTCAGGAAACTAGTAGTTTTGTTATTTGTAAACATTTATCTTCCTTATTAAGAAGCTAAGGAAAATGAAATATGATCACAATGGTTTACAGCCTTATCGTCTAGGACCTGAAACGACAGACACTACATTCATACATCAGTGGTAAAACAAGCACTTACTGCGATGTGCTAACCAAGTGTTAAATAGGACAAAACCTGTGTCCTAGTCTTCACACACTTACCACCTATCAAGTAGTACGATATACTTTGATGCAATCAAACGATAACTTTATGGAGTTACTAATATACAAAGATATAAACGGTAGACATTCATGGTTATCAAGTGGCAATAATGATACATTTCTTCCTGTGTTGTTTATTTTTTAGAGTGGATGGTAAAATTTTTTGTCTAAACTAATTCTATCTATCAAATTCTTTTTCATTGCAGATTATTTAAAGAATTTTGATTTAATTCAAAATGAATTTGTGAAGTTACTTAATATTTTACAAGCTAACATTAGTACTAATCTGGATCATAGAGATATTAATGATAATGACGGTGGTACAAGTAATGCTTATCACGAGATAAGAGAATATTTATCGACAATTCATCATCATTTAATCACTGTATTTGAGGAGGCAAACAAATCATCATCAAACTGTTTACCTAGTGATCACAATGCTGATCTTCGTTCTTCATCTGATCTGATACAAAAGGAAATGGAATCAACCTTTGAGACCATCTCACTTGCAGAATATAAATTCCGTGTAAGCCATTTTTATTTACCATATGTATCTTACATGGTTATGCGTTTTGAAGGTATCAAATATATAATAATAGTCTATTCTCATGATACCCGGTTCACATTCCTGTCAATTTGATTAACAAGTTTGGTTCGAATTGATCACGATTTTCTTTCGTATAGTTACCTGTAGTATAACCACTTGATAGAGAATCTAAATTTCTAGTTATTCAATGCAAACTGTGTAAACCATGCACCTTCGTTATATACTTTTTTATAGTTATAAGAAAGATGAAATTCCTTTTAATTTGGATGCAAACTGATTTATACATGTCAAGGTATCCGTTTTTTATATGAGTACCTCAATTTAAGAGTTGAATGTTTCTCTAAATTATTCAGTATTGGCTAATTTTGGAACTCAGGATATGTTCATCACTTTGGTCCTGAGAATCAAGCTTCAATACTAAATTATACTCTTGAAGTAAAAAGTGATCACTCTTATTCAATACCAGTATGAATCCAGTGCCAAACATTGCTGTAATATGAATTTCAGTGGTGGCACTAACCTAATGGATGCAAATATAGCGAACTGATCAATTTGAAATAGGGATAAGCATTCCTGCTTACTTCCATCGCTAGCTAGCTAGGTGAATGATTTTCATGTAGTGATAAAATTATACCATCCCAACACATAAAGTTTAGAATCTCCGGTAACTGACTGAATTAACTCCGCCGTGTAATCATTAAGGTTATTGACTTCTTTCGTGAATGGTGTAAACATTTGTCAGTCCACTAATTCTAGTTTACTGGATAACGAAATTCCGTAGTCACATGCGCTGATTGAAATAGTTTACAACTGTTATTAGTAATTGTAAATACTGACCAGTTAATATATTTTATATTTGCGCACCGTTTCATTTGCTTTATTTTAAGTTTTGTTGATTTTCGTTAATACTTTCCAATCTTTGATGTATTTGTTACGTTTGAGATATGTGACTGTCAGGTTGTGAGTTACTGTGTAGTCCACTATCTCCTGTCATATAAATGCGAGGCATACCCGTTGAAAGCTGATGACTGAGAAAGGTTGTAGGTTTTCAATTATAGGTGTTTTGATAAGACTGGGTTACGTTTCGTGTTCTAGTTGACAAAGACTAATCAGTCGACATGGTTATGTAACTGCATCGTTTAGGTAATCGGGATATATGCGGTGTATATTGACTACCGCCTAGGTCTTTGCGGGATAGTGACTGCAAAAGACATTCACATTAAAGAAAACCTAGGTTTTTAGTCTTTGATACTTGTAGTCTTTCGTTGCTATACTGTGTGGAATTGGTCGACCGCTGTTAGCAGATGAGCTCCTATTCGGATACCTCCTGACTATTCATTAGGTTGCAGTCTGCTTAGTGACTAGCAGATGGATGCCAGAACGCACATTCGGTCTCATTTCTAACTCGCTAGCTGGATGTACCTGCACCCCAGAGAATGATATTCTTACCACTGAGACTAGAACCCAGTGCCCATCGCTTCAAACGCCTACTGGGTAACGCTTAGATGTTTGAAGTAATGAGTACTGGGTTTCAGTCTCAGTGAAAATAACACCACTCACTGGGGTGCAGGTACATTCAACTGACGAATCTCGAATACGACAGAAATGCACATCATAGATTCCAGTGCTAGTCAGCAAGCAGATGACATGACTTAGGTTATTCAAAATAGGTAGGATTCTTCAAAGGTATATATTAGCCTAGCAGAATGGTTTCAGTTGTTGTTATCTAGTCAGCGGTATTTTATCAATCAGTAGTTGGCGAAATGACTCAGAATCTATCGCAATAGTCCTGATACATTCACCCTTTATTTTCGACATAATACCGAACACTTTCGTGTATTTCTTCTTCGTTTTTGGATTTCTAGTGTCACTTTTAATGTGTTTTCCTTTTTACATTCTGTACTATAGTGAAGTTTTGTTAACTGGACCGAGCCACTATTGTATTATCTCTAATATATTTTTGGCAAATCAGTTCCTTATATAGAAAGATGCTTAACAGGAATCAAAACATGATTTATTGTGGGAAAGGAATATAAAGTTTGATATTACTTTTCAGATGACTCACTTTTAATGTGGTTGATCAGCATTTTGTATAGCTAATAGGATTACTTTACTATCGACGTTTTTATCTAAAAAAGATTATCTTTATTTGTAGATGATTACTTCAACCTGAAGTTATCCGACATCATAAATTTAGTTTCGGTACATACCAATATCTGCACGGCATTTGTTCGAATACAGAAATAATGAGTCATGTGGATACTAAAATGGAAAGTTAAAAGAACCTCAATGATTGCTGCATGTATGTAGTCAAGAGCATTTTGTAGGGATTGTAGTGTCACTTGCGAAAATTAAAAAGCACTTGGTGCTGTGATATAAATTACAAATATTCACAGTAAAATGTCCAATGAACAGAATTAAAAAATTCAAAGTTAAAACAGGGGTTGATATGAATTTCTGAAAGTTTGTTCCCCCTAACGTTTGAAAATTGATGCTACATATACAATGTACAATTCGAATGTTAATAATAACTAATTCTATCACCTAATGAGCAACTTTCCTCATGAAAGATGTCTGAAATACATAATTTTGCTGTGTATTGGAATGCACAAGCTGAGTGTCGGTATACGAGAGAAAGGGTGTGTGAAGGACTAATCTAGACATCTTGATCTTACAGTACAAGGTGCCGATTTTTTATGCACTTCCACCTACCATGCAACACATCAGTAGTTCTTTAAAATCCAACAGTCGCCGATATACTATATGACATCTTTCATCGATTATGCTCAATCGCATCCTATTTGTGTCTATATTCCACTTATACTGCAGTGTATGCATCAGACTTATCGTTCTTTTTTAGTGATCACCGAATTTTATTTGTAAACTGGGCATCTAAGTTGCTCAAGTGTTTCAGAAAGTGTAGAATAGCATCAAATATACCTTTAATATGCCATAAGATTTTACGAAAGGATTTAAAGAATGTTCTTATCTGTAGTGATGATGGTGTATATTCGCTATTATAAGTAAGCTTTTCAACTGTTATTATGAGAATCAGGTCAGCTTGCAAGATGGTAAGCTGTTCAGAAGTTACTGTTTTGTCTCCTAATCCGGGAAAGATTTGTTCAAGTTAACATCATTTCTCAAAGCGGTAACTGATGTTTCTTGTTCAGTGTTTGTATTTGATGAATGCATTCTTTGAAATCGGAAGGGAAGATAAATTTATAATTAAGCAATATTATTTCGTATTGTTATTGTAATACTATAAATTTTTATGCTACAACTAAAAAAACAGTCATTTGATATTCATTTGGCACACATATAAATAGTATGAAATGGTTGAATTCACTTACCAGTTTGGATTATGTATTTTTCGTATATATATAAATATCTTATTTTTATTTTAAAGGATTTAATTGCAGAATCTAAAAAGCATTCAGCTAATAATGAACATCTTCAAGTGAATTCATTAATATTGGATTGTTGTTCTGAACTTCTACTATGTGTTGGAGAATTAGTTAAACAGTCTGAAATGATTCAACAAGATATTAAAGTATGCTAGTTTTTGATTAGTTCTGTGTACACTGTTTTCCTTAAATGGAAAAGTATTTTCTTATATTGAGTTGAATTATTTTAAAAATTGATTCTTTTCACTGATAATTCCATTCATTCTTACTGTCTTATAACTTTTCAACATAATCCGGTATTCCGTTTGTAACATTTATTTAGGCTTCATGTATTCATATAAAGGAAGTTAGTTAATCAATGTAGTAATTTCAATTTAGAGGTTTGTGGGGATTTATTTATTGATTTCAGGTTGATATTTTATCATGAACTGACATCAGTTGGAGAACTATTGAACACCTGGGAGCACTGGACAGCTGTTTTGCCTTAGTGTGAGATTCCTCGTCAGCGTCCACCCATGTCCTCGCTAGGGATCTTACCCAGAACTTTCAGGTCCCATGATCAGCACGTTACGATTGAGCCACTGGGTCGAGATCCAGCGGTCCACACCTACTTCTGTCAGTTCATAATGTATTTCAACCTCCATCGAATACCATGGTTGAGTAACTGTCATCATGTTCGACTTGATTGACTCTACCGGTCACGACTTCTGACTAGAATCTCCGGAATCTGGCGTCATGGGTTCACACTGCTGAGAAGTTCAATACTGGGACGAAACAACTATCCAGCACTACCAGGTTTCCAATGCTTCTCCAATCAATGTCAGTTCATGATGAATATCACCCTTATTCATTAATTTTTAAAACTGTGAATGTATTTGTTGCAAATTTTCTATGTTGTCTTTCATAGGATTCTTCAACATTACTTGAATTTTATAAGCCACATAATCGTTGGACGAACGGTTTTTTATCGGCAGCTAAATTTGTTGGTGCTGGAGCTAATGTGATGGTGTAAGCAATTTTTACGTTATACTTTTTGGTTTTGCAGAATAATGTTTGTGATCCTCATTTCGACTAATGAATTGATTGAAAATAAATGTACTGTCAACTGTGGTATGTAGCATTTCAGTATCTAAGTATTCCACTGTTGTATTCAAGACTTTTCAAATAATATACATTGCGTTTTTAAGATGTACATCCTGTTCTTAGTATATCCGAATATTGTATGCTTCTACATACTTCAATAAAACCAGACAGAATAAAGGTTTGGAACTTTTAGGCTAAATATTCCACCCTACACGTCAATTAGGGTGCAGTCAGTTTATCGGTTACTCTCTCCTCTCACTTAAGTCTTCAGTTAGAAAAGCTATAGTTTATGTGATATTCAATCATATGATTGGCGGTGAATATCATACTGAAAATTGCTAACGATGAATTATCAGTTTGACTATCTGAAGTAGCCGTGTTTTGATACCATGTGATGATCGGAGGTGAAATGAAAATTTGGGCTGAGGCCAAAGCATAATAATTTAAGGTAGTTCAAATGATAATCTATATGATGCTTGCCCTCTCTAATTCAAGAAGTTTTGCATTTGGATTAGAAATCTGGACTAGACGGACAGGCAGTGAAAGTGTGATCAAGCAGTAGTAAGGTGTCACTAATTCACATCGTAATGAGGTGAAACGATTGATGATTGAAGTGAAGTAAAAATGTTATCAGCAGTTGGTAGAGCATCGGGTCGAAAACTCGGTGGTCACTGGTTCGAACCCTGTCGCGTCTCAAATTCTCATTTCACCTGCAATCATCACCCAGTATCAATACTGAATCACACTTAAATTAAAATTTGAGACGACTATTCACTGCCTCCCAGTTATATTCTAACTATATTGTCATGATTTATCTTGGATAATAAGTTAAGTGTAAGTTGTCTTAGATATTTGTGATACTTGCGTTTCTTTAATTTGTTTACCTACGAATTAAATCTTTGGCATATTTTCTGATGAATACTTCAACTATAATTCATTGATATCCCAGTATACTTCAAATTCTTCTTGTTATCGATGATATGTGAGATAAGATGTAGGCCAGCAACTCGTGTAAATAACCAATGCCTATTGTGTTGGGGCTAATGATTCTACCCGGTTTTACAAACCTCGGTAAGTGGAGTTGGGTTCGAACCCGTGACTCACTGGCCGAAAATCGACTGTATTCAGCCACAGCATACAATATATTTTTGTTTGTAAGAACTCGCAGTGTATTTCAATTTAGTTGGAAGTGTTGTTTGTATCACAAACTTACTACGTATTTATAAGGATGCACTGAGATGTTAATAGAATTCTACCTACTAGGTAAATTTAGGAGAGAATAGGAAATGGGAAGCATATTCTACTGTTGACACTTTCAACTATTCCTTGCCATCACAACTAAACCAGATTACTAGTCGTTATTATGAGAAGGTTAATAGCTCTTTGGCTTATTTATTCAACTGTTAGTCCGTCAATCTTAACTTTGAACCTTACCTCTTGGGGTTTAGAATCGCAGGTATTAACAAAATCCATTATAAGCTTTGATGAATCAATTTGTGACTAGCGAATTTTTATGACAACTAATTTTCACCTTCTTTTCATCTCATTTCTTTTTTTAAATCAGTGAAATAGCAGATGCGATTGTCTGTGGTAAAGATGTGAAACTAGAACGTTTAATTGTAATATCGCAAGAAATAGCTGCTAGTACAACACAATTGGTTTATGCTACACGTGTGAAAACCAATCCAGAGTCTGAAATGTTTAACAAATTACAATTAATTAGCAAAGAGGTATGCAAATGTACTGGAAATTTGATCGCATGTGTAAAGAAGGTCATCGAAGCAAAACATATGGAAGGTATGACTTATTTAAAATGTTCAATGGTCTGTAATATTTATTTAGTGGTAGTAATCCTTAACAAGGATTATAAACCTTTATCATGATTGTAAAGTGTTTGGATTACTGCTATCATATATTTAAAGTTTGACAACTGACCTCAACAAATTGGTCACTATTGACATACCGAGTGCCAAGCTAGTGTCTTCGATAAATTGATCAGCATTTGTTACATGATGAAATATTAGTGCATCTACGTAATTTACTGTGTGCTACAAGAAAAAATTGATCGTTTATCGTACATTAGATAATCGATAAAATCTTAGTGTTGCAATGATAATTTCACTGTCTCAACCAGAGAATCACTAAAAAGCAGAAAACATTGGACATCAACGGCATAGCAGTTTGAAACTCTTTGACCGTTCACACTGTATAACTTCCTACAAATCATAAGGTTTAACCGGTAGCTGATGAGAACGTTGAAGCAGATAGATGAACGAAGAAATATAATTAATTTTGATGATGACTTCATAGTTTCAAAATATGAAGCAACTTCTGGACGATTCTCATTGGTCTCTTACAAGTATTCATCGTTTTTTAATGAATAGATATCTTCAAATTAATGACATCATCAGTGCTGCTTACCTGAAACCTTACATTTATTAAAGAGAAGTATGAATCTAAAATAGGGTTAATGTATACTTCCTACTGATTAAGTTTTAACATTTTAGCTTCAATTACAATGGAGTACAGTGTCTTGTTGAGATTTATTAATCACTTTTCACACCTGAACGTTAAATTTTGATCAGCTCCATGACATTGAAATGTCCACTGGTTACCATTCTAGTGCTAATTTCTGTCAAGTATAATTTATATAGATTGTGATTCAAAATACCTTTCCTAATGAAACTACTGAATAACTGTTAATCTCATATATATACTTGTACTGTCTACATCACTATACGAATTACATGGATAATTAGTTGAATACTTCAAGGTTAAATGGAATCGGCTTTTAACATCTCATCCATCATTACTTCTAAATTGGTCAGGTAATTGTTTTAATTATACAAGACAGCTAAGTTGATATGTTTTAATAAAATATTCATACTTTAAGATTTGTACAAATAATACATATGTTTATATGAAATGGTTTGTAATTAAGGTCAAAAAATCCAAGTAGTTTTGCGTCAAAGTAAGAAAAATGAACAGATAAGTGCAGAACCTCGTAAAAAACTGCTACACTTCATTGTGACTATACATCAGAAAATGTCGAAAATTATTCTAATGACTAAAATGAAGTGAAACGAAGAGCGAATTCAGAAGAAGATGCATGACGAATAAACTCACATCTTTGTAAATAATTTCAAATGATATCTCTAAAATTTTACAGTCATGTATTCCAAACATATAAACGGTTCCATTCAGGTAATTTACGCACCTAAAAAACTAGTAATCAGTGAATTCATGAAGTGACATAATATCTGGGTTTTTCCATCCTTAGTGTTCTTTTGGTTTAACCATAATCTATTCGTCATCAAATTTGATGAGTAATACTGGCGTTACTTTCGTTAACTGACTTACATTGTCATTATAAGCTCATGCAATAAGTCTGAATTCCACTTATATACTTGGTGCTGTGAAATCAGCGATAAGCTAATATTTTGAACCCAGATAAGTCATTTGATTAGGTTACACAACAAATTTATTCTCTTTTCTCAATCTGGATATCAGTGCATGCGACTTTTCTGGTATCAACTTACATTCGATGTATAATGCATCCGAAACATTTTAAACTTTGTAGCGATATCATTTAACAGGATCATATTTTCCATATCCTGTGAGTCAGTGTGACCTTTAATCACCAAGTATTTGTAGGTACAAAGAGTCGAGAAAGTTTATTGTGGACAATTATTGGTGTGTGTAAAAATACACCAATGATTACTGTCACCTTGGAAGAAAACTCAACATAAATCCCCATACATCTGTGTGTATTTAAGTAGACAATTTTCTATAACGTGAAATACTTATTTGTTTGTATTCCTTTTACAGTTAGAGATTCCTAAAAATCCCTTAATTAATGAAGTCTTATATCACATGCATATCAAGAAATATTTTTTTCACCTGTAAGTGTTCCTGCATTTCAGAACCTATCAGATAGAGATCTGTCTTGTTTATTGACTTTGAGCTTGAGTTAGGCGTCGAATGACTTCAGGTTCTCACGGAACTTATTTGTCAAGCTTATTCCTCTCTAGTTATCAAAGTGGAATAGAGGAATGCAGTATAATTAAAGTAAAAAGTAGACTGGATGTGAAATGGTAATAGAAGTTACCAGTCATATCGTACATAATGTATGCTAGTGTGTGTGTAGTATCTGTTTAACGCTGACAGCTGGTGATCAAGCTAAGACATGGCACATGTTCGTGAATTCAGTCACTGATACTTTCGATCGTAAAGGGGACTGTGGATTATTTAACTTACAATAACAGGTGATAAGAAACAAAATAAATTCAAGAACCAGGCACTTATTCGCTCTTTTCGGAATCGAATACTGAGATTTTGTTATCCTGTTTATGTTACATTGAAACGTTTAGTCTTTTTTTCATGTATTGTTTCGATGTATTTAAATGTGAAACGGTAGATACATTTAAGACAAATTTATAGGATGAGAAAAATGAAACGAGATTGAATTCAGCTGCAAATTTTCAAATCCTAAATTTTTGGACTGTGAAACATAGTCAACCTAGGGAATTGAATGAGCAGATATAAAATCTGACATTACATTTACTGTTTGTCAGCATGACTAGTTGTAAACCGTCTACTCAGATCAGCAATTCTGTATTATCAAACTGACTCTATCTACGGGAAGGTAATTTTATCGATTAAGTGTCGACGGCTTTTGTAGTGTTCTTGAATTGACTTACCTGAGAAGACTGACTTATTTTTTTCACCATCCTAACCTCAGGTCAGGAACTAAGGTAAAGGTGATAAGTTGTGCTTTTTCGGTTGGTTAGCAATCTTTAGATTCACACGGTCTTTAGCAAACAACATATCTATCTACTGAATCATAGCTCTATGTTAAATGAATATAAATTTTTCTATTTTGAAAAAAATTATAGTTCATTCGAATTCACTCAAGTTGAAGACTAAATCGAAATACACTCAACAGCCACATGCATGTTCTTGAAGTAGACAATGAACCACACCTATCGTCTGAGTGTTAAGTATACTTCTTGGCTATCTAAACCGTTGTAGGTGTAGCTGGATTCGAACTGGTGACTCACTTGTTAAAGTTTGAGTACCTAGACTGATTAACTACAGCTTCACTTTCGCTCAACTAGTACTTTCTCACTGAAATACAGTTACAATTTCAGCTGACAATAGTCGCACCACAGTAGTCATGCATACAGACGACTACACCAAAAAGGTGGAACACTTATTCATGAACCGAAGTGTATATTAACCAATTGAGACAAATTCTATTCAAAATTTTGACCCTCACATCATCAAGGCCTTGAACAAACTCGTCAAAATATGATAAATTACAAAATAAGGACAATGACGGATGAAACATAATGGACCTGTTCTCCCACGTTTCTATATTAGATCGAAAACACACTAACTAAACATCCCACTACGACCAATTGTCTCACTTCCAGGGAGCCCAACAAAATTAAAACATCTGCTAGAATCATGCGACCTGTGTATCAACTCTTCGGCACAGTTTTTGGAAAAGATCAAGCATATACCTATTGACAACGTATAAGTGATGATATCTTTTGATACTATAGCTCTATACGCCTCAACTGGGCCGAAGCTGGCTATTGATACAATAACTTCTCCTCACCAGTGACATACACCTCTCGGAACCCATACAACTACAAAGTCCAAGTTTGATAGAATTAATTGATTTATACCCTACAACGTATTGTCAGTTCAACGGTAAACTCTACAAACGGACAAAGGGAACAACAATGGGATCGCCTATATAGGAACTAACTGCAGAAGCAGTAATGCAGAGATTGGAAACTGTAGTACTGCCGTTTATCAAACCAAAACATTGGATCCGATATTTAGATGATACGTTTGTCATTATTAAAAGAAACGAATTGAAAAACGCTCACATATAAATCAACAAAATTTTGGACGACAGCAAACTCGCAACTGAAGAGGAATCAAATAACAAACTTACCTTTTAAGGTGTTCTGATCACTAGGAACAGATTTAAGGAAATTGTAAACTGAAGGATACAGAAAACCAACTCATACGCATCAAATCCTCAACTATAATACCAGCAACCCAACAACACAAAATTAGTTGTATACAAGAATTTTTCAAAAGAACGAAGATACGTTGTAGTATGTCAACCTGGCGGAGATAAGAAGAAAACTGTTTGATGACTGCTATCCAAAAGAACGGCTATCTGTGCAACTTCATCGAAAGATGTTTACATAATTTGTTACCAACCAAGAAGCTGAAATCGAAAACTAACAAGCAGACTCTCCTACTATGCATGAAGAACGTCTCCGAGATCATGGCTAGATTACTGAAACCTTTGAAATTGATGTAGATCACAAGCACACAAGATCTCTTCAGTCTCTGTTATGCAGGTCGAAACATACAATAGCAAAGGAAGATGAACCAAACATTATCTACAAAATAAACTGCAGAAACTACGAAAAACACTACATCGAACAGAGTGGCCACCCTCTTCGTAGCCACCTACATGAACATCAACTAGCAGTGAAGCGTGGTGACATATCCTCACTCATATCAATGCATACGGACAACTGTGGATATGAATTTCACTAGGAAAATGTGAAAATCCTAGACAGGAAATACAAAGAATGCTAAAAATTTTTGGAAGCTTGTTATTCAGATCAGTCAACAACCAAGAGACATGTTGACATTGACCCAGTCTGTCAACCAGTAAGAGACGACTACAAGATCAAAGTTCACCTCAACAGGACGACCAATCAAAATAAACATGGAGACAATGCTAAGACCTTGGCGAAAACAACTAATCACCCACAAGAGTCATTAGGACAATCTACTAAACAACTTGTGGAGAAAACCTGAAGTTTATGCTGATGTTGTCTAGAATAACAATAAAAACTTCACGATTAAACAATCCAGCTCAAAGAATACAACACCGTCAAAATTATCCTCCTGAGTTACAAATGTCCTTCATTATCTCAAAATAAAGCTGGTGAAGTTTTTATACTTCCCCCACTAGTAATTAAAGCATATTGGTAGGACTTGGTCACTGTAAATATAACTTCACATCAATTTATTGATATGATTGACCACATATTGATGAAGTATCATTTACTGGATGACATTTCGGACTCAGTCAATGAACGAGAAGTTGTTTGATTATGGAAATGTAGTTTTAAGGTTTTGCAATCTTTTTCATTCTATAGATTATTTCATTCAGTGGATAATGAACAAACTTAGACTGACTCAGTAAATAGCAAATGCAAAATACTAGTGAAAACTTCTATGAAATTGAAAACTACCAATCAGTTGATCAACTTTAGATGAAATTCTTGATTTTTGAATCAGATTTGTTCGAAGTATACATAGTTGTTTATTGATTGGGATAGTGATCATTATACTTGTTATTGCATTGGAAATGTAGACAGGTGTCTATATGATACCTTACTGTAGTGTTGAAAGACATATAATTGAATGTTAATGAGAGTTCTCTTCTAATCAGCATGAAACTTGTGTTCAACTGATTTACTTCAACCTTACATGATGCACAATTAATAATTATTCTTTTTAGATCAAGCTACTTAAATCATCACTCTTGATCCATAACTGTTGTATATCAGAAGTAATTATCAAGTATAACAATTTCTTCTCCTATATTCGTTTCTTTTTCCGGAAGTTAACCCATTTGTAGTTACATTAAACAAGTCTAGAACTTAAAAAACCCGCCCTTTTATTCATGAAATACGCATGCTACTCTATGAACTAATTGTTATGCTAAGGATTTCAAGCTGAAAACTGAATCGCTTTAATGCTCATCATATCACATCTCGTTATTGTTTCACCCTCTCTTTCGACTAGTTTCTTCCTTATTTTTCTATCTTTCTTGTTGCTACCTTGTATGCTGATGTGCTGAGATGAAATGAAGCAGTTTAAACTGTTACGCAGCAATGCCAGGAGCCATCTTACAGGGTCTCTATCACAGATATCTTTGTATTTGGTGGAATCACTGTGTAAGCAATGATTAGCTCAGACGAAGGGTACTAGGAAAGACAGGCAAATCGATTGACGACACCTTGAACTTAAATCGACTGAGATGGGTTGATAATGCACTATGCATGCCGATTCACCGCGTACTTCGATGAGTCATGCTTGGGGAAGCTGAATTAGGTTGAAGAAGGCTTCAGGGTGGCCAGACCAAGACTTGACATCAGTCGATGAAGACTTTTACCGTTAGTCTGAGCCAAATGAGGAAATGTGAACTCCCTGGTTGGGAACCCCGAGAAGAAAAGAATCAGTGGTTGAGGACTCTTAGTGACATGGCTGAAAATCGGTCACACTGGCGTAGATGTATTCCTTGACATCTTCCAAACCTTGAATATTCGCACCAACCTTTATCTTCAGATTGTTTTTTCTCTCACACAACTTTATCGACTTTGATGTAACTTTTTTTTATCCACTCGTTGTTTGTATGTACTACTGTGCAGTGTGGCGACTTGAGCTGATGCACCTATGTACAAGGTAGTACGTTAATTCTGTCAGTCAGGCTCCATGTTGATATTACCTGACTGACTGTGAAACTTGCTAATGCACACATTATACTTCTGGAAATAAAGTAGATTGCCCATTTGATAATTAATGTACATAATTTATCATCTATTAAAGACTCAAAACACGTATTCCAACACAATATTATTTTGAACTTACCAGTTGGTTCTTCTGGTAACAAAACTTTTGGCAAAATCACTACATAAAGTTGTGTCTAATCTCTTATTCATAATAATAATTAGTCTCAGTGCTTCAATTCTTTATAAGTGACTGGAAACACTAAATCAAAGTCGGAATATTAAGCCACTTGTATTGCCCCTAATTTTAAAACTCCCTAATGTTATTCACGTTGAATCACTGATACAGTGGATTTGACACTCAACTTTCAGCAACTTAAAAGAGTGAGAAAAATGTAGGTAAGGTGATATTATGTGACTAAATACATTCTTCATAAGTGTAATCTATTTAATTACTAGGCTTCTTTTACCAAGTTGAAATTATTCAATCAACCACTAAAATTCAGTTGGAGCTACACTACTTGATTGTGTTGCATCCTCTGAGCAGGATAATTTACTCATGAAGCTTTCATTTTCTTTCTCACCAGCATCATCAGCGCTAACCTTAATATGAACTATTACTGTTTCGCGCCCTGATTATTAGCAGCAGCGAGCACTCATAACATCTCAGAGGATCTGCATACTCCGTGAAGATATTATCCTTTGAACCATTATTGTATATCATAATGACTGAAATCGTTATTCGAATCCAACTTATAGTATGACGTATGGTCCAGTGTTTAAAGTAGTCAGCCTGTGGACATCGGGGCACTGATTGTAATCTAGTTCGTTTATTTTGATCTGGCAGCCAGAGGATATCTCCCATTTTCACGTTTAATTCTCTGCCAGCTACACTAACGTATGCGTAAGTTATAAACCTGTAGGATGACCGAGGATACAACTTGTCTTTCCTGTTAAAATCTTATCATGCGGTTGCACTTCATAAAAGATCCGCTGAATAAAATGGGAAGGTTCTGGTTTCAAACTAGCGGTTCATAAGTTCTCGAGGATCCTGAGGAAATGAATGATAATATAAACTTATTCGATTGACTGTGGGAATGCAGTCTTTATGTCATTTTCGAGGTGAATCTTTGAGGCAACTTCTTTACCCGGACAGCTGAGTAGTATCATAGTTCTTACAAATTATGATACAGTATCCACTGTTCAATAATGCAATCACTACGAATTTTCGTTTTGTGCATATTTTGCCGTCATTGGTTATCATTCTGATTCTAATGAGAGTCATCTGTTTTCAGCTCACCCATGGTTATGCATTTATTCTATATCCGTCTGCATTCGTTATTTCAACATTTAGTCTTTGTTATGTACCTTTGATATTTTCACTTTATCTCTTAGAACTCGATTTTAGTTGTCTTACATTAACTCAAGCAAAACGTATGGAAGTAGAATTACAAGTGAAAATTATTGAATTAGAAACGTCACTAACAAATGAACGAAAACGTTTAGCTCAGTTGAGAAGAGATAACTATCAGTTATCGGCTGAAGTGGAGGTAAGCTTTACTGTATAACACTTAATGTTTATAAAACAATCAGATTTGAAATATGTCTATTCTAAATTGAAAGTAATCGTAGGTTTTTTGAGTAGACAAATGTTGCTCATACCAATGGACGTTATCAGTATCATCAGCTGATATCAAACAATTTTCATGAGTGGTGTATAGAAATGCGTTCAGCTCATAAGATCAATTTAAATGACACATTCGAAGCTAAGAAAAACCTTTAACGCTCTCTGTAACAGTGAGTTATTCATACTTATCGAACGTTGATTGCAGCTGTAGAATCTTACTTATTAGGCTATTGAGTCATGATAATCATCGTTTGTAATAAATTTTGTTCACCTTTCTGAAGGATAATGCTGACTTTTTAAGGTGACTTGCTTTATCGTTCTATTCAATGTAAAAGTCCATATGGAATTATCCTTTATCCTACTGAACTCTACCTCGATCGATCGAGCCAGAGATTTACTATTTGACTTAAAGTGTGTAGAAGATGCTGTCATTATAAAGGAAGACACTAGTTAGATAGTGAGTCTTCATGAATGTTTTGCATCTGTTTCTTATCCCATGTATGCAATTTATTGCTTCAGGAATAGTTTACGAAACACATTGTATCACAGTAAGGAGTGAATTGGATCTATGCGTTACCCACTTCGCCCACTTGAAAAGTTTCATTAACCCCTAGTAGTTGAGGAAACGTTCGACTGGATATACCATGAAAACACCACGTGAACAATGCAGAGGTTAAGTGTAGTACATTAAGCAATAGGATTGTCTCCTTATCACTTAAAATAACTATATTGATCCACCATTTACCCCTAATGCACTATGTTTGCTGCGATACGGCTAGGTAGGAAGATGGTTAAAAATGACCGGACCACATTACGGCACTATTACATGAAGTCTCAGACTCCTGGTGTTAGCTGTTTAGGGATATGCAATTTTCATAGTTGGCATCAACGAGGTAATCTCTAGGAAGTGACTTTTTAACTTTGCCATTGGTGATATTCTCGAGACAGCTTTGAAACAGATGTTTGCTGACTGTGGTGGACTGCTTCCGCAAGGAAGATTTTTCAACGCTGAGTATGCGGATGATTATGTCTTACCATGCAAAAATATAAAGACTACTCAAATCTCACTCGTTCAGATGATGGCTAGCTCCCTCAATTAGGATACGTGCTTTGCATCGTCCAAGTGCTAAGTTCTTTCATAAGATTAGAAGAAACCTTTGCGTGCACTCATCTTCAGTGATGAACATTTTGAAGTAGTCGGAAAGTTTGTGTGTGTACTGGAAGCGTGATTGATGAAATTGCTAACCATGCCAGCATAAACTAATTTGGGTCCCCTTCGTGACGTTGATGAAGATGAGTGTAGTTGACTGTAAAACTATTCAGCATGGTTGGTTATACCCCACGTTCATGAAACATGTTGCTGTAAGCTGAGGTTTTCAGATGACAATATCCGACCACCATTGTTTTGTTGGATTGCTAGCATCCACTGAAACCATGGTGTTAAATATGGTGTGCGGCGGGGTGTAGTAGGGGTACTCATTCACTGCATAGAGGTGTTCTGAATTACTGACTACAGTGGGTTACATCTGCACTACAAGTTTCTTCCCAGTAAAATCGATACCATTCACTGTTAGGTATTTATTTGACTTATTGGAAGAAGTAGAAAAGCAGTCAGTGTGATGTAATGCCATATAATGCAGGGTACTTTTGGAATAGCACCTGTTTTACCCAACAACTTTTTTGATAGGCTCCATTTCACACCAGTTCCAGGTCTGATTTTGGTACTGATTCACTTCCTGAGATTATGCAACTCAGTATCTTAGCAGGATAGAATATATGGATCAGATTCGAAGCCAGCAATCGTGCTGCAGATTTCCCGTTTCTTCCATTATCGAAAAGTTATATGAAAGCAATGAATGTTTCATTAAGTGTTTCCGAAGAAACTGCTTACCTTCCCGTTATTTTGTTTGTTTCATCTCATTTGTCCGTGTTCCTGGGGCAATCATTTGAAGTTTGCTTTAAAACAATAGATAAGGCGTCATAACCTGAAATAGGCAGCAGTGTCACAGTTGTATCCACACCTTATCTTACCTAAGTCATAATATCTTATATTCCCATCCATTTTATCTCTTCTCTTTTTTTGTTTCATTAAATTTTTACAATTATAGACGTTATTTTCATTTTCCTATCTTTTTTCGTATCTACTTGCTTATCAACTTATCTTGAGGTGAATGGTGACAACTTGAACCGATAAGCAACTCTGCCAAATCTAATATGTTCGTCTTATGAAAGAAAATGTGTTAAATGAAGAATAGTACTGCCAGCATATCCTAGAATACTTGCTACCTTCCACAAAAATAATTTTTGTATGAAAAAATATCTTACCGTGTGTATAATTTCCATATTAAACCACAAAACAAGGAGTCAACAGCGTAAAGATTTCCTTTTCGTCGATTTCATTTACTTGAGCTGTACAACCGTATTTAAAACCACGGGAAACGAATGACAGTCGATTACTAATCAATTGGATCAAGTGATTACTACTACGTTCATGAGTCAGATAAAAAGTTTCTAAAGTTTCTAAATTACTACTCTGGATATGGTAAAATTCATAAGTATATGTGATGTTTTTGAACACAAAGACCGTGTGGTTTGGAGTTGTGAATTGCCAGTAGTCACTGGTAAGTGACACAAAGGCTTCTGGAATAATAGGGAGGTTCTCTGCAAATTACTTTGAAGGAACTATTAGGAGTCTCCTATACGTCTGGAGATGATGTGTTCAAGAATAGAATGGTTGGATAAAATAGTTGCACAATATTCCAAAGTACTTTTAAGGACTTGATGCTGTGTGCACCCAATGTGTTGCTCCACTGAAACAAGTAAACTGATAGCCTTACTAATCTGAGTAGTAATTTCCCTTTCTTTGGAAACTTTTTATTCTACTCTTGAATATAGTAGTAATTGTTTGACTCTATTACCTAATAAAGGATTAACATTTATTTCCAATTACTGTAAATACAGTTGTACAGTTTTAGTACTGGAAATCATTGAGAAAGAAATTTCCTTCACTGTTACTTTGTTTTACGTGTGCTATTTCTTTCACTAAAAAAATTGTTTACGTATCTTTTTTTATGAATGTAAACGGTAGGCTGAAATGCTTGAATTCCAATAAGCATGGAAGGTGAATGAATGGTTGTTTTTGTAGAAAAAGTAAACTTATTACATCTGACTGTTTTTTCATGCAGTTCACGATAAATTAAAAATACTGTATGATATACTATGAAGTGATGAATAATAGTACTCAGTAGGACATGCCTGTTAAGCCATTGATTCACATTACGAATAAATGGTATCAGTTGGAAAATGAACAAAGCTATTGTAATACTTTCATTGAATAGATCGACGAAATGACGTTCATATTGAAACACTGATCCAATAGTCATTTGAAATGTGCACTATTCATAACCTGATGCCATACTACGTTTATTTATGCATGACGCCTGTCACAAGCATGCTTCTGTAGATCACAATGGGGTCAACCTTTAGCCAATTAAATGAATGTTGTATTTATGCTGTTTTCTTATCTAATAGCACGAATAACTTGTGTGTAAAGCTACTTTCATTTTGAAATGCCATCGTTTGAAGAGCTACCGAAAGTTCTTCAGCATTGATTATCTGCTTTGTCCCACTTTCGTTATGACACTTCTAAAAACTGCATGTAATAGCTCGGTGACAAGATAATTCTAGGAACAAGTTAGTATTCCCAATAGCTCTTTGAAATAAATTTCTAAAGCATCCTGGTTTTAAAGAGCTCTTAGATGCGTCGTTTGTACCATATCCTATCCATTTATATAAATGCATACTGAGCATGTGCTTGCATTCCCTAAATGTTGAAAATGATCGACTGTTTTGTTGAATTGTTTTCCTTACGGTTTGCTTTTTATTCCCATTATACCACAATCCAGTTAATTCAGTTTTATTCGTTTTTTTCTCCTCATTAACATTCTATTTGTGCAAAACTTCATTTGTCGGTCAAAAAAGGAGAAATCAACTACGTAGACCCAAAGATCCAATCAAATATGGTTTACCAGAGGTGCTGATCCATTCAAACTGATTGTAAATACTTCAGCGGTTTACTTTTCATCACTGTGCTTAGAAGTCAGTACTACTTCAATTATGTACTTACCTTCGTCTTTCATTATTTGTTAATTACCTTTTCTCTTGAAACAATATGGATATACATAAAGTTATGTATTTTATTCAACCTACGTTTCTCGATAATGATCTCCTGATTTGATGGCGATACAGATATTTCACTGACTTGATTATTTTCTCTCAAACACAAAGATAAACATTTCACTACAACTTTTCTCCCAACTATTCATGTTATTCACTAATTCTTCCATTTCTCAATCTCATCTTTTAAAGCCAAAATGAGTTATCTTGCCTTTCTATCTTATTTTCTCTCCATTTTCTGCGCTATTTACAATGCTTTCTGCTTTGACCTCTCTATAAGGATCATATGTGGTTGTTTTAACTCGCCCGGTTATTCATCACAATTATTTCATATTGATTTTTGTTTCCTTTTAACAATTCTTTTTATAATATTCGTTACTTGATTAATTATTTGGCGGATACAATCTGGCATAACTTTGCAGAAATGTGATTATATAACATTACTATTTAATAATTGTAACAAATATAACCTTTGCATATAAGCCCAACTTCCATGATTTGTACACAAGTACTAATCGCGAAATATATTCCTGTCAGTAAGACCGCGTGTTACTGTTACTGTAAAACTATGGAAAAAGATGTAATGAAAGGTTATCATTCACACAACGAATAAAAAGTAAGGAGGGTAAATCAAATAATGAGCTGATATTGCATCAACAGAGACGATTTTGACATATGTTACCCATGATACAAGACTACGTAACTCGTTGAGCACTAAGCTGGCAGATAGCATAAGGGTTAATAGACATAACACCAGTCCACAAAGTCTCAAGTGTATGAGGAAGCGTACATCATCTTGCGATGATCATCGCCATGCTAGTAATCAATCGTTGGTTACAATACCAACTGAAAAAGAGCGAGCGTGAAACAAAGGTAGAGGTAAATGACTAAAAAGAAGCGATTTAATTGATCGCCAAACATAAAGAGGAGTTTATACTAGACTTGTAGGATAGGTACATAAAAATGCAGAGCTCCAAAACTGTGAAACTTCACGAAGCGAAGACAGGAAGTGAATCGGAGTAGGATGAAATCACAATGAGTAGAAACAGCATAATAAGCAAAAATAAAAAAACGTGAATAAGATGTTCAAGGTGATGAAAAAATGCTTGCACTATCGCCATCCTGAAGAGTTCGGATGCTTTTTACCGAGTCCGCAATAATTGATTATTAAAGCAGTGATGATCACTGAGAGATGGTTTCGGCTTTCCATGAATTTAACAAAACAATGTTACGATAGGCGTAAGTTCCTGTAGCATACATCCCTTTCAATGGTAAAAACAAAACCTCAGGAAATTGTGATATTTGAGAGTAGAAAAATGTCTACTATCGACTCTAGGACTATCATGCTGGATATTAAAATTAGCTGCCAGGACTCCATAAACCTACATTTCTTCTTATTGGCATTCATCAGCAGAGCATAACTGCAAGCCTATAGAAACTGATCCCCTCGGTTTTTCGATAAGCTTTGAACAGTGCTGCAAACTGGACTGGACAGCTACCAATTGGTGTTTGTATCCCATTTCTACAGAGGGGTGACTCTCCTGGAAAGCTTAGTTATAAAGTTTTCAGCAGTGAGTGATACAAACTTGAATCATTGAGGGAACTCATCTGTCCATAGTTGCACACATGCCTTACTGATGGGCACCATCATCTATGAAATCTAGGTCCAAGGCTTCCTGGAGACTAGTCCCCAACTCCAAAGTAGTGCCTGCAATGTTCATCGCCTAACTAACTAACCATAATTCAAACTGAATCAACAGACTTTGGTTTTTACTAAGAACTAGGCAGTTGTCGATCCATTTGTTTACGGAATATGCATACTAAGATAATGTTTTATATCTAGCTTACAAGTGTGCAACCATAATACACCAACCGTGAGTTGAACCTCTTAGTAAATACTTGAAGTCCACTAAGAACTTGAATACAGAATGTCGATTTTATTCACTATGTCGTTTGTAAGATCAACTGTAGAAACAAGGATAGCGCTCAGTAATTATTATACCTAGGCATTCGTAATATTCCATATAATCTCGTGATTCATGCAAATAAGCATGCGGGTTATTGTGATGATGTAGAAAAGGGTTACCACTATTTTCGTTGACTTTAGTTGGGAGCTTAGGCGGAACTATGGTTCAGACAGCTGACTATCAACCTGTCATGAACCCAAAGCATAACTAAATAACATTACTGGCTCTTACACATTAGGTGCGAATCATTGCCTGGTGCACCAACATGTAGGTGATTGCTGAGTTCCATTTTGAAAAAAACTCGATAGAACCCCAGTGTTTAGAAAATCAAAAAATTTCGTCTGCAATTTTTTTCCTGTAAGGTATAGTTTGGTCAGCAGAATTACTTGAATTTTATTAAAAATAGATATAAAAAGTAGTATCATGCTTATCCTCCTTAAAAGAGAAAGAGGCGACTTACAGACTCCATGAATAACGTCAAACAATGGGGCAAGATATATTACCATACAAGCAAGTGTGACATTTATTTAACACTCAACCATAAGCCAACGCTAGCTAGTCCAACACTTGAAAGCTTGACAAATCTATAAATGAACTATCTAGCAAGCTGAAATAGACATTTTTTAATTCTGAAAATCTTGTGAACCTTGGGTAGGAGGAAGGATGGGTTAAGATGTCAAACCTACACAACTTTCTTAAAAAGAAAGGTGTCCCTTAACATGGATATGTTATGTGATAACAAGTGTCAAATATGGAAACCATAGGCTAATTAAAGGTAATTCAAAAACAATGACTTAAGGAGACAATGAGTACGTTTCATATAAGTACTTCAGAGTATAGCATATGGCAATCAGACGATTAGTGAAAACATTCACTGACCAGAAATACCAATGTTAACTAACAGAAGGGAACCATCGAATAGCTACTGTTACCCGAAATAACAGCTTTTTTCAAAAAAGTTCAACTTATATCTCATACCCCTTTCGAAAGCTAGCAGGGTGCAACTACTTTCCGGCAACATTGGGAAAAACATCTGAGGTACTATCATGCGAAAGTAGAACTCCAGCTTTTTGGTAACGAACAATAACTAGTAAACATTTACATGGCTAAAAACTCAGTATCTTCTAATTTCAGGAACGTGTATGGCATGGCCAGCTGCTCCAATCATTACTGCGTTAATTGCGATACTTTGGTTTTCGCCAATACCACAACCCAACTGTAATCACGTTAAAATCCTGCTGAAAATTGGTTTACATTTAAGCCATAACTCCTACAGTCAGACAAATCAGCATATAACCTCGCAATCTCAAGTTACCACACTTAACAGCAGTGTGAAAATAACAAGTGTATGAAAAAAGAGCGATATCAAAGCAGGCAAACGTATATGGGAGGAAAAGAAATTTAAAAATCAAGGTTAGTGACAATATTCAAGATTTAGAAGTAGCCAAAGAGTGAATACATTGTGACCGATTTTCAGACGTCATCAAACACTGATTCCTGTCTTCTTGAGGACCAAGTCAAACAGAGCACATAGCTCAGACCATCAGTCAGACTTCATAGACAGACGCCACATCCTGACCCCCCTGAACCCTCTTCCAACCTAGTCCAACTTCGGTTAGCACTGCATATCAAAGTAGACTGTAGCTGTATACACTTCAGCCAGTGAAGGTTCACAGCCTCACCAACCGACCTGCCTAGTACCCTTTCCACAATCTCGACATGGTTAATATCATGATTTCATCATCCTTTAGAGAAACGCTTCACCCGTGTTCGAAAACCACGAACTTCTTCACCTACTCCACTTTCAGCTAGCATGCCTCCACTGTGTAGCACGAAAAATTAAAATGCGGCGCAGTAATATGTGAGATGATGCAAGTTGGTCAATGCCAAACAGGTCCTCTTAATCTGATCCGAAATTTCGTCAACAACCAGCCCGTTTGGGCTGACGCAATTCGCCACATTAATAAAGTGGTTGACGCATTCTACCATTTCACTCCCTATCATTAAACTGGGACTAGTTGCAAACCAGTCCTGGAGTACCATCTTGCATTTGACAGTTGCGAAAAATACACAGAGTTCTGCTAAAGGCATTTACACGACTCTGGATTTTGTCACGCTCTTCACTCGACAGGACAACGTCGTCTTCGTACTTCAAGTCAACCAGATGACCTCCAGGTAGCAGACCAATCCCTGTTAAATCGAAAGTACCTAAGGCTATGTCATTTGTACATCTACAAGCAGATTAAATAACAGTGACATCGGGTGTACAACACTGACCGTCTATTCAAATAATTCTCCATGAGAACACACATGCTTGTAACTTGTAGCACACAGCTTTCATTAGTACGAGTATCTGGTTACCCCTGCAAAGTTCCACAGCTTGAAGACTTGATCGATGCATCCTCGTCTCGGCCTGAAAACTACCTGGTCTCGAGTTGGATATTCTCGAGCTCCAGTCAGGTATTAGATAACTACGGATCCAAGATTCCCAAACGCGATATTAGTCAAACTGACTCCCCATGGTTGGCACAAGACTTCTCTCCGATGGGATTAAATCCGATTCCAATAGGCCGCCTAATACCTCAGTAATTTCCTACCTCCTTCCTTAAAAGCTGGGGCCAAACCGCCAGGTCCTACTGCTTCACATCGTTTCAGGTTTGGAACAACCTTCTCAACTTCGAGGGGAGTTGCTAGAGGATCGACATCTACGTCCCATTCAGGTTCGGGCTGGATACTGGGCCGCTGAGGCGTTGAGGTGGTCCAGTTGAATTTCGTTACAAGTTATTCGGCTCAAAGCTCTAGCCATTTGTCCTGAGGCCATGTTTCAGGACCAAACGCTTTTAAGATTCGGTCAGGGAAAAATCAGATCTAACCACAAGACTGCCCGTGGAAATGAACTTATCACTGAAACGTAAAATCGAGATAAGTCCGGTTGGACGATCTTCAGTTCGAGTAAAACAAGTGGTACTCTGTTATCAGCCTGAGCAGCGAATCCTCACTGCCACCCTAAAATATTGATGCAATGTACTGCTTCGTCGTTCTACATTTTTCAACCACCTTTCTAGCTTCCGTAAAAACTGAGATCCACGTCATTCCATTTGCAGCTGAACGGTTGGGCAACTGAAGGGTAGCCATAAGCCAGTTTAGCAGTTTCGCTCGTATTTAGAAACACGTATTTTTAAAGAGTGTAATAACACATCACTTTCGAGGCGCCAATCACTTCGGAGGATAGATCGTTGCCAAGTAATCTAACATCAATGGCCTTACAATCTCACCACCGCATATAAGCGTTATGAACATTCTTAGTCTATTTATAGGTTATGATTTTTAGTCTCTCGTGATCGGAGTCAGCTGAAGCACATCTTCACGCTCCCAGGCTATAAGTGCCATACAACGTTTGGGTCAGACAGCTTATCCCGGCTCTTTTTAAGGATTTAAGTGAGACCGCAGTCACTGAACCAACTAAATTGTTCAAAGGTATGGAACGAGACTACTGCTGAACCCACTTTTTAAAACGCTTACATTACGTGTTTTACAATCATGTCTGCTACCAGCAGTGTCTAAAATAATGGCTGCTGTCATAGTTTGCAGGCACTGTAAAACATAAAAAACTGATCCATAAGCAGCAGGCCAAGTTCCCAGCACACCATGATCGCATTGATTACGTGTCGACTCAATGTCAAATCCTCGAACATCGTCATACACATCACGACTAAACAAGTGTTATTTCTTTGATATCATAGGCTTGCCTTTGATTCGCTGGACATGATTGTGCTCTGTAATTTAATGGGATAATCTCCTAGCGTTTGTTAACACTCTTAAAGACCAATACATCCCAAATAAATTGACTACACATAACTACCTTTCTGCATAGTCCCAAATTAGTCGGGTCAAGCAGGGCCATCTGATGTCACCATTGCTTCTCAAGACTTCTACCAGTTCTCGAGATAGTTCTGAACAAAGTATGTAGTGATGGTGTAAACCTGATATCAGAGAATAGACTTAGAAGGATGATATTGTTTTTCCTTGCGACGGCATACAGACTACCCGAATCTCACTCAATGAGTTAGTGGTTTAGTCCTAAGAGTAAAACAAAGGGGAAATATAATTGTCCTCAAACGCCCCAAATAAGTGTTTTCCGTTAGCGTAATCAAGCAGTTACTATGTCCAATTATGGTTCAGGCCACAGTACAGTCAGTCCTTTATATAGCATGCGCCTCAGACAGCAAAGCTGAAAAACCAGGTCACGGTAATAGCTGTCGACCAAAACACTGTCAATAGGAAGAAAATGCAGCTCCAAAATATGTTCAAACACTGTTAGTGGGTAATCTACTTATCAATAAATCTCACCCTCCTGAAGCGAACCTCAACACAATATCCCTAGGGAAACTCACTGAGATGAAAGGTTTTCCACTACTGTACCAAGTAACCAACCAAGCTTCCATTTTCACTCTCATTTGTATGGAAAACTATTTGAACGACGCAGAACTCATATTAATCCAGGTATCACAGTTATACTATCATCAGAAGATTTAACGATGAGACAAGACTAAAGACTATTTTGCAAAGTATATCACTGTAAATAATATATACAAAGTTTGAAAGGTTAGAATATCTATTCCTTACGATCCCTCTTCCGATGGGTAGTATCTCGGTTACTGACATCTGCTGATGATGTACCCTCACCAGGACGCTTTTCTGCCTTTTTGACTTTTGACAAGAACTTGCTAAGATTGAAAGGATCCTCTTCATCTCGTTCGAACTGAACTGGTCCATCCAGACGACGAGAATGATCAGTCCCAGAAAATTCACGATCAGGAACAAAACGCTTGGTTTTCTTAAGTGCATCAAGGTCCGTACCATAGGCATCACTATCTTTCTGACGCGGACGGTATATGTGAGTACCAAGTTCTGAATCGCCTCTCCATGGTTTATCATAAATGTTATACAGGTCATCCTCACCTACAAGATGCAAATGAATAAAATCAACACTTACCTCCTGCAAAGCCTGAGTCCAAACCTCTAGACTGGTTGAAAAGTCTCTGATCAAATTGATTTTCACTTGCCGAATTGAATCGAGGATTAGGAAGCCCAAGAGCGATTTGTTCACTTATATCTCGGTCTTTGTCTTTTTCAACTTTAAGTTTGGTTTCCGTATTAGAACGAGCTAGATTCCGTTCTCGAACACGGTCTCTTGCACGATCACGTCTTAATTCTTCACGATCCGGTAGTCCAGGATCGGCATCTACACCGTCCACTGCACCAGGGCGACGAAGACCTGCTCGAGATTCGCGGGCCTGCTGAGCAATTCGTTGGAGCTGTTCCTCTTTTCGTTCCTTCTCTTTCTGGGCAACTTTCCTTTCGATTTGGGCTCTCATTTCTACGGCTTCACGAGCTTTCCTATCAGCTGTGTAAAGTGCCTCCGCCAGCTTTGCAAAATTTTCATTAATATGAACTGTCTGAAGACCACGCCCATCTGCAGCGACTCGTTTATCTAACGGTATAGTATATCCTCGGGGATTCTTCCAATTGGAAATGCACGGAGGAATCTTCCAGTCTTGTTGCTCCTTAACTGTGACCTTCCTCGCTGGTGAGTGCATCAATGGTGGTGGAGGAGAAGGAGGTCCGCGAGGAATTTTTTGATTGATTCTAGAAATAACAAATTTCAGATAACCATAGTTACTTGAATTTAGGAGGTTCCATAGGATCCTTCTGCATCTCCACCATCCTAACGAGGCGCTGTTTAGCCCCACTATTGAAAGCAGCACCCTGTTGCGAAGGCGTGTAACGAATGTATTCAGCGGGATTCGTTTTCTCAGCCCGACGAACAGGTGCAGCAGCAGCAACCTTCAGTTCAACTAGCGACTCTAAAGCCCTGCGTGTTTTTTCTGTTGTCTAACAAAAAGAGCATTGAACAATATGAAAACATACCTCTTCAATCGCTTCCTGACTGGGTTTGCTTAACTCAGGATCGTCGTCATCGATTGACTTAGGTAGCAAATCCGAAAATTTTGAGTAGATGATTCGATCTTTACTATGTCCCTGGCGAATTAGTTCATCGTATCTAATCCTTCCATCTTTATCAGTTTTCATAACCAAGGCATTTGATACATTTTTTTCTTGTCCCATCCCAAGGGGATATTGCGGAACATGTATTTCTGGGAATGCTCCTCCATCCAGAAAATCTTCTTGACTGCGTGGTACCCAATTTTTCCGGTGTCCATAGGGTGGGATAGTTGACTTGGCGACAAGTACTCTTGAACCTACATTTAAATTCAGAGCAGTCCCATAGTCATCTGAGCCTTTCTGAATTGGAGCTGGTAGCTGTCTAAAAAGACAATGAATTAGGATGTGGAGAATACTACGGAAATCCTACAGTTGTGAGATCCCAATATGTTAAACTGACAACCAACCTAGTAAACACTTCCAGAATTTACCGGGTGACCTTTTGCGAGTCCGTTGCATTTCGCAGACATAAAAGCATTCACTCATGTACTGCCTGACAAAATTACCTAAATTGACAAAACCTGCAACGAAAACCTTTGAAACCTACATGAAAGATACAAAACGAGCGCTGCATCCGGCTACAGCACTAGTAGTGCTTGCAGTTCCTCACCCAAGCCGCAAAATAGCACGTTCCCGTAGCAGTTAAAGTACTGTGCGAACAGTGAAATCATGAATGCTATACTTACAGGCAGCAAAGCTTTGTTGGCATTTAAGGTATACTGTTCTCCATGCTTGATGTAAAGAATTTCACTTAGCATGCGCAGCTATTTACCTTGAACGGAGCGCATTCTACTGACGGTCAAAATAGCTCTTTGCCACTCAGAGAATCAAGAGAAAACTACTCTGATTATAGATAAACAGTGAAACTATAGACGTGAGTGGTATATGAGAAACCACACTGGGATCTCCTAATGACACTTCAACTCAACCCTTGAAATGAGAGGATAAAACAGAAACCGCTTTACCATTCTTGTTTATTATGTGTGAAGACCTATCACATACCCTAGCTACCCTACGGGAATAAGGGTCAACATCTTTTATGTTTTTTGGAAGATGGAGACTAATGAGCCTTATCACAACTACGATCACCTAAAACGCAACCGTGATATGGTTTTATTAAAGCTAGTTAGACGAATCAAGCAGAAGGACATGTGCAGAACAAGTAAGGACCACCAGACGTGAGCTGACAAACTTCGTACTGAACTGTAGGAAAGCCGTACGGACTTGCAGTTTAAAACTACTGCAAATAACGTCTTGACAATGGTTCCTTCCCAAGACGCAAACTGCCATCAAGCCACATCTAATAAGTTCTTTTGCAATGAACACTTGATACGACCTGAGTATCTAGCAGTTTCTAAACTTAGGTAATGCAAGGGATAAGTCAAACTGAAAAACACTGCTAGCTCAGATAGGTGTCGTCGAATATCGTTCATGATATTAGATATTACGATTCTAATTCTTGGTTAGGATAAGCACCTCATTCAGAAATCAATGCTCTTGGGGTTACCTTGTGACCAACCTGGGGCTTTCGCTTACATCCGCAGCGAGTACCACACATAACCCTAATAGTTTTTTCTCGAACTACAGGCTTATTTGCAAGTGTATGCACTTGTCCTCCTGGAACGCGTACAACGATCCGCAGAAAAGTGAGTTAACTAGGTTGCAAACTGCCTGTATCACCCATTGAACTCACTTGCAGTCCCACAGTAGAAACAGGCTGCACCATTTCCTTTACAATATATAGGTAGACTTTTCAAGAACGAGATAAGAAACATCTTTATCTCATACCAAGATTGTTTCCTCACTACACAGAATCCAAAGAACGATGCCAGGCAGCATTTTCGTGGGGCGAACGAGAAAGCATAGTGTAAATTACAATGAAAACTTTAGGGAAAAGGTGCTATTTTGCAACATTTCCCAGAGTTTTTTTGAACTGCCCTTTGTTCTGATAATGTCCCCACGTTCCCGTGAAAATGACCGGAGGTTGTTCGCTACTCCTAATACAAGGACATTCACACAGTACTTTTGAGTTTGGACAATCCTAGCAGCTTTATCTATGAACAGTGGAGTCCAACACGTCTTTCGATCGATTTTCAAGCATCTTTTCGTACCCTAATTCATACGACTTCAGTCATCTGGCGCAGATACGATAATGTACTCCATGGTTAGTGACTTTTCTTAAAGCAAGGATAGTATTTGATTTTCATACTTTTGCTGTGTAAGACTCGTTAGAAATTTATTGTATCATGTGAATTCAGTATACGAAACACAACTGACCCGAGCAATGACATTGCAATCGAACGAACCGTTTAATGAGCGCCAGAGCAATAAAACAAGAACAAGAACAACGTTCCAATTCCAATAGAAACACTGTGATGTAACTATATACAAAGATATCAGATTATGTTATGCGAATACATAATCGGCAGTGTGGTGAGGAAAATATTTTTTTGGTACTTTTTCAAATTTCAGAATGTGCTTCAAATAGTTTTGGACGGATAAGAAGCTTTGACTGAACTTGTTTCGATACCTAGAACCAATAGTTATTCGTTTCAGTAACCTAGGCACATAGTTACTGAAAAGAAAATTGCCTGGCTGGTCGAAATAAAAAGGATGAGCTTATTAGTGACTTGATCTGTTACCTGAAGCTGAGGCTCCAGGAGTTCATTGGGCCTGTACTTGAAATAACCTGGTGATAAAACTTCTGTACCCTCCATAAGGAAAGTGACTCAAGCTATAGGGAATAAAATTTCCGGCTTGATGTCTCATGTTTTTACTTCTGGGTATCCCTCCTCCTCCTGGGACTCCAATTAGAGTTCAGTCTATGCAAAATGTTCATGCAGGTGAAATTTTATGAATTTATAGCGTCACACACTCCCCCAGAATCAATAGCCTAGGGTTTGACGAGATTCAACATTGTTGCTGACCTTGATAGTTTAACTGGACTCGCTAAGCTGAAGGCAGCAGGTCAAGCATCCTCGCCATTTGGCACGCTGTCGTGTTACGTTGCACTGCTCGTACTCGACTCCCTAGCCAGTTAGCTGGAACGCATCAGTACTTTGGCACAACCATCCAAATATGCTATTCCATCCGACTACGCTATCGTGTTCCTCCTTGATCTCGTATTCGTGGGTATATAACAAGTCCGAATAACTAGTGATTGGTCTTTGCGTCTGTCAAGTTCGCACCAGGACAAATCCTAAATTGGTGAGCCCGACGTGATTACATATCCCGACCAACAACAAATACTGAATTGGTGAGCCTATTCCATTTTATATTCGTATATTTTTTTCATTTCAATAACATTTATATATCCATTTGCTACACTTTCTCATGTCCGACCACACTCCCAAGCTTATTCGTACTAAGCCGACTACGAACACCATCCAACTCGTGCCATATTGGACAGACAATGCGGAAATATGGTTCCTGTGTACCGAGGCCGATTTTCGAGAACAGGGTGTCTCAGATCCTTACTCTCGATTTCTTGCCGTCATACGTTCACTACCGCGGAAATTAAAGAAGCATGTTACGGCACACATGTTTAATCCTGAAGTAAGTGATCCTTATGCACTTCTCAAGGCCGCACTCTTGAAGAAAAGCGATCTGACAGATCGCCAGCGTCTAGACGAATTACTTCGTAACATCGAGTTAGGCAGCCACTCAGCTACTGAAGTCCTCTCACACGTGCGAGAAGTAATCGGCGCACGAACATTCGACGATGGCACTTTCCGAGAACTATTCCTCTCAAAACTACCACAATCGGTGCAGACCATGTTAGTGACACTGCAGTCAGTCCCACTCAATGACCTGGCAGCCTCGGCAGATAAAATACTGGAGATTTCTAGCAGACCCGTCTCCAACGTATATTCTGTCTGCGGCAAACCAGAGAGCCGGGATTCAGAGGTGACAAAGCTGTGCAACTCTGTGAAATAGTTGCTACGATCTCGAAGTCCTAGTTCACGTAGAACTCCACAGAAACGCGTCTCAGCGCATCGCAGCAACTTGCGTGGTTGCCCCATAACTAAACCTAACAGGGTGGAAAACCCTGAATGGTGCTGGTTTCATAATACTTACGGAGACGAAACCAGAAAACGTCGGAAACCACGCCGTTTTAACAAAGACACATACTCGGGGAACGGTCACGCCGGCACGTGTTCACGACAACCGTAGCCGGTGGAAACAGCAGTTTGCTCTACGTCACGGACATTAAAAAGGAAGTTCGCTACCTCGTCGACACCGGCGCAGAAGTTAGCGTTCTTTCCGCAACGACGAAGGAGCGTCATAATGACCCATCCTTCAGTCTCTAAGCAGCCAACAGCAAGGTAACCGCGACATTTGGGAGAGAGTATGCCTACCTCAACTTATGTTGCGTAAACCTATCCACTGGGTTTTGCTCCTGGCTGACGTTTCTATGCCCATCGTTGGCATAGATTTGCTGAACCATTACGATCTACCCATAGATGCTCGCCGTCGACGACTGATAGATAACAACACAAAATTATCTATTGGCGGCACCACCTATGTGGGTCCGAGTCTAACCCTCGTTAGAACCAAACAATCAGGGGACGCGTCCTACGAGGCAGTTTCGGAGAAATATCCGGAGTTGCGACAACCGAAGTGCACTCTTCCGTGCATAACCAGCAGTGTTATGCATCATGTCACAACCGCAGGTCCACCTATGGCACCCAAAGCGCGCATTCTAGCCCCTGATAAGCTCAAAATGGCGAAAAGCGAATTCGATCACATTATCGAATTGGGCATTATCAAGCCGTCAAACAGTCCTTGAGCATCACCATCGCACATGGTTCCCAAAAAGGATAGCAACGACTGGCGTCCAACCGGTTACTACCGAAGGCTTGACGCCAAAACAACACCGGTGGATAGCCCAATTATCGAAATTCTTGACGATGTGCCTGGTAATGCACAGTTACAACAACCATCGGCGCAACAGAAAACACGATCAGGTTGAACCGTCAGGTTCCCGGAGCACTTGAAGCTGTATTCAACTTGGTGATGTGAAATAAGATGTGCCAACCATATTTTTTTCAGTTCAATTTTTTTCCGAGGCACCATTTTTCTTATTTACCAGCAATGCGAAACTCCTCGTACATTTTGCCTTTTTATGTCAAGTTTTTATCACCATGTAATGAAAATTTTTTTAAAATCGGTGAAAATAAGCGTAAACTTTATTTTCGATATATTTATAAATTCATAATTCCCATTTTTACAAGGCTTTTTCATGGTATTAAAGACCTTCATTTATATTCCAGGTGCAACGAGCACTGGACGAAATGTCAAAGAAAACTGAGGACTGCGGTCAACATACGACTCGATTTATTGTATTTTATTTTTTAATTGCCACCACACCCTAGAATAGGTTCAGACAACCAGGGGCCACTTCACGCAATGAGCCCATCGGAGGAGTGTTACCAGTGGAGAAGCCACTGGGTTTTTTCTTCCGGCTGGTATCGTCTTGGGGTCCCCAAGAACCCACTGGGAGGGAGTGATCTGTAGCGTCACACACTCCCCCAGAATCAATAGCCTAGGGTTTGACGAGATTCAACATTGTTGCTGACCTTGATAGTTTAACTGGACTCGCTAAGCTGAAGGCAGCAGGTCAAGCATCCTCGCCATTTGGCACGCTGTCGTGTTACGTTGCACTGCTCGTACTCGACTCCCTAGCCAGTTAGCTGGAACGCATCAGTACTTTGGCACAACCATCCAAATATGCTATTCCATCCGACTACGCTATCGTGTTCCTCCTTGATCTCGTATTCGTGGGTATATAACAAGTCCGAATAACTAGTGATTGGTCTTTGCGTCTGTCAAGTTCGCACCAGGACAAATCCTAAATTGGTGAGCCCGACGTGATTACATATCCCGACCAACAACAAATACTGAATTGGTGAGCCTATTCCATTTTATATTCGTATATTTTTTTCATTTCAATAACATTTATATATCCATTTGCTACACTTTCTCATGTCCGACCACACTCCCAAGCTTATTCGTACTAAGCCGACTACGAACACCATCCAACTCGTGCCATATTGGACAGACAATGCGGAAATATGGTTCCTGTGTACCGAGGCCGATTTTCGAGAACAGGGTGTCTCAGATCCTTACTCTCGATTTCTTGCCGTCATACGTTCACTACCGCGGAAATTAAAGAAGCATGTTACGGCACACATGTTTAATCCTGAAGTAAGTGATCCTTATGCACTTCTCAAGGCCGCACTCTTGAAGAAAAGCGATCTGACAGATCGCCAGCGTCTAGACGAATTACTTCGTAACATCGAGTTAGGCAGCCACTCAGCTACTGAAGTCCTCTCACACGTGCGAGAAGTAATCGGCGCACGAACATTCGACGATGGCACTTTCCGAGAACTATTCCTCTCAAAACTACCACAATCGGTGCAGACCATGTTAGTGACACTGCAGTCAGTCCCACTCAATGACCTGGCAGCCTCGGCAGATAAAATACTGGAGATTTCTAGCAGACCCGTCTCCAACGTATATTCTGTCTGCGGCAAACCAGAGAGCCGGGATTCAGAGGTGACAAAGCTGTGCAACTCTGTGAAATAGTTGCTACGATCTCGAAGTCCTAGTTCACGTAGAACTCCACAGAAACGCGTCTCAGCGCATCGCAGCAACTTGCGTGGTTGCCCCATAACTAAACCTAACAGGGTGGAAAACCCTGAATGGTGCTGGTTTCATAATACTTACGGAGACGAAACCAGAAAACGTCGGAAACCACGCCGTTTTAACAAAGACACATACTCGGGGAACGGTCACGCCGGCACGTGTTCACGACAACCGTAGCCGGTGGAAACAGCAGTTTGCTCTACGTCACGGACATTAAAAAGGAAGTTCGCTACCTCGTCGACACCGGCGCAGAAGTTAGCGTTCTTTCCGCAACGACGAAGGAGCGTCATAATGACCCATCCTTCAGTCTCTAAGCAGCCAACAGCAAGGTAACCGCGACATTTGGGAGAGAGTATGCCTACCTCAACTTATGTTGCGTAAACCTATCCACTGGGTTTTGCTCCTGGCTGACGTTTCTATGCCCATCGTTGGCATAGATTTGCTGAACCATTACGATCTACCCATAGATGCTCGCCGTCGACGACTGATAGATAACAACACAAAATTATCTATTGGCGGCACCACCTATGTGGGTCCGAGTCTAACCCTCGTTAGAACCAAACAATCAGGGGACGCGTCCTACGAGGCAGTTTCGGAGAAATATCCGGAGTTGCGACAACCGAAGTGCACTCTTCCGTGCATAACCAGCAGTGTTATGCATCATGTCACAACCGCAGGTCCACCTATGGCACCCAAAGCGCGCATTCTAGCCCCTGATAAGCTCAAAATGGCGAAAAGCGAATTCGATCACATTATCGAATTGGGCATTATCAAGCCGTCAAACAGTCCTTGAGCATCACCATCGCACATGGTTCCCAAAAAGGATAGCAACGACTGGCGTCCAACCGGTTACTACCGAAGGCTTGACGCCAAAACAACACCGGTGGATAGCCCAATTATCGAAATTCTTGACGATGTGCCTGGTAATGCACAGTTACAACAACCATCGGCGCAACAGAAAACACGATCAGGTTGAACCGTCAGGTTCCCGGAGCACTTGAAGCTGTATTCAACTTGGTGATGTGAAATAAGATGTGCCAACCATATTTTTTTCAGTTCAATTTTTTTCCGAGGCACCATTTTTCTTATTTACCAGCAATGCGAAACTCCTCGTACATTTTGCCTTTTTATGTCAAGTTTTTATCACCATGTAATGAAAATTTTTTTAAAATCGGTGAAAATAAGCGTAAACTTTATTTTCGATATATTTATAAATTCATAATTCCCATTTTTACAAGGCTTTTTCATGGTATTAAAGACCTTCATTTATATTCCAGGTGCAACGAGCACTGGACGAAATGTCAAAGAAAACTGAGGACTGCGGTCAACATACGACTCGATTTATTGTATTTTATTTTTTAATTGCCACCACACCCTAGAATAGGTTCAGACAACCAGGGGCCACTTCACGCAATGAGCCCATCGGAGGAGTGTTACCAGTGGAGAAGCCACTGGGTTTTTTCTTCCGGCTGGTATCGTCTTGGGGTCCCCAAGAACCCACTGGGAGGGAGTGATCTGTAGCGTCACACACTCCCCCAGAATCAATAGCCTAGGGTTTGACGAGATTCAACATTGTTGCTGACCTTGATAGTTTAACTGGACTCGCTAAGCTGAAGGCAGCAGGTCAAGCATCCTCGCCATTTGGCACGCTGTCGTGTTACGTTGCACTGCTCGTACTCGACTCCCTAGCCAGTTAGCTGGAACGCATCAGTACTTTGGCACAACCATCCAAATATGCTATTCCATCCGACTACGCTATCGTGTTCCTCCTTGATCTCGTATTCGTGGGTATATAACAAGTCCGAATAACTAGTGATTGGTCTTTGCGTCTGTCAAGTTCGCACCAGGACAAATCCTAAAACTTCATCGCCTGGCTACTTCTACATCACTTTTTCCTGAGGAACACCTTTTCGAAGCTGCCCAGCATTTCTCGTAGCACCTGAACCATAATCCATGGTCTAGTTTATTGTAGCTACTGTAGACGCGTCATAAATTGTTCTTATCTTTTCAAAATGAATGAGGAAGGAAGACTGTCGTAACTTCAGGGTGATTCTTCGCGAAACGGCCATAGATTCGTAGAAACCTCTGTGGTCAAAACGTCCGAAAAATGGCCTCAGGGTACCAGACTTGCATGGAATGCATTAGTGTCGCGTACGACCTAGGGTCGTTGGGGCGATTTCAGGTTCAGCCTCAGAGCATCATGTTGGTACACGTTAGTTTGTTGGTGAGTAAGAACTGGCATTATGCAGAATTCTCCGTGTCACCATTATCTTGCATTTTTGTAGGTTGAGCGGGAGCAAACTGATAATTGCCCTTTTTCGGATATTACTCTGGTCTTCCTAAAGTGGTAAGATTCTCGGATTTCAGTCTGTTCCCCTACACACCGTGGGATGGTATGCATATAACAGGAACTTAGAAATATAGGCGTATGGCAAATCATTCTTCAGAGTGGCGTTGAGCATTATATAGATTACGAATCCCTAAGTTACTCCACTTAAAGATGGTGAGCTTGGTACTTGAATATACGAAACCGCCCTTGACAGATGGCGACCGATTATGCGTATCACTGGTTGTTCAGCTAACTCCTCTTACGTGCTGGCAGTGCAGCTTTTGCAAAGAAATCCACGGCTAATCCGATGGAATGCCTCTGAATGTCCGGGTAAATCAGTCTTCTTAAATGGTATATCTCACGGAGAATGGGTTCAGCTGACCAACGTCACCAGGAAATTAGTTCCACATAACCAATTTGAGATAGCCAAGAATAACAGCGAAAGTAACTTGGGATGAACAGCCTATCCTAACAGACCGTTGAAAAATGTAGAGCGACGAAGCAATACAGTGCATCAATATTTTAGGGTGGCAGTGAGGATTCGCTGCTCAGGCTGATAACAGAGTACCACTTGTTTTACTCGAACTGAAGATCGTCCAACCGGACTTATCTCGATTTTACGTTTCAGTGATAAGTTCATTTCCACGGGCAGTCTTGTGGTTAGATCTGATTTTTCCCTGACCGAATCTTAAAAGCGTTTGGTCCTGAAACATGGCCTCAGGACAAATGGCTAGAGCTTTGAGCCGAATAACTTGTAACGAAATTCAACTGGACCACCTCAACGCCTCAGCGGCCCAGTATCCAGCCCGAACCTGAATGGGACGTAGATGTCGATCCTCTAGCAACTCCCCTCGAAGTTGAGAAGGTTGTTCCAAACCTGAAACGATGTGAAGCAGTAGGACCTGGCGGTTTGGCCCCAGCTTTTAAGGAAGGAGGTAGGAAATTACTGAGGTATTAGGCGGCCTATTGGAATCGGATTTAATCCCATCGGAGAGAAGTCTTGTGCCAACCATGGGGGAGTCAGTTTGACTAATATCGCGTTTGGGAATCTTGGATCCGTAGTTATCTAATACCTGACTGGAGCTCGAGAATATCCAACTCGAGACCAGGTAGTTTTCAGGCCGAGACGAGGATGCATCGAGCTGATCCTCGGTTTATCACAGGCCAGGAATGCTGGCGTACTCACTTGTACTGAAAATTTCTCGTATTTTATGTTGTGAATGCAGCCATCTTCACTGTCTTGTATTGGTCGTTGTAGCCGCATCCTGCTTTGAAGGCATCACCGATGATCAGCTTATTCAGGATGAGTGTCTTCACTTGAACTCACTTAAGCCCAACCAATGTAGCATGAAACGTCTCGGAGACTGTCCAATTACCAGGAGAGCACCTAGTTGACCGGACATGGTGGACCTATACAGGATGCCAAATGTCGAGGTTTTTTACACACTGGATGAAAATCTAGAAGTATTTAGTGCGTGTTTAGCGCATGTCAGTTATTTAGTGTTGCTGTGTGAATGAAGAGCACAAAAACCACATTAGGAAACGGATTGTGAAGCCGTTGTGGAATTACGTGACCACTTCACTTGCCTCGATGGATGACTCTGACCGAGGTTGTCAGTTGTTTACAGAATCACATCTAGCGTGCACAGGTCCCGTTCTACATCCGCCAATCTGCTGCACCGCTGTGACTGGTGAAACATTCGTCTGCCTGTCAAGATACCGGTGTACAATGAGACTCTCCTCTGTATTTTGGAAGGAGACTTATGATTCTGCATTTTAATTCACATGCTGTTAAACGACACATTCTCAGTCATCTTAATACTGTCCATTTGGGATTGCTTCAACCGAACAGAATGCGTCAAACGAATCCCGTCCACAGATAAGATATAAGAATTTCAAAACCTCGTCGCCACTGTTTCTAGGGCGTGAACTGTTGATCCCAACCAGCGGCTAAATCAAGGCCCAACCTCTTTGGTCTGTGGAACAGTCGTACCGTCAAGTTTCAGAAAATGTGCCTCCAACAATTTTAATGTATCACTTCCCTTAATTTAAAATAAATTGATAAATATTTTATTCTCAAGTTATAAGTTTAACATGGGAAAAGCCAGTTCACAGGCATCAACAGATTAACAATGGTAGAGAAAGCCATAGAAGTTGAGCTGTCCTGAATGATACAGGGGGTAGTGCATCACGGTTTACCGTGATGATAAAAGTGACTACAGGTTATGAAAAGAACAGAAAAATATCACATCACAGCACATACAGATTGTTTATGAGTTTCAGTTGTCTCCACTCACCATTCTTATTACACAACAAAGTGGTATCAAAATCCTTCTTAGCGTCTGTCAAAAGGATTGTGGCTTAAGGATTTTCGTTGCGAAATTAACTGAGGTGGGATCCTCTCAGGCCTATGAGTTGTATATCTTTGTGTTTCTTGGCTCGGCGTACTGGTTGGTAGGAATGAGGTCAAGCTCAGGAGCTCCACGAACTGACCACTATGCAGCAGATTACAGTACTTGTCTCATTGGGTAGCATTCTTATGAAGGCCCTCAAAACTTCCTGAGGACCCTAGCAGAACTTAGGAAGGAGAAACGGTTGGTCGACGTAACGATCATATATTACGGAGACCTCATAGCAGTCTAGGTCAACAGCTCCCCGAATTTATTGAATGAAGCCATTATTCAAAGTCGTAAGCGGTATGGAATGTTTACTATACAGCGTCCTAATAAGTTTTATCCACCATGCCACAATGCGACTCTGTAGCTCATTCGCCCTACACCGTGGGTTGTGAGAATCAAATCTTCCGAAAAACCTAGCAATCGTTTAAAATGTTTGTGAGCTACCTTTTCCTCACGGATGCTACGCCCAGAAATTCCTCGACAATCTACATTAATCATAATGACCACTGTATGCGGTACGTTAGAAATAGTATTACGTTTTAACGAGGTGACTTTAAAGCCCACTGTGTCGACAACCGAAATAACCGATTTGACAGTTTTTTTTCGTGAAAATCTGCCTTTCCGGAAGAAATGATACTACCTACTGGTTATTTCTATCGTTGTTGAGGTGACTCTTAAAGTAGCCCTTTTACCGCGATTTCGTTTTCAAATAAGCGTACATACTGCACGTATACAACCACATTTGGGTAATGAACGTTCAAGATCACAGGCACAATTATCTGTGGAACAGCCTAGTAATAATGCCCAAATGTTGGTAACGCCAAACCTAGATTCACTTTTCGACAGCATGAATGAACTTGCTCGTGCTGCAGTCATTCGCCAGACAAAGATCACTGTGTTAGTGCCATCTAGGTTAGTTAACGCTAGTAATGATTAAAATAGCTCCGCAGATCCAACATTTAATAGGACCGTAACACCAAATGTTGCGGCAGTATGACAGAAGCTCAATGCCTTTTATGAGACCGGCTGAGCGTCAGCCGGTAAGCGCGAATTTGCCACTGTTCTCACAAATCGAAAGCATAAAGCCCTCCTTGGAGGAATAACAGTAAAAATTTATGAACCAATAGACCACAAGTAGAGCAACGTGCTGCACAAAAACATGATAAGAGAGAACTGAGTACCGTTCCGGTTAGATAAAATAGAAGCTCAGATCAGCATTCTCTTGCCGCCGAGCACCTTGGCGTACAATAAACACATCAATGAAACTGGTAGTGAAATAGTAACCAAGGTAGACCACTTGGTAAAACCTATGATCACTGAGGCAGTTTAGAGGCTTACGCCGGAACTCAGTCTAATAGTTTCAACGTTCCTTGTTCGAAAGGGCTGATGATTTTTCGAGAAACTTTTTTTGGGACGTTAGAAGCGTATGATGTTCTCACAAAATGTCTCGGACTAAAAAAAGGGCCGGCAGCATCATCACCGACCCAGGCACGCCCAGTTTAGAACACAGAGAGATGCAGAGAGGTTCAGTAACGCGGTAAAGTTGAATCTATGCGCTTCTCTTTCACGTGGTTCTTGATTATACCAATCTGCAAGTTTCCTGTTATGCCTGACCACCTATTAGTATATCTTCATAGCAACATCTCAACGTATCAATGCATGATAGAGGAATCGTTACCTCAGATCTCGATGAACCGGTATGCCCCATGCCTTTCGCCAGGACTGAAGACATCGTATCAGTCATGGGTAACAGTATCGACGACCACAGGGAAGAAATGGATAATATTAGGACAGTGATGAAAGAGATTTCGAGGATAGTTGGGGATTTCCACCCATCAGCATAGCTTCTTGGGGAGCATAAAAACTTAGTCAAAGACCATATGTAGAAAGCAGACAGTTTGGCAATGGGGGGTGATGAAGAGACCCTTTTCGTCTCAGCAGGCCATCTTTTACGACGTACCTGATACCTCACCCTTGGATGTAGTTAAGACAAGGGTATTAAACTCTGGCAGTATGACAGGGATACACTATGACTGCAAGCGCCTCCGCGAAACGTCAACACAGTCCAGTTGCCCCACCATTTTCAAGTTCATTGCTTCATTTGACGCCAAAAGATTTATAAAAACTACAAGACCACATAAGGCTTCGTAGCAGCCTTAAAAATATTGCTATTGTATAGGACAAAACCGCATGCTAACACAAAAAAACAGAGAAGACACAGTCTGCCCAGCCCATCACCTTCAAACGTAGAGGCCGCCGTGCGCACGGACAGATCATCAGAAAGTGTTGACACGACCAGGAATTCAGTTAACTGTACCTCCTCCTTGATACAACGGTCCCAATCAAGTCCGTTTGCAAGTGAGCCCGATCCTTTAGTTGCTCGTGAAAAGAAGGCCGTTGGTACCGCCCCTTTTAATTATTATTATTTATTATTAGTCCCTTGGGTTCCTAATGGAACATAGGGCTTCAGCAGCACGTCTCCAGTGAACTCTATTCACCGAAATCTTTTGGACCTGGCTCCACGAAAGTCCAGAAGCTCTCATTTCCTCCTCACACGATCTCCTCCATGTCACTCTCATACGTCCAACTTGTCGCTTCCCATAGGGATTCCACTCGAGGAACTGGCCTGACGCGTGATGTCCCCAGTCGGCCTTCTCGGTGCATGCCCAATCCATCTCCACTTCCTGCTACTGCATACTTGTTGCGTGATAGGTTCTTGGTTGGTTCGTTCTCAGAGTTCCTTGTCGCTTATTCTTTCTGGCAATTCATCTGATCTTCAGTAATGAGCGTAAGCAGCTGTTGATGAATGTCTGTAGCATATTGGAAATCCCTTTCGTAACGCACCAAGTCTCTGAAACATACAGAAGCACTGACTTGACGTTGGTGTTGAAAATCCGCATCTTGTTCCACATGCTGAGTGCAGAAGATCTCCACACTGGTTTCAAACTAATGAACACCTGTCTTGCTTTTCCGATTCTGACTTTGACATCCTCGTCTGTCCCGCCTGTGGTTGAATCAGTACTTCCTAGATAGGTGAAGGAGGTTACTTCCTTTAAGTTTCTCCCGTTGATGGTGATTGGAGTTTGTTGTTGTTGCTGTTGGAGTTGTTGGTGCGGTATCTTCATCACCTCCGTCCTCTCTATATTCACCTGAAGTCCCGTCTTCGCTGCCTCTTCTGTCAACTTGTTAGTTTTCGCCTGTAGATTTTCAAGTTTATGTAACATCAGGCACAAGTCATCGGCGAAATCCAAGTCTTCTAGGTTCTTTTCCGCAGTCCAGCCAGCGTATCCCCCTCTTCTCACAGCTCCCCACTGTTGTCTGCTGCATGATCCAGTCCAGTCGACCACAATCAGGAATATCATGTGGGATAGTAGGCAACTTTGTCTCACTCTTGTCTTCACTTCACTGCAAAAGCATCACTGAGCTTCCCATTGTGAATTACTTGGCATGTGGCATCTTCATATAGTTGTTGAATGAGGCTGATAAATGTTTGTGGTATTCCGTAGTATTGAAGCAGCTTCCAAATTACCTCTCGGTCGACGCTGTCAAAGGCCTACTCAAAGTGGATAAAGTTGAGGTGGAGGGTTGACTGCCATTCTATACTCTGTTCTATGACGATGCGTAGCGTAGCGTTGCAATTTGGTCTGCACCTGATTTGTACTTCCTGAATCCAGCCAGCCTGTTCTGTTCGTAGTTTCGAATCCTGTGCATCATTTAGCCTCTCCAGGATGATGTGGTCCAATATTTTGCTTGCGTTGGGTGGACAGGAGAGTGATTCCTCGCCAGTCCTTGGAAACAATGAAGTCTCCCTTCTTCGGGAGTTTGACAAGGTAGCCCTTCTTCCAATCGTCAGGTACCTTATCTTCCTTCCACACCTTCTGCAATAGTGGTGTGAGCATGTCCACTGTTGTCTCTGCGTCTGTTCTCAGTGCTTCTGGCGGTATCCCATCTGGTCCTGCTGCTTTCCTGCATTTCAGTAGCTTTAGGGCGTTCAGGACTTCCACTTTCGTTACAGGACTTATGTTCACTTGTAGTTCAGCGGCTGCAGGTGGTATTTCTGGACGAAGTGCAGGTAGTGGTGGTGGTCGATTCAGGAGCTTCTTGAAGTGGTCGGCCCATTGTTTCCTTTGTTTCTCTTCCTTCGTAATTAAATTTCTTTCATCATCTTTTATTGGTTTCATCTGCGTTGATCTCTTCCCTGCTAGATAGTAACCTAGTTATTTGATACAATGTTGTCAGGTCTCTGTCTCTCCTACCTGCAGCCTGTTCTGCTTCACTTGCCAGTGTTTCATAGAAGTGTCTTTTGTCTTTCCGTGCACTCTTCTTCACTCCTTTTTCCAGTGTAGGGTTTTTATGTTGTTCTGAGTTCCTCTTGTCGTTGAGCATCCTTGCACTGGTTTGTCTTCTGCCTCACCATCATCCTCTCCCTAATCTATCAGCTTCCATGTATCCGTCGAGATCCATTCCTTGTCTTCTTTCTTCTTCCTTCCTAATACGGTTATGCAGGTTTATTTCCACATAGCTTTCAAAGACTTCCAGTGTTCTTCCACACAGGTCTCTTCAGCGATGTTCCTCGAAATCTCCCATTTTGTCTTGATGGCTGACTGCCGTGAAGATTTCCTTTGTAGTTTCGTCTTTCAGTTACCGAGTGTTGTACTTGAACTGTGGTCTATCACCAGCTTCCTTGAAGGCTTTCAACTTGATTTGGAAGGCAGGTTCCTTGCACTAGATGGTGAGTGGTCTGAACCTACATCTGCTCCCCTTCTAGACCTTGTGTCCAGTAGACTGCGTCTCCACTTTCTTCACATTGAGATGAAGTTGATCTGATTTTCAGTGTGTCTGGTGTCTGGTGGAATCCATGTCGCTTTGTGGATATCCTTGTGCTTGAACACACTGCCTTGCCTCCAATCACCAAATCGTTGAATACAAAGAATTCTGCAAACAATTCTGCATTCTCGTTCTTCACCTCACCTAGTGCTTCTCGACCCATGGTTAGTTCTCTTCCTGTGTTTTCCCCTCCCAGTTTGGCATTCATGTCACCCATCAGAATTTTGATATCGCCAACTGAGGTCCTGTCCAGTGCTGATTGCAGTTGTCTGTAGAAATCCTCCTTTTTCTCTTGCTCTGCATTATTTGTAGGTGCATAGGGTAACATTGTATGATTGTGACTTTCCTTCCTTTTGAGTTGAATCCTACTGTCATGATCCTGATTGTGGAGGAGATTGGTTCCCACTGCATGAGAGCCTTCAATGCTCTTCAAGGGGACGTCATGATAGCCACTCCATAACTCAGTGTGCTCGTGGTTGTCGTCTGGGTGACAATGTCAGAGTAGATTATTGATTCTCTAGTTGACAGTTTGGAGAGTCCACTCCCATTCCATCTGCTTTCGCAAATCCTAAGCACTTCGATGTTATACCTTCTCATCTCCTTTGCAATCTGGGCTGCCTTGCTGGGTTCAAACATGGTGCGGACATTCCATGTCCCCACGTTTACTTTCGCTTTCATCGAGGGAGAGAAGACACATCGGCCAATTGGCTTCCCGAAGTCAGGCTTTCAGTAACTGGCGTCATTTCGCCTCTCCGATTCCAGCGAGGAATAATTTTATTTTTATTTTTTGCATTTTGTTTGTGCTGTGAAGTTTGTTTAGGGGTTAGATTTGTTTTATGGGGTAGGGTTGCTAGCCCTATGTCCAACCTTCCCTCTTTATGGGGCATAGGACCGGCTAGTAACTAGTGTACTAGTTAACCAGGCGAGGTTACCTAATATCTTGGCTAACACAATGTTTTTTTTAAAATGCAGCATAATAATTAATTCTCACAAGTATCACTTAGCATTAGCCAACCAATTATAGATTTATTACACACTGTAGTGAAAGTATGTTGTATAGAGAACTTATCGGTACTCTGCTATTTCAAGAATGCCACCCAAATCTTTGGAGAAAACCTGTTCAGTTTTAGATTTCATGTTTTCTATATTTTATTTGCATTTCTTGTACTATCCCACTCGTTCTTTATTCTTTCCCTATATTTCTGTTTCACTGATAAAAATTAGCTATTAAACACCGGACTAGTTTATATCTAACAACCTGGTTATCATATATCTCTCGTTAAGACCATGTTGCAGTCTTCGCTCCATTAACAGCTAAATCCTTTAATAATTATGGACCAGTGTGAAACGAAATCTATTTCCCTATTTGGAACGTGAACTATGACAATCCCCGTACATTTAATACCTGTGGAGTGACTAAACCAGTTATTAAGAGTCACCTGTAAACTTCTGAGAAACTTTTTCTCGTATTCTAAGCATATTAAAATGTTTCTGAAGGGATTTCATCACACCCACACCTACTCTGAATTATTATTACTGTGACTGTGCATACATATATATGACTTGTGGCTCTGTCCTCTGTCAAATTCGGTAGAAATATCCAAATGATGACCATTACTTTGTGTGAAATCTTTATGTCACAGGGACTTGATATTTCGTTTCAACTTCAACACATTTCTCTTCATTTAGGAATTGATTTAATTGTTTCAAATCACTAATGCTGATTAAGTTTCGAAATTTGAAGGGTGTAACTAGATAATCTGTAGACCGGAGTGTGTTTGAGAGAATAAATTCTAATCATTAAACTATTATCATAGCTTGTTTGAAGAGTCTGCCACTCTTTTTAACTTAATTATTTTTCAATTGCATCTTCGTAACCCAACTCTGTGAATGGTTTTACTACTGCAAGCGTCATAAAAATTCAGATCAGTGAGCTGCAGGCCGAACTCAGAAGTGAGACCGATTTCTATCCTGTGATTGCTAAATGATCTTGTTTATTTAGATCCACTCATCTCTCCATACAGTTTCTAATCAAGTGGTCCTAAAGTTTTATTCAAAGCATAAAACCTCACTGACGCCATTTCTTGTGAGGTCAGTAAAAGCATACACAGACGTAATAACATTATCGTCAACAGAGCTCCAGATACGATGTCACTTAAATATTTTCCTAAATCAGTAGACCTCTGAGGTGTCAGTTGTCACTAAATGACTCCGTAGATCTGAATCATTTCCAAATCATCTCATCTTTTTGACTCGACCTATCAACCATGGGAAAGGAAGTTTTGAGTTCCCTGCTGAAGATCAAGAGAGTTGTCCGATTTCAAAATGTTAGTTTTGTTTCATATACGACATCTTTGTACTGGCATCAGATGTCAATTTCCCGGACTACTTGAAATGCCCGTTTTCTTTTTATTCTGTAGACTTCGACAAATGATCATAATATTATTACCCAGATATCCTCATCTTTTCCCCATATCCTATCAGCCTGCAGTTTCACATCAATAAATTCAATTTGACTGTTAACACTTCACTCCGAAAATCACGTTCTTCAAACTTCACACAGAACCATGCTGCTATTTATCAGTATCACACTGTCCTTGATTACAACCATAGTTTTCTGAACTCAGCTTCATGCATACTCCCTGGTAATGCCTCGTCAGTTTTATTTCATCCCTTATCTTCATACAGTTGTTTCGTATTGGTATGCTTTTTTGAGTCTAGTACATATTTATCAAATGCTACAGCTTCTAATTTTATCCCTTCTGGGCTGGCTACTCAGCTGTCTGATGGCCTTGTCCAATACGATTTGCGAATCTGTTTCTCTGTATCAGGTAAACACAGAACTTTTGCAGTCATATGTTGCGACTACAGAGAATCCTGCCAGTGCCATCACGCAAACCCAGATTCAGACTCTAAAATGTCTGTATCCATTTCTAACTCACTGACATGGTCAGAGCCCGAACAATTGCAACCATCTGGGTAACGTTGAATAACACTCATCTGAAATGCTGATATTATTTCAATAGTTGTTTCCATCTCTAATGAACTCATTACTAAATACTGCCCATACTGTCCCATACTATTGATGCATTTATCTCTGAACTACTAAACCATAACAAATGAGGGCACTACAATACGCTCCCTTGGATTACTATCGTCTTCCTAAAACTCCACTCCCGAAGTAGTTCGCAAAACGTTCGAGAAATGGTTTCTTTGTTTTTGTCTTTAACTAATAATATACTTCTTTACATCTTCACTCCTCACATCAATCACCGCTGCACTAATGAGACGTACACTGCAGCGATAATCAACTGAGTCATGGTATTTAGCTGGTCTGATTGCACAGTGTGAATTCATTTACCTCGTTCTTTGACTTTTGTTCAGTTTACATTTCTTTCTCTTCATCATTATAGGTTGTATTTGTTACCTTGTCATAGTGCATCGAAAAGCTATACCACATACCTTTAGTGGACATATTGAATATACGAGCCCTCTATTTTTGGGTCTTTTTGACCACTTTTCAATAGACTTGACCTTTTTTATCCTTGTCCCAATCAATGCTCACCCCGTCACAAATTAAACTGGTTTCGTTCCGAACACTACTTGTCAACCTACTGTTAGCGTTATCACAAAAATTTGGTGCTTTTCAATCCCCTATGACTCCTACGACATCAGAACATTGGAGAATGTCAACATGTTAGTGGTCGCCTCATATGTACAGTTCCATATTGCACCCTTCCTATATGATTCACGTACGTCTGACGCTATGAGAGACTCTAGAAATTCAACTCTTCTTACTGAATAAAATCCTTTTCTTAAGGTGTATCTATCACCAACCTTACTTGCTCCAAAAGTTTGATCGGCAAACACTTCATGTTTTTGCAACCGTTTTGAACTTTTCAGGTGACCACAAACTTATCTGTGAAGACTACATAACACCATGAGTGAAATTTAAGTATGAAGTAACTATCATTAGTTGATTACTTAAGCTTTCAATTAAGATGATTTAAACAGAATATGGATAGGTATTATTTTCGTCTCACGCTGCACTTGGTACAACCGGTCATCGGTCTTCTACGATTGACTGTTTTATTGAAGACAGTTTCCATTGGAAGTATATTCCTCCTTAATCACCCTATGGTAAATAGTTCTCATTAAAGTGACATAATGGCTTATTGTTTACAAACTATGTATTTAAAGATCTGCCCATCAACATATTCCGTTGAACTTGATGTCTTTACTCGATTCACATCACACACAATATTGATGATATAACTCGAATTAGTTTTGTGATCAGATAGCGAGAATTTATTCTGTACACAGGCACATTCATACCAGCAAAAGTGAAAGAAATGGTATACCTATTCGGTAAAAATGTTGTAGCCAATTTTTGTAGATAAGCAGGTTCATATTAATAGTAGTCATTTAAGTGTACTATACACTATGATACCTCAGCCTGATTTCCTAGTTCACTAGTTTCCTAGCCGGTCCAAAGCTCAAATAAAGAGTTAAAGTTGGGAATAGGATTAGCAACCCTACCCCGAAAAACCAATCCAATCACCAAATAAACTTCAAAGCACAAAACAAATATAAAACATGAAAGTAAACTTATTCCTTGCTGAAGTTGGGGAGACGAAATGACGCCAGTTGGTGAAAGACTTCGGGAAGCCAATCGGCCGACATGTCTTCTCTTCTCTCGATGAAAGCGAAAATAACAATGGGGACATGGAATATCCACACCATGTTTGAACCTGGTAAGGATGCATAGATGGCAAAAGAGATGAGGATGTTTGGCATGGAAGTGCTTGGAAACTGCGAAAGCAGATGGAATGGAAGTGAACTTTACAAATTGTCAACTGAAGAGTCAACAAGCGACTCCAGTATTGTCATCCGGACGGCAACCACGAGCGCACTGAGTTCTGGAGTGATTATCTTGATTCCCCCAACCCAAGAGCATCGACGCCTCTCTCTCATGCAGCGACAACCAATCTCCTCCTCCTCCTACTCTTTCCCCTTCTCCTCCTCCTCCTACTCCTACGCCTACTCCAGAATCATGACAGCAAGATTCAACTCAGAAGGAAGGAAAGTCACAATCACAAAATCATACACTACGCTACGCACACACAAATAATGCAGATGAAGAGAAGAAGGAGGAATTCTACAGACAACTACAATCAGTCAGTACTGGACAACACTCCAGTTGACAACATCAAAATTCGAATGGGTGGGTGACCTGCCTGAATGCCAAAATGTTGGGAGCAGACAACACAGGAAGAGAACCAAACATGGGTGGAGAAGCACTCTGTGAAATGAACGAGAATGGAGAACTGTTTGCAGATTTGTGTGCATTCAACGACTTGGTGATTGGAGACATTGTGTACAAATACAAGGATATCGAGATAGCGGCATGGATTTGATTTCACTGGATGGATACAGTAGATATGAGATCGACTTCTTCTGAATGTGAAGAAAGTGGAGAGTCAGTCAGCCTACTGGACACGAGATCAGATCAAGAAGGTGGGGGTGGGGGTGGGGGTGGGGAGTGGGAGGGGGGAGCAGATGTGTGTTCACACCACTCACTATCCAGTACAACGAACCTACATCCAATATCTAGTTGAATACCTTCATTTCAAGGAAGGTAATGATAGACCACAGTTGAAGTTGAACACGAGAACAGAAAGTGAAGGACGAAACTACAGGGGACATCTTCATGTCAGTCAGTGATTAGGACAAAATGGGAGATATTGAGCAACATCTGTGAGGAGACCTGTGTGGATGAACACTGGAACTCTTTGAAAGAGATGTGTAGAGAAACCTGCATAACCGTGTTAGGAAAGAGGAAGAAGAAGCGAAACGAGGAATGGATCTCGATGGACACATGTAAGGTGATAGAGCAGGGAGAGTCAGATGGTGATGGTGAAGTAGAAGATGAACCAGTGCAGTGCGGTGGAGTGCACTGCAATGGAGTGGAGTGGAGTTGAGTGCTGTGCAGGGATGAACAAGGGAAAGATGAAGTGAAGACAACCTATAAAGCACTGCACTGGACAAAGAAGTGAAGAAGAGAGCGTGGAAGGAAAAAAGCACTACTACGTCCCACTTGCAAGTGAAGTGGAATAGGATGCAGGTAGGAGAGACCTGATAACATTATATCAAATAACCAGGTTACTATCTGAGAAGAGATCAATTCAGATGAAACCGATGAAGGATAGTGAAGAAATCTATTGCAAAAATATTCACTATGATGATTATTGTCATAATGATTTTGACAGTAAAAATGGAAAAATAAGCAAATAAAAAAGTTAATCCACGTGCAATATTTTAACTCTAATTTCTTTTCAAGGTGAAATAAATAGTCTTAGAGCAAAACTGAAACAGAGTTAAGTGTGCTCTTAAATCGATGTTAATCCTTCATTATAAATTAGGATGTAATCACCTGCTGTTTCAATGTTATAATAGCACAGTACACAATTCATCAACTTTTCAAAAATTGTTACACTTCTATTCACAGTTTTCAGTGTTAACTTTATATATTTTAAGAAAGTTGATTAAACAAAAGGACAGACGGAAGTAGAAAGAGATGGTGAAAAAGAAAGAAAGGTAAGTATATAGTATAGATACACCTCATAAGGAATAGTAGACGTGGGTGAATAAAATATAAAAAAAGAGATGAACAAGAAGAAAGAAAGTTATATACACATGAGAACATAAGCAATAACAAAGGGAATCTCTTCAATACTTTTAACCATTCATTCTACCTATATTCATTTCAATGAATTAAGTTCAAGACTAAAAGTATATTTAAAGAGTAAGGTGTTAGAAACTCATGCATTAAATATTTCAAGATCGGTTAGAAATACAATAAAATATTTTGTTTTAATTTAATGACATAGATTTAAACAGAGCTTTCAATTCATTAATACAATCATCTGATTCTGAAGGAGTTATTATATTTTTTAATGAATGTGATCGATTGATTAGTGGGAAATGAATAGTTTTTTCAGATGTACCAGTTGTACTGTTTGTGTTTCTGGAGTACACTATTGATATATTGTTATCAAATATAACTTCTATGCCTGTATTATTATTGTTATTATATTCAGAATAATTATTTTGATCTGACATATCTGTTGTGAAAATTGTACAAATATCAGCATTTTCTGGAGGTGATTTATTTTCATATAGAATGGTTTTTGTCAATGACTTCAACTTGAATGAACGTGATTTCCAATAATGAAGAGAATTATTAACATGACAACTTTTGTTATTTTTACTTTTTGGTGTTTTATTGGTATATACTATAAATGATTTCATATTGTTATTTTTATTATCTGAACAGTGAAGACTTGTATAATGTTTAAGAAGTTTTGTATATCCTGGTCGAGTATAACTGAATCCTTTGTGTAATTCATTTCGACTCCCTTTTCTCACGTAGGAATGTTTCATCTAAAATATTTTTAAAACAATGGAAACATTTTAACTTTATTCTAAATGTTAATTAAATTCATTTTAATTAAGAGGTGATTACAGCTGAAGAATGAGAGAAAACATTAAAAGATTTACTAAAACCTTCATGCTCATTCGCAACACTAATGGAGGTGAGCTTCAGTTGATTTTCAGGTTGAAATAATGGCTTGTTGATTTCAGAAATAGAGTTTAGCGTTCAAGTTTTATTCATAGTGGATAGCTTGGTTCAAATCTTATCGGTTATTGATGGGAAGCAGATATTCTGCAGTGGTAGAGATAATGTTTTGTGCCTACATCTCACTTGATTACGACCATCAAGGTGTTCAATTTTTTATAGCGGTCGGCCGATCACACACTTATATCTGAGTTTTCGGTCACAGAGGTTGGAAAATATATATAGCCTGAAGCCTTGTGGTGGGATGAGTTAGCTATTTTAAAGTCATGGTTTTCAGAAGTGATAAAAGTTATAAATCGTAGTTATCCTTTTAATTACTGTAGCTTCTATAATGACATTGGCCTCAAAAAATAACATTTATCCATTTAAATAATATGTTACACCATAAACATATCTAGTTTTTTTATGTTAATTCTCAGGACTACGTTTATTTGTCTATCTCTACGAGTCTTAAGCTGGAGGAAACTCTCTTCCTAGTCATCACTAGTAACTACTCTCAAATACTGCGGACAGTATTTATTTTATTATTATTTGAAATTAAAGTGCATACGAGAAAAACAATTTAGAATAGATAAGTAAAAACAAATAAACTTGTAGCCTATGATATTAATAATTTGCACACATGCAATATAACTGTTGCATATTCGATTCATTCAGAGGAATAAAACTGAGTAATTTTGATTTCATTAGTGCCTTTTATACAACGGAGATGATGCAATAAAAAGAAACTTGGATGCAGAATTCTTCTGAATTCTATTTTTCTTTTCATTCACCTGTATAATTTTTTTATTGAAAGCTTTAATTTCAATACGGATAGCGTATATTTTTTAAGTATCCATCCATAATTAATGATATTCTCAAAAGTACTCAGAAATGATAGAAAATCAAACAGTAATGAGCAATCCAAAGAACAGATCTGAAATTGACAAGGATATCCTGTCATTTTAACTCATTTGAGTTATACTGACAGAAAAGTCACTGTTGTGCAACTCCAGAAAAGTTGGCTGAAGGAGATCCAATACCCTTATTTAAGGAAAAAGGAAATAGTCAGTAAGTTTTTATGTGCAAACACATATATAAAGAAGTATAAATCCCTCCAGCCTGATATTCAATTATTGAATCATTACTATTTAATATGTCTTCATAAACTCCTATTGCTGTCAACAAAATCACTGTCACAGTTTTATAAATCTCTTTATTATTGAGCTGTTAACAATAATAAAAGCTTACAATACGATACTCATTTCCTTCCAGGACCCAGACTTTCAGGTATATTTCTAAGCTTCTTAGTAGGTGAATCTCAACAGGTCAATTGGTAACATTTTTCACTTAGGATACGTATTTTTTGTAAGAACTGAATGTGAAGGTTATATGTGACTGTTTTTTTCACTTAACCTGATTAATAAGCTCCAAGGGTGATGACAGGGTTGATGGGTAGGTTCTATGAGCTTGCTAATGGAATAAAAGTCTTAAGCTATAAAAGAAAAATCATTATTTCCAACTAGTTTGATTTCTGGCTTAACAGAAGGACATTAACTCATATGGATGCATAACTGTAGTCTCCACCTTTACAATCATCTACTTTAGTTCACATGAAATGAAGGATAACCTTTACGAATATCTGTCAGTTGTATTACAAACTATAAAAAACAATTGTGTTAGAAAGAAGATTTCAGTAAACAGTTAAAGAGACTAAATCAAGAGGAAAACCATATTGAATATACTCATCATTTGTAAGTAAACTTCAAGCTATCAGTGTGGAATCAAATGACTTATAGGATGTATGATATTAATCATCTCTTTTAAGAAAAAATACTATTAAAATACTTTGAAAACACCAAGAGTGCATATTCATTTATGGCATATAGGATGTTCATATATCATATGTCTACTGACATCCAAGCTAATAGATGGCCAAAACTTTAAAGATGAAAAACATTTTTTGTATTATATAGTCTTACCTTTTCATTTGAATGGCCTTTAGCAGATTTGTATTCATTGATTGCTCGTTTAATTTTACCAAAACTATGTGAATGTTTATTATTCACTGATTTTTTATGAATATCTGTTATCATATTTCTATCATATATTTCAGTTGTTTGTGGTGAATTGTTTGTAGGTAAAGTTATTAATTGATTGTATAACATATGAGATGGATTACTGTTAACTGTATCATCAGTTTCATATATTGAATTTGTATATTCTACTGATAAATGAGAAGAGTATTTTGAATCTAAAAGTTCTGTTCTATTGGAAGAGTTATTATCTAATGTTTCATTAATTGACTCTTTAACGGTATTACAGCATTGTGTGAAATTTTTATTTATGTCAAGGCTCAACTTCTTTTTCAACATGTAGCTTTTGCATTTTGTTTGATATTCTTTACTAGCACTTGAAAAAATAAAGATATTTCTAAAAGGATGTATATAAGAGTAGTTGCAAACAACAACAGTAAACAACACATATTCAGTCCTAATTTATGTTAAGTCTAGTTATCTATTGAAGGTGTTAGGTAGACACTAACTAGGCTAACTGATACATTATGATTAACTTTATACACTTTTGAAAAAGTAACGTCTAGGAAAGTATGAGGATTAAACTTTTAGATGACAGAGATCAGATTGTTATTCTGAATTTTTGAACACAAAACTTGTGCCAGTTACCAAATCCAGTTGTTATGTCACCAAGCATGTGGTGATTTCATCATTAAATGTGTTTTCAAGTCGATGAAAGTTTATACAATCCTGTAGTAACTCAATGGACAACTTGATCAAATGCACTAAACTTTGGAAAACAAGTATTGCTGACTGTATACATACGAATACAGTGCTTAGTGGTAGATATTAAGAATTTAATAACTGGAAACCGTACAACGAAACACCTAATGTTTCGAGAGTGGTAACATCTGACGTATTACGAAACATGCAGTTTTGAAGAGTCTAGTATTTGTTATGGTTTCTACTGGTTGCCTTAAACTATTCCCGTAGGTAACGGCTTGCTGTGAGAATAGGTCTACTGTATTGGAATGCCACCATAACACTTCTATCTTTAAGTCATTTAGCCTATAGAATAATGATTATGATTCAACTATCTAAGATAGCCGTAGTTTGTCAGACTAGTATTTGTACTGAGTGATGGTTGAAGGTGAGATGAAAATCTGGACCGCGGCCGGATTCAAACCAACAACCACCGGGTTACCGACCCGGTGCTCTATCAACTGAGCTACGAGGTACGACTGCTGACCAGATTTTTATTTCACTTCAATCATCTAGGGTTTTTCCTGATTACCATGTGAATTCGTGACGCTTTACTATCGCTTGATGGTATTCACACTCGTAGCTCAGTTGGTAGAGCACCGGGTCGGTAACCCGGTGGTCGCTGGTTCGAATCCAGCCACGGTCCAGATTTTCATCTCACCTTCAGTCATCACCCACTACAAATGTTGAATGATGGTTGCGAAGACAGTATTTCATGTTACATATAGGGGGAGAGTAACGGATGACATAAATTCATAGTATCGTTCTTTTTTTTTGAGTAACATCATTGTGTCTTCCTCCATTCTTCTCTCACTAAAACAATTGAACTCACTGTAACTGTTTTTGTTAATTTTTTGGATAGGAAATACATTTTCAAGTTATCTTAGCTTATGCATACCTGTCAAATCTCTGATCAGTTCACGTCATCTCCCACAAAACATTAATTTAACATTTGAACTGTTTACTCAAGATAATCATTAATTACTGTTTCACGTAAATTGTATAATCAAATTCTGATTCTTTAATAGACAACAGAATACCACATAAGTGTACTGGGAAAATAATCACTAATACTTGAATAAATAAAATCTTAATGCAGAAACATAATTCTTTATCAAAGTTAATAATTTGTGTAAACCTACTCTGCAACCTTTCGACGAATAAGTTGACAATTTAAATTTTTATTCATAACCTTTATTAAATTTTCTCCATTACCATCATCATATAAAAATGATTTCCCATTTTTACGACGGTTGCATTTCAACAAATTATCATTATTGTACAGAGTTTGCGATTTGAGTTCTTCACAGTGGTTTATTGGTATAGTTGTCGGTGTCGCTCCAGTATCTTCTGTTGCCATGGGTGTCAGACGTGAATATAATGGAGAATGTACCTTTGTAAAATCGGATGATTCATGATAATACTGTAGTTTACTTCGAATAGATGTATGTGATGGAGTTGGATTTGAATGATATAAGTGGTTTTTACGATCGGATCTTGATGGCGTATTTGTTGTACTCGAAAACGTTTTATCTAAGACTGTTGCAGTACTACTCAGAAAATCATTAGTAGCCTGTGAAGTGATATTTGTTTGCATCAGAAACTTCTTAGAAATACTAGAATTAGTTACAGCATTGCTGATATTTCTTTTCACTGAATTTTCACGAGATTTTACTGGATTTTGAGTTGCAACATTTCCCGTAGAAGAAAAACTTGCTACTCCTTCTGAAGGTTCACTGTTTAACGGCAGTTTCTTATTTACTTGCTTTTTTGAATCACTAAGTTTTGTTGTAGGAACTTCGGTAAGTCGATTTGTAGATGCTTTAATCGACGCGTTTAATGAGGCGATTCCACGAACGTATGTTCGTGTCCATTCTTTTAAAGTCTGAAGTGTATAAAATACATCGGATTTCACAAAAATCTCGGGTGATAGAATACTACCACTTAATTCATATTAGATGAATCCTATTGGAAATAAATCAATATGACAATCTGAAATTTACTGAAACTATCTGATACATCTGTGCCGAGTATTGGGGTAAATGGGATGTAAAATCATCAAATCAGCTTGATAGCATCTTCAGAACCACAAATAATCATAATTTGTGTTGTTTTCAATTTGAAGGTTTCTGTAGACGATGTCTTCCTATGCCATACGTTAGGTGAAAGCATTTGCAAACTCTTTGTGACATGGTTCATATTGACTACAATAGTGTAAGTGCATTAGGTTTTGCTGTCTTCAAAAGTTTGGATATTCCTGTCAACAATTATCGATTTATTCTCTTTTCCATTACAAACCTTTGCTTACTGGCAAGCCTTTTATGGTGGAAGTCAGTCGGTTAGATGCCCTGGACCTAGGTTTCGATTTTGTTGACCCTTGTCGGCAATACGTGTCTTCAGTCATGAGGAAACTGATATTCCCTCAACGATTGGAACTTGAATCACTCAGTGCTAAAGTTAAGAGAGTTTGGTTGCTTTGCAATACTTGATCCATAGCTTGAATCAATCCTAAGCACTAAAAACTGGAGAGCTAAACCAGCTACGCATCTGTGATTGATTTGTGTACCATCGTCTACGGAAATATGATTCCTTCTTCATTCACATCCTTGTGAGTTGTTAGACAGTGTGGTAACTTGGTTTTTTCTTTTTATTGTAACTTTCTACGTTGAATTACTCACCTGAATTGCACACTGATATTCTAAACTATTATTCTTATATTGTTGTTTATTTTTATAAACGGATACTATTCTTCATTATACTGAAAACGATCTGGATTTCGCGATCAGCAAATATTTCAGTTATTCCGTTTAGTGTGGTAAGATAGAGCCACACAAAAGCATGTACACCTTGCGAAGTGACCATTGAATTGTAAGCTACTTTATATATATATATATATATATATATATATATATATATATATATATATATATATATTACTAGTTAGTGATTTCTTAACTATAAACCTACCATTGGGTCTATTGAACTATACTGAGTCGTACTTTGTATGCTACATAATATTTATTTTGTCTGTGCCCTACTTAAACATTGGGTTACCAAAAGCTTTCCATCTAATGTGTTACATCAACTTCCTCTTTTAATATTTCTTATCAACTAAATGTCATTTACGCCTGTCCTGTCCTCTTGCAAACTTTAATGTTTTCAAACTGTAGTTTTTCGAACGAACAACAAAACAAAGAAAAAAACGTTATTCCATAAAGAAAAAGAATTATACATACACGAAAAATACAGGACATACTATTCTTTGAATAATTATTTCTAATTGCAGATCTTTTACTGGCTGAATAAACTACCCCAATCCAGCAATTTCGCATGATTTTCAAATCACACACCAGTCCAAACCAGATGGTAATATGCGAGAATTATTTCGCTTAATAATACTGTACAGGGTATGCATTTCCTGAAGTAGTAAATACTGAGAATTCCATATCGTATGACCCACGTTGTTTGGAATAAAGTGATTATTATTATGGTTATTATTAAGATTCTAAGCGAAATATACTGTCATAATATCTGATAATCGAAACTTAGCATTGGTAGATAATTTCGTTAGTGTGACTTAAAGAATACAGAAATCTTGTGTAACACAATATGAATTTTATAAAATGCATGGAACTGAATTAAGTAAAATATTTGCTCAAAAAGGTCCACTAAAATGTTCTTCTTTTCTAATGGTTGTCATTATTATAAAATCTTTCCCAATTACTCAGCATTGATGTGGAAAGTATAAGTGTGAATTTATCATCAGACACAAAAGCATATTAAGTCGTTAACAATACGATCACTTGATAATCAGAAAGTTTTTATCAACTCACATAAGACTGTAGTCTTATTTACTGTGACGACAATTTGTGAGATGTTAGTGGAAAAAATAGATCAAATTTCAAGCTCAAAGTAATGGTAATCTCTACATGATTGTTACAATGCATTGTTTTCATGGAGTTTATGTAAGAAGGCTAACTGGTTAAATTTAGACTTTCACCATTATATAGTAAATTGAAATTACTGTTGATGTATGATGTAATCAAATTTAAAACATTACCTTGATACTCGAAAATTCAGGTAAAGATGATGATAAGGTAAGAATACCAATGTCTGGCTCTGAATTAGGTCCACCAAGACTTGCAATTTTCGGCCATGGGTTAATTTGGTTAATGTCAAGTATAGCTATCATTAATGCTCGTCCAACATCTTCATAGTGAGCTGGTGTAAAACGCGGTGCACCACTAGATGTTTGATTGAGAGTATTCGTGTAAACATTATGAATTGTGTTTAGTTGTACACTTATCCCGGAATGACATGACTGGATACTTCCACTACTTGCAATATCAGACCAATGTGGTCCGTAAAATGTACCAACTGGCGTAAGACGTCCACTGTCGTTCGGAAGTGCTGAAGTTACAAATCTTGAAAGACGATTTGGTAGTGGACCTGAAGCAAAGGAAAATCCAACTATGGGCTAGAAAACTATAATACCCTTGATGTATTTGATTATTAGTAATTAAATGGTGAGAAGGCAATGATTTTAATGTAATACTGTCCATTGAATCTATAACACATTATGCAGACTACTGTACCAATAACCGAAATTCTGTTTCAATGCATTTTTATAAGATTCGAATATGTTACTGAATATTCTGTTACAGACGGTAATGGACTGATAAAACTTTCTTATACATATTTGGCAATAAATAAACCACATATGACTAGGAAAAGGTGGTTTTCATGAAAACATAATGTATGCATCTTAAATGAAAATGATGTTTCAAAGTTTTATATATCTCTTTATATAAAAAGTTATTCAAATCATACATTTATATTTTCAGAATACAGAAATAAATTGGTAAATAGAGAATCATTTAAAACAACATCCTTTTTTCTTACTGCTAGTCACTACTAAAATCTTCATTAGAAAGTAGCCGATTTCATGTCATCTAGTTCTAAAAGCTAACCGGATTCTACCAATTATGACTACTAACATAAACACACCCAATACCATGGTGCACTTAGATTAATGATACATGGTTGGGGGAAATCAGTGGGAAATGCGGGATCTAGTTTTCGGGCTTACTGGCACTTGTCAGTAAGGTGTATCTGTGAGTTTGAGGAATCTGGTGTTTTCAGATGGATTCGAATCCACTTCACTCAGTGGAGTAGTCAAAGATCTTATCACTGAGCTATTCTGGCCACCAATGGCCCCTTCTAGGACGGGATTACATTAATTGATTTAGTACTGGAGAGCAATATGTTTCTAGTACTATGATAATCTTCACTCCATTGAATTTATCACCAAAGTTATGATTACTGAATACTGTGGTTGTATTGACTTAATAGAAATAATGAAGAGACTGTGAATTAACCAAAATATACAAGGTGATGATTGAAGCCAAATACAAATTTGAAACTTGAAAGGTTTCTCTTCAGTGGTGTTTAGTTCCTTACACAACTCGGATTTTCTTAAAATTTCACTTAGCATTGTCATGCACTACCGTAAATTTACCAAGCTAAACTGTCCTATTTTCATTGAAGTATATGATTTTTATATTTTTCCGAATAATCATTAACAGGTTTCAGTAAAACAAGAACAATTGTTAATTTATCAGAGTATAGATTCAGTTTATTTTGCGAATTCTCTCTTGTTGATTATTTACAGACAAAAATAAGTTTAAACAGTGCAAGAATTAGAGGAAGATTTTTAAAGCAGTTTTAGTATTCAAATCTATCAAGAATCCATCACAACATAACTATCTAATTAACATATTAAAAAACAATTAAAATTGGTCCAAATTGTAAGCAACTGATGAAATTCCATCTTCCGGTGGTTTTTCTTGCTATAGCCAAACAAAAATTTAAAGAGATTTCAGCTAACTGAAGTGTGCACACAAAATATCCTTTTCCAGTAGCAGACGTCGTAACATTTCATGAGTATAATTTTAAAATGTTGCATAATTATCTGTTTGTAATTAAACGATTACTACATTGAAAAATGTGTGTTCAATACATGACTAACTTTAATGATCAGTCAAAATATTCCTCATTTATTCTGGTATAATTTCCTTCACGATGACTAGCAATAAACCCAACGACATACGTCCAGTTTTATTTGAAACTCATCAGCTGGATAAGCATACATCCACGTCAGTAATCGTGTTTCCACCAGGACTCAAGCCCAGGGTTCACTGTCGCTAAACACCAGAGCAATATCTATAAGGATGTTGCAACAGGTGCCATTTGTTGCTTCATTCTGTTGCTTTAGGGATAAATCGAGAGACCCATTAAAGGAGTTGGTGTGTCAAAGTAGAAAGGTAACTTCAGTTAAGTATCGCAAAAACCTCATCTAGGTAACTAGTTCACTAATTACTAGCCGGTTCTAAGCCCAAATAAAGAGGAAAGGTTGAGAATACAGCTAGCAGCTCTAACCCGGAAAAACAATCCAGTCACCAAATAAACTTCAAAGCACAAAACAAACATAAAACATGAAAGTAAACTTATTCCTTGCCGAAGTTGGGGAAACGAAATGACGCCAGTTGGTGAAAGACTTCGGGAAGCCAATCGGCCGACATGTCTTCTCTTCTCTCGATGAAAGCGAAAATAAGAATGGGAACATGGAATATCCACACCATGTTTGGAAATTGCAAGGATGCCCAGATTGCAAAAAAGATGAGAAGGTATAGCATAGAAGTGCTAGGCTAGGATTCTGCAAGGAATCAGCAGATGGAATGGAAGTGGACTGTTCAAACTGTCAACTGCATCGTTAATAATCTACCCCAATGTTGTCACCAAAACGACAACCACGAACACACTGAGTTCTGGAGTGGCTATCATGATGCCCCCCTCCCAAGAGCATCGACGCCTCTCTCTCATGCAGCGACAACCAATCTCCTCCTCCTCCTACTCTTTCCCCTTCTCCTCCTCCTCCTACTCCTACGCCTACTCCAGAATCATGACAGCAAGATTCAACTCAGAAGGAAGGAAAGTCACAATCACAAAATCATACACTACGCTACGCACACACAAATAATGCAGATGAAGAGAAGAAGGAGGAATTCTACAGACAACTACAATCAGTCAGTACTGGACAACACTCCAGTTGACAACATCAAAATTCGAATGGGTGGGTGACCTGCCTGAATACCAAAATGTTGAGGAGCAGACAACACAGGAAGAGAACCAAACATGGGTGGAGAAGCACTCTGTGAAATGAACGAGAATGGAGAACTGTTTGCAGATTTGTGTGCATTCAACGATTTGGTGATTGGAGACATTGTGTACAAATACAAGGATATCGAGATAGCGGCATGGATTTGATTTCACTGGATGGATACAGTAGATATGAGATCGACTTCGTCTGAATGTGAAGAAAGTGGAGAGTCAGTCAGCCTACTGGACACGAGATCAGATCAAGAAGGTGGGGGTGGGGGTGGGGGTGGGGAGTGGGAGGGGGGAGCAGATGTGTGTTCACACCACTCACTATCCAGTACAACGAACCTACATCCAATATCTAGTTGAATACCTTCATTTCAAGGAAGGTAATGATAGACCACAGTTGAAGTTGAACACGAGAACAGAAAGTGAAGGACGAAACTACAGGGGACATCTTCATGTCAGTCAGTGATTAGGACAAAATGGGAGATATTGAGCAACATCTGTGAGGAGACCTGTGTGGATGAACACTGGAACTCTTTGAAAGAGATGTGTAGAGAAACCTGCACAACCGTGTAAGGAAAGAGGAAGAAGAAGCGAAACGAGGAATGGATCTCGATGGACACATGTAAGGTGATAGAGCAGGGAGAGTCAGATGGTGATGGTGAAGTAGAAGATGAACCAGTGAAGTGGAGTGGAGTGAAGTGGAGTTGAGTGCTGTGCAGGGATGGACAACGGAAGGATGAAGTGAAGACAACCTACAAAATACTTCACTGGACAAAGAAGTAAAGAAGATTGTGCGCAAAGACAAAAGACACTTGTATGAATCATTATGAAGTGAGGTGGAATAAGATGCAGGTAGGAGAGACCTGACAACATTATATCAAACAACCAGGTTACTATCTGAGAAGAGATCGATTCAGATGCAACAAAGGAAAGATAGTGAAGGAACCTTTGTTAGCATAGAGGAAATGCAAAAGAAATAATGAGCTGAACACTTCAAAAAGCTCTTGAATCGACCACCGCCACCACGTGCACCTACAAAATCACTTAAAGCAGATGCAGAGACAGCAGCGGAAACTCTCACACCACTACTGTAGAAGGTTTGGATGGAAGGAAGGAAAGAGACCTGCAGAGTGATTAAATGAAGGGCTACCTTGTCAAACTTACAAAGAAGGGAGACCTAAGTTTTTGCAAGAACTGGTGAGGAATCATGCTGCTGTCCACCCCAGGCAAACTATTAGGCCGTATCATCTTAAAGAGACTAAAGGATGCGCAGGATTCAAAGTTACGACCGGAACAGGCTGGATTCTGGGAGAAAAAATCATGTGCGGATCAAATTGCAACCCTACGCTACGCATCTTCATAGAACAAACTATGGCAGTCAACTCTCTGCCTCAACTTCATCGACTTTGAAAAGGCCTTTGATAGCGTCGACCGAGAAGTAATTTGGCAACTGCTTCAACACTATGCTTTTAGTACCACAAACCTTTATCAACCTCATTCAACAGCTATTTGAAGACGCCAAGTGATTAACAATGGAAATCTGAGTGACGCCCTCGAAGTGAAGACAGGAGTAAGATGATCACCGATGATCTGGCATTACTGCGTGGTGATTCAAGTTTTCATATCTCATATTAGTATAGCAAGGTAAAAGGTGCCCAAATCAAAGATATAGAAATAAAGGAGGCAGCAATTGGAGTTGGTGGCAAGTCGTAAAGCGTAGACGATGAGGAATGGAAAAACAATTTTCATTACGAATATCAACACAATGTTTGTTTGTTTATTTCTGTGTCACTCAAATTAATTATGAGCAATATTTTATGGTCTCAAAGAACAGTGATGTCAACATCACTTAGACTTCAAGTGAAAAGTCTTCATTTCCTGACACAGGACAGATCAACTGTCAAAGACTTAATGGGTTTCTGTCATTTTTCAGTCTTTCTATGAGTCTCGAATTCTTCAAAATACACCGGGTTCAACTAATAGTATACCTTGAGACGGATATTTACCAGGCATACTTATCACATAACGCAATCACCTTATTTATTGAAGGTTCACGATCTCATCAACTGACTCTTCTCCTCTGCCTAAGACTTCTGCATTACTGATGTGGTGGTAACAACATGCTACCTATTCAGGGAAGACAATAGTTGCTTGAAACTAAAAGCTTTATCTTGTCTTCTGCCTTCAGTTGCTATTATTCATGGTCTTATAGTAAGACTGAAGGAGCTGCTGTTTCGTACACCTGACATTTAGTAGGCAAACGGATATTATGGTGGTGTCACGAAGAAAACTAAGTCTCCAACTTGGTAAATCAAAATTAATCTAAGTCAAAAAGAGCTCGCAGTGTACTCGTACAAATTTATAAATGCTTAACTGAATTATCGTACTTTTTAAAATTTTCTTTATTGAATATTATTAGAAAACAGGAGGCTGAGATCTTGAAATTTTTACTGACTGTCACACCATAAAATAACAAGCAGAATTTTTTCGTCTATGAAATGAGATATTAAAATTCAACGGCTACACAAGCAAATATTTCCCCTTATCTTGATCAAAATAAAAGGAATAGAACCAATATTCACTTAAAAATGATAATTTATTCTAATCTATTGTTTTACTGGATCGAATTGTTCGACCTCTGTCGACATATGGGCTCATATGTGGATGCCACGATATTGTCAGAATATTTATTGTAATAACTGACTGGTCCGGTGGATAATTCTTTGGCATTCGATACGAAGAGTACGATGTTCAAGTCTCAATGGGAATAACATCACTCGCTGAAATGCATGTACATCCAGTTGACGAGTCCCAAATGGGGCGAAGCGCGAATTCTGGACTCCTCTGCCAGCCACGACCAAGTAAATATTTCACCCGATGGCAAGAAATCAGGAACCTAATTACAGTTTGTATTGGCGTATAGAGTTTCATGAACTGCCTTATTTCCGGAGTTCAAGGTTGCAGAAAATAAACCAGATAATTGACTCTTAAAGTAAATTGAAATTCGCAGTTCGTATACATGTTGCTAAGACCTATGCACCAGCTACCATCAAGTGTAATGTTGCAGGAAAGGAGATTAGTCCTAATACCACATTTCTCAGTAGTATGTGCCCATGATATTAAATAGGACCAAACTCAAGACACTGAGGTCTCATAGCAAGCACGTCGCCACTCAACTGCGCTTTTCGTTTTCCGTCAATATGTGATTTAGCGGGATCATTATCCAATGCGTAAGTGTAAAACTTGGGCGCTATGATAGAATTTAGTTCCTCATTAGATTTATTTATCTGATTTACGATACGCAGAGATAGAGTATTAGTTATTTGATGACGTTTCCAGTATAATCATATCAATGTAATCACACTACTTTCGATATCTGATTTTTATAGTCTTGTCACCTCATATTATTTGTTTTTACTGGTAGTACAATTTTTTTGTCAAGTTAATATATATTAAACCGAGAACTGGGGAGGGGAGGAGGGGAGAGGGACAAATGCAACAATTAACACAATGGGGGATTAAAATTAGGAAAGATGAGAACAAACAGGATGTATTTGCGCAATACATTCCGAACAATCTGATCACACATTTACAATTTTCCATATCTCTCCTACAGGTGTTGCGTCTTTTCTATTACATATGTTGGATGTTGATTCGATGAACAAATATTCAGTAATCACTCTCTCTCTCTCCACCTAATTATATTGGACTTAAGTAAAGTGCTTTTATTCTACCGTATTGTGTGGTTGTTTGTTAATGCGTGCATTGCAATAGCCGAGTTTTTTTTCTAGAATAATGATCCTATTGGGGTCTGTCATTCTACATACAGCTAAATTTTTATGTTCAGCTATTCTTACTGAAGATGACCGGTTACCTCAGAGATAGGCTTTTCGGCTCTAGGATCCGATTGAACCAATTTCACAAAATAGTTTAATTTATCAAATTCCATGTAATAACTGTGAGGTCAAGTACACAGGTCAAACTAGCCAGTGGAGGTCAGTAAGAATAGCTGAACATAAAAATTTAGCTGTATGTAGAATGACAGACCCCAATAGGATCATTATTCTAGAAAAAAACTCGGCTATTGCAATGCACGCATTAACAAACAACCACACAATACGGTAGAATAAAAGCACTTTACTTAAGTCCAATATAATTAGGTGGAGAGAGAGAGAGTGATTACTGAATATTTGTTCATCGAATCAACATCCAACATATGTAATAGAAAAGACGCAACACCTGTAGGAGAGATATGGAAAATTGTAAATGTGTGATCAGATTGTTCGGAATGTATTGCGCAAATACATCCTGTTTGTTCTCATCTTTCCTAATTTTAATCCCCCATTGTGTTAATTGTTGCATTTGTCCCTCTCCCCTCCTCCCCTCCCCAGTTCTCGGTTTAATATATATTAACTTGACAAAAAATTGTACTACCAGTAAAAACAAATAATATGAGGTGACAAGACTATAAAAATCAGATATCGAAAGTAGTGTGATTACATTGATATGATTATACTGGAAACGTCATCAAATAACTAATACTCTATCTCTGCGTATCGTAAATCAAATAAATAAATCTGGTATGGAATTATCCAGTTTGATCAAAGATTTTCGAGGAGCTGCAAACTGCGACACAAAAGGGTTCTAGTGCTCTGTGTTTTTAGTGGTTCTCCAACTGATTTCAGTCAATAGTGAAAACGACGGGAGATTTATATATTTATCATCAATGTATTTATTTGGTCATTCTTTCTAGTACTCTGATCTCAACCATTTTGTAATTCATCTATAGTTTTTTATTCATTAATATTTTAGATTTCAAATGATTAGGTCCCTATATAAACTCTGACAAAACAAAATGAGGTAATTTTCCTAAACTATTTAATTCAATTCTCTCGCTTTCAGGAGTAATTTTGCGCCTAAGGTTAATGAGTTTATTTAACCGATTCACACAAATTGTGTCATCCCAATGATTTATGGAATATTATATTTCATCTATTCATTTACAAATATGAAAGCTTGAAGCAAAGTTCTGTTGTGCCATTTTCTCCAGTTAACTAGATTTCAGTTAACACACTAAGAATGTCGCATAAATAATCGAAACCTTCTCAAAGAAATTAGAGGTAATGCTGGTACTTGTATTCTCCTGCAGTTAATCGAACTGAATCGACCAGTGTTTATTGGCATATGGGTTTTTTCATGGATGCTGCCTGTTTTTTAGTCTGATATTAATGATGGGTATTGGTTAACAAAGGGATCTTGTGGCACAAGAATTGGCTATCATGACTCGATGGCCTAGTGGATAAAGCTCTGGCATTTGAAGCAATCGGTTCCAAGTGCGATGTTTAGTGCGAATAGCATAATTCGCTTGAAGACGAATACATTTAGCTGAAGAGTCTCCAACAGGGCGAAAAAACCGACCTGGATTCCACTGCTAGCAACTGTCCACCATTAGTATCAAGTTAAAAGACAACCTACTGAAATGAATGATAAGTCATCTAAAGTTTCTTTACTGATACATTTGTCAATGATGCGATGGCTACTACATTTGTAGAACAATCAAAATTTATGATTTGCAAGCATAAGACCAGATTTAAAATTTTCAAAAGTTTGTAGCGCCCTCACTCAAAAGCTGTCTGCATTTGAACCAGAACCAAACTCTGAAAGTTTCAAGTTTCTCACAAAAATCATAGTTGCCACTCAAATTCAAGAAACTTTTTTTCATAGCCTACCAGCATTAAAATCTAAGATCCAATTTAATTACCATGAGGAACTGTTTCATGATGGTCTATTAATAAATAGCGATTCGAAAAGACTAAGTCTTTTTTGCGGAAATAGGTATATTAGGTATTTTAATGGCAGATATACCAACTTTATCTTTTTGACGATTCCCCCATACTTTATTTGTTTTAATCATCTGAATCATGACGAAAATATTAAATTTACAGTCTTCACCCTTTAAAATTTAGTATAAGCGCTTAATCTTGCAAGAAATTCCAACTAAACTTTGAGCAAAGCATGAAGTCACTGTCAGTCAACTATGCCAGTACTTCAAACATTAAATATCATCCAGGAATCTTTTATAGGGCCTCATTTTTGTTTGCAGCCCTCATTCGCCTGAACGTGAAGGAGAGCCACTTGTAAAAATAAATCGTGCACCAGATGTTTCTACGAGTGTCATACACTCATGACCCTGAAAGATGACGCAATTATTGTTGGAGGTAAAACTCGTACTTCTGATTTCTATAAAATTACTCAGAAAGTATATGAAGCCCTATCTTTTTAGATTAACATTATGGTGGCTGTCAGTTTTTGAAATTATTTTTCTTTGAATTTCATTGTGTTATTGAATGCCGGCAGAAAGGTTCCAAGAAGGATGTCTGTAAATCTCAGCTTTTATGTCATCAACCACAGAGACGTTCAAACCCAAAAACTTCGAAGTCAGACATTATGATAACCCAATATAGAAGCAGATTTTTATCTCAAATATATCTTTATGAAATTAATTAACCGGGAGATCCATTTTCAAACTGATACTGCTTCAGAGACCACAATAAATAACCGGACCTCCAAACTAATTCTTTTCCATATATCGCTTACAGTAAATCAGGCGGTTATTTACATGTAAGTAAGTTAGTTCATTGCTATGTAACTTACGACAGTTAGACACACACGTGACTTTGCATCTGATAAGCCAGAGGCCACTCGATATTTTACGATTGGACTGAATACAATAGCTTGATTTGTTGGACCATCCAGTGAATCTTATTTGTAATAAGTCTGGAGCTGCAGTGAAACCAAGGCGTTTATCAACATTTCATACTTTAATGAGTTAACACACACGGTATAAACGACTAAGGTCGTATGAATTTCAACGTATAACATATAGCATAACAAACGGTCATTTACATTCCTATGAAATGTAGGAAGGGCTTCAACAAAATACTTGATTCAGTCTAGCGGGATCTATTCACAGAAAACATCCTGTTATTAATGACGTGCATGGTAAATAAAAACAATTTTGTTACATGCCTTAAAGAGCATCATAGGATACGGTATCAAAGTTGCCAAGCTTCTACGACTCTTGTGGTGTTTCAAAAACTCTGACAAATAGGAACTATTCTCGCTTCCTCCCCAAGATTTCCAAAGAATTCTGCGCCTCATCTTCCGTAGATAAATGGTAAAACAGAAGAGTTTTTAAATACTAAAGGAGAGAGGAGAATCGCCCTCAGGAACTATCAGCAGTACAATCTTGACAACCTAAAGAATAGTGAGAAACCCAACTACATCAGAAACCAAATTACCAGTTGGAAGTATAGTAAAGCGCAAAATAAGGACAGATTTCTGCTCTATGCAACAAAGAAAAGGACCAATATACTTTAATCCTCAATACTATTACAACCAGTTATTTATTCCTGGTGATAGTATAGTAGTCAATGATCCAAGGGTAAGTTGTGGTGGGAAACTGACTCATTACACAAACTATCTGGGCAGTAAATAAGGTATTAAAGTTGGTTTGCAAACCTCAACATGACATGTAAATTAAGTACGCAGCATTCACAGTAAAAGCCTGATGCTCTTCAATTCCATACTCTAATATTGGGTCTTTTAGTCAGTGTAAATAAGTCATGTCAGACAACATCGGAGCCTATGATGTATATTGTACAGATATATAATGGTCAAATATGTGCAACGCATACTGCGACTAATACAGTCTACTTGCATTCACAATCCGTCAAATGACCAACCTCTTGTACTGAATACTTTGCTTAATTGTTGGTTTATTTACATGCAAATAGTGTTTGGAACAAATCGATGATCAAGCATCTTCACTGTGCAAAAAAAAATAATTGCCTTCAGCTTATAATCAATGTATTTAATGTGAGTGAAAGTATGTAGAAGATATTTTCATAATCCACTTGGATCACAATGATTCGATCTTTGTTTTAAAACTAATTAGCGATCATCTTTCTTCCGTAAAATCCCCATCGGGATTTGAAAGGGAATCAGGAGTTTCGCGACTGTATGTTCAGTCAATCAGACGGAATATCGAAAGTGGGGAAATCTTTTAACAAGAAGCGTATATATAATGACCAGCTGGTAGGCTTGCATTGATAGGTATCTATAAATTGAAGTAAACCTATAATCATGTCTATTGTTCACCGTATTCAACAAATCTGAAATGGTGATTCCTTCGAACAAGAGATTACTTCTTAGAAAGTTATTGGTCCTCTAAAGGTATGAGAACTACAATTTAAACTTTCAACCGAAATGACAGAAATTTATTCTAATATGCAAGCAAATACTGTGCATGATTCTTTTATCAATCGTAGTCATAAAATTGGAATTAAAAACCTCAAAATTATTCAATACGTGTTTACTAACAAAAAAGGAGGATGGATAGCTGAAGCATTTTACATTATTTTAATTCCTAATGAATTCAACATTAAGGAAGGCCTAACTGTCCAACCAACTTGTATAGCATATTTGAAATAGTATGCATACACTAGCACAGATACATAAACTATCTGTATCGTTCATCCATACAGCTTTTCTTAAGCTCATTCATATATTCACATACATTTCCATCTTGGTCCTGAACACATAGACAAATCATGGATGAGAATAACATTTATGAGCATGTATGACTGATATGATCTGATTTACTTACGTTGATTATTTAAACGTGTGATAATTTAGGTTTTATATCTGAGTAAATAACTTCAGCAACGTTGTGAAGCACTAGAATTTCACTTTTCTGCAACACTTGGGTTTCACAGGCATATTTCATTTGTCCTGAAATCTGTTGTTGGCGTGCTAAACACTTTTCTGTCTGAACCCGTTAGTTTCCTTAATTTTTTTACTTTCTAAGAATTGATTCTCAAAATTTATTACAATTCTGATTTCTTCGAATGAGACTCAAAGTGATCACGACCTTTACTTAGCTAGATTCTTGTAACCATTTTTAACATAAGTATTATTTGTAACTTTGAAAATATACACCAGAACTTAAAAAATACAGTAAATAGACTGCTGTAGTTAATGAAATGTATATACATCATATAAAACTGAAACCAAATGGTCTATTTACACGAAAGTTACATAGTAGGAATGAGTAGGTCGATATAACTTAATTACAGTCCTTTGCTAACTAGCAATTATCTTACATTGACTTACATAAAATCTTATGATTTATTAGTAGAACATCGCACACAGGTGCATCGCCTCAGGTTGAAGGAAACTGCTAACTGTTATACGTGTATTGAGAATCTGTAACACAAGATTTATCTTCGTTATGACTTCTGAAATCCGTCACTTGTTATCAGGCTATGCCATATTGTAGACCTCAGTGTACTTTGACTCGGGTTTCTAAAAGATTATCAACTACTGTTGACTAGCTACTTCTAGAAGTTAAGTAATGTTCTTTATTCAGTTCACAGGTTTGTGGAAATTGTTTGACTTCAAAAAAGAATTCAGCGTAGAATAACATTTGAGATGGAGAAATGAACCATTCAGGAGCCCCGTACTAGGACAAGATAGCTGTCCAATGCTTTCAGGTTTCCCGTAATTCTCCAACCGGTAGCAGTCTGTAATGAACACCACCTTGAAATAATCCATATCATATTCTGGGTTTCTACTATGGTTGATTTGTTGAGACTGCTTTGATAGTAGTTAGCTTGTTTTATCTCTTCCTTTTTGCATTATTTCTCTTGACATGCATATAGATAAACGTTTTTAGTTCACCATAATCATGTAAAATAAAGGCCAATCTTATTATGCAGAAAATAAGTTTCGATGCAACTAGGCACATACAATGGGATGGTTTGCTTATCCATTATGAATTTTAGACAAATAGTGAACGCGGCTAACAATCATTTTATTTCTAGGTGAAACTTTGCAGATATTTTTAATATTTCTGCTTAAATGCAAATGGGTAACCCTGGTATAAGCATATGATGTATTCATTGTTTTCCGGAACGTATTTATTCATATGTGTAGTGAGAAATCATGCAACGAGATTTGTCAAATAAAATATTCATGAAAAGTGGTTTAAGGTCAGTGAAACAGAACAAACTGATTTCCTTAAAGTGAAGTAAGGCTTTCTTGATACGCCTTGAACATCGCCTTTTACGCATCATGATAGAAAAAGAAAAGTAAAAGAATAAATCAAATCAATGGATAGTAATATTAGAAATAAAAGATAGAAAGCCAAAGCTGATAATCGGTCACAGTGGTGCATATGTGTATTTAGTCTTTGGTGTCTTCTAAATCTTGAATGTTGTGACTTAGCATCATTTTAAAATTTTGTCACCTATTCTCCGTTGTCTACTCTAATATCAGTCTTTTTTCAACCCACTTTTTCTTTGTATCCTACTGTGAAGTAGGACAGCTTGAACTGATGGATTTGTATCACAGGTTCTATGCTGACATTATGGCTGTCTGTCATTGGTCTAATTATCATTCGAAAATATTATTATTATTATTATCATTTTTCCTTTAGGTTCCTAGTGGAATATAGGAATTCAGTAGCACGCCTCCATTACACTCTCTTCTCTGCAGTCTTCTCAACCTGGCGCCACGACTGCTCACAAGCTTTCATTTCTTCCTCATCTCCTCCATGTCACTCTCACCTCGAATGCTCAACTCGTCGTTTCCCCTTTGGATTCCACTCAAGGGAGCCCATTAGGCGCATGATGTCCCCAGTCCGCCTTAACAGTGTATGCCCAATCCACCTCTTTTTTCTTCTGCATATTTGTTAGTTGATAGGTTCTTGGTTGGTTCGTTGTCAGCCAGAGTTCCCTGTTGCTTATTCTTTCTGGCCATCTGATCTTATTTGAAAATATATTTTAACGAAAAGATATATTATTTCGAATGTCTGCTTCAGAATATCAGTATCTTAAAAAAAATATGTTATCAATGTATCTAACTACCCAGCACCTAATCTATACATTCGAATGTTATTGAAGTAAGGTGTAAAAGAATGTAGATTTCTGAATGTTCGCAATGAACTATTCTAACAGCTGATGATAGGCTGGAATTTTCAGCAATAACCTACGTTATGATGATCAGTTTGGAAATCTTTAAAATGAGCGAGACTGACTTGTTTTCCTTTATCAACCTTAAAATAACGAGAATAAACATCGGAGCGGGATAATATATGTCCATTTTATTACTTCAGTGGTTCTCGTCAGCTGCTTACAACATAGAATATTTACAATAAAAAATAACAACAAATTATTAGGACACTTTAGTTCAGTGAAATCAGTCAAAACAAGACGACAACATAGCGAAGTAAGGAGATTTTCCGAATTGAAATAAAGTCAAACAATTTTCTTACTTCACTATGTCTTTGTCCCGTTTTGTCTGATTTTACTTAACTAAAGTGTAATTTGTTCTAGGTTGTAAACAGCTGTCAAGAGCCACTGGATTAATAAAATGTATCCATATTATTCCGCTTCATTTTTTTCTTACTCTTTTAAAACTGACATGATGAATGATACAGTAACATAACTTGAAATCATATTAAGTTTGCGAAATGTTAGACAATACTGTTTTTGTGGAAAGAAAAGAAAAGATTTCATACCCAGCTGGATAGTTGGTCAATTGGATGAAACCCTTTACAAAGTGATAAATAAATACAGTACCGTTTGGAACAGCTGCTACAATAAAGACTGCTTCCTTTTGAAACCAAAAAATCGCCAAGACCCTAAGTAAAAGCCCATAAGGCCTCGAATATTTTCAAACAGATGACTTCCTGTTGGACAGGTCAGCTAAATAACAGCGTGTCTTATTTGAACTAAGCTTCTTGTTAGGCCCAATAAGAACTTACCATCCATTAAACTGGTTGAATAAGAAATGACTGTTAGCAATCATTAAGAATGGTGGTTCACTGTATTGTGCACTGACTAAATTGAATTTACAGGTACCAACTGGTAAGTGAATGTCAATATCGTCACCTCATATCCAAACAGAGTCTAGAAGAAGCATTAATGAAAAGTGTTAAACCAGGATAAGACAGATTTTTTAGCTTTTCTTATCTCTGAACATTAATTGCTTGTAGTGAAAACATATCCAAAAGCTAATGGATATAACAACAAACCATATAACTAAATATGTGCCTAAAAATGTTTTAGGCGTTTTGTTTATAAAGGGAAATTTATCTATCTAGCATGTGACAGAAAAGTATTTCTGAAATAAAATGCTGACTAATTCTTGCCAAGCTAATTTGGAATATGGTAATAAGGGGAATTGAAGAGGCCGCCATTTAGTAAACTGCATGTGAATATTTTCACTGAAGTTAGAGATTTATGCGTAGAGCATTTAATGTAGGAAAATAGTTGGCTGAGCTAAAATTTTTGCCAGCGTTCTAATCAATGTATTACTTACTTAGTAATTGCTTGATAGATTTATTAGCAGAATTTATAGTTTGGATATTTGTAGACTTTGGGTAAAATCTTTTGAGCAGTTTACTGTAATATCTTACTTATTCAGCATCTAATATTATTTCTTCTAAGTTAAACAATTTCTGTTTCTGTCATTGATCATGTAGTGTCGACTGTTTTCATTTCCATTGTCTTCGAGGTCAAGGTGAGCCATTCTGATTACAGCTCAACAGTACTTGGATTTTTATGAATAATTTCTCACTCAATGTGGAATTTTAACAAGATTTTCATTTTGCTGCTCAACTTTTGGACGCAGCCTGTTGAACATCAAAAATGGCTTGTTTATCGGTTTAAATAAACTATAAAAATGAACATTCTAATGGTATGGACTATCTTATTAAAAGGAATTGTTGAACACTGAACGAACAATTGTATTTTTAAGGAGCAAAAAATTATCGGATTTGTACTGCATATATTAAGCCACATATAAGCCGTAGATAGGTTTACTTATCCACCTTTATTCAAGTGTTTGAGTAATAAACTCCTAAAACACCACCATTTATTTCTTTTTTTACACAAAATAATTGATCTACACAATGGAGTGGTTTGATCTCATTACTTCGTTTAGAATTGTTAAGCTGTTAACCTCCAAGCTTCTTTTTAGCGTTTGTATATCGAGAATTTACACTGAAAACGATTTTACACTTCATCTTTTCCTTTTTCTTTTTTTCCTTAACTCATTTTAGAAAGTTATGCTGATATCTACAACATAAAACTTTGCAGTATTCATAGCTTTCCGCAACTTGTAACTTATTTAACATGTCCACATACTCTTCATATTTTAAAAACACAATTTTACATGTTAAATACTTATATTTCAATGGCTTTACCCATAGTTAATTACTGCAAGAGGTGATAAAATGCAACAAGTTTTGAACTACCAACATCTTTCCAGTTTTATACCTCTCTGAAAAGTCACAGAGTAGAAACCCATAGTTGAAAACTTTATCAGTGAATTACTTGATAGACTTCTGAAAACTCTGCCTGTTACAACCTCTTCGAAAGCTATATAATAATTTTAGTTAAATGATGATACAATGTGCGTAACAGTGGAGGGAGAGAAGTAGCAACTAGTCATTTATTCACTAACCATACATCTCAAATTTGTGGATGGATTTAGGCTGATAGGAATGCGTCTCTCGGATCTCTTCAAAATAACTGCTACAAGTATTATCTATCCTACCAAAAGATCGATAACTACGATGCTCATACGTATTTTTTTGTTTATATTCTCCTAGGAACTGGAGAATTCACTATTGATATCCTGTTCACTACCAATCGTGAAACTTTTGGAGCCAGTTGTAATAACCACAACAATGGTAATTATGGCTAATTAGCCAACAAAACATACCTGCATTGTAATTGCATTCAACTGTATAGCAGTGAGTCAGTCCCAAGTGTTTTGATATTGCAACACGACCAGCACCTTCTTTAGTGTAACTGCCCTTACGGTCTTTTAGATACATATTACGTAAACTGAAGTTGCACGAGTCGAAGTCAAAGTAAATTGAATTCACTCCAACCAGCAAAGCGTAGAGGACGTTGTCTACCTAGGAAATTATTTTGTAACAAAAAAAGAAGGCGAATTGTGTTTTTCAATTTAACTTCATTATTGAAGAACAAACATATAGCATAAAATGTGATATTGACAAACAATAAACTTTGAGAAACTTGATTTATTCCAACTTCTACTGGCCAGTTAAAAATCCAGTGAAATGTTGCTATAGTCTGCTTACTAAGTCATAAAATGACTGATCTCACATATAGTAATGAAAATGAAGTATTTATATATATTTTCAAGCTCACGCAGTACTTTTTTCACTTTCTCACCAATGAAAGTTAGTAAACACCTATTACTATTCCTTCTGTATTGCACAACTAAAGACGAAACTTATAATATTTACTAATTCAGATATATCCAGTACGTATTTAGCGATATGAGTTAAAATCTCAGCTAGAATACAGAAGGCTGTATTGGAATTCGCCAACTTGCGTCGTCTGTGGCGCTGACTGGTGAGATACCCGACTATCTATGAAAAATGTGTGTACTGCGCTGCAGTCCATTCTGTCCTGTTATATGGCTATGAGACATGACAGTAAAAAGTCGAAGACAAGAAGTGGTTACAAAGTTTTTACGACACGTGTTTTCCCAGCATTCCTTGTTTTTAGTGGAATCACCGTATGAGCAATGTTCAGGTCAGCCGAAAGGTACCAGGCAAAACAAATAGTTTGACTGATGAAGTTGAGAATTTTCTTCGACTTACATGGCATGAACATGTGCTATGCATCCCCGCCTATCACCAACCTCGATGTGCCATGCTAAGGAAATTTAGGTAGGGTTGGAAGAGGGTTCAGGGTCGTCGGACCAGGACTGGACACGAGCGCATGAAGTCCCAGACTTTCGCTTTGAGCCTTATCGGGAGATGCCAACTACCGAGTTTCCGAGATGTTAGGAACCAGTGGGTGAGTACTGTTGGTGACACGGCTGAAAATCGGTCATAATGCGGCAGATGTATTTACTCCTCTACATATTCTAAACCTTGAGTATTTGCACTAACCCTTATCTTCAAATTGTCTATTCTCTTATTCAGTTTTGTCGACTCTGGTCTAACACTTTTTCTATCTATTTTATTTTATGTACTACTGTGAACTGTGGCAACTTGAGCCGATCCACCTGTGTGCGACGTTCTATGTTGATTTCTTCAGTCAGTCAGATGAATCGATTATTTCAATCAGAATAGGAAGAAATACGCACTTCAAACTTTCCGCACTTTCTCGTAAAATTGTTTGTACTAAGAAAGTCTTAGATTTTTATTGTGGTTAAAATGGCTAAAATTCAAAGGACCTTCATTCATTTCCATCCAAATTATTTGAAAAAATAACGTACAGTCATTTGATACACACTTCCTTCCCAAAGCATAATTAACAAAAGATTAAAAGTTTTCAGAATGCTGAGTACTCACTCGAGTACATTCAAACAAACATTTCTTAAAGTTCCAGAAAAATATATGATTTGTTAGACAAATATTTTGACTGTGAATAGTTTTATTATTCCGTGAGATGAGTGAAGTGAGAATTTGATATCACCCCCGTAGTGTTGTAAGTGTTCATTTATCACTAAACTTCATGGCTTAAGAATGAGTTACGATATAATATCTGGTTTATATGCCAAATTCTTGTTAAGTAGCTCGAACAGGATGACAATTTGGAACTGACTGAAAAAGTGATGTTCAATTATATTTTAGTAACTTTATTACGCTTTGGTAATCCTTAAAAATATCCAAGCTATAAAAATTCGTCTAAATCTCATACCAGTCAATTTTAGTTCTTCACTAATGCCCTTTACTAAAGGATAAGACCAACAAGTGTATGCAAATTCCCGTTAATACCTTGCCTACTGATAAGAAAATCTAATGTTATACATATATTGACTTGATTGTGGCTACCAGTGAAATCCATGAGGTACATCTCTTCCTATTTAGAACCCACCAACTGGACGTAACTGCATCCAGTTGAGTGATGCTGTTTCCACTGGCCCTCGAACCTTTTACCTATCATATCAAACATCAAAGTGTTATCCACTAGGCCACTGACGCCACTGAGTTAATTATTACAATAAACATCCAGGCAATATCAAGGTGTGCACATAGGAGCTCATATACCAACAGAGGTTGATCAATTTTATCCAGTATAACAAAGGAGAATTACAAGTATCAAATAATAATAACTAATACTCGCTGTACAGGAAGTGGCTATCGTGCTTCAGTGGCCTAGTGGATAAGGCTTTGGCGTTTTAAGCGATGGCTGTTAAGTTAGAGCTTCAGTGGGGACAATGTCACTCACTGGAGTGGTGATGTATTCAGCTGACAAGTATCAAACAGGAAAAACGCGCCCCCCGGATTCCACTGCTAGCCTAAACTGAGTCAGCTATGTTGTAAAAAGTTGGCTATACTAACATTCATAACCATTCTGACACTATTTTAACAAAGGGTATTCGTAAGACTAATATTGAATGAATTCTACTCAATATACCATAAAAATTGGAGATGAACTGAACTGACACAGAACACCAGTAACCTTGAGTCTTGGAATAAAATTCTAGAACCCACAGATCTAAATCTACCAAGATGTGGATAATAAAATATGAAGGGATTAATCATAGGACTAATGCATGTACACAAAATGAGCTTCATTTATGTATCTGTAAGTGATTGTAATTAGTCTAGGATGTACTAAGAGAAATCTTATGAAATTAGTTTATTTTTCACGGATCTTCAAATAGAATAATTATTTTAAGCTCCCTAAGGACTACCCTCAAAATAGACTTCCTGGAGTTCAAGTGAGAACCCCTGACCCATGAAATCAGACATTAAAGATGTAATAACAAACACTTGATAAAAGCATTTAGTGAAAGTTATACTGTAAGACACGTTGGCAATAGCTGGGAAATACGAGTCATTGTAATGGCTTGGTGCTGACTATGAGTTGTGATATTTCTGAAATCAACCTCAAGTAGAATCACGGACATACGCTACTGAGTAGTATTAATTGACTTGGTTGTAGCTAACAGTGGAAAGGAGGACGCACGTTTCGTCCTTTATGGGGTTAGTCAGCTGGATGTACCCGCACCACAGCAACCAAAGTTGTTCCCAAAAAGACTTGAACATCGTATTCATGGCCTCAAACGTCAAAGCGTTATTCACTTGGACAAAGTTGTTCATTCCTCCACGGTACTCAAAGACTTTCAGAATGATGTTATCCGATGATAAAAGAAAACACTTTATCATTGTCTATATTAACTAATACATTCGAAACGTTCAACTCTCCTAACATACAGCTAAGCTGTTTCTTTATTTTGCACAAATTTCAGTAAGGTAAATAGGTTACCATAAAATTACGCTGAAATTATTATCAGAGGTAGTATTAAAAAAATTAAAGGATATGATGAAATTACCATGCTATCTTCAGTTTCTAGCCAGTTTCCATAAAGAAAGCAACCACGTTTTGAACAATGTCCATGTAAATCAAAGTAGAAGGCAACATTACTTTCTTCTAGTTGTAATTCGTTAGCATCAGATAGATGATGGGCTTTTCTCAGTTGATCTAATTGTTCTTTCAACATTTCCATTCTTTTCAGTTCATCTACATTTAAATCATCTACTGACGTATTCATTGAACCTTCATCGATCAATGTGGTTTTATTCTTTTCTTCTCTGACCATTGTTTCTACAGATTTTAATATTTCCACATACTGTGGATTAATTGATAAATCTTCTTGATTAGATTGCTCATCTAAATCATACAAAAATGGTACTTTGAATGTTGGAAGTTGAAAAATCAATTTACATTAAAAAGATACAGTAACTTCATTAATGATGGATCGTGGCCAGGAGTGGAATCCAGGATGCGCATTTTGTCCTATTTGGGACTTGTCAGCTGGATATACCTGCTTTTTAGTGAGTGTTGTTCCCACCGGGATTCGGACCTGGGAACAACATCACTGACTGGGAAGCAGGTACATCAGGCTGACGAGTCCCAAATGAGACAAAATGCTCATCCTGGATTCCACTGCTAGCCACGATCCATCTTTAATATAATACAACGCAGGCAATATCGAGGCATCCTCACTAAAGCCCATATGCCAATAGAGACCGACCAATTTGGTCCAAGCAACGACGGTATCATATAAAAAAAATTATACTCTACAGTAACTTTGCAGCAAAAATTGTGAGTGGAGAACTTTTATAGATGTGATAACTGACTTTACAATGAAATGCAATAAGCAGAGACCAAAGATCACACTTTGTGATATGGACTGAATAGTTTTTAATGGGAAACATGTTGACATTACAGCCAGACAGTTAAAAGAAACCAGTGGACATGAGTTTTGCATGCCAGACCACTGCCTACATCGATATGCAATGTTAGTTGAAGTTGAAGTCGTTTGGAAGAAGATTCGTGGCAACTAGATCAAGAGGTGGCAGTAGTCCATAAAGTCTCTGACTGCTGGTGTGGGAGTTATAGACTTTTGGGATTCTCGAAATGATAGGAATCCATTGTCGGAGACCTTTTGTGACGTGGCTAAAAATTGGCCATAATGCTGCAATTATAACTTTTAGACATTTTCTAAATTTTAAACATTTACATCGATCTTTATTTTTCAAATTTTTTTCCCAACCCAATTTTATTTACGCTGATACCACTTCATTTCTACCCACTTGTTTTCGCATATTGGCAATGCGGTAACTTAAACCAAGTTTCTACATTGATTTTATCTATGTCTGCTCACTTGTAGAAAATGTCAACATGGACCGTGGAGTTTTTAAATGACCTACAAACTGACCATTTTCTTTAAGATTTGCCGGTTTACATCAGCCAGCTAGTTTTCTTCATTTGGTCTCAATAACTGGGCAGTATGAGCAGAATTAGTCCGAATACACTTCTTATGACCTCAGCTTAAAACTACTGAAACAATCATCTGATATTTAGACCACTCTAATTTGGTTAGTAAAGTCTAAAGACCAACGTAAGTGGCATATCTAATTAATTTCTAGACATAACTTCACAAGTAGTCTTTATCTAATTGACTTCAATATTTTATTGGCAATTACTTTTTAGGACTCACCCTTAGACCCTTAAATGAGCTCCAAAAAAGGTGAAACTGGTAAATGTGAAACCATGTTTTGATATCCACTTAGGTTTTTTAATTACTTCATATAAAGCTGTGACGAATTTATCTTGTGTTATACTTCTAGAGTAGAGACAGACGAACAAATCAAAGCAGACCGTGGCACAGAAGAAAACCACTTCAAGGTGCTACAATTTACTGCGGCACGTGAAGGAATGATATTACAGCAGACGAAAATGCATTACACTTGAGCAAATATAGAGATGAGATTATCACTTGACTACCTGAGTTTGGCAGAGTAGTATTTATACTGGGTGATGATTGAAGGTGAGATGAAAATCCGGCCGGGGTCCAGATTTTCATCTCACCCCCAGTCATCATCCAGTAAAGATGGGAGTTGATGACCTTTACCAATCATACGTTTGCAATAGATGATGATGGTTGCTTGCCACTTACCCTGATCATTGTTTGTGAAGCCGGCTGCTTTTATAGACACTTTGTTTCACTACCTGTTCCATTACCTTCGAGTCCGTATCTCGATTAGTCCTTCCCATGTACGCGTCCATACACATACACATGTAAACTGGTAAATGCAGTGGGATGTAACCCAATCATTAATATAGCGATGACATATGTGATGCAACATGTATTCAGTTTTCTGGACTGCAATAAACCTAGCTAAATAATGTTTTGCTGATGGCAGACGTTAGACTTCATTTTAAAATTACTTTATCAGATTCCCCTCAGTACGGTGACATGATTCAAACGTTTTTCTCCCGCAAAGAATACTTAGTGGGTTTCAATATTGACTCATTTCTATGAAGGTCTTAAAGTTGTCATATAAAGCGATCATAGAACTGTTCCATAAGTGGTCCGCTTAATTATTTTACGGGTCCGCTCAGATCCAGTTATTTCAGCAATTTGCAAACCGAAAACGTTGACTAAAGAAAGGAAAATTCGCAACACAAAACTCTCAAAGCAACACAAAAGCAGTAAATAATAATGATTATAAATCAGTAAAAAAAAGTAATACCGTAACTCTGTGGGCAATGCGAAATGAACAAATCTAATTTCGAATCTCATTCCACTACACTGACTATATTTTACACTTAAATTAAAGGTGTCAGCTCGTCATATTATCAGTAGGTTTTAGCAGCACATAAAATAACTTCCAAGCCCTGTCATCCAGGAGCGTTGAGATCAACTGATAGCTGACATACAGTTGACAGGATCAATAGTTTACTAGCCGGTTCTAAGCCCAAATAAAGAGGAAAGGTTGGGAATACAGCTAGCAGCTCTAACCCGGAAAAACAATCCAGTCACCAAATAAACTTCAAAGCACAAAACAAATATAAAACATGAAAGTAAACTTATTCCTTGCCGAAGTTGGGGAAACGAAATGACGCCAGTTGGTGAAAGACTTCGGGAAGCCAATCGGCCGACATGTCTTCTCTTCTCTCGATGAAAGCGAAAATAAGAATGGGAACATGGAATATCCACACCATGTTTGGACATTGCAAGGATGCCCAGATTGCAAAAAAGATGAGAAGGTATAGCATAGAAGTGCTAGGCTAGGATTCTGCAAGGAATCAGCAGATGGAATGGAAGTGGACTGTTCAAACTGTCAACTGCATCGTTAATAATCTACCCCAATGTTGTCACCAAAACGACAACCACGAACACACTGAGTTCTGGAGTGGCTATCATGATGCCCCCCTCCCAAGAGCATCGACGCCTCTCTCTCATGCAGCGAAAACCAATCTCCTCCTCCTCCTACTCTTTCCCCTTCTCCTCCTCCTCCTACTCCTACGCCTACTCCAGAATCATGACAGCAAGATTCAACTCAGAAGGAAGGAAAGTCACAATCACAAAATCATACACTACGCTACGCACACACAAATAATGCAGATGAAGAGAAGAAGGAGGAATTCTACAGACAACTACAATCAGTCAGTACTGGACAACACTCCAGTTGACAACATCAAAATTCGAATGGGTGGGTGACCTGCCTGAATACCAAAATGTTGAGGAGCAGACAACACAGGAAGAGAACCAAACATGGGTGGAGAAGCACTCTGTGAAATGAAGGAGAATGGAGAACTGTTTGCAGATTTGTGTGCATTCAACGATTTGGTGATTGGAGACATTGTGTACAAATACAAGGATATCGAGATAGCGGCATGGATTTGATTTCACTGGATGGATACAGTAGATATGAGATCGACTTCGTCTGAATGTGAAGAAAGTGGAGAGTCAGTCAGCCTACTGGACACGAGATCAGATCAAGAAGGTGGGGGTGGGGGTGGGGGTGGGGAGTGGGAGGGGGGAGCAGATGTGTGTTCACACCACTCACTATCCAGTACAACGAACCTACATCCAATATCTAGTTGAATACCTTCATTTCAAGGAAGGTAATGATAGACCACAGTTGAAGTTGAACACGAGAACAGAAAGTGAAGGACGAAACTACAGGGGACATCTTCATGTCAGTCAGTGATTAGGACAAAATGGGAGATATTGAGCAACATCTGTGAGGAGACCTGTGTGGATGAACACTGGAACTCTTTGAAAGAGATGTGTAGAGAAACCTGCACAACCGTGTAAGGAAAGAGGAAGAAGAAGCGAAACGAGGAATGGATCTCGATGGACACATGTAAGGTGATAGAGCAGGGAGAGTCAGATGGTGATGGTGAAGTAGAAGATGAACCAGTGGAGTGGAGTGGAGTGGAGTGGAGTTGAGTGCTGTGCAGGGATGAACAAGGGAAAGATGAAGTGAAGACAACCTATAAAGCACTGCACTGGACAAAGAAGTAAAGAAGATTGTGCGCAAAGACAAAAGACACTTGTATGAATCATTATGAAGTGAAGTGGAATAGTATGCAGGTAGGAGAGACCTGACAACATTATATCAAATAACCAGGTTACTATCTGAAAAGAGATCAACGCATACGAGACCAAGGAATGATAGTGAAGGAAACTCAGTTACCAAAGTGGTGAAACAATAGAAACAATGAACTGACCACTTCAAAAAGCTCTTGAATCGACCACCGCCACCAATTGCGACTCGTACAGAAATGCCACCAGCAACCGCAGATCTATGAATGAACAAAGACCCTCCAACAAAAGCAGAAGTCCTGAATGCTGTAAAGTTGCTGAAATCTGGGAAAGCAGCAGGAGAAGATTGAATTCCCCCGGAATCACTGAAAATATAAGCAGAAACACCAGCAGCGAACGTACTAGCACCACTGTTGCAGGAGGTTTGGAAGGAAGGAAGGAATGAAAGATACCTGCAGATTGGAAAAAGTGCTACCTTATCGAATTCCTAAGCAAGGGAGTTTTAGCAAGAACTGGTGATGAATCATGCTGCTGTCCAAGCCAAGCAGAATATTAGGCCGTATCATACTGAAGAGACTAAAGGATGCACTCGATTCAAAATGAGGACTGGAATAGGCTGGATTCTGGGAGAAAAAATCATGTGCGGATCAAATTGCAAACCTACGCAACGCATCACCACAGAACAGAGTGTAGAATGGCAGCCAACTCTCTACCTCAACTTCATCGACTTTAAAAAAGCCTTAGACAGTACTGACCGATGGGTAATTTGGTAACTGCTTCAACACTACGCTTTCAGTACCATAAACCTTTACCAACCTCTTTCAACAGCTACATGAAGACTACAAATGCAAAGTGATTCACGATGAGAAGCTCATTGTCACCTTCGAAGTGAGGACAGGAGTAAGACAAGGCTCCCTACTATCACACATAATCTTCCTGATTGTGGTCGACTGGATCATGCAGCACACAGTGAGGTGCAAGAAAAAAGGCATACACTGGCTGGACCGACGAAGAGATCCCAGAAGAAGATTTGAATTTCGCCGATGATTTTTGTTTAATGTCGCACAAACTCAAAGATCTACAGGTGAAAACTAACAAGTTGACAGAAGAGGCAAGGCAGCGAAAACGGAACTTCCTTCAAGTCAATGTAGAGAAGATGGAGGTGATGAAGACACCTAACCAACAACAGCATCAACAACAAGCACTAATCAGCATGACGGGAGAAACCTAAAGAAAGCAGACTGACTCACCTACCTGACTAGGTAGTATCGTTTCAACTACAGGTGGAGACACAGGTGACGGCATTAAATCCAGGATCGGAATAGCAGGACAGGAGTTCATCAATCTGAAACCAGTGTGGAGATCTACTGCACTCAGTATAAAGCGTAAACAAGATCTGGATTTTCAACACCAACGTCATGTCAGTGCTTCTGTGTGATGGCTCAGAGACTTGGCGCACCACGAAAAGCACTTCCAACAAACTATAAACATTCATCAATAGCTGCCTTTGCTCGTTACTGAAGATCAGATGGCCAGAAAGAATAAGCAACAGGGAACTCTGGCTGACAACGAACCAAACAAGAACCTGTCAACTAACAAATATACAGAAGAAAAAGGAGATAGATTGGGCGTACACTGAGAAGGCCGACTGGAGACATCATGCGCCAGGTGGGCCCCCTAGAGTGGAATCCAAAGGGGAAAACGACGAGTTGAGCATTCGAGGTGAGAGTGACATGGAGGAGATGAGGAAGAAATGAAAGCTTGTGAGCAGTCGTGGCGCCAGGTTGAGAAGACTGCAGAGAAGAGAGTGTAATGGAGGCGTGCTATTGAATCCCTATATTCCAATAGGAACCCAAGGGACAAATATTAATAATATAGTTGACACTAAATAGAAACAGTGTACCGCGTTTCTCAGTAGTTACTTAATGTACTAAACGCAATCTATAAATATCAAAAGTTATTTGGAGACTTTAATGAACAAGATTAATATCCAGGCGTAAAAATGACCAATTTGAACAATTGGTAATAACGTGCTGTTAAGTTTTAAACCTTGTATCTTCATTTTTAGCTGTTAGAAGTCACAATCTATCTTAGCTCATTAACATAGTTTATAGGTATAGCTTAATTTTTCTTAAGTTTTGGAAATCGTTATTCGATCCACAGCCTCTGTCTATTACATTTTTATATATGCTTGTTTAAATATATTCACACATTTGTTGATTGTCTGAGTTTCTACGATGTTGTAAAACTGGGCAGCTTATGTTACTGTGCATTTGCAAATACGCCTGCGTCTTAGTGCCAATTCCTTCTCATACCTGCAATCTATTTTTTGGAACATATAAATTACACTGAAATCAGCTAGTGATGCCTTTGATGCATAGAAAGATACAATTCCTGAAAAAAACATCCGCTTGATTTCTGGTTATGTTGCAATATGTATCAGGCTAATTTCGCTTTTCAGTGTTCTACAGAATTTTCCCCCTACACAGCTCAACATTTGCTGATTGCTTAGCTCGATCCCATGTTATATGTTACCTGGCCAAAAAGTAAATAAAAAGCTTTAGGTTACATACAATATACCGTAAAAGCGTAAAACAGTTTATCTATTTTGATTGAATACCTCTCTATCACGAAAATATTTTGTTCCTGCAAAACCCATAACATTTTTAACGCTAATCGATTCAACCCAGCAAATACTGAATGCAGAAATTTTCGACAAGTTACTTTTACAAAACCCATGTATTCAGTGTAAAACCTTTATCTATATGCGAACAGGATCCGATACAAAAATCATCAGTAGCTCTCTCAACCTGTACGATAGGAAGTCACAAGACCTTTGATACCAGTGGAAAGCCTCAGGTGTTAGCCACCAGTTTTCAAAAAGACTTAAAATGCTTAATAATGCAAGTTAAAACGGATCTCTGCTGATCAACTACTCTAGAATTATCAGCTGCTACGTTTATTTCGCCATGCTTTTCCTTTAGTTATCGACGTAACAAAGTCAAGGCGTAGGAAAGATTCAAGTACTTGAACTTCATAAGAAGCCTTCTTGTAGAATTTAACATGATTCTTTCTGTTGATGAAAATAACTTTTGTTTTTGGAAGTTCCAAAACTGTTTAAAAGTTGTTGATAGTCAGTAGTTTGCGATAATAAGATGAAGCATTCATCATTGTGGGATTATGTCAATGTGGTTATGAGCAATAAATTGTGTTGGAAACGTCGTCAGCAAATAATACTGTTTCACCGTGCAATTCACAAAAATGAAACTATAATGGGATTATACTGTACAGCAGTGCCCAAATCATATTGTCATATTATTGAGACTTACATCGTCTCTACCTTTAGAAAGTTCACTTATTATATACATCAAAATCATAGGAGTGTTATTGTGTGACCAATGCTTTAACAGTATTACATGCCCTTATGCTTATATGGGTGTAAAAAATGGTCTACAAATATTGAACTGGTTTTCTGTCTGGTTGTACAAACATTTGCCACATCTCCATTCCATATCAGATTCCAGGAAATAGTTTTACACCTTAAAGACCAGCTGTCTTAGTATTTTTAGAAATTCGCATTGTTTTCACTGAATGTAAGCATTCCAGTTATTTGCAGACTTGGAATTTCTAAGTAAGGTGAAAACATCTGACTACTTGTTTTCATTGTTCCAGACCAGTAATATGATCAAGCAGGGATGAAATTCTTATAACAGAAATCCAGGTGTAGTAATCTGACTTAAAGATGGGCTATCCAACTTATTTGTACAAGTGATAATTTTTCATTAAATGCACTAGCCTTTGTAAGCATGTTATTTGTTTTGTACAACCATACAAGGATTGCTCAGCATTCAGTGTTGTTTTCTATATCTACCTACCGGCCTATGCACAAGCTGATACCCCATCCAAGTCACAAATAACAAAATCTACAGGATACACTCGAAATACGCAATGGTACAATTTTGAAAAGCACAGAAAAACTTATTTATGACTTACTATTTTCATCTTCATCCATATCGGACCCTTCATTACCTATTACAGAACAAGACGACTCAAAACAATATAAATCTTCATTTACTAATTGTATAGCCGTTTCACTTGAAATATTCGCCTCATTGTCAGGTGATAAGTGGTTTCTTTGTTTGTTTTCATTATATTGGTCACTGTTGTTTTCTTCGTCACCATTATGCTTGTGTTTACATTCCTGAGCATCTGATGTCACAAGTGCACTAACTGCATCATAAAAAGGCATCATTTGGCTATGATGCAGTATTTGATAGTCATCATTCAAGAAAAATAACTTTTTCTCGTCACTTTGGTCAGATTCCAACGGTGATGTATACTGTAATAATGATTTCTCAGAATCAAGTGATTTTAAGTTCTTTTGTGAATCATCTATTTCACTATCGAAATTCAATATCTGTGCAGCATTTAATTTAATGGAAGAGTTCACTGGTTCTGCCTTTTCAACAAGTGATTTTGATACACGTCCAGTTGTAACAGCCTGTTGGTATGGCATATTCCATTCCCTATAAATAAGTGAGTATATATATATATATATATATATATATATATATATATATGCACTTTGCACCACCATCAAGAAAATTATGGGTTAGCGCAAACTTATCAAAAACTTATCAGGCTTGTTTCCTGAGAGCAGTCCCTCTAGTTGTAAACTGGACTTTTAACACGATCTGCAGGGTATCTCAACTGGGGACGAAGAAGATACATTCTGTTGATCATTTTATCAATGCTGTTTATTTTAATGGGCGCTTATTGTTAGACATATTTTGTAGTCTTCGATTGGCCGTGCAAAAATCAACGTTGTGGACATATTTACGGTTGTGTTTCTTTCTTTTAGGTTTCGGTCTCAAACCAATATCTTACTCACAGACTTGATTATTTTGTTTCAGAATGGTAATAAAAATGAAATCATGGTGAGCATGCAACTCCCTGATAGTATCATTGCTACCTAATTACTTATTTATTCATCCACCATCCATGTATGGATACTTAAACAAACTTCGTAATTTAAGCGTAATTTTGTCTTAGTTTTAAGGACTCAATAGGAAGCAGGCACTGTTTGATATGGGCCGCATTTCTGTTGGTATTCATTACCATAGTGTATCATCGGTCATACGAATACTAATGTTGTCTCAATGATTGCAGCCTGAATATCTCAGCAATTAGGTTACAAACTTTAACACTGAGCTATTCGTCTCAAAAATTAGTTCTATTTAACTAGACGGAAGCCAATACAGCTGTAAAGCCAGAGATAATCGAGTAAAACTTGGCGGCTATGTGGCTTACGAACCTAAGAACAGTTTCGTTACCATACTTTGAATCCATACCTTCGGTAGTTTTACTGGCTACACACTTAAACTGATTCATATTTAGTTCATCAGAACTATATAAGTTTTTGACATTTTAACGTTTTGCACATTTATTCAGTGTGAATAAAGAAAATTAATATGCATAAACAGTAATTTCACAAGGGGGGCCACAAATTATTTACCAAAATGAAGAATAGCAAAGCAATACTGAGACAGCCTTACTTCACAGTTCACATAAGAAATAGCACACATGTATACTTGGAAATGTCTATTAGAAGTTGCAGAGTTACTCAACAGTACACTTGACTTTTTATTCGACACCGAAATTCCACTCATTTTGAAGTTCAGTGAAGTACTTTCCTCTCCATAGACCAACTGATTTAGACTGACGTTTGTAAAAATGCAATGAAATTCAACTGCATATATCTTAATATTTGATCATCAATAAATCTGTCTTACTGAAACCTTAATCTTTCTGATGATATATATAGCCCTTCAGAGTATTTCATTTAAGTTTATCAGATAAATCGCAGTGAAAAAGTGTTCTTAGCCGGATAATGTATTTGACATAATTTATTGTCATTAGTCATGCAGAGGTGGTGGACAAATTGTGTTCAAATGTTATCCAGTATATAACACTGTTTTGCTGTAAAAGAAAACTAACTAATATAGAGTTACATCCCGCCACAGTACCAAAGTTTTATAGCTTGGAAGTTTGTGGGCATCGACTGATTTCAAGGTTATATTCATCACAAAGTGACATCAGTTAAAGAGCCACCAAAACATGGAAGCAATGGACAGCTGTTTCGGCTTAGTATGAGACTCCTCGATCATGACCTCTTCAGAGGTCCAACTCAAGACTGTCAGGTCTCGTGGCTAACAAGTTAAACATCAAGTTAGTGGGTCAGTAGTTAATGGTTCACGTTTTCCTACTTCCTTCAATTCATAATACACTGTGACCATCATCCAATGTTATTGTTGAGTAGTTATCCTCATATCCGACTTTGTTTGCCCCACAGGTCACGACTTCTCGTTGGAACTTCAGGAAATCGCATCTCTTACACTCAACAAGAAATGACCAGTCACAGTACATATATAATAGTGATTTTATATCGGCGAAATTGGAAAAAGATATGAATTTAGAGACTGAGATATCAACAAATTTTCAAGTATTCATAGTCCAACAAAAGATAGTTCAGATGACATTTGTAAACTGCTGAGGAGTCCCATACTAGGACGAAACAGCTGTCCAGTGCTCCCAGGTTTCCTTTGTTCCTCCAACTGATGTCAGTCTTCGATGAATAACAACTTGAAATAACACCATTCCGTTTGACAATTTAATAAAAGGATAACTAAAAACAGCCAGTAAACAAGAGATGATTTTTTAAAGCTTTGTAGATCAATGAATTTTTTAATAAAACGTCCTTAGAAAACAAAATGCTGAAGCAGTGAAATATTTAACTAATGAGTACTTTTTAAGCAGAAAGCAAACCCTCTGCAATGTGCTTTCGGTCAACATTTACATCTTTTCAAAATTACGTTTTTAAACAATCCCAAAGCATTCAAAATATGAAAACACACGTAAACAAGGGTTTGGTAACGAAAAATAAATGTTTTTATAGAGTGTATCATTCATCTATTGTTTTATTTAAACAATAAAATTACTTTCATGTGAAGTGTTTTTTTAAAAATTAAGAAACTACATTAACTTACATAAGAAAACAAGGAAGACAATCAACTTTCAATGTTGGACAATGTTTGCTTCTATTGAACAATGGTGGAATACGATTTGGTTGACTATGGACTGATGATTTTAATCCACTATTTCTGTATTCATTATATGACTTTTTAGATTTTTTATCTTGTCCACTTGATCGTTTGATGATGATATTACTTGGTGTTGATGTAATAAGTCGCCTAACTGTTGGGGTTAAATTACTCATTGTCGATGCTGGAGTTGTTGATGATGATGGTTTTGCTCCCGGTGATGGTGCTGCAGTTGAAACGATTTGCCGTGAAGCAACTTCTTTATTAAATATTGACGGAATTCTGTATGAGTTTAAATGATTTTTTGAAATGTCCGAGAAATCTTTGTTTAAATCAGCTACATAAGATGATGTGGATGTTGACCTTGCTTTGTTTGTCTTAAGCAAACGTTTCACTGATGAATTGTGTGATATTTTAATACCTTGACAAGTATTTGATACAATTCCTGTGTCAATCGTTTCAGTAACATTATTTTTGTCATCAAAACTATCAACTGAATAGTTGATTCGATGTACTACTGGTACTCTTTCGTTAATTAGCGATTGACTAGAATTACTAATTAGCTGTTCAACATTTTCTAACGAATCGAGATATGGATTATTTTCTTTTTGATTTGGTACTGTTATTTGTGGTGTCATTGGTTGTGTTGATGTTGGCTCTGGTAGGAATAAGTTATTAGTTACCTCTTGTACGAAAGTTGACCTATTACTTGTGAATAATTCATCAGATTTTATTGAGTGATTTGAGTCCAAATAGGACAGTAGTTTGTCTGTAGATTCTCCCTCAGTTGTTATATTGGGTTCATCTGCGGATTGGTTTTCTGAATTAATTTGCTATAATACAGATAATAAAATGTATGTAATAAACTTTGAATTTATTCATAAATTACTATGAAATTTACAACGAAACTGGATGTTAAATAAGGAGTCAGATTTCGTCATGTACGTGAGCAAAATAGAACTAAGTATCACTGCATAGCCCGCTATCACCTGTATCACATGGTTAACTAGTTCACTAGTTACTAGCCGGTCCTAAGCCCGGGTAAAGAGGGAAGGTTGGGCATAGGGCTAGCAACCCTACCCCGGAAAACAAATCCAATCGCTAAACAAACTTCACAACACACACGAAATATAAAAAATAATAACAAAATTATTCCTCGCTGGAATCGGAGAGGCGAAATGACTCCAGTTGCTGAAAGCCTTCGGTAAGCCAATTGGCTGGGCCGATGTGTCTTCTCTCCCTCAATGAAAGCGAAAGTAAACGTGGGGACATGGAATGTCCGCACCATGTTTGAACCCAGCAAGGCAGCCCAGATTGCAAAGGAGATGAGAAGGTATAACATCGAAGTGCTTAGGATTTGCGAAAGCAGATGGAATGGGAGTGGACTCTCCAAACTGTCAACTAGAGAATCAATAATCTACTCTGACATTGTCACCCAGACGACAACCACGAGCACACTGAGTTATGGAGTGGCTATCATGACGTCCCTTGAAGAGCATTGAAGGCTCTCATGCAGTGGGAACCAATCTCCTCCACAATCAGGATCATGACAGTAGGATTCAACTCAAAAGGAAGGAAGGTCACAATCATACAATGTTACCCTATGCACCTACAAATAATGCAGAGCAAGAGAAAAAAGAGGAATTCTACAGACAACTGCAATCAGCACTGGACAGGACCTCAGTTGGCGATATCAAAATTCTAATGGGCGACATGAATGCCAAACTGGGAGGGGAAAACACAGGAAGAGAACTAACCATGGGTCGAGGAGAAATCGGTGAGGTGAAGAACGAGAATGTAGAATTGTTTGCAGAATTCTGTGCATTCAACGATTTGGTGATTGGAGGCCAGGCAGTGTGTTCAAGCACAAGAATATCCACAAAGCGACATGGATTCCACCAGACACCAGACACACTGAAAATCAGATCAACTTCATCTCAATGTGAAGAAAGTGGAGACGCAGTCTACTGGACACAAGGTCTAGAAGGGGAGCAGATGTAGGTTGAGACCACTCACCATCTAGTGCAAGGAACCTGCCTTCCAAATCAAGTTGAAAGCCTTCAAGGAAGATAGTGATAAACTACAGCTCAAGTACAACACTCAGAAACTGAAGGATGAAACTACAAAGGAGATCTTCACAGCAGCCATCAAGACAAAATGGGAGATATCGAGCAACATCCCTGAAGAGACATGTGTGCAAAAACACTGGAAGTCTTTGAAAGAGATGTGGAAAGAAACCTGCACAACAGTATTAGGAAGGAAGAAGAAAGAAGACAAGGAATGGATTTCGACGGATACCTGGAACCTGATAGATTAGGGAAAGTAGGATGGTGAAGTAGAAGACAAACCAGTGCAAGGATGCACAACAAAAGGTGGAACTGAGTACAATGTATAAAACACCGAACAAAGAAGTGAAGAAGAGTGCACGGAAAGACAAAAGACACTTCCACGAAACACTGGCAAGTGAAGCAGAACAGGCTGCAGGTAGGAGAGACAGAGACCTGACAACATTGTATCAAATAACCAGATTGCTGTCTGGGAAGATATCAACGCAGACGAAACCAATAAACGATGATGAAGGAAATTTAATTACGGAAGAAGAGAAACAAAGGAAACAATGGGCCGACCACTTCAAGAAGCTCTTGAATCGACCACCAGCACCTACACTTCATCCAGAAATACCACCTGCAGCCGCTGAACTACAAGTGAACATAATTCCTCCAACGAAAGTGGAAGTCCTGAGCGCTACAAAGCTAGTAAAATGCAGGAAAGCAGCAGGACCAGATGAAATCCTGCCAGAAGTACTGAGAACAGGCGTGCGGACAGCAGAAAACATGCTCACACCACTACTGCAAAAGGTTTGCAAGGAAGGAAAGGTAACTCCCAATCGATTTGAAGAAAGGCTACCCTGTCAAACTCCCGAGGAAGGGCGACCTAAGTGTCTGCAAGAACTGGCGCAGAATCACTCTCCTGTCCATCTCAAGCAAAATATTAGGCCGCATCATCCTGGAGAGGCTTAAAGATGCACTGGATTCAAAACTACGAACAGAACAGGCTGGCTGGATTCACGAAGTACAAATCATGTGCAGACCAAATTGCAACGCTTCGCATCATCATGGAACAGAGTATAGAATGGCAGTCAACTCTCTACCTCAGCTTTATCGACTTTGAGAAGGCCTTTGACAGCGTCGACCGAGAGGTAATTTGGAAGCCGCTTCAATACTGCGGAAAACCACAAACATTTATCAGCCTCATTCAACAACTATATGAAGATGCCACATGCCAAGTAATCCACAATGGGAAGCTCAGTGATGCTTTTGCAGTGAAGTGGAGACAGGAGTGAAACAAGGTTGCCTACTATCCCCCATGATATTCCGGATTGTGGTCGACTGGACTGGATCATTCAGCGAACAGTGGGGAGCGAGAAGAGGGGGATACGCTGGCTGGACTGCGGAAAAGAACCTAGAAGACTTGGATTTCGCCGATGACTTGTGCCTGATGTTACATAAACTTGAAGATCTACTGGCGAAAACTAACAAGTTGACAGAAGAGGCAAGGCAGCGAAGACGGAACTTCCTTCAAGTCAATGTAGAGAGGACGGAGGTGATGAAGATACCCAACCAACAACAGCATCAACAACAAGCACTAATCAGCATGACGGCAGAAACCTAAAGGAAGTAGCCTCTTTCACCTACCTAGGCAGCACCGTTTCAACTACAGGTGGTGACACAGACGAGGACGTCAAAGCCAGTCAGGATCGAATAAGCAAGACAGGAGTTCATTAGCCTGAAACCAGTGTGGAGATCTTCTGCACTCAGCACGTGGAACAAGATCCGGATTTTCAACACCAACGTCGTCAGTGCTTCTGTATGTTTCAGAGACTTGGTGCGTTACGGAAGGGATTTCCAACAAGCTACAGACATTCATCAACGACTGCTTATGCTCACTACTGAAGATCAGATGGCCAGAATAGCAAGAATAAGCAACAAGGAACTCACTCTGTTAACGAACCAACCAAGAACCTATCGCTCAACAAATATGCAATAGCAGGAAATGGAGATGGATTGGGCATACACTGAGAAGGCCGACTGGGGACATCACGCGCCAGGTGGGCCCCCTTGAGTGGAATCCAAAGGGGAAAACGGCGAGTTGAGCATCCAAGGTGAGGGTGACATGGAGGAGATCGTGCGAGGAGGAAATGAGAGTTTCTGGGCTGTTGTGGAGCCAGGTTCAAAAGATTTCAGAGAACAGAGCGCATTGGAGACGTGCTACTGAAGCCCTATGTTCCATTGGGAACTCAAGGGACAAATAAAAATAATAAATAAATAATTGTATAGCATCACACATAGATATACTTGACTTAAAATCTTATTTCTTAGTAGCCTATCCGCAGACAGCAGCGATAACGCTGATGAACACAAACTTATCGACCCTAGGCTAAAAAATTATCCTTTCTAACTGGGCTAATGTTAATAAATGCTTAAATTCCTTGAAACAAAACTTTATGAAAGATATGTTACATAAAACTACACTGTATTCAAAGACAAACTATTCATCAAGTATTAACCCTTATATTTATAATTACTAGTACGAAAGATCAGCATACTTATACCAAAAAATTAACTTGTATTCTAGGGATGAAAAAACAACATATTGCACACTACTATAGCAATTTAAGTTGCTACTTTTCTCAAGATTAAACAAAGTGAAACAAAAATGAAGATGCCACAAAAAATTAGATTACGAAAAGGCCATGTCAATGGAAAAAGATAAGTTTAATATCATAATAAGGTGCTTAAGATTTAAGTATATTATGCATCTAATTAGCTAAGAACAGTTTTGGATATGCAACCGGTGGTTTGCAACTACTTATTTTCAACATCACACCAAAACTAGTCAGGCTGCATAAACTCTTACTTACAGTTCATAATAATTTTTTGGATGAATGAAACATTTTTGAGTAAAGCCAACTTGGTATTTTTTCTAATTCATTTCTGTGACTTTATATAATTCTGTCCAAATTAGGCAGCCTAGTAATGTTTTTCATTCTAATACTCCTAACTAAAAAATCATAAATTATTTGAATATATTTACTATTGTTTTAGTTTCGAATTATGTCGATTTCTTTTTACTTGTATTTAAATGACTAACAGTAAGATTTGAAATTGGTGAGTAGCATAGAACACAAAATGTAAAAATAGGTACTGCCTTAGTTTAATGTACATTAAAGAAATACCAAACAAATGAAAACTACCGAGCATTTGAATGGAAAATCTAGTCATATTATTATTGTTATTTTCCCTTGGGTTCCTAGTGGAATATAGAGATTCAATAGCACGCCTCCATTACACTCTCTTCTCTGCAGTCTTCTCAACCCGGCGCCACGACTGCTCACAAGCTTTCATTTCTTCTTCACATGATCTCCATGTCACTCCCACCTCGGATGCCCAACTCGTCGTTCCCCCTTTGGATTTCACTCAAGGGGGCTGACCTGGAGTATGATGTCCTCAAACGGTCTTTTCAGTATATGTCTGATCCAATCCATCTCTAACTTCTTCTACGTATTTGTTGGGCGATGTGTTCTTGGTTAGTCTGTTGCCAGAGTGAGTTCCTTGTTGCTTATTCTTTCTGGCCATCTGATCTTCAGTATCCAGTGTAGGCAGCTATTGAGTGTTTATTAGAAAATGTTTTTAATTCCTGAATTAGTGGTTTCTGTCTTTTCCCCATTGCTTTCTAAGAGACTACTTTTTTCTCAAATCTTTTAAAATAGTTAGCAACTTATCCTTTCCAAGCAGTAAACGGCTGACAAATCCCTGTATTATATACTTAAAAGCAATTTAAGGCGTCAAAGAGGCATTTACTTCCATTATGAAGAATTTTATTATCATTTAAAGATATGATGAATTTAAGATTTAATGGACTATTTGTAGGTTTAAGTGGAACAATAATGGAAAGCTATGGCTTGAAACTAATGTTACTGTTCAAACACTCATTTTCTATATTGATTTCGTCTACGAACATTATTTCACTTTCCGGTGTTTAATTCTTTTTCATGCTACTTTTCCACGCTAGTTTTCAATTTTCGTCCTATTATAGAATGTAATAAGCTATGGATGTACAAAATTTATTCCAAGGTTTAAATTTTTTGACTCACTCATTAATACTTTCTAGTAAATCTACATAATGATATAACTCGGTTACATATATAGACACCTCAGCAGTAAATTTCAGATTCCACCCTCCATGATTGCTCAGTTCGCCGAGAAGTATAAAAGGTGTACTGGGACGTCGAATTGTGTATAAATGTACCGTATAAATATTCATTTACCTTGGCTGTTTCAAATCTTTTAAGACGGAGATTCCTTGCTTATTTCGCCTCTTCAATCAATCTGATAATTACCCTTATGATCACGTGGCCCTTCTCGAAACTTCGAGTCAAGATGATTGGCTTTGAAAGGCTTCATTGATTTAGACCTTCTTACAAGGATCTAAGATGTCACACCATAACGCATATGGTTTCTAATTCCTAAGAGATCGCTTTAAACAACGGAGAATACCCTAATACAATACTGAAAATGGGCAGTTATACATAACTTGAAACTTACTTCTTGTACATTATAATCAAAGGATTTATCATTTGATAATTTTGAAATTTCACTGAATGAAAATGATGTGTCCAATGTATTTTGATCAACAAAGTCTTGAGGATTTTCAATATCAGTGGTACTTTCAGTAGTAGGCAGATTATCAGGAGGAGGAGCAACAGAAGCAGCACTAGGTTTGGAGAATCAGTAAGAATTTGTCGTCTAAAAATATTATCTAAAAATGGTGCATATAATTTTACTGTCCCATAGTTCGTATGATAATATGTTATTAATGCTTTAGTAGCATAAATTGATGGATAATATAAAAAATCCGGTTTTAAATAAACTCGATTCAAATTTACACCACGTGTATCTGTTCTATAATGTCCATGAAATACACCGTCAGGATTTAACATTGGTATCAGTTTGAATATATAATTTTTACGTAATTCACATGCACGTTGATCATTTAAACGAAGTAAAAATTCCAATAATCCATTGAATACATGACTTGATGGCGTTTCACCCGGATGTACACGAGCACTAACTAAAACTACCTAGTTAGAAGTAATTAAGTAAAAATGAAAAAACTTCTATCAAACATTTAACTATTATATTTTTAATTTAATACTTTGAAGGAAATCTACAAAATTAGGATCTGGTCAGCCGCTACATCTCATAATTCAGTTGGTAGAGCATCTGTGTAGTTTACCCCAAGACCGCCGGTTCGAATCCTGCCGAGATCCAGATATTTTTATTAGACTTTCAGTCATTATCCAGTATCAAAAGTTCCCTTTATTTAGATTATAGCTTGATTTAGGTAACCTTAAATGGTCATAAGAGTTCGACAGACGAAAGAACTCAAGTCTGTTATTTCTTGGAAACTTACAGCCATCAAAAGACTTAAATCAAATCTATGTGTACACTTGTTAGTCTTGCATAATTGTAGTAATCAGTTTTACAATGAAATGAACGTATGTTTTTGCTACATCATTCTATCTTCCTTACCTTATTCTAACTCATACCTTATTTTCTTATTTGAACTCCGCTCACCCTACTTTTTAGGCTGTTGTAAATTTTGAAGTTACGCAATCTATGATAATTATTTTTCGTCAATGCTGTAACCTTCTCCTTCAAGAATACTCACCACTTAATCATACAAATAATCAGTCTTCTCTCACATTTCCTACGATCTTCTCTACCTTAATTATTTACGTTATCTACTTTACTAGTTGATCCTGACAATAAATTTATGTCAACTTGTTAAAAGTGTGTTCATTTCTCATAATGTATACATTTTAATATTATTTAGGTTGTAAGCAGTTGGGAAGATGTCTTAAAATAGTAAAACTGAGCCTATATTATCCTGTCACACCTTTTGTTTTGGGAGTGACCTTAAAGGCCACCCTAACAATTGCTGTAACAGCCAATTACATATTTTTATTTTGCGAAAAAATACTTCACAGTTGAAGTACCAAGACTTGACTAGTTATTTTAGTGGTTGCTAGGGTGGCCCCCAAGTCTCGTTTTTTTCCCGCTATCGAATTTTGTAAATGAGAAAAATTTTGGAGAGTTTGTTAACTTACAGTTGGATTAAACCTTGCAGTTTTATGTGACTGATGAATATACTTACGAGAACCTAACGACTTTCTGATACTCTGGCAATTCTAAAACTTTGTTAAGCTTATGAAAACTATTTTTTAAAGCAATGTCATCCATTATTCAATAACTGATGAGACTGGCAAAGGCATCCAAGAAATTTCCTGGATTCAACTCCTAGCCACTATCCATCATTACCGTTAAACCTTAATTACTGACAATATCAAGACTTCCATACAGAAGGTCAAGCGCTATTAGTGACCGATCAATTCGATCTGATCAACCGTAAGAATCTAAAAGTTAGAACATATATAGAGTATTATACTGAATAAATCAACGATTTTTATTCAATAAGTGATTGCCAAGTTGTACCCGTATCTCAGATGTATCAAATATTTCCCTATTTGACTGTTTCACTGAAATAATTTCGCTGTGAACTGAAAAGTCAAAGGTTGCGTGACTGATACATCTAGAATAATAAGAGTTGACTTTGTAAGCTAGAATGATCAACTGACAATGCTGTGCTATTTCAGTTTTTATCAATAAGTGTTTTAATCATAAGCTGCAGTAGTGTTTTGTTAAATATCTACAGACAGCATGTTAATGAATAAACATTGTATTTTAATTCTTTTGAAAAACAAATCCTCATTTATAGTGAACACCTAAATGCCTTCATTAGGTATTGATAATAAGTCGTATTCCTTGGTCAACTTGTATCAATAATCTACTGACTCAGAGGTGATATCTTAACCTGTTTCAGTGTACAATGAGCTTTAATGAAATTCATCAGCGTCTTACATATTCGTGTCTTGAGCAATGAACCACGCATATTGCTTGAAAACGAATCATACTATGTAATCGCTCAAACTTTGGTAGGTAGAGGTAGATTGCAACTCCCCATTCCGACAGTTTAAAGTCAAGTATCTTAATCCATTAATCATCCAAGATCACAATGTAAGAGGATCGAATGCATTTTTAGAATTGCTAATACAGTTTTATAGACAGAGAGGCAAAATCAACGTAGAATCTTACACACTTCCTCATGTCACACTTTAGTTAATTAGTTAACACTTTTACTGAGCAAGTAATCGAATGTTGACTTTGTCTAATTCATAAAACCCGAAGGGTTTATAGCAGGAACCTAAAGTCTATGCTGAATATGTGTTCAGCCTCTTAAAAAGGCATTCACAGGTTCAACATAAAAAGATTCAAGGTAGTTTATTTGATACCGTAACACTACTAGGAACTACTTTGTCTAAGACCGCCCATGATTTATATCAAGCAGTGATTTTCTTTAAGTAAACCAACCTTTTTATTCGTAAACTTCCACGACCTTCTTATAGTTGCATCGGGAAATAATAGTGGATCAAAGCGATCTTCTTCAATATTTGTACATCCAGACCAGTCAGAAATTGTTAACAAGTCAATTCTTCTTCCTTCAAGACTGTAACATAGCAATTCTCTATGAAAGTAAATTTTATCAAATAATTCTCTTTCTCGAAAATATGTTTTATAACCTTGTAGCAATGTTGATGGTGATGAAGAAGAAGAAGAGGAAGCAGATGAAGGACTACCACCGTCGCCATCACAAGCTGCTGCTACAGTCGTTGTTACTGTATTCGTAGTAGATGACGTCATAAACCCATGAAGGTCTTCATTAATATCATGAACAGCGTCATCGTCTATTTCATTTGATTTCACTAGCCTACTAACGTTTTCATCATTCTCATTGCGTTTATAAGGGAATAGATCTTTATCAAGATGACTTGTTCCATAGTGAAATATACTATCTAATTTATTCAATTGCATCTGCATTTCATTATATGTCCATGGATAGCAAAAGGCGAAATAGGTAACACTTCCACGTGGATCTAAAAATCGATGTATAAATGTGAGTAGAAATTGTCCATTGACTATTTCCCATAATGGTTTATCACGGATACGTTGCCATCTAAAATTCAGACAGTTAAAGCATACATTTTCCATACATATATTTCTCTTTTGTCGACTTGAAAAGAGAAAGGAATAAAATCCAGAATAGAATAACATAGATTATTTCTTTTGTTTTATCCATTTTCTATGGGTTTATACAGTCTATAATATATTAAAAACCTCGGTCTTAATTTACTCACTTTTCGTTACTGCATATTACTACATCTTGTTTTCTGATTATTACTAATATATCTACTTACTGACTTGCACAATCTGTTTTTATTAATTCGACAGATCACGAAAACGTTCATTTTGATATGTATCTAACATGACATTTCAAGTCGATTTCGTTCCAATAATATTCACCGTTGTCCCGCTTAACTTTACTGGGTAGGTGATTTTTACTAAATGAACAAAATTCGTTTTCAGTATCACAGGTTATGTGCAGCAGAAAAGAACCTATGGAAAATTAGAATGGATCATTGTTCTACTCTATTACTTATTCTTGTTGGTTTAAAATGAAAATATGCAAAGAACAGACATACGTGTGATATGATAAAAGAAGCCTGCGTTGAAAGATAGGTTAAATACGCCAGAATAATATTGTCATCATGTGGATGACACTTTTAATATGTAACAGGAAAGATGATTAATGAAGATCTAGAGAAATATTCAATGAGTTCCATCTTTCCATTAAATTTACTAACGATGAATAATAGAGGAACGGTATATCCTTTCCAGACCTCCTTCTTACGAAAGAAAGAAGGTTCAATAAAAGGAATGTATTCAGGAGGACTGTATCGAAAGGATAATACATAACTCCAGAAAGTATGAAGTACAAAACGTACATGGTTGAATGCTTTACTCGTAGAATAAATCTGGTATGATCTGTGGAGATGAGGAAGGCCTTATAGCGGAATTATTTTATAACCAAATGCTCCTCCTAACCTCACAGCAAAGTAAATCCTAGGATTGTAAATCAACTCCTTAATATGTTTTTTCTCTATACTTATTTATGAAAGTTTGCCTACTTCAACTTTCTTTTTGTTGAGTAAACTTCTCGTAAGTTCCTTTGTTTTATTGGGTGATACTCAAATCTATGGAGTGAGACGTATCAATACTCCATCGTCAATTCGAAATTAGGATGAAGTAAGCTAAACGCTTTGAGAAGATTATTAGCATGATTTATGTCAGTATCAGATGCTTATTTTGTTATGTACGAAGAGGACTTCATTAACATACTTTATGTAGAACGTTATTTCATTAATTTCAGACGCTAATACTTTCTTTTCTATTTTATCATGAATATGTTTGTAAGAAATAGCCCTGATTGGCTCTACATAGCTATACAACCATCTTAGCAGTTGAAAACTGACCTTGGCATAGAGAGAGAGTTAGTTGATAATTTTCAACTGTATTGGTGGCATAAATTATGTGACATGATTTACTAATTCATTTTATTCCTTTCTCTACTTTTGGTTATAAGGGTTTCATTTTAATTCCAGATTCGATTTATTTATTTATGGTAGTACACAGCAATATAGATCTACTTAGTTATCATTGTTTACTTTACTTCATCGAGTTATCGTTATTTGTCTAGTAAATGACACTGTATCGCTATCTACTATGTTAAATAAACAAATTTTACTCAGAAAGACATAGTCCTACTGTACTAAAGTCCTATACTTATATTAATGCTTCATTTTAATTCTTAATGCAACTTATTGAGTTTGACTCAGTTTGTCCTCTTCTCCTACCACCTGTAGTGAATTTTGTCCACCAAATTTCGTAGTCACTGATATACAAAAACAATTATTTCAGTTAGTTGTAACAATATTTTAAAGAAATTCTTTTTATTATTTTAAATTTTGGTTCCAACCTCCAGACGAATATTTTCCAATCTTTGATGGACATCTTATTTTTCAATGGTCAAGGATGGTAACATGCAATATTTTTAGCTTGTAGGCAGGTGAAAAGTGAAGCAGATACACTGAAATACACTAGTGTTAACTGGCTAGAAGTACTCGGCAGGAAACCCTGGATCTAATAATCGAGTTTATTGGCGAGCCAACAGTAAAATGTATCTGTAACCTCAAGGGAATTGATGTCCCGTCAGAGATCCAAACCTATGTTATACGGTGATGCAGTCATAGACATTTTCACTGATCTATTCAAGTGGAGACTAAGAGTTTTGTAAACGCTTACTTAATACGAATGAATGGAATCCAAACCACTCACCGGAGGTGATGCAAATCTGATTCTCTAAAAAGAAATTTGTTTTACTTAGATGTGATGGATATACAAAATTCAAGAAAAATAATTCATCGTAAAACCCAGTTTCTGTAGTTCTAATTAACTGTTTTATAAGCAAAGAAATGAGATAGCGACACTGGATTAGAAAATCTTCTATGGATTGATCTACGACAAGTAAATATCTTTGTAATGATACCTAAACAATGTTTACTTACTTAAATATGTCATGTAAAAAGACTGAATTGATTTTGAATGACATATAGTCGCAAAATGTTTCCTTCATAATACACCAATACAACAGTAAGAGTTATATGAAACCTTTAAAAAATGTAAACGGAATTAACCTAGACAGATGCAGACAGCTATGTGCAATATAGGACCTGACACAATGGCAGATAGATCCAAGTTGTCAGATCCCCTATCACAACAACAAAGTAAAATCAGTAATTTCGAGAGTAATTAAGTGATAATACTCATATCAACACGCTTGAAAAATAAGACCAAAAGAAAAGTGCGAGAATGGATTAAACGTGAATTATGACAAAGTTTTAAATGCTACTATGAACATAAGACGTGACATGTCTGCATCACTGGGATCGACTAAGTGAAACATAATACAAAGTTCCCAGCCATTAATTTAGGTCACTTGATATGTTCCAGTCAGTAAGCTTTCTCTTATCTACACTGCTACAATCAAATGTTAGACTTTGTGAGTTTATGTCATCTACTGACCTGAACATTTTCTGACGTTTTTCCAACCCAATCCTACAGCATATAAAACGACACGTTGGATTAGACTTTGGCTTATTGCACTTCTTTTACTTAGCCAGATGTAAAGTATGGGAAAAAGTCTGTTCACGGCTGTTTGTCATCTTGTAAGGAGTGCGTCTTAAAGTAGCTTTTTGCCCGTTAAAAATGATACAACGAGTTACAAAACCATGAGATAATACTTTTAAAAAACCACAGGCAAGTCAACAAACCACATAAGTCTTTAAAAAATCACACTTATCACACTTTTTATCTCTCTGTGAAGAGTTATTGATACCTCACTTCAATTGAAGACAGTCCTAATGATGTTGTCTTGAAAGACAGTGAAATGTTTACGATTGAACCACCCAACTCAGAAAATACAACCCAACCAAGACTTATATAAAGCATGCAAAATTTCAGTAGCCTGATGGCTATTGACATATTTGTTAGACATAACTGAATAGATGTTCAAAGAACAAACTTCTGAGTGACCAATAAGCAAGATACTTCAAACAATATAAAGACCTCAGAAAATTAGTAAATGGGAACATTTGAATGAATTAGGGCAGTTACGATGGGATAAATAATAAATCAAGTATAATCTGAAGTTTATTTGACAACAAAAGACTGCTTATCAGTTAATGTAAGGATGAAATTTCTCGCATCTCCAAAAAAGGGACTGAGGTATAATTTTGACTTTAATGCTTTTTATCTATGTATCATAAAAATGGAATTACTTAAGTACTGAGATCTGTTATCGTAAGTGATCATTACTGAAAACACTTAAGAATTTTATCAAATGGAAGCATCACCATCTATGAGTATGTATAAACTAAATGGCCAAACAATATCAGTGCCATTTCAAATTAATTATCTTAAAGTAGGTCCAACATAACACTACACGTATCCTGTGATTCATGCTAAAGTATTCATATGAATTACTCAGGTTCGTTTTTAACGAGCATTACACTCCTACAGTTCACACTGACTTATTTTCTGGGGCCGTAGATTTACAAATTTATAACTCAAATGATAGAAGGCTAGGGAAGAATATAAGGCCAGAGTCAAAAAAACAGTGAAGGTAAGCCTGACGAGCTGCTTTGGAAATATTACATAAATGGATAAAATTCTGAAAAATTACAAAAGTTTGGCAAGTAAAAGGTGAGAACTGGAAAACTGATTAGGCGCCTATTAGCAAGTTTGTCTTTGTTTCTTTTCTGGAAGATTACAAGGGAAGTAAAAACAAAAATTTCGAATCCATAGCTGGGGCTAGAATTAGTATATTGTCAGTGTTTCAGTAACATACAAATGTTTTGTTTCGACACTTTTTGAACGATCCATTCGTTATCTGTAGAGCATGTTAAACGACATTTAAGGAGGAACTGTGTGTTTTAAGTTGACAAAGTGATTAAAGGTACGGCTGAAAGCAGACTTCTCACTTTTCAGTAGTCAGAATTGGCATTATTCGCTAACGTGTTTAGCAGTTAAGCCCGTCATAGGGTCACTGCACTCAGATCCACATGAACACACGAGCTTATAAATGCACACATATAGGGCCTAATGTGTCAACTTATCCCTCGAACATTAACGATCCGCTGCTGGCATTAAAAAATTAGTAGAGAACTTGCAACAAGGAATGTTTTACCCAGTGACCTTGACAAGAGCCCACACAGAATCTCAGTGGTAACATCACTTCTAATTTCGAGGTCTGTAAGCAGGATTTTCTTCGGACGCATTCCGTCACACAGACAAATGAACGTAGAACCTAGCACACAAGCTCAAGTTACCATAGTTCACAGTAGTATACAAAGAGCAGGTGGATAGAAAAGGAATGATATCATAGTCGACAAAGTTATGTTGTATATCACGATCAGTAAACTTGTATGGACTATCATCCTGCAATGGCACTTCACGAAGTCCCTCTAAATCGTGCTTCATAGCATCACCAGTACTTATCTTCCTGACCAATGAGGAGAGACAGCATATAAAATTTCTCTTTTCGATTAAAGGTATCCGACTTTGGAAGCAGTCTGTTTCAGGTGAGTCTCCTGCTCGGTTGGCCTTCATGCGAAAATATCAGGTCTTTTCTCAAGTTAGAAGCCAAGGAAGTGAAAGGTCGAGTTAGATTTGTCTTCCAACGTAAACTTAACTTATATAAGACTGTCGCTTAAATACCGAAAAAGAATTTTCAGGCAACAGATTTCACCACGAACAGTAAAGATGTCGTCTGTATGTCTTCCGAATAAATTATAATGATTGTTTACTAGAAGTGTCGTATTCAGGTTTAATCATTAGGCAACTGTTTAGAAGCTGTTGCAGAGGCTGTCTCATTGTTACCCCATCCTTTGGTCAATAGGTTTCATTGATGAACCTGAAGTGAATATTGAGCGTATATATGAGGAGAAGTTCTTCCAGGTAATGTTTAGGCGGACTGACATGCAGATTTCCGGTTTGAATAAAGTTGCACAAGGACAGTATATTTAAGAATGCACACCTTTGAGGTGTCGTCGACAAATCATTTATCTTCGCCATTGCTACCTTCTTGTTCGTTTCTAAAATTGTTTATTCTTGTCAAAAATGACCCAAATTAGTGTCAAAACAATATTCTGAAGTTAAGAGTATGGGGTTAAGATAAAAGTAAAAATTGTCGGTCATTATTGAAGGTTGTGCTGGAAAAGTGAGGGGCCTCAAATGTTTAGTGACTCCAAGTAAAGGGTTCATACAAACTATATCAGATAAGCTAATTATTTTTAAGTTATCCAAGTAGATAACAGAGATAACTTTTATGATCTGATTACTAATTTTAGACTTGCCAAAGGGCTTTAAGTAAGAACAAATGGTCTCGGCAAAAAAAAAGAATAAACAGAACTTTGAATGAGGCTCGGAAATTTTGAGTGTGCAAAGAGTGCATTATGAACATAGTGACAGACGTTCAAAGTATTGTAGATATAGTAAAACTACAAAAAAATTCATATGTTCAGCTCGTTCTAATCTTTACTAGCTCCCAATTAATAAATTCATTCAGTCTTAAGAAACTTCCCGTTATGCCTTTTATTGTTGTCATCTCTACGTTCCTCCGAAACCTCAAACTCCCATTATTTTGAACGTCAGTAGTATGAGAATCTTATTGTCACCAGGTGAAAATAGTCCGCAGACTAATTGGTGTGGAGCAAACTCATGGAATTGTAGAGTGTTGAGTAAGATACAGAGGTGATGGAAGGGGAATGTAAACTTCTGCTGAATGAAATGATCTTATCAAAATTCCACAGAGTCCAACTGTCATAAGCTTTCATTTATTACTTTGATTTGTGTAGTAGAGTCGTTGGAAAACTCCTTGGATAGCAGAGTAGGAGTATTATAGGAAAGCTGTGCATGTATTTCTGAGACATGCTGCAAGTATCTAGTTTCTTATTTGACGTCAGTGAAGTCTTACAGCTCAGGAGCTTGAAAACAGACGCTTTTACTTTTATTTCTAAATAATTTTGGGATCACTACCATTTACACAATTACAAGTTTGCTTCTTATATGCTGTTTTTTACATCTAAAATAAAACTTATTTTACAGTTTTGATGTTTCCATTTTTCCCAGATATATTGAAATGAAGCAGTTTTTTATTTTGCTAGATTTTCGAAAGTTATATTTCTGTTGTCATTTGGGACTTTATGAAATTTGAATAAAGATCTTTTTTCCTAAGAAGACGAAAGCTCGCGAAGAATTTATCCCTATTATTATAATTTCTGTCCATGAGTTGTTGTTCCTCGATTCATTTACATCTCACACAAATAAAATGGCAAATTTATTAGCGGTCAATGATGATATTTAATAAATACCTTGTTAAACAAATAAAAACAGAAATGTTTAGGTGTCGTTTACTTTACCGTTTAAGTATTAAAGGTTAATTAGTGTTTCGAACACTTAGAAAAAAGTTTCAATGATTTATACAGCAGCCATTCACCATTAGCTTAGCTCGTTAAACAGATATTGGATATTGGTTAACCTAGGAGTGATAGCAGCCAAAAATGGGCAACTTTACTATCTATTCTTATACCTGACTTTACTGAGACGCTATAAACAGTATTCTTCCATTGCACAAAGTACTTCTTTTCCAACAATAAAGATTTGTACGATACACCATGATTATTAACCAATTGTAATTCGTTATTAACGATGACTGATAATTATGGGCTATTCGAAAATGAATCCTTAGGCTTTAACTGAATTTCATGTTGTTGATGGTTAGTTCAGCATATAGACGAACACAATAAGATCATCTTGAATCAGTTTCAAACACATTTAAAACCAATTTATTTTGTAGATATATGCATATATATACTCATTTGAGTTACCTTGACCGAGCTACTACGGAGTTGCACACACGATAAAGTGGAGCATATCCCTGACCGTATATTTTTGACTGTTTATTCATATTCATGATAGTTAATCTTATCACCTTTCCAGGACTATAACCACGCACGGAAAAATAAAACCAAGTACGATTCCCATTCTCATACGTAGTTCCTGCACAGTCTGGACTAGTCCATAGCTTAAATTCATAATCTACACGGATATCTGCTATCGAAATATTTCCAAAAATGTTGTTGTTGGCACCATTGTTTGTTTTCTGTGCATGTTGTTGCCTTATGTTTGATGCGACTGATGAAGATGAACGTTCATCTGCATCATGTAAGACCTTTTCGACATGGGCCAAATTCCCTGAGTCAAAGTTTGAAGAAAAGGTTATGCCGCCAATGCGACAATCCATAACCTGAAAAACGGCACATCAAATGCTAATTAAGATAACCACTCATTGCTGAATGCCATAGAAACTGTGACTCAATATTCAATACCTGTAACACGAACTAGTATCTAACACCATCTAACATCAATAGTGTGAATAGACGAAACGTGTAGTTTTTGAGCTCTCGCTCTAGAGGTCTTCCAGTATACAATATCTTTTTAGGAGCTGGTGTATTCCAGTTGATTTCTTCGTGCTCGCTTCCAGGTCCTGCTGAACGGTCCCAGGTCTTTGGTGAATTCCAATACAGTAGGCCTACTCACCTGTCTGGCACACCTCTGGCTAGCCAAACGAGCAATTAGGGGTTGCTTTAGCTTGAAGGAATTGTCCGAGGATAGTGGTGCAACATCCAACTGCCGCCAACATGTCTGCATTATTATGGAGTTGTAGGACTTGTACAACCAACTGACAACCTCAGTGTACTTATCTCAGATATGTATTGCACACAGATTCATCTCTTGTAAAGACAATACCGTCACCTGAATTTCGCACGTTTCTTAAGGTTAGATGCTCTGTTTTGGGTGTTTCGGTGTCAGCTATTGTCGGTAAACACGCTCGCCGACGAACACCACCTCATCTTGTGCTTTTGTCCAGCATGACGGTTCGATGCATATTACCGTCATACTGTCTACGACAGTTTGCAGGTTATACGCTTTTGTAGTTGGCGTGAGACTGGTTTTACGATCTTGGAGCCCTGAGGACTTGTTGCATTCAACTTGTATGGGCACACTAACTTCTGGCTGACTCTCGGCCTCACTAAAAAAGTTCTTCGCTCGTGGCCCTATATTCTGTATTACTTCAATCGAATTATGGAGGAGATATGGTTTCAAAGGGATGATCTGCTGGTATCTTTTGCCCACCGTCAATAATGAAGCTTCGATTCTCAACTAACGTGGTCACTGAAAAAAACTAGCTCGCATGAGTATCAGAAAAACAGAGAAAGTTGTTTTGGGATGGTTTAAAGGTCTCAGAAAAATTGGTCGATTAAGTGGCATGGAATCGTGTACTATTGTGGGGGAAGCCTTATAATTTATCTGGTCACATATAGCAAGACTCAGGAAATTTCGTTGTAAATCAGCCTAACGAAAACACCTAGTCATTCACTTATGGGTGGATTCCCACCTAATCTATCACAACTCTCAACCTGAGAGCACTGACTGAGTCCTCAGCAAACAACTTGATACTTAATGGTCCTGAATGTTTATTTGTTTAGTTTGGACTCAGTAACACTGTGATACCGATAAAGTACACTGCAGGGGTATGGCTCAGGAATGAATCTTCTGTTCAAGACTCAAAACGTCTAGCGTAATATACGTTATATACTACGCGGTGCAGATCCCGCCATCTAGTCAGTTGCAGCGGGTTGAGTCCAAAGGGCGTCTTCGTCACTCTGGTAAACCTTCTGCCCCAAAACAACTAAATTCTAGTATTTTCAAGCGCTTCTGATCACTTAAGACTGGGTACCAAAGCGATAGACAGCCCTTTTGACGTCATTTGAAAATCTACTGCAAATCACACCAACCGCTCTGAATGGCTTCCAACCCAAAATCGTCACATTTCTTGAAAAGCAGGATGTGAGACTTTCTCTGAGACTTATCCGATCAGGTGGGCACCTTTATTTTAATTCATGATTTAATCTTACCATCATCGCCTTTATTGTGACCTTTTTCAAATTTTGCCGCAGTTACGACATCCTTATCTAGTGTCGACGTGTAAAATGTGAATTTATCCGTAGGTACGGATGTAGAAAAATCAAGAGTACATCCAAAGTTATCCCTAACATGACCCCACGGACGAACATCAGAACGCGCTCTTCCATGTTCTCCGCTGGATATTATGAGTGAACTGGCTGGGTACCACGAAAAGTAACTCTCATTACGTTTGCAGTCAGTAAAGCACCTGTTCTTCCCCAAAATTAGAGGAAGGTATTTTTAACAAATGACCCCTAGATTTCACCATTTCATATCCCGTAATAATATGGCACAACTCGGTGACGAATTTATTAGCTTTTCGAAGCATAGGGAAGTGTAAGTGCGAGTATATTTTCATATTTGAGAAAAGGTCACAACATCCCTGCAGTGGCTGGGGGGACAAGGTAAGAGAGTCATTGGCACAACGACGAATATAAGGGCAGCCGTATCATCGCTGGAAGCTGCTTAAGTAAAGTGGGGCCGATTTCGACAGACTGTGATCGAATAATCGCGCATTATAAACACGACACAGGTCATATAAATTACACGATACTTTTGCATTTAGAAAGGATAGAAGTCAAAATAAAGTAAAAGCTGCGGCGGGTACTTCTATATTACGACAAGTACGACCACAAGCCGTCACAGATATAGTCAGAAAGGCGTCATGCAATCCGCCCATGTGCTATAGCAGCCCAATATAATCACATTGATTATCGTCCGTTTGCCGAACTCAATCACATTTTGACATCAATCAGGGATACATAGTTTGCCCAAGTCAAAAGTCCAAAATTTTGGTGGCGCCAACTCTGACCTAACTACTTAGCAATGCAGATGCTTGGGATGAAAGTGAGTAGGTGGGGGATGATACCTAAAAGCGGAAAAGTCGAACAAGTGAGTTACTGGCAGGCGTGTTAATCACTAATGGGATTAAAAATACTTCCATCAGGTTAGCCGCTCATACACGGCCCTGCGCCAAAACGTAGCAATCCCAAAATGCAAGAAGCATGCTAGTCTGGTGGTGACGATGGGCTAGTAGCAGAGTTTCAATCTCAACTTATCAATGGGTGATAGCTAATCCAGGCGATCGAGACATTAGTCAAAGCATAAAATAATCGTTTCAAGGTTTGCCGAACCCTAAGCAAGTTGTTAAGCAACTGGTCGTTTATACAATAATGAACAACATGTTAATAAATGAATGGTCACGTTATGAAGTCAATTCTGAATTATAATTGCCGGTGAGAAATTAAAGGCGGAAATGGAAGGATACAGTGATTCTGCTGATGCTGTCCTAAAGCTGTGGTCTTGGAAACAGCTTTTATTTTGAATCCACCAGCACCCTAACTCACTTATTAGATGTACCAATATTTTGTAGTGATATCTTCATCTTCACACCAATTTCCATTACCGTCGTGTGCACCCCCATTTTCTTCCACCTAAGCTTACCTCTAAACACTTGATTCTGGATACTTCTTGAAGCAAGTTTTGCAGTCAGCACAAAGAACTCACCCAGATGTATCATGGTTGATCTACTTCTGAGTACTTTTGTGCTCCTGTATCGAATTTTACTTGCTGCTCGCTTTTGTTATCCACTTTTCAGGTTTACCCAACCAGTCCTGCATTCAAATGGAATCCTAGAAATCGCGTTTGTCGGTGTGCACCATGCCATCAGAACCTTGTGACGAACAAACAAACACACCCGAAGGTCATGACCGTAATGCGTGCCCCAACTTCAAGAATATTAGAAGATTCAAACAATAACCTAACAATTTTCAATTTCGAAATGAGCCTGCTTCCATACACCTCTTGTATGCCGTGAATAACGGTATCTAATGTGTAGCTTAACATTGTACGTAATAGTCATTTCTGATTACCTAAATGATCAGACCTGTAAACTGGTCTGTATTCATGTAACCTATGTTTTATGAAACAAATATATGCTATTATTATTATCATATATTCAACCGACAGCATTGATAGAAATCCATTAACCCAGAAATCTATTTACTTTGAGTTATCCTTTGAAAGTATCGCTCGATTAGATAACTCACGCGTGATGCGACGACAGTTTCGCTTGAGCTCTTTATTATCTCCAGTAAACGAAACACGAAAATGATTGCATTAACTGGATGCCACTGATTCCCGATACACATCTATTTTGTGGGACTGGAAACGCATCCTCAACTTAACGGCAACGGAATTTCAGCTAACTTATGATAATAATTGTCTTTTTCTCGAATATACGGGTGCATATCATTTTTACAGATACGGTTATAACGACTATTGGTGGAGAGTCTCAGCATTCACATGCACACCACAATATCGCACACACAAACAACAATCTCTGCAAACACAAGCACGCTGCACATACTACTCGCCAGCGTCTATCGTCTGTCAGTAGGCACCAGATACAAACACTACACTGCAATGCCTTCACTTCTTTTGCATCACGGCAGTCACACCCTCCCTGATGTCAGACAAACAAGCGCACACACACGCACACGATCCCTCGAAGAATCTGTTTCTGTAGATGGAGTTATAAGTATTTATCTACATTTTTGTGCACTGTGTACAGCTGCAGTGGACAGAATGGCGCTAGTCAATGAAACACTGGAACGATAAATGTCGAGTTGCCTCATGGTAGTACCTTCGTGTGACACTATCGGGTTGTTCATCGTGGGCTGCACGATCGTGAGGGAGTCGCTTGATGATTAATGCAGTGATATGTAAGAATGGTACTGACAAAATATTGTATTTCCAATGTAACTGCCAGTCTCCAAGGCTCTACTTACAATGAGAACTGAGAAAACAGAGCGGGAAAACAAAACCCAGGGAAGTTAATTGTGTGTAAGTTTTAACTAAAGTACACGGTGTCGTGCCTGCTATTAAATGTATATTACTAGGTTTCATGCGCATTTTCTTATTAAAAATAATTTATTCACCGCGTTTTGGAAGTGCTTTCTTTGAGGGGCTACATCTGAAGATGTCTCCATTGACGATGGTCATAAGTGGAAGGTATATGCTTCACAATGCCGTGTTTTAGTTTCGCCATCAAGTTCGTTGGAGCCAAGCCCGGCAGCGATCTCAAAGTAAGGATTCTTATTGTGTAAATCAGAGTGTTGACAGTAAACTGCCGTTTCTAAGACTTCAAATTTGAGGTAAAAACTCCAGTAAATTCTTGACACTGCACCTGAGGAATGCTACAAGATCGTGGCCTGGGGCAGGAAAGTTACATCACACATTTCACCCAGGTTCAGCTCAACTGAACGATCACGGCTTGTAACGCTCGAAGCTAGCCTAACCACCAATCCTTACAGCACTGTAAACGTCACTGTTGTCAGTCAAGTAGGCGCAGACCCCCATCCCGATCCACCGGTGAGTACCACTAGACGGAAATGTCAAGGAGTAAGATGGAAGCAGTTAGATAAACCTCTTGGACGTAGCGACGACTGCCACACATGTGCTGTCACTATGATCAGCGGTGATGCAGCCACTGAGTACAGCAGCCGAAACAGATGGTTGCACGGCCGATGCGACAGAGAAGTAACATGAGGGTGCTGTACCTCTATGACGCACCGCCCCCGCGTGTGGTCACCGTGCATTTTTCCACAGTGCAGTCCGAGGCCTCACTTAGATTCAAGTTTACCTAGAGTACCTGATAAACTCCCGGTAACCACCGAAAAGCAGGTGTCCGTCCAAACTACTATGGCGGAGGAGGTCCACTCCCCAAAGGATTTCGGCAATGCCCTACTGAAGGCCACACACCTGAGCGATTCTGAACCTAACAAAAACTCCCTGCACCAAAGGCAACCACATTCATCCCAAGCCCGTAAGCCGCAACAGGAATAGCCACCAGTTGGCCACATAACGAATGGGTAGGGGTAGAGGAAAAAACTCCAGTTGTCGGTGAAAATGCACCCATAGGATTGGCTAACTTCGGCATCGCTGACCGACCCAGTTCTAACATCCTGTTGAACGCTCCCGACTGCAATGGCGACCCTCTAGAGCACAAGGAGATGTTTGACAGGCAACAGTGGAACTTCCTCTGCAGCATACTAGGTTTAGGTGCCCTCAGAGCAAAACTATGTTAACTGTACGTGGGCGCTCATCCACTCCCAGGGAAGCCTCCGCCGATGACACTTACTCTGGGCCGGACTGGAGACACCGTAAAGTTCCTCTTACTGTCACGCACACCGGTCATTAACACATCGTCCGGCGCTGAAGCCAGACCTGGCCGATCATGCATCTCAGGAAACACATCTCGAGAAGCAGCTGTTCCACGAAAACCAACAACCGTGATCCTACATGGAATACCCGGACTGGCAACTGGTGTCCCAGGTAAGTAAACCCGTGACGTTCAACAACAGGAGTGGCTGTCAGCCTGCAAAGGGTTAAGCAGGTTGCAGCAGAGGCACTTGGTAGGTCGTTACGCCCTTCGCACCTGACAACCATGACCTCACCCAGACTGGCGGACGTCAAATTCAAGCACCTAGAAGTTCTTACCAGAGTCCTGGAAGCGTGGTATAAAGTCAGGAGCATCATAAGCGGGAACGTCCGCTGCTGCAAAAGCAGACCAAGAACACTGTAAGAGCAGCAGACGACAGTTACTCCCAGGGCTTGGGTCACCATCACCCCACGCCGACACTTTCAGAGTCAAACCAGCAACCCCACCTAGCACCGGCCACACCAATCGACCCGGGAAAAACTTAACTGTACTGGTTTCATCGGAACTGGCCAATCAGCGAATACCCTCACATCAAATTCTGTGCCACCAGTTAACCTAGAGACATCTCACGTCACCAGGAGCACTTCCAAGTGTCTTTACAGCAACATGCGGGGACTCCGACGTAAAATGTCAGAGCCTCGATCCCTCTTCTCCAACCTCGTTCCAAAACTCATAATCCTGACGGAAACATGGTTATTCGCGGCCGTTGGTGACACTAAAGCTAACAAAGTTGACATTTTTTGATCAGTAAGGACAGGTAGGAAAAGGACGGAGGGTGGGTTGCAACATACGACAGCAGCTGGTTCAAAGGTGAACGAACTACTGAAACTGTAATGACAGAGTTCCCAGGCCCCACCCGATCCTGCTTCTCAGTTAAACACAATAAGAAACTAGTTGAAGGGGTCTATATGTCCCCTAATAGCAACGTTGGACACAACCAAAAGTTACTCCAGGTAATGTGCACCGTGCCGACCGTTGGTTATGACCAGATTCTAATGGCTGGCGACTTCAAGGCTCCAACCCAGCTGCAGCCTAGAGCAAGGCAGCACGACTCCAAGCCAGAGCTTTGATTGGAACCTCCTAAACGCCATCCAAATGGCTGGACTGTGGGAAAATATTAGCCACAACACCTGCTGTGAGTCTGATGGCGCAACACTTATACTGGATTACCCACTGGCTAATGATCATCTGATGGAAAACGTCCATGTCCAACCCCACTCGGAAGCGGCAATCGTGTTATGATGTTCGACCTGGTAATCGGGGAACAACTATCGTGAGAGGAATCTTGCCCTTAGCTCTTTTGCGAAAGGGTGAACTAAGAACGAATGAACGAGTGCCTATCGAGGGCTCTATGTCCAGTGGATTGGCACGCTATATTGGTTGGCCAAAACTGGGAACTAGTAAGAGACATCATTAGGGCTGCGATTTCGTAAAAAGTCTCTTTGGTGGTAACAACACTCAGAAAGCAGACTTCATGGCCAAAACGAGGCACTGAGCGCCACTTAAAAGCCAACATAAAACACGGTATAAATGGAGAACCCCCGGGAGAAAGGGAAGATCGCGATGCTTGCATAGCTGTACGAAATCTAATCATAAAAAAGGATGCAAGGGGACAGGAGGTCGTTCCAGTTCACCGTCGACAGAAAAGCCTGAGGTAAACCTCTAACATCTAACATCTATAAAAGGTACGAAAGGGAAAATCTCTCTGAACAGGAGATCACCAAAATGTTAAGCACCGCATTTCACACACAGCTCAGCATTCCTTCGGGAAAGTATACACACCCACTGCCCTGACAACTTGGAACGTTATCCAAAGCTGTAGTTGCACGAAGTGCAGATAACTGGTACTGTTGTTCTCAACAAGCTATGGAAACTAAGTACGAGAATACCTCCAGGGTGCGACAACACGCACTCATCTGTGTTGAATGTGCCGGTACCCTAAATAGCCTACTATGTAGTCTCTTCTGATATTCCTCAGACGAACGAAAGTCCCACAACAGTGGAAACAGACCACCCTCTCCCTCAACTTCAAAGGGGGGAAAGGCAGGATCCAAACTGCTACAGACTCATAGCACTCCCACCAGTAATGTTGAAAGTCGTGGAAAGTGTGATATACAACCACATCAGGGGATATCCGAACACAAGGCAAGCACTTGGTGGTGCTGAACGTAGCTCCCGAAAGGGTAGGTCCTGCGACCCAAACCTTCTGGCGGCCCATGATCAATGGACAGCACATCGAAATCTCGAGGTCCAGGTCCGCGCGATTCCTCTGGATTTCGCCAAGGCCTCTGTTCCGCACACAATCCTATTACACAAGATAGCTGGGTTAGATATCCGCGGCCAGGTTCTATCGTGGCTGAAGAACCGACTAGACAATAGGGAGTCCTGCACGAAAGGCAACAGGATCTACTCAACCTGGAGAATATCATCGTCCGGCGTCCCGCAAGGGGCAGTTCTGAGTCCGATGCCGTTCCTACTGTTCCCGGATGACCTCCAGCTGCACGTCAGCTCTCCAATTTTCCTCTACGACGATGACGTCAAGTTGTGGGGGACAGTAACTCGCCAGGCTGAATCAGGTGTAGCACATGACGACTTCAAAACAACGAGCTGACACTTTACCCGGATGGATGCTGGTTCGTGTTGTTCTTCACTCCTGATCCACGGGAATTATCCCAATCCTCCCGTGGTTTCCGTCAGTCTCGTGCAGCGGCAGAAAAAGACATGAGTTTAATGGTGACGGAGAAACTAGGCACCAGCTCCAATTACCCAGGCGATGCCTCAAAAGCATGCGTTCTACTACACTTTGTGCTCAGACAACTGGATGCCTTCACCCCGAAGCCCTTTCTAGAGCTCTACAAGACTAACATACTCCCCATTTCGAGGGGGTCCATAACGTCTTCACTCCACCACAAATCAAGGGAGGCACGAACATACGAGAAAAAGTCCAGAGGCAAGCGGCGAAGGGTGTCGTTGTGATGCAACAGGAACTATCGGAGGATAGACTGAAAAAAGCCTAGGCCTATACTATCTTAGCTGTCGAGGGCTACAGGGTGGCTTGATAATGGCTTACAAAATACTGAACAGCCCAGGTCGCTCGAACGGAAGATTGTTACCGGGTGGCCACTGTGGTGATCATCGTGGAAACACTGGGAGAACTGCTCACCGAAGGTCAAAAACTCATATGCGCTCACACTTCTTCGAACGCTGCAGTGCCTTGTCAGCAAGGGTTGTCTCGACCCCATCTGTTGAAAGTCCCAAGAAAAGGCTAGGTAGCTGTCTAGAGACCTACGGTTTATGCATATGTAGTCGGAATGCGGACTAGACAAAAGAAATCAACTGCTGTCACGCCATTCCAACCATGTTACCCCTACGACAGTCTTCTTTCTACAGTGATCATTTAAGCCTTTTTCGTTCCTTTCACTCGTTATGAACTAGACTCACCTACTTAAGTTCCTCATATCTTCGCACCCCCCACTTTACCTGGGTGTAGTAGATTACTCCACTGGTTCACTTTTCTTTACCGTACGCTCGCAAAAATTTGTCTTTCTGAGTTTTCCCTTCACTGTCCCTAGCCCCTCTAACCACCAGTCCGTACAACTGCCAGGTTACTCAACATCTGAAGAACCCAGCTGCACCACAGTCACAAGCAATTTAACCAACACCTAACCTCCCGTTCTGTATAACAGAGCTATAGAGGACGAGGGAGTGGATCTACTGCATCGGAATCCGCCAAAGGCCTGGGACTTTCCTCAAGACCGAGAAAGTAGCTCCGTGAACAGATATCGGTTGTTGAACTGGCGAAAGTAACGGCGGTTTTGATATTTTCCTCCATTTCCGTCTCTGGTTTTTCTAAGTTTATTGTTATCCAAAATTGACCTCGCGAAGTGATCAGTCATTTTTAACATGTTATTCATTATTGTATAAACGACCAGTTGCTTAACAACTTGCTTAGGGTTCGGCAAACCTTGAAACGATTATTTTATGCTTTGACTAATGTCTCGATCGCCTAGATTAGCTATCACCCATTGATAAGTTGAGATTGAAACTCTGCTACTAGCCCACCGTCACCACCAGACTAGCATGCTTTTCGCATTTTGAGATTGCTGTGTTTTAGCCCCGCCCCATAGGTGGAGAGTTGATCTAAAGGAAGTATTTTTTCGCTGAAGAACCCTGTTTTGCCTGCATGAAGTCGTCTCAACTCTTGATAGTCTACACATGGGGAAAACTGTTATAGACCTATTTTCGATATACAGCACTTGTATACTCCTATTTATCTCATTTATCCAGGGCCTAGTCGCTTAAATAGTGACGTTCTGTAAGTTGTGTAGGTGCTATTTTTCTTCTAACTACTCGTCCTCAGTAAGTCCTTAAGTTGCACTCACCATGCCTGCAGGTTTGGTGCTTGCAGCCATCAAAAGGGGTCTACACTTTTAGTGAAAGTTCGTTTGTTGCTGGCAAACGTTAAAAAAATAATAACGATATTTATTCCTCGGGGTGCACTCATTAGGCTGGAGAATCTACTAGAAGCTGCTGACAAGAATTCTGTTGGTGACCGAATAATTTCGGAACTTAAGTTGGAGGGCTTTCGGTTCAGTGGGGAATCTGTTTCAAATCTGAGGTAACTTAATGGCGAAGAGAGGGTTTTAAAGGCTTCAGTGTGGCACAGTTAGTGTGGTCGTGTAGATGTTGACCAATGTTGCGTCCGGGCTGAAACTCATCACTGGCTGCAAAGGTTGACTTGTGTGACACATTAAAGGAAAGCACGAGGTAGATTTTGAGTCGTCTCATCGAAATCAATTTGAGATTTAGGGTCATTCGTCGAGACTTGTAGTCCTACTCGCGATAGTATCCTGGTAATCTAGGCGTAATTGTCGGATTAAGGATAGAAGTTGAACATATTTTGAGACTCGGTCCACCTTTAAGTGCACCTCTGACGGTTACGTCAACCAATATTTTTGAATATCGAAGAGTAATGACACCACACTCAGTTTAACTACATTCACGTTGCTAATTTCGTTGTCCATTCCAGACGACCCAATTTATTCTCACTGTAAAGCCGATTTTTCCAGTTTCTTTAACAAACTTTATTTGCAACTCTTTTCTAGCACTATACGCCACCTTAGAATTCATCCGAATATCACATAGCTTGTGTCAGGTAGAGTCCGATTTAGAACGAGACAGCAATTTCAGTTACAAGACCCAACCGTTGCACTAATGGTTCTGCACTTAAATTATATTTTCTAACCTGGCGAAGTTTGTCTTACCAACCTGTCCTGGAACCAGAGTTTGGATTCACGAACTGTTGTCGGTATTCATCCTAAGGCCCAAGAGGCCTAACGTTGCTTCGACAGTTGTTGATTATGTCGCGGCACCATCTTTGAGTAGGCCAACACACCACACCATTTTTCAAAAACCGGTTAATGTTCCACTGGGCAAATGGTGGGTTAGGAGCTAAAAACGTTTGTCGTGCGACCGCAATACGTGGATCTAAGACAACGGACAATGACCACTAGTACTTAAACCCGTCAACCTATCGTATTTTCTATCGGCAATGCTGAAAAAATCGTTCATTTTCGGAGAAAACACACATCTGCGTTGCCAATCACGATCTCACTTCAAGGAGTCAACTTTCAGAAGGGACCCAAGGGACAAATAACAATAAGTGACAAAATAAAGTTTCATCCGCCCTGCAGTCAGTATCATCTTTGCTCGTAATGGTATTATTTGTGTCTTTAACGGTGTTCATGCTCTGTTTGATGTAGTCCTTTCATTTTGCGCCCAGTACGAACTTTTATTAAACGGTTTGTCATTTAGGACTGTTTGATTTTTTTCCCTGAAAATACTGGACGTAATAACCCCACCCTAAGTGCGACGTGGTGTATTTCCCTACCTACTTCTTCCATCACTCGTCAAATCTCCTCTCTCTGTCCTGCAGATTTGTTCGCAGACCCGACCTCATGCAACCTTAACCCACATTTTCTGAACACTTTATTCCGTTCTCCGCTGTTCTCCAAACTCTTGAAACGGATCGTTACACTTTAGCGGTTGCAGTGAACTGCTGTTTTGCTCTAGTACAGGACTTAATAGTGCCACAAATAAACCAGTCATGGTGATGAAGAATTCTTGGTTGCATGTATGTAAGGTGGCTTATGTGCGTGGCTGCATTGGGAAGTAATACGCTCACCTAGATCATGTGTAAATGATGAGTTCTTGCTGGAGCAAAGTTTCTGTGTCACGCAGGCGGAGACCATTCCTTTTGACAGAATGTGGAAATCCCTTAATGTTGAACAAAAAGAGGTGCTATACTGCAACTTTCCTATCTCTTTCGAAGATAAGAAAGATTTCCGAAAATTAACGTGTCCTGTGATTCTTGATGCCGTTAAAATTAAGCCAATACAAATTGAAACAAAACTAGTGACAACGTCGTTCACGACGGGCCTCGACAGCCTCTCCCCGTGGTGTAAGAAGCAGTTAACATTAGTCCGTGCACTTGATGCGCAGTTTATCACAATAACAATAATACTAGTATATTTCGAATAATGAATTGTACGAACCCATGCCGTTTTTACGGGCAATATCTAAATGTCACCTCCTCATTGAAGCTGTAAAAGTTTAGAAAGAAACTAATCATCGTGCCATACAAATTCTCCTAAAGTAAACAGTTGTTGGGACATTACTTGTCAAAAATATTGGAAAAAAGCGATACCGTTAAGCGGCACTGGTGAAAATTAATGAAGATTTAATCGCTCAGTTTGAGAAGTAATAGTGAGTTATGAAATCTATAAGAGTGTATTGCATATCAACTGCTGGAAACAAATGATTCCAGGGATGTATCTGGGTTCAGTAAGTTCGTGCTGCCCGCAGATGAAAACGTAACTGAGGTGGACTGCGGGGGCAGATTTGAGTCTGGTACTGTGTAGCGTCATGCAGAGTGTAGCAATTGTTCAGATCTACAGTACTGTAAACAGAGTCATCTGAATGAAAAACGCCAGGGATACATTTCCATCCAGCTGCCGTTGTCACATAACGGTGGAGAATATGGTGGGTTTCGCCGCCAAACGATTCGATGAGACTTCAGGATTGGCACGTCACTTGAGGTCACTTTTGGTTAGCTTCGTTTTCATGTGGGTGGTGGTCAAGACTGGAGAAACCTCTCCCAGGCGACAAGTTCACCAGTTACTAGCTGGTCCCAAGCCCGGATAAGGTGAGAAGGTTGGAAAGAGGCCCAGGAACTCTGTCCCGAAAACAAATCCAATTGCCAAAGAAACTTCAAAGCATATAGAAGACGTAAAAATAAACCTATTTCTCGCTAGAATCGTGGAGACGGAATGACGCCGGTTGGTGAAGGCCTTTAGGGAGCCAATTCGCCGATGCATCTTCTCTTCTCTCGATGAAAGCGAAGGTGAACATAGGGAAATGGAATGCTTGTACAATGTTCTTAGCTGCGCAGCAAGGCCTCCCAGATTGCAAAAGACATGAGAAGTTATGAGATGGAAGTGCTAGGCTAGAAATTTGCGGGAGCAGATGGAATGAAAGTAGACTCTCCAAACTGTCAACTGCAGAGCCGATAATCTACTCCGATATTGTCACCCAGGCAACAACCACGAGCAGACCGGGTTCTAGAGTGACTACCATGATGTCTCCGTCTCAAGAGCATCGAACGCTCTCTCTCATGCAGCGACAACCAGTCTCCTTTAGGATCATGACAGCAAGATTCAACTCAAAAGGAAGGAAAGTCACAATCATACGATGCTGCGCACCTACAAATAATACGGATCAAGATAAGAATGAGGAATTTTACAGACAACTGCAATCGATTAGTACTGGACAAGACTCTAGTTGGCAATATCAAAATTCTAATGGGTGGTTGACCTGCCTGAGTGCCAACCTGTTGGAGGTGGAGAACACAGGAAGAGAACCAGTCATGCGTAGAGAAGCATTCGCCTAAAATAACGAGAGTGGAGAACTGTTTGCAGACTTCTGCGTATTCAACGATTCCTTGGTTGGAGGCAGTGCATACAAACACAAGGATATTTACAAAGCGACATGCATTTCACCAGACGCCAGGACACTAAATATCAGATCAAGTTCATCTGAATATGAGGAAAGTGGAGAGTCAGTCAGCCTACTGGACACAAGATCAGATCAAGAGGGAGGGAACAGGTGTGGATTCACGCCACTCACTACCTAATGCAAGAACCTGCCTTCAAAATCAAGTTGAGAGCCTTCGAAGAAGTTAGTGATTGATCACAGTTGAACTTCAACACCCAGAACAGAAAGTGAAGGGCGAAACTACGAAGGACATCTTTATGTCAATCAGTCATCAGGACAAAACGGGAGACAATGACCGGCATTCCCAGGGAAACCTGCATGAAAGAACACTGGAACTCTTCGAGAGAGATATGGATATAAAACTGCATAACTGTGTCAGGAAGAAACAAGAAGAAGCAAGACAAAGAATGGGTCGCCATGGATACGGAATCTGACTGGTGAGGGAGAGGAAGGTAGTGATGATGAAGTAGAAGATGAATCAGTGCAATGCAAGGATGAACAACGAAGCGAGGAGCTGAGCACAACTTATAAATCATTGGACAAAGAAGTAAAGAAGGGCGCGCTCAAGGACAAAAGACAACTCCCCGACACATTTGCAAGTGAGGCAGAACAGGTTGAGGGTAAGAGAGACGGAGACCTGACAACACTGTATCAAATAACCGGGTTACTATCTGAGAAGAGATCAAATCGGTTGAGGCCGGTGAACGATAGTGAAAGAAACTTAGTTACCAAAAGGACGAAACAAAGGACAAGCAGACGATAAGCTGACCGCTTCAGAAGACTCTTGAATCGACCGCCACCGGCAATGCATCCAGAAATACCACCAGTGGCACAGCCGCACAATTACCAGTGAACACAAGCCCTCCAACAGAAGCAGAAGCCCTGAAAGCCATCAAGCTGCTGAAATACTGGAAAGCAGCAGGACCTGGTGAAATTCCACCAGAATCACTGATAACAGGCGCCGAGCCATCAGCGGACTAGCTTACCCCACTATTGCCGGTTCGGAAGGAGGGAGGGAAAGAGACCTGTAGACGGACTGGAAGAGGGACTACCTTGTCAAACTCCCAAAGAAGGGAAACCTAAACTATGTGTTCACAAGAACTGGGGCGCAATCCTGCTGCTGTCCATCTCAAGCGAAATGCTAGGCCGCATCATCCTGGAAAGACTAAAGGGTGAGCTGGACTGAAAATTATGATTAGAACAGGTTGGCTGGACTCAGGAAGTACGAATCACAAGCGGATCAAATCGCTGCGCTACGCATCACCACAGAACAGAGTGTAGAGTGGCAGCCAACTCCCTACCTCAACTTCATCGACTTTAAAAAAGCCTTAGACAGTAGTGACCGATGGGTAATTTGGTAACTGCTTCAACACTACGCTTTCAGTACCATAAACCTTTACCAACCTCTTTCAACAGCTACATGAAGACTACAAGTGCAAAGTGATTCACAATGAGAAGCTCATCGTCGCCTTCGAAGTGAGGACAGGAGTAAGACAAGGCTCCCTACTATCACACATAATCTTCCTGATTGTGGTCGACTGGATCATGCAGCACACAGTGAGGTGCGAGAAAAAAGGCATACACTGGCTGGACCGACGAAGAGATCCCAGAAGAAGATTTGAATTTCGCCGATGATTTACGTTTAATGTCGCACAAACTCAAAGATCTACAGGTGAAAACTAACAAGTTGACAGAAGAGGCAAGGCAGCGAAAACGGAACTTCCTTCAAGTCAATGTAGAGAAGATGGAGGTGATGAAGACACCCAACCAACAACAGCATCAACAACAAGCACTAATCAGCATGACGGGAGAAACCTAAAGAAAGCAGACTGACTCACCTACCTGACTAGGTAGTATCGTTTCAACTACAGGTGGAGACACAGGTGACGGCATTAAATCCAGGATCGGAATGGCAAAACAAGAGTTCGTCGGTCTGAAACCAGTGTGGAGATCTACTGCACTCAGTATAAAGCGTAAACAAGATCCAAATTTTCAACACCAACGTCAAGTCAGTGCTTCTGTGTGATGGCTCAGAGACTTGGCGCGTTACGAAGGGGATTTCCAACAAACTACAGGCGTTCACCAACAGCTGCCTACACTCATTACTGAAGATCAGATGGCCAGAAAGAATAAGCAACAGGGGACTCTGGCTGGTGACGGACCAACTAAGGGCCCAGTACCCAACAAATATGCACTGGAAGGAAGTGGAGATGAATTAAGCAAACACTGGGAAAACCACTCGAAGACATCACGCACCAGGACCTCGAATGGAATTCAGAGGGGAAACGACGAGTCGGGCTTCTGAGGGTGTTGCTAAGATCATGTGAGGAAAAAATGAAAGCCTGTGGTCAGTCATGGGGCCAGGTTGAGAAGAGTGCAGAGAGTAGGGAAAAATGGCGGTGTACTACTAAAGGCCTATGTTCTACTAGGAACCCAAAGAACAAATAATAATAATCGTGGAGAACACAGTGAAACGGATGAGGTTAGGAGAATTAATCCACAAACATTCTTCACTGACGTTGATGCGGAAGCTACCATTAGTGATGATACGCTAGCTCTAAGAAGAGTTTCAGGCCCAAAGTATTCTACTAGCAGGTTGTCACTGGAGAAAAATACTCCACTCTCGGTGGCTTTCCGTTTGACTCCTGTGGGTTTTCGATCAGAAGCAAGATCCAGGATGATAGGGTCTTGCTCTAGGTTGACGCCGCGGGCATCAAAAACCTATGGGAATCCGACTGTGTTGTACGGCCGAATCTATTGATATAGCTTCGGGTAGTTGTTGCCCGTGTTCCAAGTCACCAGCAGTAGATCGGTGGACTCCTTCAACCAAACGTTTCGCTTGGCTGATCACGACATGGCATCGGGCTGACTATGGAGGCTTTTTCGGTACATCTTTGGCACTCCACCCATATTTGATTTGGTTACTCTCGTAAACCGCTACTCCTTGCACTACTCGTCACCCTTGAACAGAAGCGTACCACAAGCGGCGGCTGTGATGTCACTTATATCCAAGGGGCTTTCCGCTACGGCCACAATTTTCATAGCAAAGTGAAAACCAAGAGAACCCAATGGCTCGAATTCAGCGTGGTTTCCAGGAGACAGTCAGGCATCCGCACTGTTACGTGGAACGTCAGGATATTTGGTAGTCAGTTCTTCTACTCATTCGCAGGAGGACTGTTGCTTGGGAGGAAGCCACCTTCAGAATGGGCTGGCCCCGTGTGGTTGATGCTGATTGCATCCTTACTTCCCTCTCCCTGGACTACGTAGAATTTTTACGCCGATTAGTGACTATGAGAATCCCATGGTAGGATGGTTTAAATGGTTAACGAGAAGTATCACGTCGAACAAAATGTGTGACGTATTTCGTAAAACCAAGTGAATGGAGATGTCAGTTGCGCAGCGACGAGCAACAGCAGGTTTAGACGAACGCGCCTCACTAAGAGGCCTGGTCAGGAAAGACGTCCTGTCTATAGTGGGTGTGATAGTCTGGCGTGAACGGGACTCAATACGAAGTGGAGGAACATTTCGGCAGATGAGTTCTGCATAAGTGCATCTAGCATCAGCTTTATGCTAAAAAATAAAAAGTATTACCTCGCTTCACTAAGGTATGTCTTTGGTCGATGAGAATTTTCTATCGTTTGTTTGCAGATGATAGGCTGTCGTCTTACAACCAAGTGCAAGCTAAAAATACGGCTCAGATGTAAAATAGACTATGCCCAAGTTGCCCATACGGTCGGTTATTTTGAAAAATCGATCATGTACATTTCGGTGACTACAAAAGCCACTGTCTCCGGAGTATTACCTTCAACAGGTACTGCTTCTGGTCGTCTTGTGAAATAATCCGTCCAGGTGAAAAGATAACCGTACCCACTTTCATTTGCCTGGTGATTTTACAATTTTGACAGGCTACGTATCATCGAGCTCGGATAAAATAGTCTGAATAACTTATTGGGTGCTTGGCACCGGCTTGTTCTCAGCCACATAGAGTTTGCTTGACTAGCATGTACATCACGTAAAATCGTCTGCTTACTGGCTCCCACTGCACGAAGTTGCAACCTCAGAGTTTCGGACAACATTTCTTGTTTTACTGAGGAATCTGCTTGTTGGAGGCGAGCCAACTCACCAGGACTAAGACCTTCAACAACCTTCATGGAAAGTGTTTGAGACGAAAAGCCAGCAGAGAAGGTATTTCCTGAGTATATGTGGCTGACATTTGTAGTTAACTGGAAAATGTAGCCCAACCGTCGCTACCCAAGTGCGGCGTACTTATCCGCTGCTGGACAAAGAGAAAAAGCAAGCGTTCTATGCTCTGTGGAGTGGATGAAATCGTGACTGCCGAGAGAATATCTAGAGTTGCTCTCCAAATAGTATATAGCCAAGAGCTCCCTGCAGGATTTGTTGTGCCTTGCTTTTACTTCCTGCAGCTACTGGCGGCCACAACTGGCTTACAGCCAACTGCTGCAGAACTGCCCCGATTGTTCATTCGGCTGTGTTAGCAGCGATGAAAAAAAGACATGTTTGGACCGTGATGCATGAACGTAGTTGCACCTGAGATGACCGACTCCACCTTGGGGAACGTAAGTTTAGTTAGTTCCCAGGCTCATGAGATTTACATTCCTGTGAGGTAGGTCTCTCAGTAGTCCCCTAAAATGTGTGTGGTTTAGAACAATCCCTCGGCCGTAACACGCTGCATCACTGAGAGTGTAAAGCCACTTTAAATTAGTGGGTTCGCAGCAGCCCAGAATGACCACCAATTTACCTATCAACGTGCGTTTGCATTTGGTTAAATAGTATGCTAGAGAAAACTGGGCTATTCGATTTCCCCCTGACATTTCCGGCAGGAACGCACATCTCGGACACCAATGCCAGCTACTCTCAACAAGTGATGACCCTGAGGCACCATTCATCTTCAACCCTAGCGTTTAGTGGTTGGTTAACTTGTCGGTATTTGCAGCGAGATATTAATGTAGACGTTGACAAAATTCAAACCACAGTGGACTACGACAAAGAGTGACGGAGTTTCATGTAGCATTCCCAAGAACGAAAAGGATACGCAGAACTTCAAGCGCCCTAGTAGGTGCTTTCAAGATGTCCTCACTGGCGTTAGCATAAGATTGCACGCTTTGACTGGGTCAGTCGTGGAAAACATTTTGATTTCGAATCAATTATCCGCCGGGTCCCAGATATGAGGTACCGGGTAGTAGTTAGGCGTTGTTTTGGCACTAGACCACTGATAATCACCGGTCAGGAGCCGGTTTTTATCGCCACACGCAGTGGCTGTTCTGCAGAGGTATTCTATGACTGGATGTAGCCGAGTTCAAGCATAAGGTCGACCCCATTCTTCACCATTCTCAGCTTATCACGAGATTGATAACGCGCTTCGGGCTCCATGGATTATCCTGTGGTTGTGATGCAATGTATAACTCTGCCGTTTATCCGTACTAGGGCATGAGTCAGTTGTCTTTGCCTCGGATACATACATGGTATAGTTGGATAGGACAAGTCGGCTTGGGACTTCATCTCTGTAATACCTACACACAGGCTTAGGCAGGCAATCCTGCTTCTAGATAAGTGGGTGTTGCTATCTGTCAGTCGGATCCAACAGGTGTCTACTATTAGGTCGTGGTGGTTAATTAATCTGTACCAGTAGAGCACACAGACAGAAGAAAATCTGGTGGATACGTTTGCGCATAACCAGGTTAAAATATTCCCACCTCTCTCCGACTCTCACAATAGGTTTTCCACTGCCTACATGGAGACTGGAGAACTGGTCATGAAGACGTTCATTTCTGGTTGTTGGTGGAACTCAAACGCCTACGCCTGTGTCAACAAGACAAGGAAATTTCCTCCTTGTGTCTCCGACCTAAGGCAAACGGCTGCTTAGGGAATCAACGCCCGCTTGCAGAAGCTGACATGACGTCTCAGCAAATGTCCATCAGCGAATCTCACGGACGCAGAGGCCAAACACCGATTATTCGTACTCGTTATATACCCACGGATATGAGACAAGGGGAGAACACAGTAGAGTGGTTGGATGGAATAACATATTTGTGAGGTCATGACAAGATGCTGATGCTCTCCAACTAACTGACTAGAGCGTCGATTATGAGCAGTTTGACGTAACGTGGCAATGTGCCAAATGGCGCCGATGCTTGACCGTATGCCTTCAGCTTGACGGGTCTGATAAAACTTTTAAGCGCACCATCACTGTTGAAACTCTTCGTAAACTGGGCCGCTGGGTCTGGGGAAATATGTCACCTTGCAATCTCTTATTTTCTTAAATAGCTACGGTCTCTGTGTCTTGGTGCGGCGCCTTCTTGTTGGACATAAAACCAAGTCGTCCCGGGAAACTCATTTGCTTAGAGTGGGGAAAGAAATGGAACTAAGAAAATACTTTATGGCACTTTAATGCAATAATTATTCAGCACCCGAAATGACACTTCTGGCAATAAATCATATCGCCTGTTCACTCTGTTTGGAAGTGATTGTCTAAAATCACACCAAACATGTGTCTAAATCTTTTCGAAATTACAAGTATAGAAATCCGTTTCTAGAACAAAAATGTTGGCTAGTGAATTTTTCTAAAGGGAAATAATCTTTCCACGACTCTATTTGACGTATGCAAGGGAAGAATAAATCATATTAGCACTAGAAATTTTGGTTACCCTCTGATTGGAAACGAGTGGCTGTCATCCCAATTTATAAAGGTAGAAACAAACTACTCTCCTGCAACTATAGACCAATCTCCCTGATCTCTACAGTTGCGGAGGTCATGGGGAGAGTCACAAGTGACTCACTTCGTGAGCACTTACTTCAGAAATCAATCCTAAACGACTGTCGGCATGGCTTTTTACGAGGAAGGTCATGTAACACCAACTTGTTGATAGCTTGGAATATCTGGACAGTCTGTTGAGAAAAAATAGCCTACATACACTGGTTTTCTTGACTTTCTAAGGCCTTTGACGGGGTAAATCATGATATCTTTTGTAAGAAACTCCAGTTCATGGGTGTACGCTGAAAATCATTAGTCTGGCTTAGAGATTGTCTGTACACCAGGATGCAGTCAGTTAGAGTTGGCTGCTCTCTATCTGACTGGTTCCCGATGCTGAGTGGTGTGACTCAAGGTTCCAAACTGGGCCCGCTACTGTTTCTTGCTTTTATCAATGATCTTCCAGGGGGCCCTGATTCACATTCACTATTATATGCCGATGATCTGAAGATTTGGAGGGAAATACAGAAACCAACGGATATTTCGATCTTCCAGGAGGACCTAACGAAAGTCCTTAATCGGACTACAGAAAACCTGCTTCATCTAAACTCGAAGAAGTGTCGAATTATGATAGTTGACAAACATAAAGACAGTCCCAGTCCTTAATCTCTAGGTGAAATAAATATCTGTCACTCTAACATGGAACAAGATCTGGAAGTTGCACTGAATGATACACTAGGAGCCCCTATTCACTCTCGTCTTGCAGCCAATAGGACTTAAGGAATCTTGGGGTTTCTCTCGCGAACCTTAGGGTGTCTGACTCCTCTTTTCACCACAGTGTATGCTCTGTACATTCGTCCTCATTTAAAAAAAATTCGCTTGTAATGTCCCCATACTTGAAAAGGGACATAGCCATCCTAGAACGGGTACAAGGAAGAGCTACAAAGAAAGTGATTGGGTTACGGCACAAACCGTACCCAGACCGCTTAGTTGCTCTTCAGCTGCACCAAGTACAACACCGGAGGATCAGAGGGGATATGATCAAGATGTACCACATCGCCCATAATCCTCTCTATCCCAACAGATCTCTTCTAAGCTTTAGTCGGAAAAGCGACTTGAGGGGTCACCCGTTAAGAATAGAACATGAGAGAGCACGTACAAAGATCCGTGCTAGCTCATTTGCAGTTAGAGTCTGTAAACTGTGGAATTCCCTCCCTTCAGCAGTTGTTACAGTCCCATCCCCTGATACCTTTAAAAGGAGGCTAGACGCACACCTCGACTCCTGCGGTACCGATGGGTTATACTCGAGAAGCTTCCCTTAGATCAGATGCAGTAATACTAACTTGAGACCAGATCAATTAATCAGTCGTATCTCTATCTTTTCAGGTTTTTCAGAACCAGGAAGATAATTGTGACCATTCCAAAGTCAGAACGTATTCCAATAAGGCAGACGTAGAACCCAAGGAACCGTAGTTCACTAATTCTACAACACGAAGTTTGAAGTTTGAAGTTACACATCATTACGCGGTATTTCCGGGTATGTGACCTAGGAATAATGTTCGGGCTGCACACTCCAAAATGTGTGTTGATCGTCCACCCTAACCTATTATTTAGCCTTAGGATATTGCATGAAGCTTGCTCTTAATGAGTCCTTACAAGAACTGGGGCAAAACATACGGTGCACTGCAAGAGTATCAAAAATCAGTTATGGAAATCTAATTGAAATGGTTTTGCAGCTGAATGAAGTGTAAGGCTACTGTTTTATATATCTCTGAAACCTAGGTGCACCACTACATTCGGGGAAAAATGCTCTTCGACAAAGTTTACTCTCAGGGGGCAGCAAGAAAAAATGTTTTGGCGGCTAAACACAAAAGTTTTCTGCAGTATTGTAAGTTGTTCCGACCTAACTTGAGCATAGTAGTTGAGGGGAATTGATTCAATGTACAGAGTCTACGACCTTAGGGAATTTTTGCAGTTGTATGACGAAGTTTTACGTTTCAAGTCGATTGTCGATTCTCAACCTCAAATTCCGTACGTCTCTTTAGCGATTATAATTAACACACTTTAGGCAATGTGCGGCTGAAATGTGTGACGATCCATGTTGCATTTGCTTCGATAGGGATCCTGATACTGTCCTTCCTTGTATGCATGCATTTTGTCAAATCTGCATAAACAAATGGTAAGTGCCTTATATATATATATATATATATATATATATATATATATATATATATATATATATATATATATATATATATGTATATATATATATATATATAGGAAACGGTAGTCTTTCTTGTTCTCAGGTAAAAAGTGGTAGTAACATCTAGTATGGTTTTCCACCAACATCTTGGAACTTATTTATGTTTTTGATTACATTTGCCTGGTAAAGTGCATACAATAAAGACTAGGAAACATTAGACTTCTTGAACCATGACATGCACTTAAGTTTTTGAGTGGTTCCCTACGCTGTGAATCATTTGTACGAACCCCCTGTATGCTTATTTCATAATTAAATTTTGAAAATACCGAACAAACATCAAATTCAATAGATTAAAAATTAGCTCTAGACTCAGATTTTAAAGCACCAGGCTGGAAGATTAAAAGCAATAAACGAACAGTGAGTGGGACCTCTTTTCAGCATCCTCACCGAGAAGTTATACTCGCTACCTTTTAATGGGTACTTTAAAGTTAATTGATATAGGGTTGTAAGATTTTCTCCAGTGTGCCACTCTGAATTTCCCCTTGTATAAAATGCCATCAGAAAAACCTATCAGAATTGGGATGTAGTGCGAATCAATAATGTGAGAAATATTCCTCTTCGTTCAGTCGAAATTATCACCAAGATTGTGCACATTTATAATCAGCGAAATTTTCTCAATGATTCATAGCTTTCAAGAGCTTCCTTGTAGTTGCCTTAAAATTGATTGGGGAAATCAGTGTCTTTCAGTAGTCTCAGGCACGGTGAGATTTCATGCTCCTGCGGTAATATATATATATATATATATATATATATATATATATATATATATATATATATATATATATATATACGTGCAACATGGCGCAGAGGTATGTTCATTCAAGTTATTGCACTTCACAGCATCTTAGCTAAAACTTAACCACAGTATCAATTTGAGTATTGACTTACCATCTGATTTATGCTTCTCACAATTTTACAATCATTTTCGTTTGAAGTTTTTTTCCCTTCATATAGTTCTCAGCATTAAGTGCAACACAAAGCATACGAACTTCAAAGATATCATCTTGCTGTCCAGGGTGATGTGCTGTATTGGGTCTTTTTGTTGTGCCTACACTATACACAGCAATTTTTGCCTTAAGTGTCTCTGTTGTGTCTATTCTGAAAGCGCAGTTAATTGATAAGATGGCCATAATCTTATGAACAAACTAGTAGTTGGCCAACTGAGTGTGGATGTAAAACTAGAAAAGTCAACAAAATAAGCCAATAGTAGAGTAGCCTGGGGGTTAGAAGCACTTCGGAAAATAGAAGAATTGTAAAAGGCATCGGACTGAGAGATAGTTTGTTTGAAGACAAGCTACACCTCAGTAATGTTCTTTACATAGGCATGGAGTCAACCAAACTACTGAACAAGGTCAGTGTAGGACGAGACATTACTGTGTGGTCGCCGAGGTTGCTACACCTTATATCGGTACATCAAGCAAGAAAGCGCTAAGATGAAACGTAAGGAAGACAGTGGTCTTCAGAATCCTACACCCTTCTCATATTCTCCCCCTTTAATGACCGTGCTTCATGGCCATATAGTAGAATAAAGCAAACTTCAGGGTAGTACATGCGACTCCCAGTAGACAGTCGTATATCACGGCGGCGCTATAAACAGCGCAATTTAGCAAAAGTCAACGTAGCTTTTTGTATCCTTGTAGAAATTCCGAGGGCCACTGACCCTACTAGCCGGGTAAGTGAAGTGGTCAGCGCACGCAACCATTTGATTCCCTATTGTTAGTTAGAGCACCACTGAAAACCAGTCCTGGTAGGGGAGTTTGCACTTAGTTGACGTGAAACGCATCCCAAACATTCTCAAAATGCTACTCAAGGTCTCCAGGAGACTGCATCTTTTCGGTGTCTTCGCCTAACACAACTACTTCATCTACGTATTCTATATCTACCGAGGATTCTCCTGTGGTAGGTTCAATATCTAGTCGATACACTTACTGCCACGTTTGAAGCCTGGCTAACTGACAGACAGAATCAACGCCGAACCTCACACACAGGTGCATCAGCTCAAGTTGCCACACTTCACATTCGTACGCAAAGAACAGGTGGATAGAAAAGGAGTGGAAAACGTTGTGTGAGAGAATAAACAGTCTGAAGATAAAAGCCAGTGTAAATATTCAAGCTTTAGAAGATGTCAAGGAGTGAATATATTTGTGTCATTGTGATCAATTTTCAGTCGTGTCACCAAGAGTCCTCAACCACTGTTTCGTTTCGTGGACCCCAACCAGGCAGTCTAAATCTCCACACGACTCAGACCAACAGTAAAAGACTTCATCGATTGGTACCAGATCTGACCACCCTGAACCCTCTTCCAAACTAATCCAACTTTCCCTAGCATTATGAGTCTAGGTAGGTGGTGGATGGGGATGCGTAGTACATGTCCAAGCCATCTAAGTCGATGAAGGTACACAACCTCAACAGTCAACTAGCTTGTCTTGCCTAGTGCTCTTCGTCTGACTTCAACATTGCTCTTACGAAGATTCCACTAAACGCGATCAACGCTACAAAGACTCTTGTGGTCAAAACACTGTAATTGCTTGGTGTCTTCTACTTTTAACTGCTATGTCTCACAGCCTTATAGCAGGACAAAACGGACTGCAGCGCAGCACATTCGTCTTTTCGTAGGTAGTCGGAAATCTCGCCAGTTGGCAAACGACAAGCGAGCTCTCCATATATCAGCTGAGGTTTCGTCAGCAAGAGGCCCGTTTTGGCTGATGTTGCTCCCCAAGTAAGTCAAGCGGTCGGCATATTCCACCACATCATCAGCTATCATTAAACTGGGATTACCTGCAGCAGACCAGTCTTGGATCATCATCTTACATTTGACAGGCGCTAGCGAAACAGCCAAACGTCCACAGATTCCTGCTCAACGCGTTCACATGACCCTGCATTTTGTCAGCGTCTTCACCCAGCAGGACAAGTTAACCAGATGACCTGAAGGGAGTAAGTCAATCCTTGTAAAGTCAAACTTACTTGAGGTTGTGTCCATTACTACATCTATCACGAAATTTGGTAGGAACGGTGACAATGGGCATCCCTAGCAGACCGCTGGTTGTTGTCAATTCAGATGACAACGCTTCATAAGCTTCTATATGGCTGCGTGAGTTTAAGTTGAGAGCTTTGATTAGGGTTGTATACTTGCTCACTACACCATTCAAGGTGAAACAGGGACACAACACCACACGGTCAGCAGTGTAAAATGCCGTCTTCCAGTCAGGAAATATGGCAGGTGTCGACCAATGGCCGGTAGATATGGCTGTATTTTAGAACCATTCGGAGAGTGAAAATATGATTGGTACACCCTCATTCAGGTCTGAAACCTGTCTGGTTTTTTCGAGTTTTCTGTACTCGAGCTCTAGGTAGGCATCGGATAACCATGGATGGTGAACACAATACTAGTCCAACTAATTTCCGTATGATTGTCACAGGAAGGCTTCTCTCCCTTTGTATAGACTGGAATGGTCAAAGAAATAGACTAGCCTGACGGGACTACCTCTGGTCCCCATACACTACCTAGTACCCCCGTCACTGTAATTAGCAATTTTCTACCTCCATCCTTGAAAAATTCCTGTGGCAGGCTGTCAGGTCCTGCTGCTTCGCATCGTTTCAGGTTCGATACAGCCTTCTCGACTTCAAGGATAGTTGGAGGACATCTATATGCCATTCAGGTTTAGGGTATATGTTGGACAACTAAAGCGTTCCTATGGGCCAAATTGTGTTTTAAAGTGTTCTGCCTAACGTTTCACTTGTCTGTCCTGGTAGGTTATCAGCGTTCCATCATTTTTGGTGATTTCGCTCACCATCATTTACTTCTTGCCGGTATCCTTAATAAACCGAAGTAGTTGCCAAATGTTACCCGACGTTGGTGCCTGACCAATTTACGTTAAAGTTGCTCTCGCTCTTCATCATGGTCAGATCCAGCTGGAATCAGTGTTCTCATATCAGTTAGTTTGGACTAACGTTGCAAAAATCCTATGACGTTTGATAGCTCTCGGGTGTAGGCTACCAACTAACTGTGTTTACCGCTGTTTCTACATCAGACGCCAGGTTTCGTCAAGACCTACCTTCCTAGACACCATATTCGTCAGGCAGATTCCTCTGTGGTCGTCATCTCGCCTCTCTTGGAGAGCCGGACAATCAGTGATTGAAAGCATCATATCTGACTTCCAGTTAATTTAACTGGTAACGCCCTTCAGATACCTCTGGTACTAGTGCGTCTTGCTGGTCTTGCTGTTTACGTATCTCCCTTCAGATTGCCTACAGGTTTCTCGACTTCTGTAGATGTTGGCAATCTTGTCTCGATGTTCTTTTCAGGACCCAACTGGATTGTGAGCAACACAATAGTAACTGGAGGTCAGTTGAACTGTTCCTTGAAGTGTTTCACCCGTCCTTCTAGTTGTCTCTCCTGTGAGTGGATCACAGATTCATTTTTCTCCGCCATGGTCTCACTAAGTACTGACCTTTTCAGCCCACTTTTCTTGATAAGTCTAAATAAGCGGAAAATGAAATGCACTGAGCCATCTGGTGCACATCCTTGCAGTAGGCAATTAGCCACACCTATTGTGTGAGGGCTAGTGATACTGCAGTGGGTGTTGCTGATAAGAATGGATGTGTTGAGAGGGTGGCAGAAACCATAGGAAATTAACAGCAATGGGTAAGGATTCTGCTAAGAGAAAAGCAAGGCACAACAAAGGCGTATGAAGAGCAAATCAAGAGAGAAGCAGAAGAGGAAATGAAGCACTTTTTGCAAATGACGGTTTTAGAGCAAGGTCTACCATATTTAACGACTACTGTACCACTTGTTGACAATAAACATTCCTTCCTTCGTTTTGGTCTTCTCGTTCTTAAAATACTACCTGGCTGCCCAAACCTCAGTAGGTGGGGTCGTGTTCGGACCCACGACCCATTGGTTGGTAATTTTCTTCCTAATCCACTGAGTCTCAGCTCCACAAGTCTTAATAATTGTCTGTTGCCACCTATCGCCACTTCCTTTTTTTTAATCTCAACCTTCGCTCCCCACCACTGTTGGCGGAGATTTTTGTCAGTCTACGACTGATTTGCATTCGCTCCTCATTGTGTTTGGAGCCTGCAGGAATGCATTCGCGTGCATCCACTAATTCAGAAGAAGCTGCTGAGATCTACTGGCTTTCAACCACATTTTGAGAGCCGGCTGCGGTCTTCAGGACTGATTTTATGGCAGATTGGGGATTAATTGCAGGCTTCTGAGTCAATAATTTTGTTTTCAGATTCTAAGTTTTATGATCATTAGATGCCTGAGTGGAGCTTAAGAAAACCAGACAGGCTTCAGACCTGGTCGTGGGTATATCGACCAAATAATTGCACTGCGCCAGCTTTTGGAACATAGGTACACTTACCGACATCCGAAAATAGATGTATTTCTTGACCTGAAGGTGGCATTCGACTTCATCGATCAAGAAGTCTTATATCAAAGTCTCTCACTGAAAGAGGTATCAAGTAAGTACATCACCTTATTGAAGGCTGTTTACTCGAACACCTGAGGGCGTGTCAGAACCTATAGTCAGATGTTGGGTGAGCTGTGTACGTCGATTGGTGTCCGTCAAGAATGCTCATGAACTTATTTTGGTCACCTGCAACCATGGGAATGGTGCTCTTGATATTGCTCCACTCCCTTGTGGACTAGACTTGAAGTCAAATGCTCGGGGAGTGGCTTCCTGAGCACCCAGGCAGTATCTCAGCCCTCACACAAAATATAAATTTACAGTATAAAATGAAGATTTTGAAGCAGTTAACCAACTTTCCTGCAAATACTCAAGCTCTCCTCACTATGAACTTATTCATTGCGCACTACTCAATTTAATGCTAGTATATTGTTTTTACGTATGAACTGTATATTTTTATTATTACCATTTTTGCTTTTGTCTTTATCTTCACTCAGCTGCTCTCCATTGCTTAGACTTCTAGCCTGTCTGTACCGTTTTGAGTCGCTTAACAGCTGCCTCCATAAAATTGTCCAGCATCTGAGACAGCTATCCTGAAACCACGCGTACCATGTAACCTCTCCACTTTCAACGTTCGTACTCTAATGCGGGCCCGACAACAGGCAGGTTTGACTTCGACTCTGTAAAACCTTGCTATCAATGTATGTTATATCTCAGAGACCCGCATACAGGATCCTAGTGAAGTGCTTCGAATTAGCTCCCCATCTGTCAGCTCGGAAAGTATGTTTCGTACACGCTTATCTGGGGACCCTGTGGCATCGGTATCGGACTAAGCGCTCGAGCCAAAGCTGCACTACTCGACTGTATCCCCCTCAACAGCCACCTGCGTACCGTTAGGCTAGAAGGCTCATCTCGAGTAAGAAGTAACTGACAAGAGAAATGATATTTCTTTATCATCTCTGCCTATGCCCGGATTCAACCAAGGATGAATTCTATCGCCAACTGAGTGACCTCAACCAAGTGCGGTCGCAGGTATCGTAGTGCTAGCTGGGGACTTGAATACGTAGGTTGGGCGCCTAGGTTCAGACGGGGTCGTTTAAGTGGCCAGTGGGGACTAGTCAGCCGCAGATTGAATAATAAGGATAACCTTCTGCAGCTTTACAATCCGAGTTAGATTAAAAGCTACCGATCATCTAGAAAGTGTGGACGAATGTTAGATACACTTGCAAGACGCCATGAAAATCGCGAGTAAAGCCGTTTTTGGCTTTGAAGGACGTTGTGCTGATGCATAATAGGTCTCCGCGAGCTATCTGAAACTTCTTGACGCCCGTCGGACCATTACGGCGGATAACAAGTACAGTACTCATAATTCTCTTATGCAAAAGGTTACACAGCGCTTACTCAAGGACCGTGAGGCTTCGTGCTCAGAACGTTTGAGTGAGATGGAAGAAGCAATTGCATCTGACAACAGTCGCTAGCTATTCCAGCTCATCCGAGTCACTGACAGCAAGAGGGCTGGTTTCAGTGAGACGGTCTGTGCGGTAGGTAGTACGCCGATGAACAATCTTCAAAGACGCTTGGAACACTGGGCAGAGCACTTCGTAAGGCAGTTTAGCTGACCTACGGCTCCAGCATCCTCAATTTCAGTGTATCGTGCCTCATGGTCAGTTAACACTGATCTACCTAATGAAGTGGGTGGGAGGTCCAAAAGGAACTCCAAGTTTCGAAACACCACAAGTCACTCAGCCCAGACAACCTACCCCCGGTACTTTTCAAGAATTGGGGAAAAAATCTGTTTAACTTAATCCGTACACTACTCAGTAGGTTCATTGTTTTCTTTCTGGGTGGTTTGGGCATATGTTGTGCGTACCGAGCCAGCGCCAACCTCAACGTACAGTGCTATGGAAATTTGAAAAGTCCATGGTGGCTAGACCAGGATGTGACGTCAGTGTATTAAATCTTTGACTGGTGTTCCGGGCCGAGTATGTTGGCTGGGAACCCTGAGACGGTAGGAATCGGTGGTTGAGGACTCTTGGTGACACGACTGAAAATTGATCACAATGACACAAATATATTCACTCCTTGACATCTTCTAAAGCTTGAATATTTACACTGGCTTTTATCTTCAGACTGTTTATCCTCTCACACAACGTTTTCCACTCCTTTTCTATCCACCTGTTCTCTGCGTATGAATGTGAAGTGTAGCAACTTGAACCGATGCATTTGTGTCATATATCTGTATTTAATTTGATATTTATTCGGTAGTTTGGCTTATGAAATAGTGAACGTGCATAAATTTAGATGGGTATACGCATGTGACAGTGATCAGTACAAGTCAAGTATGGCTTGGTGATTTGCACGCATTTGTGACATGTGATGGAGCGTGTGGTTGAATTGTATAATAAGAAATTTATTAACATACTGAAAGCCCTGTGTAATAACACGGGGTTGAGTGAGTGCATACAAGCACCTGTCTCCATTATTGCAAACCAGTAATAGGCTTTGACAGGGTTACCCAATTTCTCCATTCCTCTTTAACTTTGCCATCGATGGCATTCTTGAGACAGCTGTGAAGGAGGCGCGTGATGGTGGTGTAGATCTACTACCCGGAGAACAGCTATTTGATCTTGATCCTACGGATGATGTTGTCTTACTGTGCGACAACACAGGCTACTCAAATGGAACCTAATCAGTTGGCGATTGGTGTCTGTAAGTATGGAATATGCATTACACTATCATAGTACAAAGTGCTTTTGCAAGCTTGGGAGGAGTCTATGTTTGCGCTCACCCTCGATGGTGAGCTATTGGAAGCAGTCGAAAAGTTCGTGTATCTGAGTAGATGTGTGAGTGCTGGTGGTGTGAGTGATGAAATTTCTAACCGCATATCGAAAGCAAGAGTGGCATGCGCCACCACGGTGTGAGCAGTTCTGCACTACGCCTGTGAAACCTGGCCTCTCCGAGCTGAGGATGTGGGACGACTCTGTGTTCGATCATCGTTGTCTCCGTAGAATTCCTCGTACTCAGTGGCAACACCATATAAGTAATTGTGAGGTAATCCAGTGTGTTTGGATATGATATAAATTGCCATTCAATAAGTGAAGTCATCTGGAAGTATTGGCTTCGTTGGCTTGGACATGTGTTACGCATGTAGTCCCGACGTCTTGCATACCGTTCGTTGTTTGCTAGCCATGGGACTGGATGGAAGAAGCGGAGGGGTGGTCAGTGTATGACATGGCGCCGTGGAATGAAAGATAGGGTTAGCATCTGCTGGTACATCACGACTCCTTGGATGGGGTTCGAGAGATCACGCAACTCAGTGGATTGAGACATCAGATATCGCCCAGAATCCAAATCAGTGGGGGGTTGAGCTGTAGCTTCTTTCTATCTCCTGCTGTTGGAAAGTAATGAGTGCTTTGTTTTTAATGTATGTTACTGGACTACCCTTCTAATCATTCTATTCTGGCTGTGCTTTTCTTTTCATTCACTTCCCTTCGCTTTACGTCTTCAAAATAGTGTTTCATTGTTTTGTGTGGTGGATTTCTTGGTGCCGTTGTTGTCATGTTTGTGCTCTGATAATAATAATCAATATGTACCGACTGACTCCTTGTGGTTTTCTGTAAATAAGACCCTCCTTCCTTGTTGACCACAGTAAGTGGGGAGTGATGATGCCTGTAACGAAGTTACTGATAGAAAAATCAACGTAGAACCTGGCGTAAAGTGCATCAATTAAAGTTTCCACACTTCACAGTAGGCTAAACTGAAGCATCAACTGCTTTGTACATTGGATCAGGTATGCAGTAGTGTTTCAAGTTGGTGAATTTGAGATAGATTTTGTAAATGTAGGAGTACAAAGTATCACTGACTACCATCCTTAGGTATTCCAACATCAATTTAAGGATGTCCATCTTCATAATTTCCCACATAAGGCAAATATGGTTTGTTTCACTTGGCAGAGAAAGATTGTATGTATTTCAGCAAGAACGACTTACCGAAAAAGACGCTCTCTGATTCATTGTAATTCTAACTGACAGTGCCAAAAGTCTAGTGTCGCATCACAAGTATATCAATCAGTTATGAACTTTACCTATATTCTATTGTTTAGATATACTCACATGAGCGATGACTTTTCTACCGTTTATAGGGCTGGGCTTAGTTACACACTACCGTCAACAGATCACCAAATTATCAATAGAAATCCAGTTATAAATTCTAACATGTCTTCTGGTGAAGAATCAAACGCCTGTGTATCCAAAGAAACCAATCGTACTCAGTGTCCTATTTGTCGGTCTACGTATGGGAACACATCTACATCTTGGCAAATAATTGGCGGTCAGTCACCAAGAGATCATACACGTCAGATTTCAGGTATTGTTTTACGCATGATTTCGCGGACTGGTCGACCGTCCGACCCATTCTCTGAAGTTGATGATAACGGTAGTAATGATGAAGTATTTGTCTTAACTGATACTCAGAACAGCCTAACAGAGAATCTCTAATACTTTTTTGCGTATTATGCATAACTATTTACAACTTTTTACTTCAGAATAATATTTACTTTTTCGTTGACTACACAAAAGCATTACTTCACTAAACTTCAAGTACTGTTATCAAGAATGCAACTTAATTCAATTTATCCAACTCAAGTATTTGTATAAAGTAAAGGTACTGTACTTTAATATTTACAAATCAAACTGTTATAAACTTGTTTTACTCGTTGCTCCAAACAATGACACCTTAACGAACTAAGCTTTTTCAAATTTTGGAAAGGGTTTTAAATAAATAAAGCTCGTAAAGCTGTGTTTCTGCTTGGTATATCACCTAATTCTTACGTCTGTTGCTTGTGCCTACACTAATATGCACCAAAAACATATGAGTCTTTCAGAAGGGGTTTCTGCAAGTGAGTTGTTTTGGATGGGTATAGTTGATGTGAGTTGAAAGGTACTGTGTTTTCATTTTAAAACAGTATTCAACTGACTTAAACCAACTTAAGTACAAATAACTCTATGTGAATATTAACCAGATCTAATTAGGTTACAGAGACACATAAATTACCCATGAAGTCGCTTTACAGAATAGCCTATATGTATTTTATTCAATCACTGTCCAACAAATCAACTGTATCAAAAACCATATCTAATAATATAATGTAAATAAGACAGGTGACTTACTGCTTAACAGTTGTCAGAAGTCGGAATTCATTAAATGATTGTATTACTGTGAGGGGGCTATTCTCTGCCAACCTCCGTCTCTATTATATACGCACTGCAATCAGAGAGAATTGTAAGCTTCAAACCGATTGCACGTACATTTACTTGCATAGACATATTTACTCAGATCTAAACTGTTGTTCAGAAAGTATTGGGTTTGACCCGGAAATAGTTGCGTTTTATAAATGCTGTGTATCTGAAAATACTAACTGGGAATTCACGAAAAATTCAATCAAATTAGAGCTATTTTGTCAACTATGGAATCCTTGATAAGGACAACTAAGTTATTTTACGTACCACTAAAATCATAAGTTCTATTCTCACACCTCATGAGCTACCAAAATATGCGACATGCATAGTTAGACACAGTGCTTGTTAATTAAGTAGTTTTATTATCTTCAAAATCTACCAGAACAGATTAATATGAAAGGTTTGTGGATGCAAATGATTCTCGATATACTTTTCTTCCGAGTAGATTAGTTTGATTCAAGTGGTTTATTCGATTCCGATTTCTGGCAACTCTATTTCAGTAGGCAACTTGTGGATTTTTATTTCGATAAGTGAAATAGCTATTCTATGTGGATTATATTCGTGTACATCTTGGTGTGTTTGTGACTAAAATGTCTAAAATTTCTCTATGCAGTCCTGTCTGAACTTCTTAAGAGAAATAATAATCAGAAGTAAAAAAAATCAGATCCATACAAATAAGATTGAACATCGCCCGGTTAATTTACTTGTTCAATCTTATTGAGACTATTGTTATTTCGAACATAGTTAACTATCATTCAGTGTTAAATTGCATATGATGTGTGTGAGTTACTTTTCAAATAAAGTGTGAGGCTAAAGGTTGTTAGGTGTCATTAAAATAAGAATAGCATTTAGGCTCTGGTAAATTATACTCCATATTTAGTATTTTTCCTACCAGTGGTAAGATTTTGAGCAATAAGTTGTGCTCGGAAAGTTAAGTAAACTGTTTCGCCATACATATGACAGACAAATGAAGTCGAAAGGTCGAGGTCACTAGGCAGTTATATGTATACGTAAATAATGATACAACTGTGTAATGCGACTTGGTCATGTACTAGGTTTTGAGCCCCCCTTTATTATGTAAAGATTTATGATATTCGTTTACCAAGGCCAAACTGAAGCGGTATTTGAGCGTGGACCGGTTAAAAGTCCAGGACTTAGGCTAATAAGCCACATCTCAACATATAAATAATGGTGGTAATAGTAAATCAAATAGTGTGTACTGTAGTTTCTGACCGAGGTAATGAAAAGAAAACTGAAAATCGGAGTACCCGCATGCTCATTCTATTGTTTCTGTTTATTTCAAGAGGCGAGTAGCTGTACTACGTTTTGTCTGTTATAACGTTACCTATGTGTTGGAAGTGGTTAGGGAGTCATTTATATTTATTAGTAGAACCGCGATTCCTTCTAAATCAATTTGGAATCCTGTTTGGATTGAGTGTAATGCAATCACAGCTTGGTCATGCCATTTTTTAGCTTTTACTGAGGGTTTAGGAAATTGTTTCAAACACTGTCTCTTCATCCTTACATTCACTTGCTTAGAACTTTTGTGTACGTATGGCATCACAATCACAATTTATTGTGTACATGTAACTCTGTTGTCCTTCCCTTGTTGCTATGTCATTGCTTTCTATGAAAGTTGAGCTTAGTGTTTATTGCACAGGAATAAAGCTTTGCATTAACACTATTAATAAGACTTCTTATTTCCTCCACTTTCCTTTCTATATTCGGTTACCTCAGTAGTTGTATATTTTTCGGAGATAATTGTAACCTAATTCTTAACTTCCTTTTAAATAGTTTTTCTCATAAGACCTTTTAGATGGTTGTTTGCTCCAAATGTAGAACAAACTAGTTCAAACTCTTCTTTTTTATCCTTTATTGAAACAAAATGATCTTTTGAGCGGATTTCCAGTGATCGTTGCTTTTACGTGTTGCTTTCCTAAAAATATTTATCTTTAACCGATCTGTACCGTTTTAAGAATTGAATTCAGAATTAATTAATCCATATTTAGTATTCATGAGAACTAGTACTTCGTAATGAATTATGGAAAAAAAGGATTGTAATTGTAATGCGTATGTTTCAATTAGTCCCCGAAACAGTTCACACAATCTCAGTAACACACTATTAAATGGCCGTTTGTACACTAACAGTTACACTAACACATGAACTCAATTGTATTTGAATGATGACCAATGGTATAATAGTATCAGTAAAAGTCACAGAACAATAACCAGTAAGAACGCCGTTAGACCTGACTTGGACAATGGTTTACTCATACAAGCATTACGTGCCTGTGAGGATGGTGACAACTTGTCACACAATCGTTCGAGCATACTGTTCAGAAAAAACAATTTGTCAGGAAAATAATACTTTCCGATGCATTATCTGTATTACGAAAAGGTTCATTTAAGCTGTTACGTTTAACAATAAACAAGGTATCATCTAATTATATCTCAACTAGGATTCCGAAGGGATAGGACAATTTGTCGTTGCATGAACTGTAAAAACTACAGTATCTTTGAAATTCACTGAAATTTAGTCAGTTCTGGAAAATTACTCTGCAATCTGTACTTAACTTTCAGTTTGTGTCGTTTGTTTCTTGTTGAAAAAGTATTCATTTTTAAACAGAAGAAATACAATAGTATTCGCTAAAATGTGCCATTAGTCATATCAATTTCAATTCGGTGTTATGATGGAGGAAAAGTACCAGAGATATTGGAAAGAATCCTTGAAATCGGACGTCAGAGTTGATACACAAAGACCCACTTAAGTTTCATTAAGTACTCTAAGTACAAGAGAAATGAAAATTATAAATATTTGAATTTTTCCACAGTAGTAATCACAGTAAGTGTAAAGTTACTGGCTGTATTATCAAGCAAGTTGATTGTAATCTTAAGCTCATCCTGATTTCATATTTTTGGAAGCTTTTATGGCGTAAATGGCAACACTGAACAGACTATAGTTGAAAAAGGCAGCTGGCAGGAATTACAACGTCTCTATTGTCGTGAAATTATTTGTAACGAGTGTTTATTCATCTCCATATTTGTAACATTTCAGTAATTTTGTGTAAATTTCTAACATTGATAATTTTTCTCGCCTAAATATGCAACCTAAGTGTCTGTGCAATTTATTTCTACTTAATTCATCAACTGTAAACCTCCAGGACCAACCATTATTTTGTGTACACTGGGATTCAGAATTGAGTTTTTTTCTACATTCGTAAACGTTTCTAACTTGGTATTCATATCTCGAGTTATTATTATGTAGACAGCTGATTGATGGAACTTCTTAGTGAACTTTTTTTTTGAAACTGAGGTTAAATTTAATAAAGAATTGATGAGGAACTGCACTTTCAGTGTTCTGAAACTGTTTAGCACCTACACATATTTGGGAAACGAATCACCAACTTTATAACTTTACTTGGAGAATGATATGTTTGGAGTTATAAAGTTAGGTTTCAATAGTCAATAGTCTTGATTTAAGTCAGCCTAGGGTTATCGCTCAGCTTATCTTTCTATGTTGTATACTCTATCGTCTCAATGACGTGTTTATTAAGTCTTGGAATTTAGTTTCTAACGAAGACACCTTGTTGATCATCGGTTCGACTAGTCATACCGAGTATTGTTACAAGTTTCTTTCAGTTAGTGATCATATAACTTCACATAATTTCTATTGGATTTATTGTTCAGTGCAGTCAAAGTAACCTCCCTGCCCGACCAAATGAAAGAATTTGATTCAGGCTCGAGTATTAATGACAACTTTTTTGTTTGACTGTAACTGATTTGATTCATTCAATAGTGATGCATACTGGACGCTCAGTTATTTCTTGGCATTGAAATTGATGTTGTTTTTTATCCATTATGATCACATCCTCGCGGACCGAAATCCTCACTATCCAGCGCTGTAACAAAATAAATTGATCAGTAATAGAAACAGAAGATTGCAACGGAAGGCTTTTCTCTTAGCTTTACATTCGTAAACGTATTGAGGAAAAAGTGGAGTATTTTAGAGCAGTTTAAGGTGAGAATATATTATGAAGAAAAGGGGGATTGCGCAACACGTATGGAGGAGTAAAATAAGAAAATAAACGAATGATTAGGAAGTTACGTCATATGGAAATTTTATACGAGATCAGTGCTTTACACTTGACACGGCAAAAGAAGAGGTTGTATATACTTCTTTCAAACGTACAGTGGCAGTTTTTGAACTGCTAATGCTTCAGCTTATTCCTAACTCTTTTTGACAACTTGGTTACACTGCACAAAACTTTTAATTATTTTTCCGAAGGGTTAAGTATCCTGAACTTAGATAATCTACTTAGGAGGTGAAGTTTATCTGAGCAATGTGTTGTATTTGCGCCTTACATTTCGAACAATCTGATCACACATCTACTTTTCAAGTCAGTTTATATTAAACCGAAGAATGGGAGGACAAATACAATAATTAACACAATAGGGGATTAAAATTAAGAAAGATGAGAACAAACAGGAAGTGACACAGTTGATCCTAATCGTGGTAAGAAAACAAAGTTTACCAAGGTAGATGTTACGTCAGAACGAATTGTTTTTGCACACATGAAGGTGGTTTCAGTTTGTGAATGGCTATTGTTTCTGCGAATCTCAGTGTACTTCTCTGACTGTTTCTATATAGAACTGAAGGCAGTTTGAACCTCAATTTTCTGACTTGTTTCTATAATATGTTTAGCTATAGATGAAGAGGGTCATCTCCCACCTGCGTTCATCAAGATTTCGCACTCCATTTGTTTTTAAAGCTATTTAGGCACATGTTCTCCCACTCTCAGCAGCATGACTCGATTACTCCCTATGTATGTGTGACTACATAGTTATTGGTGGAGTGTCTCAGTGGTGAAGCATGTGTTTTGTTTTTTCACAATAATAAGGTTAGCTGCGTAATAAGTTTTCCTAATGGCTGAGTAATTTTGAGCGTAATTTTGATGAATCTCTTCATTTAGCTAGTGTAATGGAAAGACAAAGTTCATCCTGAATTCACTGAATGTTCTGTTGCGAAACTGAATTTGCATTTCCGTTCTTTCTTTGCGAATCGGGATGGATCGTGTTCATAAACATGTTTCACAAACTGATGCATCCTACCATGTATGTACTTGACTCCACAGCAGCAAGTAAACTGATAGATACATATTAATGTGATCTCATGCTCCAACTTGGCCTCCGCGTACAAAAAAATTAGCTTATGAGAGGAGAGTGTAATTCGGAGATTGACAGTGGAATATGTTCTGTTTATTGATTTCGATAGTTACTTTCTAATGATGTTGGCATGGTCTTGTGTTCATCATCGAGGGTATCTTTCTTATTTATGAAAAGAGTGAATTGACGGGATCCGTCCCCGTGTTTCAGTTTTATTCAGGTGGTCTAATAATATATTTTATGAATCGAACTCTATCAGCTCTTGTAACTTGACAATATATTGATTACTGTCCAATATACGTGTGTATACAGTTATCATCTAGGAAGTACTAAATTTTGTGTGGAAATTAGGAAGGTATTTATTAAAAATAGTCATATGGTAAAAATAATACTTTGGTGACTGGGAATTGTCACAAAGTTAGTAAATTTTTTGATCATCTTTTGGTTTTACCGAAGACGCTTGCTTAAAGAAGAGCAACTGAACCAGTTTGATCATTTGAGGTAAGTTCACGGAATTGATTTCCTGATGCATGTACTAGATGTTGATTTGATAAACCAAGATTCAGTTACCAATCCCTCCACCCCACTAGGTTAATTTTGAGGATTTTAACTTTGTTCCATCGTATTTTATGGTCGTCTGTAATTCCATGCATAGCTATCGCCAAGCTTTTTTCTGGATTCCTTATCTTATTAGCATCCACCAATTTTGATCTATCCTAACTCAAAAACCTAGTTGGCTCAAAATTGGTAGGAATCTAGAAAAAAGCTTGATCATAACTTTGGATGGAATTATACACTACCGTACAACAGGATGGAACGGTGAAAATCCTTAAAACTAACCTAGTGGGGTGGAGGGAGGGACTGATATCTAAATCTTTGCTTATCAAATGAACATCTTACACTTGCAACAGAAATGACTCAGCATGTGTTCCGGGTATGTGGAGAAACCTTCTACCTCTACTACAAAGAAGGAGAGAAAATTAGAAATCTATAAACCATGTCTCAAAGTTATGACGTTATCTTGATATGACTATGGAGAGTAGATTGTGTCTCAAACTTAATCCATTAAATAATATTGTTTCACTTTTTGAAACATCCAATAAATCAACTGGAGTGGAATTAAATGACACTGGGCTTAACACCTGACACTAAATAAAATGCCAGGCGTATTCTGTCACTTTGGTGTGTAGGCGCACATTGCAAACTTGATCCATCGATTTCTGTTAGTAGTAAGGACTTAAAAACTACGTCGTTTACTATTCCGTGGTTATTTTGGATAGGATATGCACATATTTATCCAAGTTATACTGTTAAAGCTTCACTTAAGAATGCCGTTGTGTCAAGCAAAGTTGATTAATTCATCGCAAAAGGGTCTTATTGTTTTCCGGAGTCCTATCATGTAGTCAAAGGAAAACCAGATCCTGAGTGTTGTGTAATTCTTCTTTCTGTTTATCAGAAGACCGAATACAATAACTGATAATAATGATTGACTTCCAGTTAATTAAGAAACAATAGAGGATTTCTGTAACTCAGGTGGATGGTATATATGTAGTAATTAGACATTCGTATTCGCCATTAATTCGATTAAATTGCCCTCATCTTTCTAGGAATTTCACAGTCTGTGTCCTTCGATAAATATAGTAACCATTGAGACAGAACACTAGTTCCTCATGATAATAGTGTAGTTTATGGTTTGTGAGATGAAGAGTTCAGAAAGTTTGATTGTGCGATCCAGTAACAACACGAAAATTGTGGACCCATTTTTATGTTTAGGATAACCTTTGTTATTCAGTGTTGCTTGGTTGAATAGTATAGGGATTTCATGCGAAGTAATTTGTGTAAACGTTCTATACATTTGTATTGAAGACAGCTCAGGAATACATGACAGTCGAAGGACTTATTGTCATTCCCAAACACTGGGATCTGAATGCTTAGATAACAAATACTTGTTGCCCATGGTGCTTTATTTAGCTTGCATTATTTCAGAACGTAATCTTTTGCTACCCAGATAACATCTTACCCAACTCATTTGACATGCCTATCGTCAAATGCCTGTGCCACCATCCATCATGACTTATTTAAGGATTGATAACAGCGATAAAGCGTGTTATTATTACACATTTAGTTGACACTGGCCATCGATTTGATATAAACAGGAAATCCTCAGTTATTTATCACACCACCTAATTTATCTCTACGTCTAAGTATTTGTTTACTTTACACATTCGAAGCCTTATTATCATCCATATATGCGTTCTTATTCTTTGTACTAGGAAGAAATTCTTGTTAATGGTGTCATAACCTGAAATCCCAAAATAGTTTACTTTTTCATCTGATATTCTACCTAGGGAACTTAAACTACTTTTATGTAATTCATTTTGGGGACTTATTGCTTTCAAGTTGGTATTCATCATGAACTGACATGAATTGGAGGAAAACTGGCAACCTGGGGACATTGGACAGATGTTTCGTCCTAGCATGGGACTCCTCACCAGTGCGCACCCATGACCCCGCCCTCCAGGAATCGAACCCAGGACCTTCAGGTTCCGTGGCCATCACGTTACCTTTGAGCCACTGGGTAGGAATCCAACGGTTCATATTTCTAACTCCTGCCATTTCACGAAAATATAGATTATTGGATTCCAACCCAGTGGCTAAATGGTACCGTGCTGGCCACGGAACCTGAAGGTCTTGGGTCCCATCCCTGACAGAATCATGGGTGCACATTGCTGAGGAAACCCATGCTGGGATGAAAAATCTGTCCAGTGCTCCCAGGTTTCCAATGCTTCTCCAACTGTTGTCATTTCGTGATGAATACTAACTTAGATATAACCCAGTTTGCTTTGTCGGTTCACTTTTACTTGCTATTATTTTTGTTTGGTGCATCCTCAAATAGCTGTAAATGACACTTGACTGAATCCTTCACTTCTCTTGTCAACTGTTTATCAGAAACCTATTCTGCTTCTTTTAGGAGTTTCTGAGTCCTGCTCAATCGCCGACATATCACCATGCACATTGATTATTCTCATTATTAACTCCATGCGTAACTTGAAATTTGTAATGATTATTCATTAACACACCAACATAATTATTAAATCTATGTGCTTGTGTAAATCCAGGACGAGCAGGTAACTGAAAACAAATACTTCTTTACTTGTTTGACCTTGTGTCTTCAAATTTCAATAAGAATTTTCAATCTACTACAATATTGACAAGCTAGAAAGATTTTTATTTTAACGGAACAATATTGTAATTTAAAAAAATTCGCCTACACAAAAGTGCATAAAACAACTTTCAATACATGAAATTAGATCATAAGTATAGAAACAGTTTAACGGAAATGTAGGACGATTCACTAAAGTAGTTAAAAAAAATACACCACAGGATAAACAACAATAATGCAGTAGCCTTAGGTGTTTTGACCAACACTCGACATTCTGGTCATAAAGAGCTGATGAAAAGACAAGCTGGTGGTTATACTTGTAATTTGACACTGCTTATTTTATGGAATCGAATTGGTTGGTTTCTTTTGGTATATGAGTTCTTTGAGTAGATGCTTCAATATTGCCTGGAACTTCATTTTGATATTACTTGATCGTTTGTGGTAAGCAGTTGAATCTTTAATGCCTATTTTTCTTATTTTATAGACATCAGCTAGATGTATGGATGTACAACAGGAAATTGCAAGCATTTGCAAATAATATTTGTTACCAATTGCACAAGAGGTGGCTGCTATGATTTAGTGACATTTGGATCCTAATCGAAATACCTTCTCAAGGGATTCAGGCATATCCTGTTGATACATTTTACACAAGACGATCCATATGTCCTGCCTACTAGGCACCATCAACCAAGATAAGTTGATGCTCGTTCACGATCCCCTAAACAGCTGGTTCATTTATCTGGTTATGTTAACGCGATTCACCAGATATATGAATCTTACTGTGTTCTTTCTTTGTCTTGCACTAGTCAGCATTCAACAAGTATGGAAAATTAGGGGTTGGTCGTCTGTCAAGATGGCGTAAAACAAATCCCTAAATTTCCATCTTCAGTAATTAATGAGCACAAAATGTTTCTAGTTATGAACTTTAGTTTTTGCTGCAGGTGTCTTCAAAACTAACTCTTACATGATGAAAAGTGTTCATGCAAAAGTTAAAAAGCGCAACTAAAGCCTTAGACTTTATCCCATTGTTAGTCTTGAACAAATCAATAACAAACAAACCTGTGGAATAAGGCGAATTCCTCACGTTTCACAGATTATCGTAAACTGAAAACAGCCTAAAATTAAAACGACTATTTTTCTCGGTAAGTAATTTATCATCAGTGCAACTGTCTGACCGCATACACATTACAATGAGCCGCACTTATTATATGTGGGGGTTATTGATCCTAGCTAAGTACCAACATCTTTCTAGGTACAACAGGATCCAAGCCCATGACCCAGTGGTGTTAGAAAGTTCAGTGCCTAGATCAGTAAACCACAACTCCAATGACAAGAAAATAAGTAAATAAACCACATACTTGAAATGTTCGACTTGCAAACAAAATTCAGTATGCACAGTACAATTATGGGTTAGGAAAATATAGAAAGAAAAAAGCAACAGTTGTTCATTTGTAATGTCATGGATAGTATAGAATTCAGAATGAAAATGAAAAGTAAACCTATAAAGTTTAGGTCACTAATGGTGCTAGTTACAAACAGAATATTATTTAAATAGATTCAGGAAATACGAAGCCCAGTTTTACAAACAACTTAGGAATCACAATCACCAACAAGTACAAAATGAGATGATGCAGCAAGACTAGGATGGATTTATCAAGACAATTTGAAGTTGACAACAATGTAATGACTTAACTGATTTTGGTTTAATATCTGACAGTTGTAGCTCATTGGTGCAGAAATTCGATTTCCGACCCTTGAGTTAACAGTTTGAACTCAGCTCTACCTATCACGGTTTGGGAAGCCAGGTAATATCATTAACCCTCTCATAATGAGCACAGTTCATTGCCTACTGTATGAGTGTGCACAAGGTTGTTGAGATACATACACAAGTGCCAGTTGTGCTTGGTTTATTATCCGTTATCTTGTTGCTATGACATCATTGTTTAAAACCTTGTGATATAAATTAGAAACTGAACTTTTCATTTCTGTAATTCTTACATTTTTACGCTGACTCCCGAGCGACCCACTTTGCCATACAGAAATTAAAATACATTTTATTGCTCATTTCACTTTCGAAAAACTGTTTCTACCTCTGTCAACATTTAGAGTTTGATACTCAAATCAGCCACCGTTCATGTATTCATGTTTTTATGAGAAACTATCTCGCAGAAAGTTCTTCATTGCCTAGATAACGTGATCGTTAATTCCAAGACTTCAGATGCAAATAACCAAAGTTCACTGCCGGTAACCAGCATGTTGGCATGCAAACTCTTTGTGACGTAACTCAAATTAGTAGTCATTCCATCCAAACAACCTGTGAAATCAGTAATTCTGAGCGTAATTTCAATTAATCTCTTTATGTATCGTAATATTTTTAATCTAATGTGCCACATTAAGCAGAAATGACAGCATGTCGGATACCGGTAGTGCTTGAATTTAAACCTCCTAGGTAACATGAATTTCTCTAACTTTGCAAGTACATTGTTCTAATGAGATCTGAAAAGCACGAAACTAAGTCTTTCAGTTAACTAACTTCTAGTATACTTGAAGTGTCATTGATTTACCTTACAATCTCAATAAACGTCTTGATTTTAAACTGTTTGCAGTTGATGAGAATTTGCAAAATATGATGAATTCAACTTATGTTGAAAACTCTAACTGGAGGTTTGTGAAGATTTGTTAATTGATTTTGGGTTGGAATTCATCATGGACGGAAATCAGTTGGAGGAGCATTGGAAACGTGAGAGCACTGGACAGATGTTTCGTCCTAGTATGGGGCTCTTCAGCAGTGCGTACCAACGACTCCGCCATGGAGCGAATCCAGGCCCTTCAGGTTCCTTGGCCGGCACGTTACTATTTAGCCACTGGGTCGGAATCCAATGTTGAAAGCCTCTTTCCATCACTTTTCGTTGTACTTAGTTTGTACATATTCAAGATACATATGCCAAGTATATTTTAGGACAATTTCTTTATCCACATGTTCAAGGATCAACAACAAAACTTTTATCGCTATTGTTTGAAGCAGAATTATACGTGTTTTATTTTAGTTCATTAGGCTCCCATCAGTGGCTTACAACCTACAGTGTTTTATTATCAAATCAAAGTAAATTTTTAACATGAATTTATCAACTAGAAGTCATTCAGTAAATAAGTTCAGTTCATGCAAGCACAGTGTAATTGAGAAATATAAATGAATTTAAATGAAAGTGGTACTAAGGTAATGAAATCATGTTTTTTGGTCAAGCATTCTTTTAGAATGAAATCTGTCCTCAATGATACATTAAGATTGAAAAATGATCATAAGAACAGAGATGTGACAGGTTTTTATAGGAAAGAGAATCATGAGGAGCACTCGGAGAACTTTTGATAATAAAGTTGACTGATGCTTCAATAATATCACACGTTGAAACCTGAAGGATCTTATCTTCATCTTATGAACGTAAACAAAATATTCCATTAGGACTTGTGCTACTAATAGTCAACCCAGCTTATTGTGACGCTGTTCATTGATTAGCTAAAAGGCTGAAATTTGTTAACCAGTGATTGGCTAAAAGAAATTCTGAAACATCTCTTGCCGTTTGACGCAGTGGTAAACCAGCCCAATGTCCCTGATGAATTTATGGTTTCCTTTGATATAACTTCTATATTCATTCAAGTACACCTTCATAAAACCGTGGACATTATCTGTCGGTACACGCAATTTCCTTTGTCAGTGCCTGAACTGAAGAAGCTTCTTTTATTATGTACTAAAGATATCCCACTCCAGTTTCACAATAACCTGTAGCCATAAGTTGATGAAGTGACAAGCGGTAGTACTATAGGTCCCCTGTTGACAGATATTTTTATGGCTAATCCTGAGTTAAAATACCTCAGATGTGAAATTAGTAAAGCAATATCTTGCTATGGATGCATCAATAGGACTTTCATTGTGTAAAAATTTACATATCTGGTGAGTAACTCAAACAATACACATTAAAACAATAACTTCGCAGTGGAACACGAAGAATATCGTGAATTCAACTTTGTGGAGTCAGTATTTAACGTGAAATATGATATCACTCAAAGATTTGTTTATCGCAACGTCACATAGAATAGCTTCTACTTCAATTTCAATAGCTTCTGTCCAGCGAACGATAAACAAGTACTGATTAAGATGCTACTCTTCACAGCGTGAAGAATAACAGTCAACCAGAAGTTGGTCTTCGTTCATTTCAACTTCGGAAAGGGATGATCAGCAAAAGACTAAGCACCACAATCAACAAGCTATATGCTGCTTAACGGCACAATCCAAAGTTGACAGTTACTTCTCATACGGTACCTTCAGTTACCCGTACGACTTCACGTGTTTCCACCAAAGTGGCTACATCGGAAGAGCCTAAAAAAGGGCCTACTTTAGATACTTTGGAAATCTCTCGAAGAGCTTATGGATGAGAGGAGTAAGTGGTTTAAACAATACATTTACTAAGCCTTTAGGAGACAACGAACATCGAGCCGGTTTTTTAGATTTGTTCAGTTTATCCGCAAACAGAATATTTTAATCTTCGCTTTTCTGAAGCCATCATCTAAACCCAGATTAATATGTTCAAAAGAAGTCGCTTTTGTTTTTCAACTTCCCTGGTCTGCTAACCCTTCATCAATTGGATTACATTATTATCTTTCCATTCGAATTTCAGTTCACACTAAATCCTAATCTTATTCTACTCATTATATTTATGACACTTCCTTTTCTGATAATTGCAAGCCTATCCTATCATAGGCTTACGTAATCACTTTTCTTCTCAGCTCCACAACACTATTTGGTGACTTACTTTCACTTCGTTCAGTTTCTTAACTTCATAATGTCGTCATGGTGTTTCGACTGATATTAGTGATATCTAATGTTTGATATGTCCTAGGTTTTATACAGCTTAAGAGAACCGGTGAAATAATAAAAGAGATCCATATTATTCTACCTGTGTTTGTACTTGCTTTTCCTAGTCGGTAAGAAAAAATGTGTGGACAATTATTACTTTTCTGAATGTATCTTTTAAACTACTCCTTTGTTGTTAGTTATGGTGTGCGGTATTGTTTATCAGATCCTAGAAAGAGGCAAAATACACCTGAAGTTCCCCATAAACAGTTAGTATACTTCGAGATTAAAAAAAACCTATGTTTGGAGGGAAAATGTCAGTATGCTGTAACCCTCCAGAAAAGACGCCGAACAAAAAGCCCATAATACATTATATATATATATATATATATATATATATATATATATATATATATATATATATATATATAATCATGCGGTTTGTGTGCACCGTTAACCTTGCGACACTTTCTGTTGACTGACCACTTTTTGTGTTTCCGTTGAATCAAGTCACCATCAGGATATTGCTAAGCATATATCGGCATATCGTGTTGCATCAATGTATTTCTATCTATAGAGATGTAAGGCTGCAGTTGTATCTTCGCTAGTTATGTTTAGTACAGATTCTTTGACTTTATAAATATTCAAACATATATACCTATTTGTTGAGTAACACTAAAAATACCAAGTGCTGAATTCCAGTCTCAGTGAGAATGCATGCTCATCGGATTATAGAGACATCTTGCTGATGAGACGCACCTTCTAAATCCTACTGATAAGTATACAATCATCAGCCTTTATTTTAAGGATCTACTAGTAACACTTCATTTGTTCATCAAAAAAAGTAAATTACCGTCTGGAAAAATCACTTAACGTAGAATTTTTATCAGAATTACCGGTTACTCGTAAATACTAATCACATGCAATTAAGGATTGCTAAAATCGATGATCATTTTCACCTTCTCATGTACCTGGGAAATATTCACATTAAGGAGTATTCTTCAAGAAATCCCATAAATAAAAGAGTAGTCCAGCAATTCAATGGGTTACATGCATACACATTTTCTCTTGGTTACATGTTATGAACTTACAACTAATCGAAAGTATATTCACCAACATTTTTTGCATTGTGAACTGAATCAATTTATTTTAATGAATATTGATTTAATAGTTCATTTTAAAGCTTCGGCACAATGTTAGGAGTATAAGCATTTTCAATGTGACTTATCAAGTCTATATTCAGCTATAACACACCGAATAAATGTACCAAAGGTGATTTAGCTCACTCGTCAAGCTCACTAAACATTATATTGAGTAGAAAAACTAACTGACAAAATCAAAACATTTTATGAATAAAGTCTTGAATGGATGTCTCATTGAAATTCCAACTATTCATGCAATCACGGGCGATAATTCTGCTCGGATGTTGTCAAAGCTCAAAGACCTGGTAATTTTGCTTAAACATTCATTATAAATGTATTTATTATATACCGTAGAGATGGTTATAAATTGTCCTATTAAGGATGATTATCCTGGAAGGAATTCGAACAAAGCTGAGTGCCTATACCAACAGATGTACAGCTGTGGCTTATTCATTCAGTCATTCAATTTCCAATCGGGGGGTTACAGGTTCGAACCCCGTCCCACGAAGTTTGGGCAACCAGGTAGTCCTCAGAAAATGGATGTGGCTTATTGCCTACTGCCATGAAGTCTATGTGGTTGTATAGTGAATTCGGATACCGATAGATGACATCAAACGAATAAGTCTTTATATGTTGTCCTTAAGGGGTGCTGAACATTGTAAGTAAGAGATGTTTCAGTATTACTAAATAATCGTTAAGAACGCCCGGTGGAACTGACTTAAAACCGTTGCAATTATGCGAATCGCTGTCCACCTTGCATCAAAATTTCCAACACCCTTTCACTCTACATTATTTTCTTCTTTATCTACTCATATACTTCTGTTCATCTGCTTAAGTTTCCACTATAACATTCAAAACTCAAGCTAAGAATATTCGTCACTCTAAAATCTTTTACAATTAGTTGATTTTCTCCATATTTCTGAACTAGGGTGTTTTGTAAATATTTTCATCGGCTGTCAACTCGTATCTACTGAATGGAAGAAACAAAGTAAATGCCATAAATAAATAACTGAGACATGTATTCAGTTTAGTTACATATTTCAAGAGAGAAAGGTTTGATAATATTCACTTCATATTAACTTAGTTTTCCTTTAGGCTTTATGCCTGTTAAGCCTGTTGTTATTCTAAACCTTGCCGATTTATTTTTCATCTGAAGATTCCTTAGTGTGATTTGTAAGCAAGACATCGCATAACAGTGAGTCATTATTCTTTGTGGTAATGTATTAGTATTCATGTTTACCTCTAATCTTGAATGTACCGATAATCTTGCTTCTAGTTTCGGCTTCATCTTCAATTCATCTGTGGAGGTTGGTAATATAACCTTTTTTATCAATCCTTAAATTGAATATAATGCTTGGTTCAATAGTTTCATAAAGGATGTATATTTTACAAAATATCTATAAAAACAAGTTTTGTTTATTTGTGTTATCAAACTTCCTACAAATATAACTTTTATAAATGTTTGCGGGGAAATATGTTGTGCTTTTCTTTTCTCGTGTTCTGCATATCTATCTCTTATAAGGGCAAACTGATTACTTTCAAAACCTTACGTGAAAGTTGCTCCTGGTTCTGAGTTTATAACAACTTGGTTAGCTGCATAATGTTTCAGTGTCACCTTCACCTAGCCACACTATTCAAATCATATTGTTGAGGCAAACATATGTGTTAAACTGAACTCGATAGACACTTATTCCAAATAAATCAACATTTTAATCTTTTTTGTCTTTATTATTGTTACTATTCTTTGATTATGATTTTTTAAATTATTTTATCCTGTTGTATTGCATAAAGTAATTTTAGTATCTAACAAATTCATGGTATAGTCTCAGCAACCGAATTTACCTGCTGCATTTTGATACGTTTTTGTATGTTTCATAATTTGTTCTTATTTTTCTCCGTTACAACAGTGCTTTATGCAAATTTTGTGTCTTTAAGTGTGTTTGATGACGACGAGCCTCAGACAACCTTCTTACACGCAAGTTCTTACCGATGTATGTAGTTGGTACAAACTGAGTCTAAATATGCATACGTTGTTTCAAGACAAATGTGGTTACAGTGGCTACTGTACAGCTACTAGAAAACAATGAATATTTCTAAGAAGAGCATTGAGTTAGAGAACTTAGTTGATAGGGCAAGTTAAATGGTGTTAGTTTTTCCTGATATTTCAGCTTTCAGTTTAATAATACTTTCAACATGGACCCTTCTTGTTAGCACCTCTACAACCACATTTAATCTAGCTTCAGTAGCAGCCTTATTTGAAGTATTGAAGACCAGGTTCTCCAATATGCATGTTCCGGTCCTGAGGCCCCCAAGGAAGAGACATAGGTCTCAATCATCGGTAATCTTTCAGGACTTTTGAGAGTATCACTATAAGAAAGTCACAAGGACAACAGATATACCATATCCTGTTCTTCCAATCGTAACACGTCACTGGTATGCAGAAACTTAATGCCCAAACCGTATTGGCACAGCTGTTGCTGGCCAACTATTAATCTACATTTCTTGATCACGGAAGCAGAAGTTAGTGTAAAAGCCATTCCACTTGCAGGCTCACATCTCTTAGCTCAGGAAAAACTGACATCTAAGTAGCTGATACGACTATAAAGACGTCTGAAGAACACGCAATTACATTGGATTTGTGACTACATTTTTATCTGACCTAGATCTTCATTTTGACAGATATCTGTCATACAATCTTGAGTGTTTTCAATTTGCTTGTTGATAGCGGGAACTGAAAACTGGTTCACACAGACACACACACAGTCGTTTCAAGGTTTATTAAGCCACTAACAACATGTAACCGAGGTTTACTGCATAACTGTTCAAGTTGCTACGTTTCATATTAGCAGAACAAGAAACAAGATAATAAAAAAACAGATATGCGAGGGAGACCGCAATTACAAGTAGGGGAAATCCCCCAAAAGAGTGGAAGAAGGAATAAAACAATAATTAGATTCGGTATGACTAAGAGAATAAAGCTGAGGCATAGATGAACCTGAACGACTGATATGCATTCTAAACTGCATCACCTACAGTTTTCAAACACTGATTTTGGCTGTAATGCGGACTCGAAATCAGTAAGTCTACATTTCTCTACATAGCTCAGACCAACAGTCATAAATTTCATGAACTCGTACTATGTTTCTGTCTGGCCACGTCTCTCTTTTATTCAACCTAAACCTACCTCAAGTAATACTGGACGACAGCGTAGACAGTGACCCTGCATACGTAACTCATCCCAGGCTTGAAGATTCTGGTAGAGTGGTATTCCATTTTAGTATCTATTGATGGCTGTCGTTTCTCCTTGATAATTTCACTGGACGGGATTTATAGGCTTCTGTTGGCATATGGGCTGTTCCAACGGATGCCTCCATATTTCCTTAAATTTCATTTAGGTGTTATTTACTTGTTGCTGTCTGGTAGTAGAGTCCACGAAGTGCTTTCTGCCTCGTTTGAGACTCGTCAGCTGAAGGTGTTTGCATGTCAGTGAGTGATGGTATCTACACTGAGATTCCATCACAGCGTCCTCTGCTTCAAACGCCAGAGGGTTATCTATCTACTAGGCAGATGTACCACATAGTGAAACGGGTATTTTTTGTGGATAATGTTTTGGGCTCAATTCGCTATCCATAGTCTTATTAAAATAAACACAACTTGCAGACACAGTTCATACATGTCCCTCCGGCTTCTTGATGTAAATTAGAATTTTCCGTTTATTTAGAATAGTAGCTAAGTTAGTCTTGTTGTAAGTACTCAGTACTGTTTTTATCAACTAAGATTCAGTTGTCAACTTCTGTCTTCATCCAACTAAGCTCGTTTTAAAGACAGTCACTTCGCCTAATCCTGCTTTATGGTCATGTAAATTTTCATGCTTGCATAAAATCGAGATTCTCTTTTGATTCTTGATCTTACCAGACTCTCCCGAGTTTGTGGACAGAGAGTTGAGAAGCACTGCACACTATTTCTAAAAGAAAGAAGTATTAATCAAGTCACCGTTGACTATTGATGCAAATAGCTTGATTCCTCTACTATCAAGAAAGCACATTATATAGATAAAGTTTGAGTAAGTTACATTTCCAAGCTCATATACCCATTAAAGACTTTGAAACAGGTGGAAGACGAGATCACACCTCAGTGTATCTACTTATCCAACTCTAAGTACAGTCACATACAAAAATACGGGACTTACCAATCATTGGAAATAAGGACCAAGGAACCCGTTCCAAAGTGACTTCAGAAAAATGGATTTACCTGACCCAATTAGTCCTGGAATCACACTACCGAGGTTCTCAGATATGGTAAAAGCGGATTTTTGAATGCATGACGCAGTTTCGCACTATTCACCTTTCTTACTGCTTCCGGGTCTTTCTGTTACATACAGTCTCAAAGAGATATTATGAGTGGTGGTACCCTTATAGTGGCAAACACACTCAGTAATTCAAGGATTTTTGGTCAATGCTCCATTCCACATCTGCATAATTTTTCTCTTACATTACATGAAAAAGTACTATTCTCAAAAGTGGAAAGTTTCACTGCTTACCATCAGATTACGGTCACTGCTGAAGATATAACTAAACAGCTATTATAACACCTTTATTTTGTCTAAACTCATCCGGATACCTTTTCGCTTCCGAACGCGAAATAAGCGTCTTGAAGATTTATGGAACATGTCTTCCAACTTTATAATTTTGTTTTCGTATACGTCGGAGATGTTCTGCTGGGCAACAGTACACTGGAAGAACGTATGGAACATCTTAGCTTATTGTCTCACCATTTCCAGTAGTACAGACTGGTTCTCAATGCCAACATATACATATATATTCGTAGTTTGATTGTTGGATTTTTGGGGGATATCTTATCAACACTAGTGGAATAAAACAGCTTGATGATAAAATTGATGAGCTTTTTAAATGTTGAGAACTAGATGTTATAACGATAAATTGTCACCTTCCTTATGTTTAAAGTCTGCAAATTGCTAGGTTGTATATTCTCCATTAGGTTTTTTTCAGAGTCGTTCAGTTACTAAGTGAATTAGAATGAAGGATATTCGTTTTCATGGTCTTCCTTCTTTACAAATCACAAATTCATCAATCTACCGGTCAGATAAAACAGAACTAACTTTGGCAAGATAGTTGTTTTTCTAACTTCTTATCCTTATGCAATACTCTGTTTGCCTAATAATTTCTTAGTTTCCCCCATGTCATCACATTTACTGATTTTACCTTTTCATGATGAAAATAATCAGTTGAAATATACTGTACAGTCATTTGCTACTTTTGCTGTGGTGGTTAGGACTGTATTTTATTTATAATATTTATGAACGAGTTACTGTCTAGCAGATAATTAGTAAAGATCTTATATTATCAGCTTCCATAGATATCTATCTCCCATATAGCTCAGTATATTTTCTAAAGTGACTAGACTGTGTTTAGCATTAGGTGTCTAGAGCCATTCTAAGGGAAGCTATGAGATTTCCCAGACAAAAGTATCTGCATATTATCAGGGACAGAATGAAATCTAAATGAAGTTTACATCTCTGGAGGTGATTGACATTGTTTTGACCATCGAAGAGAGTAGATATTTTTTCAAGCTTGCAGAAGTCTTTCTGGTGAGTGCACTGTGCATCTTGCTAACACACGTAAGATACGTTTCCACGAAGTGTAATCACCTTTTAAGAGTAATTTCCGATTCTTTAAAAATAACTACCTCTGGTTTATTTCGGCATAATATCTACGCCAATCTATAATAGACCTCATTACCCTTTGAGATGGCTATTCATTATTTTTAGGATTTCGAATCCTAACTAATTCCCATAACATAACTTATTGATTTAGATAGGTTAAATCCAGCCAACTAACTGTCGTAGATAGTAAACTACTTAAATTATCTACAAAATGTTCACTAATCACGTTTTTCGTCACATGTATGGTTTTTCAGTCAGTCAAATTGAGTGTCAGACGTTACAAACTGTTATTTTATGTGGTTGATTATTTCTTTATTATTATTTTTCCCTTTCTTTCCTGATGGAATATCGAACTTCAGTAGCACGCCTCCATTGCACTCTCTTCTCTGCAGTCTTTCAACCTGGCTCCACGACTGCCTACAAGCTTTCATTTCTTCCTCACATGATCTCCTCCATGTCACCTTCGCCTCGGACACCAAACTCGTCGCTTCCCCTTTGGATTCCACTCGATAACCTGGCACGCGATGTCCCCAATCGGCTTTCTCAGTGTGTGCTCAATCCATCTCCACTTTCTTCTGCATATTTGTTGGGTGATAGGCTCTTGGTTGGTTCGTTTCCAGAGTTCCTTGTGGCTTAAAGTACTTCCTGACCCATGATCAGTTCTCTTCCTGTGTTGTCCACTCCTTGCAGTTTGGCATTCATGTCACCCCACCCATTAGAATTTTGATGTCGCCAACTGAAGTCTTGTCCAGTACTGACTGATTGCAGTTGTCTGTGGAATTCCTCCTTCTTCTCTTCATCTGTATTTTTTGTAGGTGAGTAGCGTAGCGTAGCATTGGATGACTATGACTTTCCTTCCTTCTGAGTTGAATCTTGCTGTCATGATCCTGGAGGAGGAGGAGATTGGTTGCTACTACATGAGAGAGAGAGATAGCGTTCGATGCTCTTGGGAGGGAGACATCATGATGGTCACTCCAGAACTCAATGTGTTCGTGGTTGTCGTCTGGGTGACAATATTGGAGTAGATTATTGACTCTTCAGTTGACAGTTTGTAAAGTTCACTTCCATTCCATCTGCAGATTCCTCGCAGATTCCTAGCCTAGCACTCCTATGCTATACCTTCTCATCTAGTTTGCGATCTGTGCAACCTTGCTAGGTTCATACATGGTGCGGATATTCCATATCCCCATTCTTGCTTTCTGTTTCATCGAGAAAAGACATCGGTCGACTGGCTACCCGAAGGCTTTCACCAACCGGCATCACTTCGTCTCTTCTATTCCAGTGAGGAATAAGTTTGTTTTTATTTTTTGAAATTTCTTTGTACTTTGAAGTTTTTTTAGCGACTGAATTGATTTTCCGGGGTGGGGTTGCTAGCCCTACGCCCAACCTTCCCTCTTTATCCGGGTTTACGACAGTCTAGCAACTAGTGAACTAGTTAACCAGTTTATTAATATGCTTGAGATCGATGCACTTTCTTGAAAGATGTCTATCTTAATCTTCGTGGATTTGGAAGCCTAGTTATCATACCCATCTGACCTTTTTATTTTTCACCATCACAAGCTTACCTGTGTGAATTTGTGATTTGATTTTATTGGCTTACTGGATAGATCAGATTTAAAGGTATGTGGACAATTTTTATTTAATTGTATTTTTTGAATGAAACAATATATCATGAGGTGTCTCATGATTTAAGTGATCCTCAGTTTATTTTGTAGTATGTATTCAGATCATTATTAATTTGAACACTACTTACGTCTTATGGATTAACTTTGTGGTGAACTTCCTTTCATTCCAGGTTATAATTTCAACATTAGGAACTTAAGACATAATTTTAGTATAAACTACTAACTAGAAGGGGATTTTCGTATCAAGTGTTTACAAAATGCATTTAACTTGGTAGCAGCTTTTCCTGTGGTTTCCTGTGAGAACCAAAATATTCACAATCTATTGGATTCCTCAAATATAGTCCAGATTGCGAGCAAGAAAGCTGTACATGGTATTTCACGACGAATTGTTTATTTTGCAAATGCCTGATTTGGTTGTAGGTTTAACCACCAATTTGTTCAGATAGCTAGGTAGGATTCAAGTTGTTCAAATAATTTGTTTCTCTGAGTTAAATCTCTCCGGATAAAGTACTGATGAACTCAGTCACAAATGAGCGAAACCACAATTCCTTGTTTAAATCACTTTGGTGTGGTTAATGTAAGTGCTGCTGGTCGGTGTGAAAGGTCCACAACTACTCACATGAGTTATTAATATATTTCACTGAAAAGTAATTTGGAAGTATTATCGCCGTGCATTTGGTTGTTCATCACAGCCAGGTATACCTAATACAGAACTAGAAAGAAATAATTCGAGTGACTGTCAAGTTATGTAGTTGTTTGATTTCACTTTCTAAGAGATTAACTGCTGATGTTTCGTCTTAAGACTACCGCTTTCAGGAACTCATTAAAGGTGAAAATGCGAAGACAAATATTAGATGCAGATTTCGGTGTGTTTAGAAACATGAAGGCCGGTAATTTACATACTGAAATGATGGATAATCAATCCTCAACCGCTTAGTACAAAAATACCACAAAAACCAAAACAAGATTTCCCAGATTTATTTTCGTCAGCCACAGAATTGGATTACTATTAAACGTCAAAAATGCATACATGGTCAAATAACACATTAATTTGTGTGTGTAAGTCGTTGGTTTACTGATTCGTTATTCGTAGTGAGTATTAATCACTGATTGTCATCATTGTTTTCATCTTGACTATCTGAGATAGCCATGGTTTGACAGACTAATATTGTTACTGAGTGATGATTGAAGGTGAAATGAAAATTCGGACCGTGACTGGATTCGAACCAACAACCACCGGGCTTCCAGCCTGCTGCCCAACCAACTGAGCTACTAGGTCCCCGTAATTCAGTAACGTATCATTATTGTCATTTGTTGCTCAGAATTTGAGGTGTTTCCTTCTGTACATGTTATTGAGCGTGTAGATATATCGTTCATTGTTTTTTCACAAAAACATGAGAAGACATGTTTATTCGTGAACAATAAGGGGTCGATTTTGAAATTTGTATGTCTTCTAAGGTCAGTCTCTCTTCATATGGATGAAAACTATTTGCAATTATGTCAAGACTGTTGGAGTTAATTTTGCGTAAACTTTCCTTTGAATGCATTGCTATTATTGCTACATGCTTTTCGAAACTTTTGTATTCCATTTCATTCTTTAGTGGACCTTTATTATATAACCTGTATTCATTTATTCTGATTTTAAGCTGCCTACAACTTTCACGTGTGTAATCATTTCTATGTTCAAAAGACTTTATCTTATAAACACAGTTGTTTAGCGTCATGCCTTTAAGCGCATTTTTCACCTCGACTAAGCTTTTTCCAATGAATTTGAACAGCTGAAATACACCTTAAACACTCCTCGGATGTATTTTGTGGTACGTTTTCTATGCAGAATTGCTATAATTAATAGATATGACTTTGTTTTAATCATACCTGTTTTGTTTGTTTCCTGCTATTTTTACTGAAAAACCAAAACTTTTTTTTCTTTCAGTGCTTTCATGTATAAATTGGCTAAAATGGGAGATGCTGGTGAGCCTATTACAACTCGATTTGCTTAACGCTACTATTTATCGCCAAGTGTATAGTATGTGGACTCTAGAGATAGACATTCTGTCGACAGTGGCCATCCAACTGACAATGTTTGGTGATTATCAGGTCAAAGATTTACAACTTTAAGTACGTCTTTATATGAACTATGACCAAGACTTCATCGAACAGTATAGCAAATATTGAGCGCTGAGTAAGAGGTCGACATCATACATTGTTTACATTTGTGTAAGTTACAGCGTGTTTGAAATACAATAATTCCAACGTTTCGCACGAAGTTTGATCCGGCAGTCTTCAGGGAAATAGTAATCAATAAAATATCAAGTATATATACATGATTGAAAGTGAAATGAAAACCTGGACCGCGGCTGGATTTGAACCAGCGATCACTGGGTTTCCTGCCCGATGCTCTACCAAATGAATCACGAGGTCCGGCTGCCAACCAGATTTTCACCTTACTTCAATCAGCAAGGGTTTTCCCTGAATACCGTGTGAATTCGTGGTGCTTTACTACCGCTTGATCGTATTCCCATTGGCTCCCTAGTCAGGTAGTAAGGCATCACGAATTCGCATGGTAGTTGGGCGAAACCCATGATGAATGAAGTCAAATAAAGATCTGGCCAGCAGTCAGACCTCGTGGCTCAGTTGGTAGAGGACCGGGTCGGTAACCCAGTGGTCTCTAGTCCGAATCCAGCCACTGTTTGAGTTTTCATTTCACTATCAATCATCACCCAGTATAAATACTGGTCTGTCAAACTACAGCTATCTCAGATTGTCAAATTGAAAATCAATATATAAATGAATCCAAAGATATGTATTTCATCTCCTTGTCCAACCCTCTTTATGTAGTCATTGTCTTTCTAAAATATGATTACCAATCATTCGGTGTGAAATTGCGCCAGCGTATGTTGCAGTTTATTTTTGATTATAAATATGAGGCAAGAAGTCATAGGTAATATTACAGTCATTCAGTAATTTTAGGAGTAAGATAAAACATATGAAGTGGACATATGTTTCATTTCGGTTGATAGATGGGGCTTAATAGTATTAACGAATTTTTTCATTGATTTGTTGGATTAGAGTGGAGATGAATGATAATAGTGATAGACGTGACGACAATAATAATGAATGCGATTAATCCAAATTGTGTGTTGTAGATAGCGCAGAGATAACAAAGTTGAGACGGGTGTTGAAAGTACGTAGAGTCACACATTCTGCTTGCTAATTGGTAATTGCCAAGAGGCAGCTAACTCTACTCCATCTCGTTCGTTCAAACCGTCTGGATTTGCCCATATATGTAGGGCTTCGACTGTCAATCTTTCTTGGTATGACCTAGAACCTTGGTTGCGTCGAAATCAAATTTATGGCTTTACGCCCAGTTTATACTCCCTCGCTTTAACATTTACTTGCCTGGCTGTCGCCTCTACATATACAGCAGTACGACCTGCGTATCTGATATCATAAAAGCAATTCTGTTGATTTTCTCTCAGCACTTCATCTTTAACTTCCACTAAGTTAGACAGTAGGGTATTTGCTGCACGAAAGTAAACTCTTATCTCGTGCTTATTGAGAATCATTCTTATTCATTCCGAGGTCTACTTATGCAATGAAAGTATGACTGCGTTTATTTAGTTCTTCGGAGGGGGTTTCGGTATATCTTTAATTTCGTTTCTAAAAACTGGTTTTACTAAGTTTTTGGGATAGTTATTTGCTCCCGTTGTGCGGCAAACTAACTTTAACTCCTCCTCTCTATCATCTTTCATCGTAACAAGACAGCCCTGTTTATCAGATTTGGCGCGACTGTTACTTTAATTGTCAAAGGATGTACAGACTGTTAATCTAGGTATCTGTCAGAATGTGTTGTTTTTCTAAAAATCTTAATCTTTAGTTTATTGTAATGCTATTTTTCCACCACACAATTCATTAAGGCTAATTTCGATAAGTCGGATTCAACTTCTTCGGTGAAAGTGCTACTTCGGTACACACTATTTATATGGAGGAAGAGTTCATCTAGACCGTTGCGTTCCATGATGACAAATGAATCATCTACGTACTTTAACCGAATTCTTGGAGATGTAGAACATTTTGTTGTTACGTTTGTCTCTGACGAATGCAGAAACAAGTTAGTTACTATTGCTGATACTTCAGATCCCGTTGCTATACTATGTCTGTCGATACAGATCCCTTCTGAGCGTGAATACAGTCGATCGTAAGCATAATTCCAAAGATTTTAGAATTCTTCTTGGATCTAATGGGCACTGTGAAGTTGATCAGTATCTGACAGTGGTAGGCCATGAATGACGTCTAATACATCTTTAATACCCACGTTAGTAAATAAAGAACAAACACGAAAATTTGCCATTACTGCAACTTCTTCAATGTAAGATGAAATGATTTTGTTCACGAATTCAGAAGAGTTATTTATTATATATTTTAAATCCTTTTCGTACGGTCTAAGGATTCGTGATAAGTATTTCGCTAAATTGCATGTCCGTGAGTTAGTAAAATTTACAACTGGTCTGAGACATATATTTGTCTTATGAATGTTTGGCGGTCCATAAAATCAACAGGGGTTTCAGCTTTATGGTGTTAATGCAAACCATCATGAAGTATCTAACTTGTCCTTTATAGACTGTACGAGTCTGATAGTTTCAGTTTTCAGCTTGCTTAGCGTGGCTGGTGATTTTGTAGCCTTTATCTTCTAGTACAGATAACCATTCAAACGTCAGCTTGCCTTGTAATCATAATCGGATGCGTTCAGTATCATTGTGATGTTACCTTTATTTGCTGTCCTGATGATTATAGTTTTATTTTTGCATATCTACTACATAGCAGAGCTTTCCTCCTTATTTACGTTTGATTTATTAGGTCTTCTGTCAGCAAGGTGTGTCTGCATCTTCAAGGTAAGTGATATCTGCTCTGAGATTTGAACCAGCGTCACCCAATGCTGCAGTCAGAAACGTTACCACTAATTGGTCACCGCAGAGCACTAATTTAATGTTATCTAGTTCTAAGTGAATTCTACCAATCATTTTGCTGCATTCCTCAAAGTCCACTGCGGTCTTGGGTTTCCCAGCTTTATGGTTACACTACGAAATGAACTATAGAATTTCATCAGCACTACAAAACATGAAATTAGTGGTTTTGTGATCAGTCAATGTGCCTAACTAATCCAGCACTACTATATCCTTTCATGGAAGAACAGTGGACGACACATCTTAGTTCTAAGTAACATCTACAAAAATTTGTACCACGACATCTGAATATCTTTTGTAGTAACAGATGACAATAATGATATATATCAATGATGGTCAGTGATTAGTAAATAACATGGTGTGAATTTAGCTGTTTGTCCTTAAATAAATGCAAATCTTTTATTGAACAGTTTGTCTAGTGTCCTTGACGCACATTTGTTTTCGCAACCTTGAACGAGTATACAATAAATTCAGGAAAGTGTGATATCTGAGAAGAATACAATATCTGGAACCCTTACAGATAGAACAGTATACAATATGCATTTACATAACAATCTGAAGCACTGCATATAGCATTTGCAGGTCTCATTTTTAAGTGAAGGAGCTTTCTAGGGTGTATTCTATGATAAAATTCTCGATATGAGTGAAAAAGCCTTTCTTATCCTTATGCGACGTCGAAATTTCATCATTGCGTGATATAGGATGATCATTTTGCAAATGATTTACAAACTGCACAGTACACGTTGATATTTCTCACGTCTGAGTAGTTTTTCAATTGCCCACCTGTGATGTCAATATGGATTGGGTCGGAAACCACCTAGCCAAGATCACAAGGTGTAACTGGTGATCTAAGTGTCATGATCTAGTGAAATATACTACTGAACAACCTGAGTAGTTAGAAAGCACTCAGGCTGATGTTTAGATTAAGCCAGTCACATCAAAGAGATATAACCACCGGGCCACCATTTCGTCCGTTTTGGGCCAAGCCTGTTAGCGGTGTACCAAAACAAATTCTCCAGCTCATACAGCTAAATTAAGATCACTTAAATCTGGCTGATGAAATCTACAGATCAACCTGACTGCCTTCTGACTGATCGATTTGCTCGTTAATTTGCTCTTTATCCCTTGACATGAACATGAACACTTGATATTCGAAATAAGTATCTTCATAGCCGTGATGTATGTCTACTCACGAATAGGGAGAATAATGTCATAAGTTAAATGGTGAAGTTTATTTGATCATAATAATTTTTTTGGATACAATACAGATAAATTATAAAGATTACTAAATATCAAAACGCGAAATTATTTGCATGTCTAGTTTTGTACTACTAGATAAAAAGAAGTAGCCAACTTCATATAGTAAATTTTAGTGTATACAAACATCTCAGGAGATCATGTACATGGGATTACAATTGGAAAAATGAAAATTGAAGGATCCAAGGGTTGTAGACTTGTATACTACGTTGTGCATGGTGTTAACTCAAGGTAATGAGGAGGTTAAAATCAAACGCACTTAGCAAAGACTGGAAAAAATGCCATTTGTTTTTGGATTTTACAACTTCGGAGAAATTGGTATCTGAATAAGGAATTTTTTTCAGGTAGGTGTATCGAATAAAATTTAAATTTACGGTGATAATTGGAAATAAAAATTGATTGTCTGCGTGATTTGACTTTTTCGTTTAGCCATCCAAAATAAATTCCATTTTTAGACAAAAGAATACATAAACTGTTCACCGTTTCTTTCGGAATTTAGAGCAAAGTAAGTTGCTAAAGCGAAAGTGACAATGACAAAAACTGACACCAACACGATTAGTACTATTACGGCTGCACTCACTGAAAAAGAATATAGAGTTGGGACATAAAAATGTTTTGATAAGGTGATTGCATTATCATAATATATTTAAACACAGTAACTATAAAACTTCATGTTATAGTAGTAGATCAAATATTTTAATAACACCCTATAAATACTCTCATAATAACATTTACTTTATTGATTTCAGTAGCTCACTTAGCTTCAGAACAGTTTTCATAATAAGCCAGTATCGGTCATCAGTAAGATATTCCTCAGAATTAATCACGACGTATATCTATTATCTTTAGACACCCGATCGATAACCGCTATGTTGACGTGGTAGCCAGACTTGTATATCACAATGACCAAACGAGCTATGCTGAAATAACGCCTGTTCCGTAAGGGTCTTACCATATCAGTGGAGTTTGTTGAATAGCGGTTAGATAAAAAGGAGTTACCATTATGGTGTAAAGTGCCACGTTATGATGGATGTCTGAGGGCGAAGTCGAACTGCAGACTGGATGAGTGTGATAGCAGTAAGATATTTCGCTTGGATGACGTTCAGTGGAACGCTGATGCTGTCTTCCCTGTGTGAAGGGAGGGTTGGAAAAGATTGGCCCCAAAAAGAGCACACTACCACCTCTTCGTAGTGTGCCAATGCCTGCTACAAGGATTCATGGTCAAATTCGAAAGCGAAAATACAAAATTTGAAACTTGCTGAAAGGTCGTTTGTGACCGGTCTCAAAAAGATGTCCTTTAGGTTTTGTAGTCACACACTATCGCTTTTTTCAAATACCTTAAGAAGAACTAGTCTTCCATGGAGTGAGCAGCCGGGAAGTATCAGTGGTCCGCACACTTCCAATAATACACAAGACTCAATCAAACATAACCTATCCTCTTTCTCTTTCCCTTCCTGATAATAATATTCAGCCTCTTACGCCCTCCCCAAGCTCTCACTCTGTGAACATTGTCAAAGATCAAAGCCATCGAAACCTCCTAAGACCCTACCATAGATTTCACGTTACAGCTTTCAACGTAAGAACTCCATGCCAAATCGAACCGCATGTATCGCCCTCTGGAACTCTAGAAACCCGATCCATGAATGTACGTTACATCTCTGAGACACGTATACAGTTAATAGTGTTGTTACTGAACTGACCTCATCTGGCCATTATAATAAGTCTTCAGAATTCCTCTTAGGAAAATCTTGAGACCTAGTGCCTAGCTCTCGTGAACTCTCTGTTGTCGGAATAGCATTGAGTTGCTGATCCGAAAGTGGGCTTCCAAACTCGATGTCAGTGAACAGCTGGCTGTGTGCTGTTGTGCTGAATGAATCTGTAAGGACTAGGGGGGGGGGGTCGTAAGACTAGGTGATATCTATTTGTAACGTCTGCCTACACATTCATCGACTGCAGTTTGTATGATGCAAAGGATGACTCTTATTAGAAGGTGTTGATTTTGCAACGGGCTGGTTAGCGAAACCATTGCCAAAAAGGATGGGATGCTGATGGCCTCTTAGGACAGACGACTAGAACGCTGGGCTGAACACTTTGAAGCACAGTTGAATTGGCTCTTAGCAATGCTTCGGTTGCCAAACATCCAACCTGAACCTGAATGGGACTTAGATGTCAGTCCTCCAACTCTCCTTGAAGCTTAGAAAGCTATATCAAACCTGGAACGATGCAAAACAGCAGGATCTGACAGTTTACTTTCGAAGTTACGAAATTGTTAACTAACTAGATGGTGTCTAGGAATCAGATATATTACGTCAGATTGGTGTGCTTTATTGATCGTCCCAGTGTAAAAGGAGGGAGGGAAATCTTGTGACACACATAGAGTAATTAGTTTGATTAGTATCGTGCCCAAGATCCTAGGACTGGTACTTATTCGACACCTAACTGGAGCTCGGGCTCAGCAAACTCGAGAAAATCAGACAGGTTTCAGACCTGAATGAGGGTGCATCAATCATATTTGCACCCCTTGACTAGTTCTAAAAAACACCCAGACTTACCAGACAATGGCCCACACTTGCTATATTTTTTGACCGGAAGGTGGCATTTTATACTGACGACCGTGAGGTGTTGTGTCACTGTCTGACTGTGAATGGAGTACTGAGCAAGTATATAACGCAAATCAAAGCTCTCTAATCGAACTCACGCAGCCGTGTAGATTGTTGTCATCTGAATTGACAACAACTAGTGATGCTAGTCGTGGATATCCACTGTCAGCGTTCCTATTTAATTTCGTTTTAGATATAGTAATGGACATAAGCTTAGGTACATTTGACTTCACAAGGATTGACCTACTCCCTGGAGGTCATCTGGCTGATTTGGAGTATGCAGACGAAATTATCCTACTGGGTGAAAACACTGAAAAAATGCAGTCATGTGAACGCGTTGAGCAGAGATCTGTGTATGTTTGGCTGTTTCGCTGGCACCTGTCAAATATAAGATGATGCTCCAGGACTGGTCTGCTGCACGTGCTTCCAGTTTAATGATATACGGTGAAGTGGTAGAATGTGTCGAACCACTTCACTTTGACAATCTCATCACCACTGACAAAATCTCAGCTAAGATACAAAACATCTAAAAGGGATATTAGCAGTTAATAGGCATTGAATTTTTCTCCAAATTGGAATCACGGCATATCGCATACGTAATTGTTACGTTATGCTACTGTCCGCAAGGATGTTTATAGAAAGAGCAAAGGTAATCGAGTTCATTTTTCCAGCCATTAATTCCTTGAGTGAAATCAAGTTGTCATTCAGTATCTCTCGAAAAGACTTCGAAAACTGTTGATAAACTGGATTGGATTTACTTTACTTTAAAATGGCCGAAACTCACTAGTTATCAGGTTTTACACTAAAATTTACAGAAAGCTTCAGTAGGCATCTATTCTCTTTCTTACATCAGTTTACCAATAACGAAAGCTATTTGACAAAATTGATTGTTCCTACTTTCTACTTATTACCAGTATTCCAAAGGTGACTTTTAAACCAATTAAAAATGTTTCTCCCTGTTATATCACAAAAAACTTACAGGCACACTGTTCTCCAGGCTGTTGTGGATTCAAATCTGTCCACATAGCTTTACACGTACAATGAGTCCCATCAGAGGTTTCGAAACAGTCAGCATGAGGTGAACATTTACTGGCATATGTAGCACACGTTTCAGGCTGTAAAATGACTAAAAGTGTATGATGAAATATTTGTCTTAAATTCGGTAAAACAGATAATTCTATATATATTAGCAACAACCTCAAAATTATAAAAAATCCATTGATACAAGTCTATTTGAGAGGTTATCCTCGAGGATTAGAAATAACTATTTATTTCTTAGCCTCTTAAAGTATCACTTTAACAGTATAGATTTTAGTTTCCTTTACACGCTACTATTTGTATACAACTGCTGTGATTCACAAGTTTTCAATCAAACTTATCTTTATTCCTCTTAGTCCTCTACAAGAAACTCGTTGAAAATCAACTGTTGGCTTATATCCATTAGGATGACTCATCTACTGCTTAGTTTATATATTCGATGAATAACAATTTCCTGGATCATCATCTTCATAGACTTAGATGGATACAAGATGATACTCAATAGTTTTGAAGGATAGATGTTGATTCACTTACTGATTTTTAACGGCCTTCTCGACCACAAGATCAAACTCTACATATTGTCAATGATGATCACTGACTGATATGATCACTGAGTTTATGTTGGAGGCTATGTAGATAACTGCATTCTTCCTGACTTAAGTTGTCGAGGTAACTGAAACTACTGAGTGAATGCCTAAGGCGATATAGTTTGACTTGTTCGGGGTGAGATACATTCATCTTAAACACATCACTGATACTTTTTAGTTCAAACCGTTTTCTTTGTCTCTATCACAATAATAATAATAATAATATCGTTATTAATTATAATTGGTATTAACATTAGTATTGTCTACTGTCTGGTTTCCATTCTAGCTATTTTAAATTCTTTAAAAAATTAAATTATGCATGAATCAACTGAATGTTTTAATCCTCTTATTTCATTTCATCGTTTTGTTTCAAGTTAGCATTAAATATTATAACTCAGTTAGATATCTGATTGTTTCAACTGCTAGGTTGTTTCTTTGTAGATTCGTATAAGATGATTATTTCTCAATTGCATGTTTGGATGCCGCAGAAAATGGATAGGCAATTCAAATGCTTCTTTATACTCCGATAGTCACAGAAAACATTTCTTATTAGCGCTGATACTGATGTGTTATTCCCCATTTATAACACTCCAATAAACGGTTAATTGTAGACTTCATAAAAACTTCAAAGTACAGTGGAGCTAACAGATTTTCTTCGTCTTACTCATATTTATAAATTGTTGGAGAACAGTAAATAACGATCTACCTATTTGGTGCAAAATGTAAACAGTTTTTTCTTGAATTATTGTGATGCTACCTAGTTTGATATGGGTTTAGCCTCCTGTTCACCTGTATTCTGGTTTAGAACTTAGGTAAACCACATTTGTTATTCACTCAAGTAACATCTAAATATGATAACGCTGAACTAAAGTGACTAATTCTCTCCATCAGATAATTTTACGGTATTCAATACAGTAAACCATCAGTTTTTATCTGCGGACTACAAGCTCAAATTATGTAATATCATCCACTTGATTCATTAAAAATCAAACAATACACTACTGGTATTGTCATTTTGTCTTTTTATCTTCCCCCTTAAAATAAGAATGAACTTTGCATACAAGTTAAATTATTCATGAAAACATAACAGATTCCCAACTGATGAGGGTTTCTGAAAACGAAACAGAGTGGTTTGGATAGGGATAATGTGAAACAAAAGATGAAGTGAAAGAAACAGAAGGAGAAGAGAGCTACAAGGAAGACATCAATAAACGAATTTCTGATTGAAGTTGTAATAGTTGACTAGTAATGAATGCTATTAACTCCATAAACTATAACTATTGTAGCTGTTATCATAGTAGCAGCTGGCCTTTTTAGGAAACTGTTGGCTGTTAAAATTTCTAAGCGTTATGATTCATTTGGGGGATCTAGTTATGTTTTTCTCACTATCCACCTGCCAAGCCCCATCATTCATATGAAGTTTTGTATTGTCAGATGATTGTTTTGAAGTACATCGCCTCCCATGCTACTACTTAGAACTGACAAAAAACTTCAGTAATCAGAAGATCATACTTTCAAAAGGTGATTGGTTGACTTCAATAAACGATTGTTAGTTCATCTAAAACTAATTTAACCAGTTGCATATGCACAAACAAGGAGTGCTTCAAAGTATCTAACTTAATTCACCCGAACAAATGATGATCATAACATTTCATCCCTTATCAAAAAAGATGGTTCTGAATATCTGCCAAACCATTAGGTAAGAAAATTTTTTTAAATACATGCCTCCTATCGCCTAGTGAATGTCGGCGTTCAATCAGATAATACAGGTAAATAGATGAATGTAACAGTTTGACTTCTTTATTTCAGAAAATTACCACTAATAGCTTATAAACATTGTTATGAATTACACAGATGGTTCATGTGTCCGCCTCAATGAATTGTGCTTCTGGGTTATCTGGTAATGAATAGCACTTTCTTCACTTCAGGATCCTTCTACTAGACAAAGATACTTGGTTGAGAAATGGTAGTCATTTCTTCGGCTTCGTACGGAAAGCTAATATATTTCAACCAATTTGTCGAGGAATGGTCAGTTTTTATGTATTTCCTCTCACTTTGTTGTATCTGGAGACCATTGACAATATTTTAACAGAAAAAGTGGTATCAGTTTCAGGATAGGTTAATGAAGTAATTGAAGACTGAAAGCCGAACAAGATTATGAAAACATAGCTGACAATCCTTCATTGCGATGCTTTGCATAAGTATTAAGCAGTTCAAGAACCAATCACATTTGATTAGTATTAAAGCTATTTATCCACCCAATCAAAAGAATTCTGATGGTCAAGTTTCTGCCGCTACTGATGGTTGGCAGGATACTTTGTTTGACAAATTTTAATATGAAGAGAATACTCAAACATTTTGTGCTCACACTGACATTGCAGAGTTAGAAAAACTACAAACCAAATGTACGATTAAACTGACAGGAAAATTAGAGGATTAGTGGTTAGTTCTTCCTTTTATTGCAATTCTAGGGGTTTGCAAACTCTTTGTGAGGCTAATTATTTAGATTATAGAACAAGTATTTTGCACTGTAGTGCGTCAATAAAAGTAATAGTATTAGGATGCTCCACTTTCAATGTGAAGAGTTGCAAACTATTTTACTGTAATCTTCGAGATGCTGAAAGAAATAGTTATTGTGTACTCTTGGTGTCATAACTAAAAATCGACTATAATGACACATACGTAGTCATTCTTTATGCTTCTCGATATTCTAAGTATTGTATTGATTTTCTTTTGTTCCTCTTCTCTCTATTCATATCTTTCTCTCTGCCTATTCTGATATATATTTTCATTTCTTCGAATTTGTCCAGTCTGTTGTTTTATGAAGTGCATAGAAGTGTTCCAATGTATATTTGAGCAAAGGTTCATGTCGAGGTGCTCGTCTATATTTGAATAATATGACGTTCGACGTCTATTTGAGCAGTATGGTGAAATGGCAAAATTCTTAAGTGATCAAATTTATTACTGGTACACTGAAAACCTCCTTTAATACTTCGAAGAGATGGAAATATATGTAGAATAACTATCTTATCGTCACCCTCGTAAGTAGTTGATAATCTCATCACATTCTTGCTTCTTTCGTTTCTCACCAATCAGTTGAAAGTTTCTTTATAGTTCATTGGTGTCTGTAACAGATGTAGACACGACCGTGTTGATTTTCACATTTTTTCTAACTATTTAAACCTTCACATTATGTCGCTTACTCGTGTACTGCGTACAATATGAGTTTTAAATTTGTTTTACTTTATTTATTATGATAGCGATAAACTCTCAGAGGTTAAGGTGAAATCAACATAGTTCAATCCTTTGTATATCTATCATAAGTAATCATTTTCGTCTATTGATTGTAGATATTTGTACACACATGGGTAATTTCAAACCTTACAACGACGCCGAAGTATACCGCTTCAGAATTAAATGAGTCCCCTAAAAAGAAAGGTTAGTAATTGTTATGTGTGATATTCTATACCAAATTAATCCTTCACTCTGTGTAAACATACACAAAATTGATGTTATTTGACTAGGATCTTGTGATCGACCTTGCATTTGGTTTATTAGATACATCCGTGCACCTAGTTGCATTGCTTGAAGTATCTGTGTTTGAGTGATGTTGTTGCTATCCATGTAGTCCACTATTACTGTTGCTTTAGCTCGTATAGAGCCTGGATAAAATCGTACAATATTACAAAGGGATATCTGGAAGTCTATTGATGTAACATACTCAGCAGTAGCCTTTATCTGTAACAAAACAAAGTGAAATAAACAATATAATTAATACATAGTAGAATAACCTTTACGATAATTTTTGCAATTTTTTATTTTATAAACATCTGTCTCATAAAACGTTTGAAACAGTTTTCATGCATTCAAAGTAATATTTTCAACCATTTATGATAGCCAACTGAAATGAACAAGATAGTTTTGTTTGGTAAACTTTAGTTTTGCATAAGGATGCAGAATGAAGTGGAAAGAAAACACAACTAGTAAGTTTGTTGGCTTGATAGACTAAATGCTGATTCTGTAAACTACTGATTTAGAAGTTTATGCAAATCAGGTTTGTTTCCGAAATTCTCCACTACTTTTTCCTGTAAACTTGGAAATCTATTGGAACTGAACCATAGAAACCGGTGCTAATTGGTTGCCACATATATCTTCGAAAAGTTGTAGGCTTTAACTGGAAAAAAAATTTGTTGGTTATTGCAACTAAAAACAAGAGTGTCCAGATTATCGCATCACGTATATTGAGATGCTAATACGTTTAGGCAGATATTGTCATACCACAATTTTAATTTCTTCTTACAGAAAAAAGCAACTCCAACATTTTTGTCAGTATCGTTGCCAGTGACTATGGATTAGAATGGGTAGTTTGTTCTTTGTTTCAACTTAAAATATACCCACTTTTTAATACCATTCACTAAATATTTAAATCCTTATCGAAGAACGAATCAGTGAAATATTGGAGATCTGTATCTACTGGAACTGAAATATCATATTTGCGAGAATAATGAAGGTAAGCATATTGACGGTTCAGTTTAATTTTAACAACTCTCCTTCAAGTCACAATGATAAAGTTCAGATACTCAATTGCAGCCTACTGATAATTATAATACAGATATAACTTTGATCTATGAGACCGAGTGATATTAAAGGTCACCTTAGAACTAACCGAAACGGCCAATCAGATTTCTTTATTCCGACTGGAAAGGCATTTATTCATAAAATAAAGAAGTTAAATGGGTTATTTCACTTTTGTTAGAATGACCTTTAGAGTCACAAGTGTGTGCACATTCAATTTAAATTCATTTATAATCAAACCTAGTAATTAATCACTGGCTGCTTCATGGCAGACCAAAAAAACAAACATATCAACAGCGGTTAACGCGCTTCGTACTGACCATACCTTTATTATTTGTGGTGAGAATATGACCCTCTCAAATGAGAGACTTTAAAGGCCATTTTAACTACTGCTAGGATAACTAATTACCTTTATTTTATAAAAAACTAACTTCCCAGGCGAAATACCAAAAGTTGATTGTTTATTTAAACAGTTGCTAGGGTGGTCTTTAAAGTCATTTGACTAAAACCTGCTCCTAAATTTCAGTAATACCAATTAGTCCATCAACTTCACCTCAGGAGTAAAGTCAAACTGGAAATTCCACTTTTTCAGTGTTTAAATTCTAAGGAAGAAATACAACCTATTTTGGAGATTTGTTTACAGAAAGTCCACCTTGAACGAATGGTTTATTAATTCATAAAGTTAGATCATGACTATCATAAAAAACTGATTATTCTAGATAATTCCCTTATGACTTATTTGTATTTTACTTTTTAATCTTCCGTCTATGGTTCCATTCTAAATCCCTATATATATCATGTAGCTCCCTTTATGTTATCTAATGCGTTTTGACTTCTGGTTAGTAACTATTCTGGGATGTTCTACTACATTTCATTTTAGTTGATTTTTAGAAGTACTACACAATGAGACAGTATTATTTACTGGGTTACGTTTCGAACACAATATACTGTAAGCGGTTAAAGTCCACTGAATACTACTATTTCATTGTGAGATACACCTATTAAATCAATCAAAATAGAATCATATTTTACCGGTGCCCAAGTTTCACTCGTTTATTTATGTTCTGCTATATGTTGACGAATTAATGGTTAAAAGAATGATTTTACTGGCTAGGAAAATTATCCTTTACTGCAATTATCTTTTCTCCTTTTTCTTCCAAATTCAAAAATGGCTTGGCGAGTAAAATATTCTACGTGAATTTTCAGAATGCATCTATTGACCTACAGGACTGAAAGTAGTGAGAATGACTGTATTCACTTTTGTAGTATAATCATTTTAATGATCAATGTTAAATAATTCAATCTGACGTAAGTTTATCATGATTTAGGCTTATTGTACACTACTGTTGCTGAAAACTAAAGTTATACATCTTCTCAAGTTGTTCATCTGGAGAGTTGGGATCAAACATCTGATTGGATACCACAATATATTCAAATTTAGTGAATGAATTGCCAAACAAACAACCTGTAATTTGACAAGATCATACAATTTTTTGACAACTCATTGTAATTTTGTTTCATTCAGTTCATCTCATTGATATTTCAGTTAATACTGGTTCACACTCCCTTAGTCAAACACTCCCATTTCCGTTCAGGAAAGTCTCTGAGGCAATGCAGAAATTATACCAGTTTGATAACCGAAGTATGGATACAGTAAGTTGGCGGGTAGACATCCTTTAGAAAAATGTCAACAGTTCTTCGTAGTTTATAGTTTGCAGAAACCTGTTATAATAACTGTAATATAAAGTTGATATCCTTTATTCATCACTCTATGGGTTTACACAGTTAAGGGTTAATACGTTAGTTTACTGAAGCGAGGAGAAATAGGCCTTGTATTATACACTAGTGTCCTAAAATTTGGAAGATAGAATTCATTGTAACAAACTGTACAAGAGCTGTACGATTTTAGGGCGCTTCAATAAGACAGGACGCTACTACCTTTAACGAAAAACCTAAATACACAAAAATCTATGTTTCCAAGAACCGAATTTTACCGGCGAGGAGCATTATTGGAAACTGGCTTATAATTAGGACTATATGTCACCCTCAAAAAGGCGCATTATTAAACTCTTATTTCAATAAATTATATCTGTAATTTTTCATTGATAAATTATTACAGTGCAGAAGATATGAGAAAGAAGCAGTATTAGTAAATTACTCACCAAATAGCATGTTTCCTGTGATGTCCTATTATAAACTGCAGACATATTGTTCGTTAACTCAGGATTCCATACTACTGATCTGTTTCCTATGAGAAGCTCGATTCGTATTGACAGTTCCATCCTACCTGAATTAACATTATTGAGGTTTCGATAGAGAAGACAGCCAATAGCGAAAATACTAATCACACTGAAAATATTATCTACGGTTTATGATCAGTGATCGGTATAGATGAAGTGAAGTGATGAAGCATAGATGAAGGCTGAAAATATGATGACTGCTGAGCAACTCAATGTTTATTTTCTGATTGCAATAACTTTATGAAACCCACTTCGAAATCATTTTGATTACAAATTTGTCAGTTATCATTTTCGATGTTCATTTTTTTTTAAATGTGCAGTTGAACACTAATAATTTAAACAAGATAAGTAGCGGGTGTATCTTATTTGAGGCATTGGATTTAATTAAAAGAATGCATTTCAGTTCTGGATAGCATCAGGTACATGGGTAGTCGGATAAACGTTTTAACTGTTTGCCCAATAAATTATTTTATACCTATAATATGGCATAATCACTGGATATAATTTCGATGGAGTCCTTCAGTCTGAATCTTATGGTGACTAAGACTTCTTCAGTTTCTGTCATCAATGCCCGATACATGATTACAAAGATACTGGTTGATAGCACCATTTAAAGTAAAGAAATTTATCAAGAGAACTTGAACTAATTAAAAATGTCTGCGATCTTGTACCACACGTTTTTCTTGCATCCGTATAAATGGTTACAAAAATTTCAAACAATTATGACATTTAAATTTTTATTTACCAACACAGCTGTCTGAAGGACCTCAATAATCTTTTCCGTAGTCACTTTGCTACTGAGGAGGGCCAGTTGGGTTTGACTAAATAGATGGCTGCCACATTGACGGATACATTTGGTTGTATGAAATACAGTGCCGTTATTTTTCTTGATTTCCAGTTGATAGTGTTGTACCATTCCTTTAATAAAATGAGTCTATTCATTCTGAATCTCACTTTCTTAAAATCCGTATGCAACTGATTGCGTTCTGAATTTCTATTAATGAAATGGTGTTTCCCCACATTTCTGTTTTACCGGACAAATTGATCCGCTTTCTAAAGTAACCGTTTCAAACCGGATGATTGTCAATAGGCATTCGCGAAACAACATGTTGATGTTAAGGTAATTATGTAGGCCTATCAATCGACGTACATGAAAACATCATCAAGCATAGTTTACCAAAGGAAAACGTGAATCAGTGTAATCATTTGGTTTACAAATTCATTATATTCCCCAGATAGGGATTCTTGATTGGCAGAAATCAAGATACAGCAAGATTCAACGCAAATACTACAAAAAAAATACTTAAAAGCTAACAGAACGAAAATAAGTAGATGACTACATCATTTTGATTCATTTGGTTAGAAAGACGTGACAAGCCTTTAGATACCCATGTCTTTAACGAATCTGTTGTCTAATAATTCATCACTCTGTGGTGTGACAAAGTACATACTATGTATTTTGAAATAATGGAGAATATTTGTAGCTCAGGGGGATGGTCTTGGTTGTATTGTGTTCTCTGAGCTGGGTTGTTTAATCGTGAAGCTTTCATCGCCTTGCTAGACGATATCATCAGCACTAACTTCAGTATGAAGTTATTACATACTATGATGAGCGACATACAACAGAAAGAGTGATGTTAGCAATGTAAAGGTGATTACGGTAAACAATGCCTAAAGTTTTGAAAAACGCAGAACCGAAATATGAAATTCGTACATAATCTGAGAGATTTCCTATACATTCGAATAACTATCATCTTTAATTTTCATATGAATGGTACTGGTTATCTCACAAAACGTCCTTAGATCAGTCACTACCACTTACTTCAAAATGTCAATATACACGGAGTAGGGAACTTACTTGATGAGCTTGGTGTTATGGAAGTCAGACTATCCACAACTGGTTCCGTTACTCTAGTGTTTTCATTTGTGACTGAAAAGTATTCAAGAGGAATGGATGTAAATAATGTGAAATGCATGAAGAGTAAGTGGGTGAGGCTAAAATTCATACCCATGTTTGACAGCGTTCTGTGTGAAAAAGGGGAATTTCCGTGTTTTATATACATGTATTCAGAGGTGAATACTGCATACTGTGTCAACTAACTCACATTTGTCTTTGAGCATCATTAATCCTGAATACCTGTACTTATTTTCCACCTGAGAGTGAAGTGCAACCAATACCATGCACACGAATAAACAGTATGAAACACTATTGTGACAGATGGCATTTAAAAAACTATACAAATAGGTAAAATATTCATACAGAAAACAGAAAATAAGCGATTTTCACAAGTTACTCTACAACCTATGACAAGTGTGGTAACCCTTAGGTATAACGTTTTGCCTCTGTCATGAGTGAGTGGGTGAGTTTAACACACAGTCACGGGAAAATCACTGCCTTTAATATTGCTGGATATAGCCTAATATTATAAGCGTTTTCACGTCAGTGCTCATCCTCCATTGATGCAACGATACTCTGTATTGTGCTCACCTTCGAGTTCAGAGGTTATGCAGAGAGACATTTATTTTGCTGGAAGTTGATAAATAATTGCTGTCATCACTTCTTTTTTGACGTCAGAACAAGGAAAAAATAAACCATCCCTTCATTTAATTTCCTCAATATCAAACCCACGTTCGCATACACATTACAAAAAAATGAGTTACTCTGTCGCATATCTTCATTGTCAGTATTCAGCTCATTGAAGTCAGTTGAAATTATAGAGTTTAGATTGTGTGTATATGACCATGCATACACTGCACTCATCCGAAGGCAATAAAACCATGTGCATGTTTATACACATGCGTGTGCATATCTATTGATATACCGGGTAATATAAATATCGGGAAAAGTGCTGTATAAAGATGGCATGATTATTTTTGACTCTGTAATTTGTAAATCCACAGCAAGTCGATATTTTTACTAAAGGATCTATCTATGCGAAAGATGTTGTTGGCAATAAAATCTCTGCATAATTTCAAATGGGCATTGAGAATACAGAATTGCTTGACCTGATTTTGTCGAATGCCTCGATATATTGCAGGGTTGAATTTTTATATTTGTACTGCCAGTTACATTGGTCTTTGTCTGGAAGCTCATGCTTTTAATGATGGCTAGCTGTGCATCCTTTCTTCAAGATTGGCCCCTAAACAGCGCATTTCCTTCCAAGCCTGTCCTCCGACGACGGTGGTGTAAGTTTTCTATTGGAAGTTTATGCAAAGCTAAAGCTGGAACATGAAAACTGGTTATGTATTGTAGGCCTCATTTGGACGTCTCTTTGCCTCTGTGTTGACGCAATTTCTCAGGCAGCCAAAGCAGAAGAAGTAACATTTTGTATTATGGGCACCCCAGAACTGTTGCATACCGTCACACATCTATCAGCACTCATACTGTCTCAGATCACCGCTAATCTTGCATATCTTTGTCCTTTTGTCTTTCATCACGATTACATGTAGGTATTCTGACGTCACCTTTAGTTTCCTCAAGCTTTCGACCACTGATAACGATTTCGTCTCACGGAATATCATCACTATTCTCCATAATCACACTCAGAGCTTCCAGTGGTATCTGTGCGTGTCCACATCTTTCATCACATTGGCAAATACACCTCGCTGGGCAGAATTCTGGCATCTAGACCATGGACCATATTAATTCTGCAAAATTTACTATTTGAGTTTCTGGGAATTTAATGACTAGTTCTTGTTGCCTTACAGTTGTAAAAGGAAAACGAAATCATAAGGGAGAAAGTGCACTTCTTGACTGTATCTCAGTCGACAGCCAACTTTGCACTGCGTGACTAAATGGTGCAGTGAAAACTATAAAAAATGGCATACTGAACGTTGTACCTTTGTAACCTCTGTTTACTCATTTATTGATTGCATTGTGGACTGTGTAAAGTGTGTTCTGGTAAATACCTTCTAGTCTGTTAATAAGCTGCCTTGGTTCAAATGCGGTTATTGTGACACGTGATTTCAATGCACAAGTGGGTAAACGAATCCAGGCAGAAAGATATTTTGGTGTCACTTTCGGAATCCTAGCCGAACTAATGGATAACTGAGATGGCTTCTGCTAATGAGCTCAAACAGCTACCTATTTCTGACCAGCACTAACTTCAGGTATAAAGACAGGTCTTGTTTAGTGCTACCCTCACCAAACTGAATTCAAAATAGGAAGCCATTTGACGATATTCCTACCACTTGTTAATGAATAGGGTAGGATGAATATTGTCACATCTTCTAATGAACTTGTTTGAATAGCGATCCCGTGTTTACTTGTATACCCATATGTCTTCACTTACATGGATAATAGTGTTATCCTATATCACCACGAAATATATGAATGAATACGAAATATCCTCGATTGAATAGATTTATTATCTACAATGAATGGGAACCTCGCCTAGTTTATTAGTTCACTAATTTAATAGCCTGTCCTAAGCCCATATAAAGGAGGAAGATTGAGCATAGGGCTAGTAACCCTACCCCTAAAACCAATTCGATCGCTAAAGAAACTTCAAAGCACAAAGAAATTATAAAAAATAAAAACAAACTTATTCCTCACTGGAATCGGAGAGACGAAATGACGCCGGTTGGTGGAAGCCTTCGGGAAGCCGATTGGCTGGTGTGTCTTCTCTTTTATCGATGAAAGCAAAAGTAAAGATGGGGACATGGAATGTCCGCACCATGTTTGAACCTGGTAAGGATGCACAGATCGCAAAAGAGATGAGGAGGTATGGCATGGAAGTGCTTTGAAACTGCGAAAGCAGATGGAATGGAAGTGAACTTTACAAATTGCCAACTGAAGAGTCAACAATCGACTCCAGTATTGTCATCCGGACGGCAACTACGAGCACACTGAGTTCTGGAGTGACTATCATGACTCCCCCATCCCAAGAGCATCGATGCCTCTCTTTCATGCAGTGACAACCAATCTCCTCCTCCTCAAGGATCATGACAGCAAGATTCAACTCAGAAGGAAGGAAAGTCATAGTCATACAATGCTACGCTACGCTACTCACCTACAAAAAATGCAGATGAAGAGAAGAAGGAGGAATTCCACAGACATCTGCAATCAGTCAGTACTGGACAAGACTTCAGTTGGCGACATCAAAATTCTAATGGGTGGGGTGACATGAATGCCAAACTGCCGAGAAGCGCTCAGCGAAATGAATAAGAGTAGAAAACTGTTTGCAGACTTCTGTGCATTCAACGATCTGATGATTGGAGGTAGTGTTTACAAACACAATGATATTCAAAAAGTGACATGGATTTCACTAGATACCAGGACACACTAAAAATCAGATCGACTTCATTTCAGTGTGAAGAAAGTGGAGACGCAGCCTACTGGACACAAGATCAGGAAAGGGAGCAGATGCAGTTTCACTCCACTCACTATCAAGTGCAAGGAACCTACCTTCAAATCATGTTGAAAGCCTGCTCAGAAGTTTGCGATAGAGTACAGTTCAAGTTCAACACCTGGAACAGAAAGTGAAGCACGAAACTACAAAGAGCATCTTTCATGTCAGTCAGTCATCAGGATATAATAGGAGACATTAGGCAAAACCCATGAAGATAGCTGAGCGGAAGAACACTGGAACTCTTTGAAAGAGATGGTGAAGGATACCTGCATAACCGTATTAAGAAGGAAGAAGCAAGGAGATAAGGAATGGATTTCGACGGACACATGGAAGCTGATAGAGCAGAGACAGGAAGATGGTGTTGGTGAAGCAAAAGATGAACCAGTGCATTCCAGGGATGAACAACGAAAAGAGGGACTGAATACAACATATAAAACACCGGACAAAGATGTGAAGAATAGGGTGCGTAAAAACGAAAGGCACTTCTGCGATACACTTTGCAAGTGAAGCAGAACAGGCTACAGGTAGGAGAAACAGAGACCTGACAACATTACATCAAATAACCAGGTTGATATCTGGGATGGAAGAGATCAACGCAGATGAAACCAATGAAAGGGAGACTTAGTTACCGCTAAAGAGGAGAAACAAAGGAAACGATAGGCTTACCACTTCAGAAAACTCTTCAGTCAACCACCACCACTTGCAACTCATCTAGAAATATCACCAGCAGCCCAACCACAGGATTACCAGTGAACACAAGCGCGGAAGTCCTGAACACCATAGTGCTGCTGAATTTCAGGAAAGCAGTAGGACCAAATAGAATTCCTCTAGAAGCACTGAAAACAAACGCAGAGACAAGAGCGGACATGCTCACACCACTACTGCAGGAGGTTTGCAGGGAAGGAAGGAAAGGTACCTGCAGATTGGATGAAAGGCCACCTTGTCATACCCCCAAACAAGGGTGACTTTCGCCTTTGCAAGAACTGGCGAGGAATCATGCTGTTGTCTATCCCAAGCAAAATATTAAGCCACATCATCCTGGAGAGAACAAAAAATGGTCTGGACTAAAAATTACGACCGGAACGAAGTGGAACAAATTACAACGCTACGCTGCTCATCATCGTAGAACAGAATGGCAGTCAACTCTACCTCAACTTCATCGATTTTCAAAAAGCCTTTGACAGCGTCGACGGAGAAAAAATTTAGCATACACTGAGAAGACAATTTGGGGATAACACGCACCAGGTCAGGCCCTCGAGTTAAATTCGAAGGGGAAACGACGAGTTGGACATCCGAGGCAAGGGTGGCAAGGAGGAGATGGTGGCAGAAAGGCTTCTGGGTAGTCGTGAGGCTAGGTTAAAAAGACTGCAGAGAACAAAGTGAAATGTCGACGTGCTACTGAAGCCCTATGTTCCATTGTAGACCTAAGGGACAAATAATAATAACAATAATAGTAATAATAGTAATAATACAATGATTGGGTGGCACTATACTTATTTCAGCCCAATTCAAAATTAAGGTGGCGACCACTGGATGATATACAAACTGTGGAAAAAAATTGCGATACAAGCACGATAACCACGTCAGCTAGAATTTTCAGTCTAGTTGAGCTGCAGAATACAAAATCAAGAGATTCAGAAATCAAATGAAGAGAACATATTACCAAAGAAATTGGACGTTACTTTTATATAATGCAGAGATAAATCAACCAAGCTAACCATGAAGAATGGATAGCGATGTCACATAAAGAAACCATATGATGATCACATCAAACTCATCACTTCAAGAATTCTAAGCAAGAGAAAGCTCGAGCTAATAAAGAAGGTTTGATAAAAAAGGACTGGATTTATAACACACGAGTACCACTTTCCGAAATTCGATGAAAACTGCATGACTAAAACTAGTTCATTGAAAAACCAAACATAATGTGCATTCCGTTGTAACAGCTACTAGCCACAAAATTAAACGACCAACTGAACACCAAACACACTCTCCTACTTCGTCAAAATCAACACTTCTCCATCACACACACATTGCACAAAAATTAACACAGTCATTCCACTCACCTTCTATCGTTATTTCATTCGATGTGCCAAAGTACACGTTATCAGATCCATTGGCAACTAATTCTATTGTATATTGCACGATGGCGGTGCGAACAGTGCTTCCTATCGCAGCGGTCGTTGCGAAACTCTCACTGGAAATGTCGTGCTCAATGGTCAGTGTTGCATTTCCAATGACTGATCCACGTGAGAAGCCAACAACTGTGCAGGTGACCGTGATGAGTCCACTGACCTTGGCTGACTTCATGCTGTTCACGAGCTTAGGAGGGAAGAGGGGAGGCAACGAGAGTGTCAGTGGGAGACAAAATTGATTGGATGTGTCATTCGGTGAGAGTGTGGTGCGAAACAGTCAATAATCGGTGTCGTGTCCCAGGTCTCAAGGGCCAACATTCGCGATAGTTGGTGAGACTATCAGAGAGTGTTGGTCGTGGTTTGACATACTCATAGTTGTGATGTGTGGTGGTGACTGAATGTGAAAGGAAAAGGCGAATCACAGCAAGATTCTATCCAGCGGTACTCTACAATTCTGTGGTGCGATGAAATCACATTGTGTGAAATGCGGATTGTAACATTCTGAAAATGCTTGGGTAGCGTTTCTCGTCAATCAAATGTAAACTGTTCCCCTAGGACTGGCTTTCAGTGGTGACTGACAGTAAGGAGTGAAATGGTTGAGTACATTGACCACTTCCCTCATCCGGCTAGTTGGGTCAGCCCTCGCTGGTCAGTGGCCAACGAAATCTCAACACGGATACAAAATGCCAGCTTGACTTTTGCCAACTTACGCTGTTTATGGCGCCGCCATGATATACCATTATCTACTGGGTGTCCAGTGTACTACCGTGCAGTTCGCTTTATTCTACTACATGGCTATGAAACACGGTCATCAAAGGTAGAGAATATGATAAGGGTGTAGGATCCTGAAGACCACTGTCTTTGCAGTATAGCCCGTGTCATAGGGTCACCGCATCAATAATGTTGAAGTCGGGTGTAGAGTTTTACGGAGAAGAGGGAAGTCAGCTGATGAGGTGGCGAACATTTAATGACTCCAGTGACTGGGACATGTGTTACGCATGCCTAGTCCCCTTTTTTTTCTCACAACGTTGTCAAAAGTAGGCTTAGTCTGATAGGACGTTAGGAGTGGCAGAACCAAAACATGACATCAGTGCATAAAATCCTTGACTATTGGTTTGAGCAATGTACGGGAATATAAAATTTTCGACTGAGATCCATGTACCGAGAGACAGCGAAAGTCTGACATTCTAGATGAAATGATCTCGAAATGACCTGAGAGTAGTCATACTAAGTGTTTCCTGATTTCTAATTCCAAAGCATTACTTCACTCGACTGCGTTCAACCGGCTCATCTTTACTGACATATCATTATAGCGCCTACTAGATTATCAGGCTAATAAGACGTGTCGAAATTCGACAAAAGAAAAAATAAGCACATTGCCAGTTGAATTAAATATATCAACCGTAAGTAAATAGGGATTCATAATATGACATATCAAATCAGAAATGCACCACAGAGCAATACTCTTCTGCGTGATTCAGCTTCACCTGTGATGTGTCAGAAAGCGTAAAATTCCAAATAGAATCTGAGTGAAATTGATCAGAAGAGACACGGGCTCATTATACAGTCACGTGATCCATATGGCATCATGAAAATCACCATCGGTGCTTCATAACACCAGCACACCACTTCAGAACAAAACTGAGTCCACCAGACCCACAATGTCAATGTCTCCTAAGCTGAATACCATCAGGTCACAACACCAATTCACACACCACCCAGTAAGGTCAAACTGCTCACGTAACAATCACCCATTCACGTGCACCAATGCATATGATAAAAAAAACAAACAGAAAGTCATCTTACCAGATCACACAATTCTGAAGCATATTCCTGATATAAGGCCGTGGATGGGTCCAACAGACTGTCGTTCCACTGCACGGATTGATTCGATTTCGTCAGGGGTGATGAGATCACTAGAAGAGAATGAAACCACTGCTTATCACATTGTCTACACATTGAAGCATGTCAGTTTTAGAAAGGCAGTCTTGACCTGATTGCTATGTAGAGTGTGTTTATGCAATGCATCCTGCGTGTTGTGGTGAAGACTAGCCGCCCTCATCATGTGTGTGCATTCGCCTGGTTTCCTGGCACAACTCAGTGCAACAACCATCTCACTGTCAACTAACGATTCGACGAGCCTGTCATCATTCTCCCTTCTACAAATATTCCACCACCGTTGAAAGGCAATAAACAAGAGGCATGCACACAAAACACTGAGGCATTCACGATGACTCACGGAAATTACCGTTCAGTTATTGTATCATCCGGTTCAATGAGGGCATCATGTGAAATGACTGAGCAACACTGAACAATGTGCGTTTCACGACAGCTGTGTAGTATGTATACGGCTCACCTGTTCCTAGACACTACAACACCTCACCTACACCCAAATTAACGTCACAGTACAACCGGTGAGTCATTACCTATGAGGATGACATCCATCTGTTCTCCTTCAGAGTCCTGTGTGCCTCTGTGGAGTTAACAACGTCGTCATAAGTAGGAGTCATTCCCCGTGTGGAATTCACAAATCCGAATCCTGTGAACATGGAGGGAGATGGGATGTCTATCAGACAAATTGGAATGAAGCAGTGAGATTTTGACTGACACATACTGAATTGTCGAAGGACAGTGACTTTTCCATTCTTGATGATGAACTATGCGTCAGATAAACTGGATCAACACTAGCCAATGTGGAGTGAGCTGATAAAATACACATGTAAATATCAATGGAAATACAAATAGTGTCCTATTTGAACTCACCTAAGGATACTGTCTTCACCATCACACCTTGCATTTCGCATTGATTCAGTCGATTGTGTGGTGACGGAATTGCACGTTGGATTCGTTCACGGTTTGTAGACATGTGAAAAGTGAGTAGAGAGAGAAGAGAGTGGTGAGATAACGAAATGTTCACCTCGGATCACGCTGAGAATAGTGAGTCATGTGAATGTGTGTGTGTGTGTGTGTGTGTCAACGGAATTGTCTTCGATCGGCCATTTCCAGCTTGTATGAAGTAAGTGAGCATGAGACACTACTTAGTAGAATAGAGCAGTTTGAAATGTGAAGAATGTCAGACGTCATATAATAACACAGCGCAATACATCACATGTGAGGAATGAAGTGGTCCGATAAGTCACAAACTGTCAGTTGATGCCCACTGAAATTGGCGTAGCTTGTGACTGTGTGAACAGACGAGATCACTGGTTAATATGGTGAAGTAGCACTCCATATTGCAAGACATATCAGTGCTTCTCAACTACTTGTGTTACACGAAAACAAAGCATCAGAAGACGTCCCTTCCATTTTTCATTTTAAATGACTAGACTTACTGCTTCCTCGCAAGTCAGACTTCGGATCTAGGCTGAGATGACTGTGTGCTTTGATTGGGGAACTTGAATGTGCGGGTATATGGCATGTATTCATTGAGATCATATTCCATACCAAGTATTTTGAAGGCATATTCGCCATCCATGGTTACTTTCAACATGCTTGCTATTCGACTAGCCCACACAAGAAAGCACATCTGATGATGGGACTTGCAGAGGAAACGTTTTGAAAAATACTGTAACGACTGAGTTGCACAAAAGATGAATATTGACTAAAGGAAAACATTAACCGATATCCTGACACAATGACAGAGTTAGCAATCAATGGTTGTTGGATATCTCTGCTTTACATGTGACGGGCGCCTTCTAATCGTGATTGGTTGGAGGCGGTCGGCAGGGAGCTCTGCTTGACCGAAGTTTCATGATTGCTGTGAATCGTCACCAAGGTGCATGAGAAATCTATGTGGGACCGATGTCAACCTTAGAGCACCGTTCGCATACCAATGAGTGCTGCAGTCATGGATAGTACTGCATAGGAGACCGGACTGCAACCCTGGGAGTGGAGAAAACTGGAATTCTGTGCATCATCAAGCCTTATTGTTGGAATTTGTACGGCTGACTGCTGAATACCAGCATGAACTGCACTACATCGCTCTGTTGAAACTGGAAGTAAATCAAAAACTGCTGAAAGCGTGGTAAACGAGTGCACGTAGTCCCAACTCAGTGAAAGGACTGTTGTAATACTCCCATCGCAGTAAAGGAGAGGCCGTCCTCAAGTGATGGACAGACCGTGTGAAAATGGCACAAGGATTGCTTAACGACGACAGCGTCATCCAACCACAGGATATAAGTTCATCTCAGCAATTACCTTACAAAACCCGAAGAAAACTAACAGTTATGCCAGCAGCTCTCCCAAACACACTCAGATAACAGTGGTGATTGAGCTGTGCATAAATCTCAAACACCTTGTCAAACGAAGTGAACATCCAGTCATTTGGGAAAATGAATTTCTAGACAACACGAAACAACAACACGCAGACAGATCATAACGGGAGAATGATACCTTTCATGCACCTTCACTCATCAATTCAACTGGCTGAAATCTAGTCAAACAGACGGTGGATGTTCTTCTGTACTAACACTGAAAGCACTCAGACAAAAGTCAGCTCACCGTCACAAGCATAATGCAGCTGACTGGTCTACGCTTACCAACCTACTAACAGCTAAAATTCAGGGATCACCAACAGACAAGAAACAAATAACTGAAAATGCAATGATCGGCATACATAACTGATGAAGTAATTCAGAGAGTGGAGAAATTTAGTCAAGTAATTCCATACAGTGTAGCGCCTACATATACGGAAAAAAATAGTATCCGCGATGAAAAACGTACATATAATATACCAGAGTGCAAAATAACATTAAAAAAAACAATAAATAAATAGAAATACATAGGTTAAATAATAACAGGTATAATGAATAAATCAACCAATAAGTAAATGCTGCAAAAAAAATGCATTTAACAGCACGAATGAAATCGTATTCACAACTCAAAACAAAATATACACATTCACATGCAACCATCTGACATTTTCAGCGTTTGCACTCTTCCCCTTCTTGTCGTATATTACCGTCAACAATTCACCACTTGACATAATAATTCGTTTTCTCTTCTCTTCATCCCAGTTAACATCAATTATGCAACAACCTATCTAAAATTCCATGAGTTTTACCATATAGTTACCCTATATTTTTGCTACTTTCAATCACCTTGATTATTTATCACGCCTTGATACTTTGGAATTAATTACCCATTTTATGAAAAAAAATTATCACCACTCGACTGCAATACAATTTCATGTTATGAGAAAAATTCATGTATCCAATCGATTCACGGAGAATGTACAAGCATGAGGTCAGTGAAAATATCACGGAGGTATTCCAATATCATACAAGTGAAAATTTTCACACGCAGTGACAGACACAGGGAAAACACATGAACAAACTGGTGTGAAACATATAACTGCAGAGAAAAAATAAAGTACTTGAACATGAGAGTGCATGAAAAAGCATGAGTAAACTCGAATGAATAAAAGAAAGAAGACATATGTCTACCCGGAAGACAGTGACAATGAAAATGATAACATATGTGAGGCGCATGACGAACGCAAGGTGATATTCGGATCAACATGACTGACAAAAAAAAGTGAACATTGAATCAATAATAGGCAGGCAGGTGAATACACGAGTAGGTGTCGTTGGGAGAAGGAACAACACCTACACATGCCCAACTGACAGACATGATATTGTTGCATGAACAGTGTGAAGTGTAGTGTCAGATTGCATGGAATGGGAAACTCACCTGTCGTGCTCTTTGTCTGTGTCTCCGTCCCCGTCTCCGTCGCAATCACTGTCGCTATCGCCTTCGCAGTCGTTGTTTCCGCACCCTTGGTCTCCTCTTTCGTCACTTCTCAATAAACACGATACCATCCCATCCAGTGAGAAGCCTTGCAATCCCATCCCATACAATCACATGCCTTTTACCTATCGCGACATTAAAAAGCATCAAGCACCATGTACCTCTCTTGAATAACTGACACATCATAACCTCAATGTATCATTCCGTAAGCACATCACCGATATCAACAAGAAAGGCAAACCCAAAATAACCAAAATCATCATTCCATCAGTCACGCAGCCACAAGCAAACAGAGAGTATTGCGAAACATCCTATAACATAGAAAAAAATACCGCATCATAATTCAAACAAACACTAAAAAAGGACTAAATAGGAAGACAAAGAAAACAGAAACATGAATGAATATGAAGTGAATATTGAATGAGTTAATAGGCAGGCAGGTGAATACACGAGTAGGTGTCGTTGGGAGAAGGAACAACACCTACACAAGCCCAACTGACAGACATGATATTGTTGCATGAACAGTGTGAAGGGTAGTGTCAGATTGCATGGAATGGGAAACTCACCTGTCGTGCTCTCTGACAGCGTATGTGTATGTGTCTGTGCCTGTGTCTGTCTCTGTGTCACTGTCTCTGTCACACTCTGGATCTCTGTCTGCGTTTGCGTTTGCGTGTGTGTCTGCCTCTGCGTCTCCGTCAAAATCACTGTCTCTGCCTCTGTGCCTGTCTCAGTCTCCATCTCAGTAACCCTCTCCGTTTCCGTCTGCATCTGCGTCTGCGTCTCTGCACTCTCAGTCTCAGTCTCCACTGTCGTCACTTCGCTTGTCACCTTAGTGTGAACTGTACAGATAAAGTACAACACGAAGATTCGATCAACAGTCAGTGAGTAGTTAAAAAAGTCAATAAATCAGCCAGCTACTCAAACAGTCAGTCAGTCTGTCAGTCAGCATGTCTCTCCACCTCACTCTCTCTCTCTCTCTCTGTCTGTGTCTCTCTAACACACACTTTGTATATGATTATGTATGTCCGTCTGTCACTGAGTTACTCAATCACTCACTATGTCAGTCAGTCAATGATCCAATCTCCAGTTCACTATTCATTGCGCTCTCACCTAAACTAATCAATCTCACCTTTCCACACAATTCAAATATCCACATTCATCCTTCGTTTACATCAATCACGCAGACTAAAACACAACACATCCTCACAATACATGACGCATATCTACAAATAATCGAAGATATAAATCACACACGGTGACAAACACACATTCACGCATAAATTCACACAAAAAAATCACGAAATTCAATACTCACTCAAGCACAAACGGAAAAGCACACCGAAGCATACACATTGACAAAAAGACAAGGACATCAAAACACATGTACAACACACCACATCAACATTTCCCACCGAGTCCTCAGAATACACACCATAGCACGCCATGCTATCCCATCTTATGCCGTGCCATACCATGCCATGCCATGCCATCCCATCCCATCCCATCCCATCGCATCGCATCGCATCGCATCGCATCGCATCGCATCGCATCCAATCCCATACCATAGCGTGACATATTAAGCGGCATCATGAATCATGTTTCCTGTCTTGAAAAACTGACAGATGATCACCTCAATGCATCTCGCTACCGGATAAGCTTATGACAGAGTATGGAAATAAACAGGGGATCAAGGAAATAAGATTGTAATTACGTAGTGCGGGTCAAATCAATGACAGAGTAGGTAAATTAATAAGTTATGAAGGAAATACATGTGTAGTTACCTGATACAAAATGAACCTATGACAGACAAGACTTATATGCTATATTCAGTGAAATCATTCTCTTATCTCTAACATTCATATTTTTCGGCATTTTCAACAGAATCAAGTTGAAAGTCTTCAAGGAAACTGCTGACAGACCGCAGTTCAAGTTGAACACACAAAACAGAAACTGAACTGAAAGACGAGACTACAAAGATAAGCTTCACTTCAGCCGTCGAGACAAAATGGGAGATTTTGTGCAACATCTCTGACGAAACCTGTGTGGATGAACACTGGAACTCTTTGAAAGCGATGTGGAAAGAAACCTGCGTAACCGTATTAGGAAGGAAGAAGATAAGGAATGGACCTCGACGGACATATGGGAGCTGATAGAGGACGGAGAAAAATATGATGATGGTGAAGCAGAAGATGAACCAGTGCAAGGACGAACGACGAGAAGAACTCAGTACAATGTATAAAACACTACACTGGACAAAGTGAAGAGCAGTCTGCGGAAAGACAAAAGACACTTCCACGACACATTTGCAAGTGAAGCAGAACAGGCTGCAGGTAAGAGAGACAGAGACCTGGCAACATTGTATCAAACAACCAAGTTACTATCTGGGAAGAGATCAACATAGATGAAACCAATGAAAGATAGTGAGGGAAACTTGTTTACTGTTAAAGAGGAGAAACAAAGAAGACGATGGGCTGACCACTCCAAAAAGCTCTTGAATCGACCACCATCAACACCTGCACTTCATCTAGAAATACCACCAGCAGTTCAGCCACATAACTACAAGTGAACACAAATCCTCCAACGAAAGTGGAAGTCCTGAACGCCACAAAGCTACTGAAATGCGGGAGAGCAGCAGGATCAGATGGAATCCCGCCAGAAGTACTGAGAGTAGACGCAGAGACAATAGCGGACGTGCTCACCCCACACCACTATTGCAGAAGATCTGAAAGGCAGAGAAGGTACCTGCCTATTGATAGGAAGAAGGGTTACCTTGTCAAACTCCCGAGGAAGTGTTTGCAAGAACTGGCGAGGAATCACGCTCCTGTCCACCCCAAGCAAAATATTAAGCCACATCATCCTGGAGAGGCTAAAGGATGCTCTGGATTCAAAATTATGACCGGAACAGGCTGGCTGGATTCAGGAAGTACAAATCATGTGCGGATCAAATTGCAACGCCTCGCATCATCATACGACAGAGTATTGAATGGCAGTCAACTGAATCTCTACCTCAACTTCATCGACTTTGAGAAGGCCTTTGACAGCGTCGACCGAGAGGTAATTTGGAAACCGCTTCATTACTACGGAGTACCACAAACCTTTATCAACCTCATTCAACAACTATATGAAGACGCATGCCACATGCCAAGTAATTCACAATGGGAAGCTCAGTGATGCCTTCGAGGTGAAGTGAAGACAGGAGTAAGACAAGGCTGTCTGCTATCACCCATGATCTTCCTGACTGTAGTGGACTGGATCATGCAACAAACTTTGAGGAGCGAGAAGAGGAGCATATGCTGGCTAGACCGATGAAAAGAGCCTAGAAGATCTGGATTTCGCCAATGATTTATGTTTAGTGTCATACAAACTTGTAGATCTACAGGCGAAAACTAACAAGTTGACAGAAGAGGTGAGACAGCGAAGACAGGACTTCAAGTGAATGTAGAGAAGACAGAGGTGATGAAGATACCCAACCAACACCACCATCAACGGGAGAAACCTAAAGGAAGTAGTCTCTTTCACCTACCTAGACAGCACTGTTTCAACTACAAGCGGCGGTGGTACAGACGAGGACGTCAAAGCCAGCCAGGATCGGAAAAGCAAGACAGGCGTTCATTAGCATGAAACCAGTGTGTAGATCTTCTGCACTCAGCATAAAGCTTGAACAAGATCTGGATTTTCAACACCAACTCCAAGTCAGTGCTTCTGTATGGCTCAGAGACTTGACGCGTTACGAAAAGCATTTCCAGCAAACTACAGACTTTCATCAATAACTGCCTATGCCGGCTCGTTACTGAAGATCAGATGGCCAGAAAGAATAAGCAACAAGGAACTCAACCTGGCTGGTGACGAAACAACCAAGAAGCTATCACTGAACAAATATGCAGAAGGAAGTAGAGATGGACTGGGCATACACTGAGAAGACCATTCGGGGACACCATGGCCAGGACGTAGAGTGGAAATCAGATGGGAAGCGACGAGTTGTGCGTCCAAGCGGGCCGGTGACATGGAGGAGATCGTGCGAGGAAGAAATCAGAGATCGTGGGCTGTCGTGGAATCAGGTTCAAAAGATTACAGAGAACAGAGCGCATTGGAGACATGCTACCGAAGCCCTATGTTCTATAAGGAACACAAGGAACAAAAAATATATTATTAATACACCAACACACACAGAACACACTACAACAACATTTCACACCGAGTCACAACAATACACACCATCCCATCCCAAGAGATGGCAAGGCATGCCATCCTCACGCATCATGTCTACACACACTTGAACAACTAACACATCAACACCTCAATGCATCAATCTCCACCACCATCACTTACACCAACACAATCACATACACACACAATCACTCATCCACCCACACACTCAAGCACTCACTAATTCACACACACACACACACAGACAAGCAAGAGTGAACCAACTCCCATACCACAACCGAAAACACAGCATCATCATGGAAACCAACACGAACACCAGCATCAAGTGGGAAGACAAAGACAACGGCAACATGAATGAATATGAAGTGAATATTGAATGAGTTAATAGGCAGGCAGGTGAATACATGAGTAGGTGTCGTTGGGAGAAGGAACAACACCTACACAAGCCCAACTGACAGACATGAATGATATTGTTGCATGAACAGTGTGAAGGGTAGTGTCAGATTGCATGGAATGGGAAACTCACCTGTCGTGCTCTCTGTCTTTATGTCTCCGTTGCGATGTCTCTGTCTGAATATCCATCTGCATCTCTGGCGTTTTCTGTGTCTCCTCCATATTTTCTCTGTCTCTGCCTGCTTCTCTTTCTTCTTCGCCTCTACACTCTCAGTCTCCACTCGCGTCATTTCTCTCGTGCAAACGAACTTCAATACAATGTTTAGATCATGATTTTTTTTACCCTAAAATTATCTTCTAATCTACCGTTGCTTCCATTTGCTTTACTTCATGTGGCCGTGCTTCCATCAACCACTGGCTCCCTCACTCGCACGTTCACCATCATACTCAGTGTCACAATTTTCAGTCAAAGTCGTCCACACGCTTTCATTTACTCACTCAACCAATCAATCACTCAAAATCCCACGCACATACTCACTCACTCACTCACTCAATTACTCCCTCTATCCATCTCTCTCTCTTTATTTCACTCAATCACTATCTGATACACTCATTTACTCTCTCAGTCACTCACACACACACACACACACACACACTGTCTCACTCAGTCCCTGTCTGTCACCCAATCTCTTTCTCACAGTATATTGCCCCTTCACCTACAGTAATGGATTTCGTGCTGCTGCACACATTTCATACATCCACATTACTCTTTCGCTTGCATCGATCACGGAAATTAATACGCAATAGTTCTTCTGGATAATGAAATTGCTGCTACTTATAATAATAATTATATTAATATCAATATTTCACTTCATCCAAACTGTTCGTCATTTAATTTGTAATTCTCAGTATGATACATTGCAACAACAACACAAGATATTCATATACATACTCCTTCACAATATTTCGAGTTGTGTTATTACAAAAATTTCTGTAATGTAAATATCATAGTAAAGGAGGAAATTTCACATTGTTATTTAAGTTGTGGAAATGAGATTTTCTGTTGTTACAAAATTGATGTGGGATTTCTCTTCTAACACTTTTTTCCTCACATATTTGGTCCTAGGTGAGGTACAGTCGAATTCGTATACTTAGCTGTACGAGCGTACAGTCTTATGTTAGCTTCTTCTTGTTCTCCCTGAGGAGATACATGGAGAGAGCTGTGAATAAAGTGGATGCTCAGTGTCAATTAAAACTTGTGTAGTCAGTTGCTCGCCAGAATCTAAGTGCCTATCATCTACAATGGTAATCAGTTGGGCTAGAGGCACACCACTCACCCTGCTGACGGCTTTTAAAGCCCTACACAACATAACATAGTGCTTTTTTAGAAGACCGGGAAAGATCAGTGGGGAACTATATAGAAGAACAGGTAAAATGCAGGAGTTAACAAATTGTAAAAGAAGAGGTCGAGTTATATCAGAGAGCCTCAGTTTCCCTACGTATGAAGTTAAACGAAAGATTTTTCTACAAGTCAACGAGACATGAGACGACCAACATAGGTCAGAAGTAAAACTCAACCCAAGATAGTTAACACTCGATTTACTTTCTGCACAAATACCATCAATGCAGCAACAGGCTTCATGACAAAAATGAAGCAGCTCACAAAAGTCTTCTTTACGTCTGAGGCTAAAACAATTTTGTCGAGACTAGAAACGATACTGTGATGCAAGACAGTGGAGGTAAACAACGTACTTCTCCTAATGATCGTAAGCAAACTGTTCTTGATCTCAGAAAACACTCAATGACGGCTGAATCACATGGAGGAGTAATTTCTGCATTGTCTTCAGAAGGTGGGAAGTGATGGCAATGGGTCGAGAAGTCAAATCTGATCGCGAAGATGACTCAGGTATAGGTACTATTTCGATCTCCTTCCAAGCAGTGGGTATTATGTTTTTAGAAAACAATGCATTGGATCTATGTGTGAGGGGATGACATAAAATATCTGCACACTTTCTAATTATAATGGTAGAAACTCTATGAGGACCTAAGCTTTTGATGGATTCAAGGATTTTAGACATTCATATACATCATGTGTATTAAAGCCTGGAAAGCAGCTGTCTATTCGACTTTGGAAATTTGGAAAGATGAAATCAGCTTGCCCACATATAAATGACTTGTTTAACGTGCAAACATACAAACTTCTTTTGCTATCTGTTTTCTACCAGTAAGCTCTTTAAATAATTATTTTTATATATTGAATGAGTTCTTACACGATAGGAACCTCTGGCTGTTAGTAGTATTCAGACGTTGTATTTCAGACTTATTTAGGCAGTTAAATCTCTTAACGCCAGGGTGATCTTTTGCTCTATACAAACTTTCCTTTTCTTTCCGGAGCCTCTTGAGATGAGGAGAGGAAAGTCTGTTGAATCTCATGTAGACTGTTTCAGCAGGGCAGCAAACATAGGGACAGAATCTAAGATAACTTGTGATATTGTCAATATTGCTGTCTAAAACTTCATCAGAAAACATATTCCAGTCTGGTTCTTTAAGGATGCTTCTCAAACGTAATATATTCTCTTGTGAATGCCATCTGCATTGAACGTTCCTGGAAAGGTGTCCGGAAGCTTTCTTGTGTAATTTGCTGTACACTTTGTGCAAAACACGTACAATACAGTGGTCAGAATTTAGCAGCAGAGCCCGTTTAAGGGCTTCATATATGCCAGGTTCATTTTTAAATACCAAGTCTGGGGTGTTGTGAAGACGAGTGGGACAGTTGACCATAATTTTATGACTCAATGATATTAGAAAACCGTGGTCACATGAGTTAAAATCTCCACAGAAAATAGACAAGGAGTTACTCAGAATCGTAACAGCTAATTCAATGAAATCATCAGCAAAGTTGACAAATCTGAGAAACTGCAGTCAGGTGTGACATAAATGTTTGATATATATATATATATATATATATATATATATATATATATATATATATATATATATATATATATATATATATCAAGCAGGCAATACGAAACTCACCTGTCGTGATCTCTGTCTCTCTTTTGATCTCCGTCACCGTCTCTGCACTCTCAGTCTCAGTCTCCACTGTCGTCACTTCGCTTGTCACCTCAGTGTCTACTGTGCAGATAAAGTACAACACGAAGATTAGATCAACTGTCAGTTTATCTGTGAGTTATCTTTTTTTAGGTTGGACTTGCTGTCATGCACGCAGTTAATTGATATGCTTTTCATCGTATGTTATAGTCGTTAATCTTGTGCATTCTGTTATAATTTGATTCAACACATATTTGTTTATTTGATTTTTAACACACAGTGACACATTGTTATTTACTTGATCTCGTTCCGATCTCTAATTTTCCCTCATACTAATATCATTGTGTTCATACTACTTTTGACGTTTGAGTTTTATACTTATCTCACCTCATATGTTTTGCTTTTATTCGTGTTTTAGTGCATGTGATTCAAAGGACGGTATTTTTTCTAGATTACTGATCTCATTTGTGTCTGTCATTTCACATTTATCTAAATTTCTACTTTCCGCTATCTTAGCTGAATCATAAATATGTTGACCAAAAAAATAACAGCACAACTTTCATTGTTTGTCTAGGAATTCAGTTTTATTCAAACATCATGTTCACCATTATTATCTGGTCTCGAAGATACCTACACTAAGCAAGAACTGTTTCAATGCCTGTCCATTTATCAGACACTTCTAGGTAGTACAGTAATGTCAAACGAAAAACAAACAGAAATCAGAAATCAACTAAATACTGACTCAGAAATTACTCACGGAACAAATATGTCGGTTGATGAGATCATATTCGGGCGTACAGTTGGGCTTGACTTCCACAGTCTTCAAGTTTCAGGAAGAAATATGTAGACAAACAGAAGGAGTAGCGATGGACTCGCCAATACCGCTAATCGTAGTAAGTGAATTTATGGATAGTTGGGAAGCCATCTCTTCACAAACTTATAGTCCTGTACCTCAGGTATGGTGGTGATATGTAGATGACACATTTGGTCTGTTGAAATCGGAATATGTCGATAGTGTCTTCATACATATAAACTTAGTAGTGGATGCAGTCCGATTCACACAAGAAACGGAAAGATAACAGTAACATGAATACGAATAATAACGACAACACAAGTAGAAAGGAGTTTACGGCCTCCATTGTGTTAACCCATAAGGAAGGTACGTCAGACACGTTACATGGGATCCTCAACAGGGCTGGAATTAGGGTGGTATTTAAACCTACAAACTCAGTGTGTGAATTATTCAGTCAGTCAATCAATCTGTCTGCAAATCATCTGTGCTCATTACTTAACACATTCATCTACATCACTGAAATTCCAGTTGCTTCACAGGATTCAAATATCCGCCTTCCTCCCTCATTTGCATGGATCAGGCAGTCAAACAGAACACTACTCCCTCAAAATACATGACAAACACCTATAACTAATCGAAGACAAGTGGCACATACGCTGGGAAACGTAGACATCTACACACACACACACACACAAACATTATTCCTCTCTTAGTATTTCTTTCCTGTTGCTGTTTCGCTGCCTTATAGCAACATCTTTGGTCTTCTGTCTAGTTTTCCTTTTATAGGAGTCTTCTTCTTACGAGAATTTCCGCTTCGCATCTTCTCTATTTATCGTCTCCCTTTTCTCGTCTTCCCTTGGTATAACTGTGTGTTATTTTATTTATTCGGATATTCCTTGTCGATCTCTGTGAATATGTCGAACACACGTTTCGTGTGAATTTTTTCCCGAATTTAACTGGAATGATTTGTCCTCACTGTTCGTTTTATTCATATCGTGATTCATCATCTTTAACTGTGACATCTTTCAATACAGTCATGCGCATTCGGCATGATTCTACCATTCATCGTTGCATTCGTGTCATCACATATGCACTCATACATGCAATCACTCATCGGTTCTCGACGCATGGAATCCTTAGGGATGGCTTCTCACTTATATCTTGTCATCGTGTTCATGCATACCATTATTTGTCATCATCCTTCTTTTCGTATCACAATAGCCTCAGACTAGGCATTATTTCCACTAAAGTGTATTTCAAGTTGTTATTCATCGTAAACTAACATCACTTGGAGGAAACAGCTGTCCAGTGCTCCCAGGTTTCCTTTGTTCCTCCAACTGATGTTAGTTCACGATGAATAACAACTTGAAATATTTCCAAGTCTCCACAACTCCCTCAAAAATTCCACTAAACTGTATGGAAATTAAATCGGATCGCTTTTCGTATGTATTGGCTGCATGATCCTGTCACTGTTGTAAGAACTGCACTGGTTCACCCAGCACATCCTTCCACTCTAATGCAAAATACCTGTTTGTCCTTCCTCACCGTTTCCACTCTCAACGCCATTGCAATTTCCTACTTCCCACCATGTCATATGCAGGATGGATGATGGAGTTTCGCCATTCCTCCGTCATAGGATTTCACCAATTCTGTTTCTCGTGATTTCTACTTTGAGCTCGAGCGGTCATCGAATCATACAGTGCCTGCAATGATTAGCACTTGGCTAGTTTGATCTGGTTCGTTGAGTAACTTCAAATGGTGTACACACCAACAGACAACTAGTTCGTGTGTCTGTGAAAGCTTCAGACTGAGATACTACAATCATCATTTGCACACTATGGGAGAACACATATGCACTCGTATCTTCTCGAAAGTGCAGTGATTACAGCTGCAACGAGTGTACAAGTGCATACTGCAGACACCGTCTTACCAGTCAATGTGCGTTGACCAGTTTTATCAGACAATCAAAGTGCCCACTGAATCAACCACTTACTTGGCATCCTGTGTGTTTCCGTAGTCTGAATCTCCGTAGACATTTCCGTCATTGTGCTTTCACTAATAGCTGAAAAATAGTTAACAGTGATCCATGTAAATATTCGAATGTCAGGAAACCAATGGGTAGTGAGTTGTGCGCACTATCATCTGATCAACTTATTCTACTAGCGCTTGCTTGACAATACTCAATATGCCACAAGAAATTCTATCAATCCTATATCCTACACACCCTTCCTCATGTCAGATAAACCCACGAGACGAATACAAACACCATAGCAAAGTGGAACTCATCCAGCCGATTCTCGACAACAACGTCAGAATATACACTATGAATAAAACCAGTGCATTGGAAAACCAAACATAATGTGCATTCCGTTGTAACAGCTACTAGCCACAAAATTAAACGACCAACTGAACACCAAACACACTCTCCTACTTCGTCAAAATCAACACTTCTCCATCACACACACATTGCACAAAAATTAACACAGTCATTCCACTCACCTTCTATCGTTATTTCATTCGATGTGCCAAAGTACACGTTATCAGATCCATTGGCAACTAATTCTGTTGTATATTGCACGATAGCGTTGCGAACAGTGCTTCCTATCGCAGCGGTCGTTGCGAAACTCTCACTGGAAATGTCGTGCTCAATGGTCAGTGTTGCATTTCCAATGACTGATCCACGTGAGAAGCCAACAACTGTGCAGGTGACCGTGATGAGTCCACTGACCTTGGCTGACTTCATGCTGTTCACGAGCTTAGGAGGGAAGAGGGGAGGCAACGAGAGTGTCAGTGGGAGACAAAATTGATTGGATGTGTCATTCGGTGAGAGTGTGGTGCGAAACAGTCAATAATCGGTGTCGTGTCCCAGGTCTCAAGGGCCAACATTCGCGATAGTTGGTGAGACTATCAGAGAGTGTTGGTCGTGGTTTGACATACTCATAGTTGTGATGTGTGGTGGTGACTGAATGTGAAAGGAAAAGGTGAATCACAGCAAGATTCTATCCAGCGGTACTCTACAATTCTGTGGTGCGATGAAATCACATTGTGTGAAATGCGGATTGTCAATGACTGTGATACTTCGAGTGGAGTAGTTTGGTGCAGTGAACTACATGCAACGACTGCCAGATCAAACACATCGGCTACAAATGCCCACTGTGTTGAATTGAACTGACGGTTGATGGGAACTACACCTCCTCTAAAATAACAGACACTGTACACATCAGACATCAAGTGGACAACTCAGTCATCCTCACACATGCAGTAGCTCACAGTTCCGTGTCACCCAGTCTACTGCTTGATGATGGACACATCGGTTAACTGATTACTTGATTGATGCCGGTGTACCTTCCATCACGAAGAGATATCACCTAGAATGCTGTTGTCAACACGACTTTAGTAGACAACTGTGTTGTCGTCGATTCACTAATTGGAAAGTAACTGTTTTGCTCTTCAACGTTGACAGTCGTCAGTCGTCGTCCAATGAAGTAGAATGGAGATGCATGGAACGCATGAAATGAAATGCAAGTGTGTGCAGAGTGTTTGTCTTCCGAAGCACACAAATTGTCGGCACGCTAACATAGAATCAACCTGTTAATCGATAAGAATAATACTCTTAAGACTAATAATGAGATTTAAGCAGATAATACAAGTGAGTTTGGAAAGAGATCATGGATATCAACAGTGACATTTTCCTATAGTAAAGGTACCTCGGAAGAGAAGTGAATAATTTGTCCTAGGTGTGGTATCAGAGTCTACTTGAAATCTCCAAATTCTTTAGAAAATGCCTTAGTTTATTTAACTCAGAGATATAATTCGAAAGATGTCAAAAAAACGACTCTGTATATAAGATAAAATGTATGGATCATGAGGCCAATTATATTGGTGAAAGCTGTAGACAGCTGAAAATTAGATTCAATGAGCTTAAGTTATGTGGCAAACACTCACCAAAGAATGAAGTGGAATTGAAAAGTTTGGAAAAGAGATCGCGATAGCAATTCTTGCCAGTGAAGTTGGACACAAGATTGATTTTGACAATTTTGTCACACCAGGGAATGGTTTTCATTGACCTAAAGAAAGATTCAGCCCTGAAGCCCTACACATTTTAACGTTAACAAATGCCTAAACGGAAAAGAAGGAATCCGTCTGTCACCTATCTGGCAGACTCGAATTCGGCAAAAACATTTAAAAGTCAGCATTTCAAATACAACTTTAACAAAACAAACATTCAATATCAATCAATTATTGTCCATGAATAAAACATGCTTTTCACATTTTCATTCAATAAACAACAAACGACACATGGATTTTTCACAACACATACACACATACTTACTGACACTGTGGTTATTGAATTGCCTTCGATGACAAATGACATGGACCGCATGAATTTATGATGACTAGTTAGCAACAATCAGTCTAAACAACAAATCGGCTAACCAGTGGCGTAAACACAGAAATCGCAAAGTGTACTATTTGACAGTATATATTTTGGTGTTTAATAAAGATTCGAAAATTCTCCTGTGTCATACACAGTGAAACATCCAGGTTGGTAAAACATTTGGGTTTGTCAACACACTGATTTGGATGGTAATACTTGTCAACTTCATATACATGCCTTGATCACACTTTAAAATTTCACCTGACCATTTGACACGATTAAGGAACGAAACTAGACAATCAACATGAAGTGAAGCAAATTAGGCTTGATGTGATATACAGGATGGTAAGATTCGATATTTAACAGGTTCAAGCAGACCACCGAAGTCATGTGATCGAAATGATGCGTAAACAATTCTGCACACACAGAGGTTGTGAGGTCACCAGCATATGACTGTGAATTTCAAGTTATACTAACAATCTCAATCGTTGGAAAACAACCGTTCATTGTGACGCATCGAATCAACAATCCACCATTAAGTGGTACTCTCCAACAGCGTTCACGTTCTAATTTCATACTTCCCTACAGTGTCTGAGTGAAGTTGATCAGAGAGAGAGAGAGAGAGAGAGAGAGAGAGAGAGAGAGGAGACACGGGCTCATTACACAGTCACGTGATCCATATGGCATCATGAAAATCACCATCGGTGCTTCATAACACCAGCACACCACTTCAGAACAAAACTGAGTCCACCAGACCCACAATGTCAATGTCTCCTAAGCTGAATACCATCAGGTCACAACACCAATTCACACACCACCCAGTAAGGTCAAACTGTCACGTAACAATCACCCATTCACGTGCACCAATGCATATGATAAAAAAAACAAACAGAAAGTCATCTTACCAGATCACACAATTCTGAAGCATATTCCTGATATAAGGCCGTGGATGGGTCCAACAGACTGTCGTTCCACTGCACGGATTGATTCGATTTCGTCAGGGGTGATGAGATCACTAGAAGAGAATGAAACCACTGCTTATCACATTGTCTATACATTGAAGCATGTCAGTTTTAGAAAGGCAGTCTTGACCTGATTGCTATGTAGAGTGTGTTTATGCAATGCATCCTGCGTGTCAGGTGTGAAGTATGTATACGGCTCACCTGTTCCTAGACACTACAACACCTCACCTACACCCAAATTGACGTCACAGTACAACCGGTGAGTCATTACCTATGAGGATGACATCCATCTGTTCTCCTTCAGAGTCCTGTGTGCCTCTGTGGAGTTAACAACGTCGTCATAAGTAGGAGTCATTCCCCGTGTGGAATTCACAAATCCGAATCCTGTGAACATGGAGGGAGATGGGATGTCTATCAGACAAATTGGAATGAAGCTGTGAGATTTTGACTGACACATACTGAATTGTCGAAGGACAGTGACTTTTCCATTCTTGATGATGAACTATGCGTCAGATAAACTGGATCAACACTAGCCAATGTGGAGTGAGCTGATAAAATACACATGTAAATATCAATGGAAATACAAATAGTGTCCTATTTGAACTCACCTAAGGATACTGTCTTCACCATCACACCTTGCATTTCGCATTGATTCAGTCGTTGTGTGGTGACGGAATTGCACGTTGGATTCGTTCACGGTTTGTAGACATGTGAAAAGTGAGTAGAGAGAGAAGAGAGTGGTGAGATAACGAAATGTTCACCTCGGATCACGCTGAGAATAGTGAGTCATGTGAATGTGTGTGTGTGTGTGTGTGTGTGTGTGTGTGTGTGTCAACGGAATTGTCTTCGATCGGCCATTTCCAGCTTGTACGAAGTAAGTGAGCATGAGACACTACTTAGTAGAACAGAGCAGTTTGGAATGTAACGCATGGTAGGCGTGATATAATAGGGCTTAGCACAACTTACCTAATGTGACAGATGAAGCGAAGTAATAGGTCACAAAATCTGGGCGTCACATGAAAAAACCGAAAAAGGTTAACAGAGAGAATACACCAGAAAACCGGTCCCCAATGCAAAGGAATAGCACCAAACGCCGAATCCATAAAAAGAGAGATAGTAAATAAAACTGCAAGTCAACAACACAGTGATTCATAAAATTATTAACACAGAAGATTAGACGAAAAATTCAGCTGATGCAAATACACAAAATAAACGAAAGTTATCCAAACAAAACAAAGAAATACAAAAGCCCTTAACAAATAAAAGGAAAACATGGAGAAGAGTAGACAAAAAAACAAAACATAAAATCCAGCCCTCAAGATACACAACACAACAAAACTCCCAAAACAAAGGTATCCCAGAACACCGATCCGAGTACATCCCAACCTAACACATTAAACGTCATCATGCATCATATCTCCTCACACACAATTCAAACACTCACATTCATCATTCGTTCACATCGATCACACAGACTAAAACACAATACTGCCTCACAATACATAGAGCATTTCTACAAATAATCGAACATACAAATCACACACACACACACACACTCACAATCAAACAAATATAGAGACAACTAAAACAACGAAAATTAACACCGAGTTGTCAAAACACAAAACATCCAATTTCATCAAATCTGATGCATTACCATGACATCCCATCGAATACCATTCGATCCATTAAAAGAACATCCAATCCCAGCTCATGAAACGCCATCACGCATCATGTCTACACACACTTGAACAACTAACACATCAACACCTCAATGCATCACCCTCCACCACCATCACTCACATCAACAACACACTCAAACACTAACACACTAAATCTTACACTCACTCCTTCGTTCAATCACTCACTCACTCACGCAAACACTCAATCACTCAATCACACACTAATTCACACACACACACACATACAAGCAAGAGTGAACCAACTCCCATACCACGACCGAAAACACAGCATCATCATGGAAACCAACACGAACACCAGCATCAAGTGGGAAGACAAAGACAACGGCAACATGAATGAATATGAAGTGAATATTGAATGAGTTAATAGGCAGGCAGGTGAATACACGAGTAGGTGTCGTTGGGAGAAGGAACAACACCTACACAAGCCCAACTGACAGACATGAATGATATTGTTGCATGAACAGTGTGAAGGGTAGTGTCAGATTGCATGGAATGGGAAACTCACCTGTCGTGCTCTCTGACAGTGTATGTGTATGTGTCTGTGCCTGTGTCTGTGTCTGTGTCTGCGTCTCTATCCGTACCTCCGTTTCCCTCTGCGTCTGCGTCTGCGTCTGCGTCCCTGCACTCTCAGTCTCAGTCTCCACTGTCGTCACTTCGCTTGTCACCTCAGTGTGAACTGTGCAGACAAAGAAGAACACGAAGATTTCATCAAAAATCAGTCAGTGAGTCAATGAGCTAGTCATTCAGTCATTCAGTCAACCAGTCAGTCAGTCAGTAAACCTGTCACTCTGTCTGACTATCACTTAGTCGGTCAGTCTGACAGTCACTTCACCTGACACTTTCTCTGTCTATCTGACTCTCTGTCTGTCTCTCTGTCTATCTTTCAGGGTCTTTATGATTCGTTATGTCCGTCTGTCACTGAGTCACTCAATCACTCAACCACTCCCGCACTCACTCAGTCACCATGTATCTCACACTTTCACTGATTCCCAAATTCACTCACTCACGAGTTCACCCAATCACTGAATAATCTATTGTCTGCCTCACTATTATTTATTACGCTCTCAACTAAACTAATCTATCTCACCTTCCCAAACACAATTCAAACATCCACATTCACCCACCGTTTATATCCATCACGCTGACTAAAACACAATACTCCCTCACAATACATGACGTATGTCTACAAATAATCGAACATAGAAGTCACACACACACACACACACACACACACACACACACACACACACGAATACCAATTCAAGCCGCAATTCGCACAAAGTCAGTCAGCCAGTGATTTGGTCAGTCAGTCATTAAGTACGACAGTCAGTCAGTTAGAGGTATAGTCTGTCAGTCAGTAAGTCTCCTCATATTACACTTTGCTGTCTGTATTTCACGTTGCCCCCACTCTCTCTGTACATCTCTGTGTCCAAATCTCTCTCTGTCTCTCTGTCTTTCAGGTTGCACATGATTCTCTATGTCCCTCTGTCACTGAGTCACTCAATCACTCAATCACCTACCTACTTACTCATTCATCCAATCTCTATTTCACCATGTTGAATTGCACTTTCACCTCAACTAATTTAAATACCATTCTCACTCACTCACAATTCAAACACTCACATTCATCATTCGTTCACCTCGATCACACAGACTAAAACACAATACTGCCTCACAATACATAGAGCATTTCTACAAATAATCGAACATACAAATCACACACACACACACACACACTCACAATCAAACAAATATAGAGACAACTAAAACAACGAAAATTAACACCGAGTTGTCAAAACACAAAACATCCAATTTCATCAAATCTGATGCATTACCATGACATCCCATCGAATACCATTCGATCCATTAAAAGAACATCCAATCCCAGCTCATGAAACGCCATCACGCATCATGTCTACACACACTTGAACAACTAACACATCAACACCTCAATGCATCACCCTCCACCACCATCACTCATATCAACAACACAATCAAACAATAAAACACTCACTCATATAATCAATCAACCATCACTCTCTCATTCAATACGTCACTCACTCACTCACTCACTCACTCCATCGCTCAATCACTCACTCACTCACTAACTCACACACACACACACATACAAGCAAGAGTGAACCAACTCCCATACCACAACCGAAAACACAGCATCATCATGGAAACCAACACGAACACCAGCATCAAGTGGGAAGACAAAGACAACGGCAACATGAATGAATATGAAGTGAATATTGAATGAGTTAATAGGCAGGCAGGTGAATACATGAGTAGGTGTCGTTGGGAGAAGGAACAACACCTACACAAGCCCAACTGACAGACATGAATGATATTGTTGCATGAACAGTGTGAAGGGTAGTGTCAGATTGCATGGAATGGGAAACTCACCTGTCGTGCTCTCTGACAGTGTATGTGTATGTGTCTGTGCCTGTGTCTGTGTCTGTGTCTCTGTCTCTGTCTGGATCTCCCTCTGCGTCTGCGTCTGCGTCTGCGTCTGCGTCCCTGCACTCTCAGTCTCAGTCTCAGTCTCAGTCTCCACTGTCGTCACTTCGCTTGTCACCTCAGTGTGAACTGTGCAGACAAAGAAGAACACGAAGATTCCATCAACATTCAGTGAGTCAGTGTGTCGGTGTCAGCTAGTCATTCAGTCATTCAGTCAGTCAGTCAGCCGAACTAGGCAGACAGCTAGTCATTCAGTCAGTCAGTCGAACCTGGTAGACAGCCAGTCAGTCAGTCAGTCAGTCAGTCAGCCTTTCCGTAAACCCCACACTCTATCTGAAGATCACTCAGTCGTTCAGTCTCACAGTCACCTGACCTGACTGTTGCTCTCTATCCATCTCCTTCTCTGTCTCTCTCTCTCTCTCTGTCTCGCTCTCCGTTTCTCGGTGTCTCCTTCTCTTTCTCTGTCAATCTCCCTCTCTCTCACTCTGTGTCCCCATCTCTCTCTGTCTCTCTGTCTTTCAGGTTGCACATGATTCTCTATGTCCCTCTGTCACTGAGTCACTCAATCACTCAATCACCTACCTACTTACTCATTCATCCAATCTCTATTTCACCATGTTGAATTGCACTTTCACCTCAACTAATTTAAATACCATTCTCACTCACTCACAATTCAAACACTCACATTCATCATTCGTTCACCTCGATCACACAGACTAAAACACAATACTGCCTCACAATACATAGAGCATTTCTACAAATAATCGAACATACAAATCACACACACACACACACTCACAATCAAACAAATATAGAGACAACTAAAACAACGAAAATTAACACCGAGTTGTCAAAACACAAAACATCCAATTTCATCAAATCTGATGCATTACCATGACATCCCATCGAATACCATTCGATCCATTAAAAGAACATCCAATCCCAGCTCATGAAACGCCATCACGCATCATGTCTACACACACTTGAACAACTAACACATCAACACCTCAATGCATCACCCTCCACCACCATCACTCATATCAACAACACAATCAAACAATAAAACACTCACTCATATAATCAATCAACCATCACTCTCTCATTCAATACGTCACTCACTCACTCACTCCATCGCTCAATCACTCACTCACTCACTATTTCACACACACACACACACACACACACACAGACAAGCAAGAGTGAACCAACTCCCATACCACAACCGAAAACACAGCATCATCATGGAAACCAACACGAACACCAGCATCAAGTGGGAAGACAAAGACAACGGCAACATGAATGAATATGAAGTGAATATTGAATGAGTTAATAGGCAGGCAGGTGAATACACGAGTAGGTGTCGTTGGGAGAAGGAACAACACCTACACAAGCCCAACTGACAGACATGAATGATATTGTTGCATGAACAGTGTGAAGGGTAGTGTCAGATTGCATGGAATGGGAAACTCACCTGTCGTGCTCTCTGACAGTGTATGTGTATGTGTCTGTGCCTGTGTCTGTGTCTGTGTCTCTGTCTCTGTCTCTGTCTGGATCTCCATCTCCATCTCCGTCTGTGTTGGCGTTGGCGTTGTCGTTGGCGTTTGCGTTTGCGTGTGTGTCTGCGTCTGCGTCTGCGTCTGCGTCTGCGTCCCTGCACTCTCAGTCTCAGTCTCAGTCTCAGTCTCAGTCTCCACTGTCGTCACTTCGCTTGTCACCTCAGTGTGAACTGTGCAGACAAAGAAGAACACGAAGATTCCATCAACATTCAGTGAGTCAGTGTGTCGGTGTCAGCAAGTCATTCATTCAGTCAGTCAGGCAGTCAGTGGAACCAGGCAGTCAGCTAGTCAGTCAGTCAGTCAGTCAGTCAGTCAGTCAGTCAGCCTTTCCGTAAACCAGTCACTCTCTCTGATTGTCGCTGAGTCGGTGAGTCTCACAGTCGCCTCACCTCCCTCTTTCTCTCTCTACCTTCACTTTCCCTGTCTCTCTCTCTCTCTCTCTCTCTGCATCTCCCACTCTCTCTCTGCCTCTCTGTGTCCCCATCTCTCTCTGTCTCTCTGTCTTTCAGGTTGCTCATGATTCTCTATGTCCCTCTGTCACTGAGTCACTCAATCACTCAATCACCTACCTACTTACTCATTCATCCAATCTCTATTTCACCATGTTGAATTGCACTTTCACCTCAACTAATTTAAATACCATTCTCACTCACTCACAATTCAAACACTCACATTCATCATTCGTTCACCTCGATCACACAGACTAAAACACAATACTGCCTCACAATTCACGAAGCATGGCAACAAAACATCGAGCATAGTAGTCACGCTCTCTCTCTCTCTCACACACACACACACAGATACATACATACACTTTCAAACACGCATTCACGCATAAATTGAGACAACTCGTGCAAAAGATAACTGCTCACTCGGGCACAAGCACAATGAAACACACGAACACACACACTGAATCCCACATGAAAAACAGAGGCGCAGAGAAGCACAAACAAACATGGTTGACCTCTATTACACAGCACGCTTCTGCCCCCCGTAATTTACTTAGGGTGGATGAAAGAAATTTTAAATGAAAAATGATTGACTGATTCCTCTGTTTAAAATCAGTGTGTTTGTGTAGCCAAGGTACTTTCCTATTGGACTAGGATACTTACTCGTAGGAATCTGATTACTTGAGTTTGGATAAGCTATCTGTATTTGGATTGGCTTATAAAACCATTACTTGTCACATGAATTCTGTCTTCTGGTTGTATTGTGTTCTCTGAGCTGGGTTGTTTCATCGATTAAACAAGCCAATACAATACAACCAAGACCATCCACCTGAGCTACAAATATTCTCCATCATTTCAACATAAATTCTGTTTTAAGAAATTAATCCCCATCAGGTAAGGAATAAATTTAAAATGGATTTCAGATTTGTAGAGAATGTAATTCTGTAGTGACAATGTTGTGTAATATTTCAGGGAGCCTGTTTCAAAATGTATTGAGTGTAGTTGTTACCATGATAGTTGTAATTTCGTGTTGTTATACAGGACTGAATTGCTCGACCTCTGTTGGTAGATGGGCTTCTATGCGGTTACCTTGATACTACTGCTGATTCATGATCCAACGTTGATCTCGGTGACTAACAGAGGACTCCAGGACTGGTGTTCTGTTCTATTCGGTACTCGGCTCAGTGGATAACGCTCTGTCAGTTTAAGCGATGGGTATTGAGTTCGATCCACAGTGGGAACCACATCACTGACTGGGGTCCTGCTACATCCAGCCGACGAGTACCAAGTAGGACGAGACGCGCGTCCCGGTAGTCGCCGAGATCAATATGCATCGAGTGTAATTTATGACTGTAACTGAGGTTTGCAGAAAAATCTACATCTTAAATGTATTGGTCGAAAGTTTGCACATAATGATAAGTTCTTATTTTGGTAATAACTAGAAAAAAGTTACTACCCGTGATCACACCAACAGCCATAATACTTTCTTGATATTTCTTTAAACAACCATCTCTCTCTATATATTTGAATATTCGGATTAGTACTTCTAACTAATATGCATCAAGATTGAAGTCTACTCATGAGGATATTGCAAATAATTGAAGCAGCTAAGTGACCGAAATGTTTGAGTTATACAGTGGTGAGTGATGTTAACTAAGGTGTCAACATTCGAAAAAATCAAGCTTCATTTGATTACTTATTTAGTCACCGTGGCATATTTGCGATAAAACGATGTTCTAATACAGTTCCTAAGATTTGTGAGCGTCGTTCAACAAAGCATAGAAACTAAATGAATATGATCAATTTGAAATAATTTGCTTCCCTAGATTAGTTTCGACTAAACGAAAAGAAGACGTAACCTGTCTGAATAATGAGTTGAGTAACATGTCGAAATGTTGATGAGTGAGTACGTGGTAGTAGTATTTGATAATATTTAGAAAATGAATGGAAATAAACAGTTGGTGAGAGTGGGAGACGTCTAAAATAATCGTTGCTAAGACTGCTGAGCGTCGCTCAAGATACCATAGAGTCTCGACTGAACGAACAGATAACGGTGGTCGCCTACTACAACTGTGCTCAGATAAATACAATGGGACGTGACATTATCTTTCACCTGTTAAAAGAGCTTTGATGGGTATATACGCATCGACGTTTCGATTACCCGAACTATAACTACACATTTGTCAGCTATCATTCTCCGTTCTACACTTTCTAACGATCTAATATTCTGTGATGCATTCATTCGGTCGATACGTGAAGCATTTAAGTATGAATAATCCCTTCTTATTTATTTAGAAGAAAGAAAGAAGTCAGTGAGATCGCATTTTGGATGGCCCTTAGAAGGGCCTTCGTTCGTTCACTTCCCGTCATGAAGAACTTGGCATAATGCAGACGAAATTGCAGGACGGTCATCTGTTATGAAAGCACTCACTCTGCAGCTTCCAATAATAATCTTTAAAAACCTCAGAAATGCACCAATCAGATCTAATGTCTTACTGATTATGAAAGCAAAATCTATGGGAATAGCCATGAAGTTGATGTCGATGACTACAAACTCATGGAGAAAAATCTTCTCATTACTGGTCTTGTGAGTGCCATCGAGACCCAGTAGATCAAGACAGTTTTCAGCTAATTTCGGCTGTGGCGAAAGAAAGGATTTCAGATCTCCACCCTCTGTGACAGAGAAGGATGCTGATCCACCTTGACTGATTATATGCTCCTGCAACTTTTCATAACTGCCTACAACAACATCATTTCACTGGAAAATTTAATTACCGGTCAAATTACGCTGAGCGAATAGGCGATAACGCATATTGAACACATCTTGACTATTCAGTCGTTTATCATAATGTGCATAAGCGAAGTAAAAAACATTAAATGCAGCCGTCCTGGATATTAGCAATGGCCTTACGCTCTCCAATTCAACTTCGGCGCTCAAGAACTATTGTCATGAAGATGAGAGTTGCAGGGATGATTGTGAGTTAACAGTAACCAAGTTACTGTCCAGAAACCTTCTAAAATCTTCGCGAGCACGAACGCCCGACAAGAACACTTCAGGGATATTCTACGAAATATATAATCAAAACAAACAGGACTGACATTCTTGTCACTACACCACCTAGCGACCGGAGTTCACTAGCCTTCAAGCAAACAAACTTGACGTAGGCTCTCTGGTCACCTTACAAATACGAATCTGACACAACGTAGTGTGTATACGTCTGTTTCTCATACTCCTGTAGGGCGACCTTCAAAGACTCTAAGGACGGAAACGCAGCGAGACAGAAACGCTCAATATAAAGACTGATTCGTTTTCAGTCACAACACTTTGGACGGTACTATCGCTCATCATGAAAAGGAAGCAACCCTTCCTCAATTCGCTTTGTTTCACAGTACTTTTCGATTTCGTGCAACCAATATCATTGGGTGTTTCCTCATCCATTTTGACTGGATAACAAATGACACAAGGAGTGGGGGAGAAGGGGTAGGAAATAACAGTTAACAAAATAATAACCTAGACTAAATGTATTTTAACAAGCATGCGAGACACCACAACAACATTTCAAAACGAGTCATCACAATACACGCCGTCCCATCACATCCAGTCCGATCACATCACATCACATCTCATCACGTCCAATCCCATGCCATACCATCATTAGGCAGGAAACGCCATCACGCATCATGTCTACACACACTTGAACAACTAACACATCAACACCTCAATGCATCACCCTCCACCACCATCACCCATATCAACAACACACTCAAACACTCACACACTCACTCACTCAATCACTCAATCAATCAATCACTCAGTTACTCACTAATTCACACACACACACACACAGACAAACAAGTGTGAACCAACTCCCATACCACAACCGAAAACACAGCATCATCATGGAAACCAACACGAACACCAGCATCAAGTGGGAAGACAAAGACAACGGCAACATGAATGAATATGAAGTGAATATTGAATGAGTTAATAGGCAGGCAGGTGAATACACGAGTAGGTGTCGTTGGGAGAAGGAACAACACCTACACAAGCCCAACTGACAGACATGAATGATATTGTTGCATGAACAGTGTGAAGGGTAGTGTCAGATTGCATGGAATGGGAAACTCACCTGTCGTGCTCTCTGACAGTGTATGTGTATGTGTCTGTGCCTGTGTCTGTGTCTGTGTCTGTGACTCAGTCTCAGTCTTCACTGTCGTCACTTCGCTTGTCACCTCAGTGTGAACTGTGCAGACAAAGAAGAACACGAAGATTCCATCAACAGTCAGTCAGTGAGTGGTTGAAACAGTGAAGAATCAGTCCGTGTGTCAGTGTGTCAGTGAGCTAGTCAGTCGTTCAATCTGTTAAGCAGTCCGTCACTCAGTCAGCCTGACAGTCAGTCAGTAGTCAGTCAGTGAGTCAGTCAGTCAGTTCAACTGACTGTTTTTCTCTCTGTATTTCAGGTTGTTTATGATTCTGTAGTGCCGTCTGTCACTCAGTCTCTTATTCCCTTGATCAGTCAACCACTCAATCACAAACTCACTCACGCATTCACTGATTCACAAAATCACTCATTCACCATTCCACTCCACTCCACACCACTCCACTCACTTGCTCACTCAATCAATCAACTTATGTCTGGCTCACTATTATTTACTGCGCTCTCACCTAAACTAATCTACCTCACCTTCCCAAACACAATTCAAACATCCACATTCACCCGCCATTTACATCGATCACGCTGACTAAAACACAATACTCCCTCACAATACATGACGCACGTCTACAAATAATCGAACACAGAAATCACACACACACACACACACACAAACGCACATCCACCACACGCTGACAAACACGTTGATAAACACACATTCACGCATAAATTCACACAAAAACACTCACAACGTCACCACTCACTAAACCACAAACACACCGACACACACGCAGAACACATCACAACAACATTTCACACCGACTCCTCTCAATACACACCGTCTTATCCCATCCAACACAATCCAATGACATCCATTCCCTTCGAATCACAACAAATCCCATTCCAACGAATCGGAAGCCATCACGCATCATGTCTACACACACTTGAACAACTAACACATCACCACCTCAATGCTTCACTCTCTTATTTAATTTGGTAGACGTTCATTCTAATATACCTCAACTTTTATTAATCTTGACACTAGTAAGTTGCTTTAACAAGTATCTGAGTTGATCACATGGTTTTAGTATTTTGCAAAATTTGATGGGATTATAAATCTGTTGACCGAAAAAAAAATAACAGCACAACTATCAATGTGTGTCTAGGAATTCAATTCTATTCAAACATCATGTTCACCATTATTATCTGGTCTCGAAGATACCTACACTAAGCAAGAACTGTTTCTGTTTCTCCACTGTCGTCACTTCGCTTGTCACCTCAGTGTCTACTGTGCAGATAAAGTACAACACGAAGATTCCATCAACAGTCATTCAGCGAGTGATTGAAACGGTCAAAAATCATTCAGTGAGTCAGTGAGTCAGTGTGCTAGTCATTCAGTCAGTCGGTCGATCCAGGCGGTCAGTCAGTTAACCAGTCACTCTGTCTGACCTTCTTACTGTCACTTTGTCGGTCATTCTGACAGTCACCTCAGTCAATCACTCACTCAATCACTCAATCGCCTGCTTGCTTACTCATTCATCCAATCTTTAATTCATTATGTTTAATTGCACCTTCACCTTAGTCGCACACACACACACTGACAAACACGCATTCACGCATAAATTGAGAGAACTCATGCAAAAGATAACTACTCACTCGGGCACAAGCACAATGAAACACACGCAGACACTCAGATAGTAACACGCACACAGATCTCACGTCATCAACATTTAATGCTGTATCGTCAAAATTCTCTGCATCCCATCCCATCCGACTCCATGGTATCTCGACTCATTCCATCTCGTGTGATATGTGTCTGTGTGTGCGTATTTTTCTCGCTCTCCGTATTCGCCTCTTTCTCCATCTGCGTCTGACACTCCACTCTGTCACATTATATCTCTCACCTTCTTCCTCTCTGCACTCACTGGCTCCACTCTCATCACTTCGCTCGTCACGTAAGTGTCAACTGTGCAGACGAATTAGTGCACGATAATTCGATCAACGGTCAGTTTATCTGTGAATTATCTTTTATTTAATAGGTTGGACTTGCTGTCTTGCACGCAGTGAACTGACTCACTCACTCGTTCGCTCTCTATTTTACTCACGGTCACGCTTTTCGTTCACCAGGCTATTCACTCATTCTCTGAACTCCTCTTGCGTTCACTTGCTTGCTTACTCACTCAACCACTCACTCACTCAATCAATCAGTCAATCACTCTCTCAATCAAACACTCACTCACTCACTCAATGAATCAATCAATCAATCAATCAATCAACCACTCACTCGCTCATTATCTGTCCCACCTTACCAATCGCTCTACCACTCAGTCACTCAATCAATCACTCTTTCCCCTCCCCTCCCCTCCACTCCCTCAATCACTCTGTGACACTCTAAAACACCGTTTCTCTCAATCACTCACACACACACACACACTGTCTCACTCTATCACTTACTCACTCAGTCCCTGTCTGTCACCCAATCTCTATCTCACAGTATATTGCCCCTTCACCTACAGTAATGGATTTCGTGCTGCTGCACACATTTCATACATCCACATTACTCTTTCGCTTGCATCGATCACGGAAATTAATACGCAATAGTTCTTCTGGATAATGAAATTGCTGCTACTTATAATAATAATTATATTAATATCAATATTTCACTTCATCCAAACTGTTCGTCATTTAATTTGTAATTCTCAGTATGATACATTGCAACAACAACACAAGATATTCATATACATACTCCTTCACAATATTTCGAGTTGTGTTATTACAAAAATTTCTGTAATGTAAATATCATAGTAAAGGAGGAAATTTCACATTGTTATTTAAGTTGTGGAAATGAGATTTTCTGTTGTTACAAAATTGATGTGGGATTTCTCTTCTAACACTTTTTTCCTCACATATTTGGTCCTAGGTGAGGTACAGTCGAATTCGTATACTTAGCTGTACGAGCGTACAGTCTTATGTTAGCTTCTTCTTGTTCTCCCTGAGGAGATACATGGAGAGAGCTGTGAATAAAGTGGATGCTCAGTGTCAATTAAAACTTGTGTAGTCAGTTGCTCGCCAGAATCTAAGTGCCTATCATCTACAATGGTAATCAGTTGGGCTAGAGGCACACCACTCACCCTGCTGACGGCTTTTAAAGCCCTACACAACATAACATAGTGCTTTTTTAGAAGACCGGGAAAGATCAGTGGGGAACTATATAGAAGAACAGGTAAAATGCAGGAGTTAACAAATTGTAAAAGAAGAGGTCGAGTTATATCAGAGAGCCTCAGTTTCCCTACGTATGAAGTTAAACGAAAGATTTTTCTACAAGTCAACGAGACATGAGACGACCAACATAGGTCAGAAGTAAAACTCAACCCAAGATAGTTAACACTCGATTTACTTTCTGCACAAATACCATCAATGCAGCAACAGGCTTCATGACAAAAATGAAGCAGCTCACAAAAGTCTTCTTTACGTCTGAGGCTAAAACAATTTTGTCGAGACTAGAAACGATACTGTGATGCAAGACAGTGGAGGTAAACAACGTACTTCTCCTAATGATCGTAAGCAAACTGTTCTTGATCTCAGAAAACACTCAATGACGGCTGAATCACATGGAGGAGTAATTTCTGCATTGTCTTCAGAAGGTGGGAAGTGATGGCAATGGGTCGAGAAGTCAAATCTGATCGCGAAGAGGACTCAGCTACAGGTACTATTTCGAAATCCTTCCAAACACCAACACACACACAAACATACATACGAAAACACACCTGCACACAGAGACAAGCAAGAGTGAACCAACTCCCATACCACAACCGAAAACACAGCATCATCATGGAAACCAACACGAACACCAGCATCAAGTGGGAAGACAAAGACAACGGCAACATGAATGAATATGAAGTGAATATTGAATGAGTTAATAGGCAGGCAGGTGAATACACGAGTAGGTGTCGTTGGGAGAAGGAACAACACCTACACAAGCCCAACTGACAGACATGAATGATATTGTTGCATGAACAGTGTGAAGGGTAGTGTCAGATTGCATGGAATGGGAAACTCACCTGTCGTGCTCTCTGACAGTGTATGTGTGTGTGTCTGTGCCTGTGTCTGTGTCTGTGTCTGTGTCTCTGTCTCTGTCTGGATCTCCATCTCCATCTCCGTCTGTGTTGGCGTTGGCGTTGTCGTTGGCGTTTGCGTTTGCGTGTGTGTCTGCGTCTGCGTCTGCGTCTGCGTCTCCGTGACAATCTCTGTCTCTGTCTCTGTCTTCTGTCTCCGTCTCCGTCTCCGTCTCCGTCTCCGTCGCGGTCTCCTTCTCCATCTCACTTTCAGTCTCCGTCTCCCTCTCCGTTTCCCTCTGCGTCTGCGTCTGCGTCCCTGCACTCTCAGTCTCAGTCTCAGTCTCAGTCTCCACTGTCGTCACTTCGCTTGTCACCTCAGTGTGAACTGTGCAGACAAAGAAGAACACGAAGATTCCATCAACATTCAGTGAGTCAGTGTGTCAGTGTCAACTAGTCATTCAGTCAGTCAGTTAGTCAGTCAGTCAGTAAGTCAGTCTGTCGGTCAGTCAGTCGAATCAGGCAGTCAGCTAGTCAGTCAGTCAATCAGTCGAACCACGCAGTCAGTCAGTCGGTCAGCCTTTCCGTAAACCTGTCACTCTGTCTGACTATCACTCAGTCGGTCAGTCTCACAGTCACCTCACCTCACTCTTTCTCTCTACCTTCCCTTTCCCTGTCTCTCTCTCTCTCTCTCCCTCTCTCTGCATCTCCCACTCTCTCTCTGCCTCTCTGTGTCCGCATCTCTCTCTGTCTCTCTGTCTTTCAGGTTGCTCATGATTCTCTATGTCCCTCTGTCACTGAGTCACTCAATCACTCAATCACCTACCTACTTACTCATTCATCCAATCTCTATTTCACCATGTTGAATTGCACTTTCACCTCAACTAATTTAAATACCATTCTCACTCACTCACAATTCAAACACTCACATTCATCATTCGTTCACCTCGATCACACAGACTAAAACACAATACTGCCTCACAATTCACGAAGCATGGCAACAAAACATCGAGCATAGTAGTCACGCTCTCTCTCTCACACACACACACACAGATACATACATACACTCTCTCAAAGTCGCATTCACGCATAAATTGAGACAACTCGTGCAAAAGATAACTGCTCACTCGGGCACAAGCACAATGAAACACACGAACACACACACTGAATCCCACATGAAAAAGAGAGGCGCTGAGAAGCACAGACAATCATGGTTGACCTCTATTACACAGCACGCTTCTGCCCCCCGTAATTTACTTAGGGTGGATGAAAGAAATTTTAAATGAAAAATGATTGACTGATTCCTCTGTTTAAAATCAGTGTGTTTGTGTAGCCAAGGTACTTTCCTATTGGACTAGGATACTTACTCGTAGGAATCTGATTACTTGAGTTTGGATAAGCTATCTGTATTTGGATTGGCTTATAAAACCATTACTTGTCACATGAATTCTGTCTTCTGGTTGTATTGTGTTCTCTGAGCTGGGTTGTTTCATCGATTAAACAAGCCAATACAATACAACCAAGACCATCCACCTGAGCTACAAATATTCTCCATCATTTCAACATAAATTCTGTTTTAAGAAATTAATCCCCATCAGGTAAGGAATAAATTTAAAATGGATTTCAGATTTGTAGAGAATGTAATTCTGTAGTGACAATGTTGTGTAATATTTCAGGGAGCCTGTTTCAAAATGTATTGAGTGTAGTTGTTACCATGATAGTTGTAATTTCGTGTTGTTATACAGGACTGAATTGCTCGACCTCTGTTGGTAGATGGGCTTCTATGCGGTTACCTTGATACTACTGCTGATTCATGATCCAACGTTGATCTCGGTGACTAACAGAGGACTCCAGGACTGGTGTTCTGTTCTATTCGGTACTCGGCTCAGTGGATAACGCTCTGTCAGTTTAAGCGATGGGTATTGAGTTCGATCCACAGTGGGAACCACATCACTGACTGGGGTCCTGCTACATCCAGCCGACGAGTACCAAGTAGGACGAGACGCGCGTCCCGGTAGTCGCCGAGATCAATATGCATCGAGTGTAATTTATGACTGTAACTGAGGTTTGCAGAAAAATCTACATCTTAAATGTATTGGTCGAAAGTTTGCACATAATGATAAGTTCTTATTTTGGTAATAACTAGAAAAAAGTTACTACCCGTGATCACACCAACAGCCATAATACTTTCTTGATATTTCTTTAAACAACCATCTCTCTCTATATATTTGAATATTCGGATTAGTACTTCTAACTAATATGCATCAAGATTGAAGTCTACTCATGAGGATATTGCAAATAATTGAAGCAGCTAAGTGACCGAAATGTTTGAGTTATACAGTGGTGAGTGATGTTAACTAAGGTGTCAACATTCGAAAAAATCAAGCTTCATTTGATTACTTATTTAGTCACCGTGGCATATTTGCGATAAAACGATGTTCTAATACAGTTCCTAAGATTTGTGAGCGTCGTTCAACAAAGCATAGAAACTAAATGAATATGATCAATTTGAAATAATTTGCTTCCCTAGATTAGTTTCGACTAAACGAAAAGAAGACGTAACCTGTCTGAATAATGAGTTGAGTAACATGTCGAAATGTTGATGAGTGAGTACGTGGTAGTAGTATTTGATAATATTTAGAAAATGAATGGAAATAAACAGTTGGTGAGAGTGGGAGACGTCTAAAATAATCGTTGCTAAGACTGCTGAGCGTCGCTCAAGATACCATAGAGTCTCGACTGAACGAACAGATAACGGTGGTCGCCTACTACAACTGTGCTCAGATAAATACAATGGGACGTGACATTATCTTTCACCTGTTAAAAGAGCTTTGATGGGTATATACGCATCGACGTTTCGATTACCCGAACTATAACTACACATTTGTCAGCTATCATTCTCCGTTCTACACTTTCTAACGATCTAATATTCTGTGATGCATTCATTCGGTCGATACGTGAAGCATTTAAGTATGAATAATCCCTTCTTATTTATTTAGAAGAAAGAAAGAAGTCAGTGAGATCGCATTTTGGATGGCCCTTAGAAGGGCCTTCGTTCGTTCACTTCCCGTCATGAAGAACTTGGCATAATGCAGACGAAATTGCAGGACGGTCATCTGTTATGAAAGCACTCACTCTGCAGCTTCCAATAATAATCTTTAAAAACCTCAGAAATGCACCAATCAGATCTAATGTCTTACTGATTATGAAAGCAAAATCTATGGGAATAGCCATGAAGTTGATGTCGATGACTACAAACTCATGGAGAAAAATCTTCTCATTACTGGTCTTGTGAGTGCCATCGAGACCCAGTAGATCAAGACAGTTTTCAGCTAATTTCGGCTGTGGCGAAAGAAAGGATTTCAGATCTCCACCCTCTGTGACAGAGAAGGATGCTGATCCACCTTGACTGATTATATGCTCCTGCAACTTTTCATAACTGCCTACAACAACATCATTTCACTGGAAAATTTAATTACCGGTCAAATTACGCTGAGCGAATAGGCGATAACGCATATTGAACACATCTTGACTATTCAGTCGTTTATCATAATGTGCATAAGCGAAGTAAAAAACATTAAATGCAGCCGTCCTGGATATTAGCAATGGCCTTACGCTCTCCAATTCAACTTCGGCGCTCAAGAACTATTGTCATGAAGATGAGAGTTGCAGGGATGATTGTGAGTTAACAGTAACCAAGTTACTGTCCAGAAACCTTCTAAAATCTTCGCGAGCACGAACGCCCGACAAGAACACTTCAGGGATATTCTACGAAATATATAATCAAAACAAACAGGACTGACATTCTTGTCACTACACCACCTAGCGACCGGAGTTCACTAGCCTTCAAGCAAACAAACTTGACGTAGGCTCTCTGGTCACCTTACAAATACGAATCTGACACAACGTAGTGTGTATACGTCTGTTTCTCATACTCCTGTAGGGCGACCTTCAAAGACTCTAAGGACGGAAACGCAGCGAGACAGAAACGCTCAATATAAAGACTGATTCGTTTTCAGTCACAACACTTTGGACGGTACTATCGCTCATCATGAAAAGGAAGCAACCCTTCCTCAATTCGCTTTGTTTCACAGTACTTTTCGATTTCGTGCAACCAATATCATTGGGTGTTTCCTCATCCATTTTGACTGGATAACAAATGACACAAGGAGTGGGGGAGAAGGGGTAGGAAATAACAGTTAACAAAATAATAACCTAGACTAAATGTATTTTAACAAGCATGCGAGACACCAAAACAACATTTCAAAACGAGTCATCACAATACACGCCGTCCCATCACATCCAGTCCGATCACATCACATCACATCTCATCACGTCCAATCCCATGCCATACCATCATTAGGCAGGAAACGCCATCACGCATCATGTCTACACACACTTGAACAACTAACACATCAACACCTCAATGCATCACTCTCCACCACCATCACCCATATCAACAACACACTCAAGCATTCGCGTTCTCACTCAATCAATCAATCACTCAGTTACACACTAATTCACACACACACATACACAGAGACAACCTAGAGTGAACCAACTCCCATACCACAACCGAAAACACAGCATCATCATGGAAACCAACACGAACACCAGCATCAAGTGGGAAGACAAAGACAACGGCAACATGAATGAATATGAAGTGAATATTGAATGAGTTAATAGGCAGGCAGGTGAATACACGAGTAGGTGTCGTTGGGAGAAGGAACAACACCTACACAAGCCCAACTGACAGACATGAATGATATTGTTGCATGAACAGTGTGAAGGGTAGTGTCAGATTGCATGGAATGGGAAACTCACCTGTCGTGCTCTCTGACAGTGTATGTGTATGTGTCTATGCCTGTGTCTGCATCTGCGTCTGCGTCTGCGTCCCTGCACTCTCAGTCTCAGTCTCAGTCTCAGTCTCTACTGTCGTCACTTCGCTTGTCACCTCAGTGTGAACTGTGCAGACAAAGAAGAACACGAAGATTCCATCAACAGTCAGTCAGTGAGTGGTTGAAACAGTGAAGAATCAGTCCGTGTGTCAGTGTGTCAGTGAGCTAGTCAGTCGTTCAATCTGTTAAGCAGTCCGTCACTCAGTCAGCCTGACAGTCAGTCAGTAGTCAGTCAGTGAGTCAGTCAGTCAGTTCAACTGACTGTTTTTCTCTCTGTATTTCAGGTTGTTTATGATTCTGTAGTGCCGTCTGTCACTCAGTCTCTTATTCCCTTGATCAGTCAACCACTCAATCACAAACTCACTCACGCATTCACTGATTCACAAAATCACTCATTCACCATTCCACTCCACTCCACACCACTCCACTCACTTGCTCACTCAATCAATCAACTTATGTCTGGCTCACTATTATTTACTGCGCTCTCACCTAAACTAATCTACCTCACCTTCCCAAACACAATTCAAACATCCACATTCACCCGCCATTTACATCGATCACGCTGACTAAAACACAATACTCCCTCACAATACATGACGCACGTCTACAAATAATCGAACACAGAAATCACACACACACACACACACACACAAACGCACATCCACCACACGCTGACAAACACGTTGATAAACACACATTCACGCATAAATTCACACAAAAACACTCACAACGTCACCACTCACTAAACCACAAACACACCGACACACACGCAGAACACATCACAACAACATTTCACACCGACTCCTCTCAATACACACCGTCTTATCCCATCCAACACAATCCAATGACATCCATTCCCTTCGAATCACAACAAATCCCATTCCAACGAATCGGAAGCCATCACGCATCATGTCTACACACACTTGAACAACTAACACATCACCACCTCAATGCTTCACTCTCTTATTTAATTTGGTAGACGTTCATTCTAATATACCTCAACTTTTATTAATCTTGACACTAGTAAGTTACTTTAACAAGTATCTGAGTTGATCACATGGTTTTAGTATTTTGCAAAATTTGATGGGATTATAAATCTGTTGACCGAAAAAAAATAACAGCACAACTATCAATGTGTGTCTAGGAATTCAGTTCTATTCAAACATCATGTTCACCATTATTATCTGGTCTCGAAGATACCTACACTAAGCAAGAACTGTTTCTGTTTCTCCAATGTCGTCACTTCGCTTGTCACCTCAGTGTCTACTGTGCAGATAAAGTACAACACGAAGATTCCATCAACATTCAGTGAGTCAGTGTGTCAGTGTCAGCTAGTCATTCAGTCAGTCAGTTAGTCAGTCAGTCAGTAAGTCAGTCTGTCGGTCAGTCAGTCGAATCAGGCAGTCAGCTAGTCAGTCAGTCAATCAGTCGAACCACGCAGTCAGTCAGTCGGTCAGCCTTTCCGTAAACCTGTCACTCTCTCTGACTATCACTCAGTCGGTCAGTCTCACAGTCACCTCACCTCACTATTTCTGCCTCTACCTTCCCTTTCCCTGTCTCTCTCTCTCTCTCTCTCTCTGCATCTCCCACTCTCTCTCTGCCTCTCTGTGTCCCCATCTCTCTCTGTCTCTCTGTCTTTCAGGTTGCTCATGATTCTCTATGTCCCTCTGTCACTGAGTCACTCAATCACTCAATCACCTACCTACTTACTCATTCATCCAATCTCTATTTCACCATGTTGAATTGCACTTTCACCTCAACTAATTTAAATACCATTCTCACTCACTCACAATTCAAACACTCACATTCATCATTCGTTCACCTCGATCACACAGACTAAAACACAATACTGCCTCACAATTCACGAAGCATGGCAACAAAACATCGAGCATAGTAGTCACGCTCTCTCTCTCACACACACACACAGATACATACATACACTTTCAAACACGCATTCACGCATAAATAGTGACAACTCGTGCAAAAGATAACTGCTCACTCGGGCACAAGCACAATGAAACACACGAACACACACACTGAATCTCACATGAAAAAGAGAGGCGCTGAGAAGCACAGACAATCATGGTTGACCTCTATTACACAGCACGCTTCTGCCCCCCGTAATTTACTTAGGGTGGATGAAAGAAATTTTAAATGAAAAATGATTGACTGATTCCTCTGTTTAAAATCAGTGTGTTTGTGTAGCCAAGGTACTTTCCTATTGAACTAGGATACTTACTCGTAGGAATCTGATTACTTGAGTTTGGATAAGCTATCTGTATTTGGATTGGCTTATAAAACCATTACTTGTCACATGAATTCTGTCTTCTGGTTGTATTGTGTTCTCTGAGCTGGGTTGTTTCATCGATTAAACAAGCCAATACAATACAACCAAGACCATCCACCTGAGCTACAAATATTCTCCATCATTTCAACATAAATTCTGTTTTAAGAAATTAATCCCCATCAGGTAAGGAATAAATTTAAAATGGATTTCAGATTTGTAGAGAATGTAATTCTGTAGTGACAATGTTGTGTAATATTTCAGGGAGCCTGTTTCAAAATGTATTGAGTGTAGTTGTTACCATGATAGTTGTAATTTCGTGTTGTTATACAGGACTGAATTGCTCGACCTCTGTTGGTAGATGGGCTTCTATGCGGTTACCTTGATACTACTGCTGATTCATGATCCAACGTTGATCTCGGTGACTAACAGAGGACTCCAGGACTGGTGTTCTGTTATATTCGGTATTCGGTACTGTCTCACAGTCGCCTCACCTCCCTCTTTCTCTCTCTACCTTCACTTTCCCTGTCTCTCTCTCTCTCTCTCTCTACTTCCCTCCCTCTGTGTCGCCATCTCTCTCTGACTCTCACTCTTTCAGGTTGCTCATGATTCTCTATGTCCCTCTGTCACTGAGTCACTCAATCACTCAATCACCTACCTACTTACTCATTCATCCAATCTCTATTTCACCATGTTGAATTGCACTTTCACCTCAACTAATTTAAATACCATTCTCACTCACTCACAATTCAAACACTCACATTCATCATTCGTTCACATCGATCACACAGACTAAAACACAATACTGCCTCACAATACATAGAGCATTTCTACAAATAATCGAACATACAAATCACACACACACACACACACACACTCACAATCAAACAAATACAGAGACAACTAAAACAACGAAAATTAACACCGAGTTGTCAAAACACAAAACATCCAATTTCATCAAATCTGATGCATTACCATGACATCCCATCGAATACCATTCGATCCATTAAAAGAACATCCAATCCCAGCTCATGAAACGCCATCACGCATCATGTCTACACACACTTGAACAACTAACACATCAACACCTCAATGCATCACCCTCCACCACCATCACTCACATCAACAACACAATCAAACAATAAAACACTCACTCATACAATCACTCATATATTCACTCCTTCATTCAATGACTCACTCGCTCAATCAATCACTCAATCAGCCAAACAGTCAAACACTGATTCATTCAATCACTCAGATACTCACTAATTCACACACACACACACACACAGACAAGCAAGAGTGAACCAACTCCCATACCACAACCGAAAACACAGCATCATCATGGAAACCAACACGAACACCAGCATCAAGTGGGAAGACAAAGACAACGGCAACATGAATGAATATGAAGTGAATATTGAATGAGTTAATAGGCAGGCAGGTGAATACACGAGTAGGTGTCGTTGGGAGAAGGAACAACACCTACACAAGCCCAACTGACAGACATGAATGATATTGTTGCATGAACAGTGTGAAGGGTAGTGTCAGATTGCATGGAATGGGAAACTCACCTGTCGTGCTCTCTGACAGTGTATGTGTATGTGTCTGTGCCTGTGTCTGTGTCTGTGTCTCTGTCTCTGTCTCTGTCTGGATCTCTATCTCCATCTCCGTCTGTGTTGGCGTTGGCGTTGTCGTTGGCGTTTGCGTTTGCGTGTGTGTCTGCGTCTGCGTCTGCGTCTCCGTGACAATCACTGTCTCTGTCTCTGTCTCTGTCTCCGTCTCCGTCTCCGTCTCCATTCATTCAATCACTCATTCATTCAATCACTCAGTTACTCACTAATTCACACACACACACACACACAGACAAGCAAGAGTGAACCAACTCCCATACCACAACCGAAAACACAGCATCATCATGGAAACCAACACGAACACCAGCATCAAGTGGGAAGACAAAGACAACGGCAACATGAATGAATATGAAGTGAATATTGAATGAGTTAATAGGCAGGCAGGTGAATACACGAGTAGGTGTCGTTGGGAGAAGGAACAACACCTACACAAGCCCAACTGACAGACATGAATGATATTGTTGCATGAACAGTGTGAAGGGTAGTGTCAGATTGCATGGAATGGGAAACTCACCTGTCGTGCTCTCTGACAGTGTATGTGTATGTGTCTGTGCCTGTGTCTGTGTCTGTGTCTGTGTCTGTGTCTGTGTCTCTGTCTCTGTCTCTGTCTGGATCTCCATCTCCATCTCCGTCTGTGTTGGCGTTGGCGTTGTCGTTGGCGTTTGCGTTTGCGTGTGTGTCTGCGTCCCCGTCTGCGTCTGCGTCCCTGCACTCTCAGTCTCAGTCTCAGTCTCAGTCTCCACTGTCGTCACTTCGCTTGTCACCTCAGTGTGAACTGTGCAGACAAAGAAGAACACGAGGATTTCATCAACATTCAGTGAGTCAGTGTGTTTGTGTCATCTGGTCATTCAGTCAGTCAGTCAGTCAGTCATTCGTACCAGGCAGTCAGATAGTCATTCAGTCAGTCAGTCAGCCACTCAGTCAGTCTGTCAGTCACTCAGTCAGTAAGTCAGTCAGTCAGCCAGTCGAACCAGGCAGTCAGCTATTCAGTCAGTTAGTAAGCCATTCCGTAAAACATTCGCTCTCTCTGACTATCACTCAGTCGGTCAGTCTCACAGTAACCTGACATGACTGTTGCTCTCTATAACTTCACTTTCGCTGTCACTCTCTCTGTCTCATTCTCTCTCCCTCTCTCTCTCTCCCTCCTACTCTCCCTCAATCTCTCTCCGTATCCCCCACTCTATATCTCAATCTCTGTGTCCCCATCTCTCTCTGTCTCTCTGTCTTTCAGGTTGCTCATTATTCTCTATGTCCCTCTGTCACTGAGTCACTCAATCACTCAATCACCTACCTACTTACTCATTCATCCAATCTCTATTTCACCATGTTGAATTGCACTTTCACCTCAACTAATTTAAATACCATTCTCACTCACTCACAATTCAAACACTCACATTCATCATTCGTTCACATCGATCACACAGACTAAAACACAATACTGCCTCACAATACATAGAGCATTTCTACAAATAATCGAACATACAAATCACACACACACACACACACACACTCACAATCAAACAAATATAGAGACAACTAAAACAACGAAAATTAACACCGAGTTGTCAAAACACAAAACATCCAATTTCATCAAATCTGATGCATTACCATGACATCCCATCGAATACCATTCGATCCATTAAAAGAACATCCAATCCCAGCTCATGAAACGCCATCACGCATCATGTCTACACACACTTGAACAACTAACACATCAACACCTCAATGCATCACCCTCCACCACCATCACTCACATCAACAACACAATCAAACAATAAAACACTCACTTATTCGCGTTCTCACTCAATCACTCAAAGACTCAATCACACAATCACTCACTCACTCATTCCTTCATTCAGTCAGTCAGTTACTCACTAATTCACACACAGACAAGCAAGAGTGAACCAACTCCCATACCACAACCGAAAACACAGCATCATCATGGAAACCAACACGAACACCAGCATCAAGTGGGAAGACAAAGACAACGGCAACATGAATGAATATGAAGTGAATATTGAATGAGTTAATAGGCAGGCAGGTGAATACACGAGTAGGTGTCGTTGGGAGAAGGAACAACACCTACACAAGCCCAACTGACAGACATGAATGATATTGTTGCATGAACAGTGTGAAGGGTAGTGTCAGATTGCATGGAATGGGAAACTCACCTGTCGTGCTCTCTGACAGTGTATGTGTATGTGTCTGTGCCTGTGTCTGTGTCTGTGTCTCTGTCTCTGTCTCTGTCTGGATCTCCATCTCCATCTCCGTCTGTGTTGGCGTTGGCGTTGTCGTTGGCGTTTGCGTTTGCGTGTGTGTCTGCGTCTGCGTCTGCGTCTCCGTCTCCGTGACAATCTCTGTCTCTGTCTCTGTCTCTGTCTCCGTCTCCGTCTCCGTCTCCGTCGCGGTCTCCTTCTCCATCTCACTTTCAGTCTCCGTCTCCCTCTCCGTTTCCCTCTGCGTCTGCGTCTGCGTCTGCGTCTGCGTCCCTGCACTCTCAGTCTCAGTCTCAGTCTCAGTCTCAGTCTCCACTGTCGTCACTTCGCTTGTCACCTCAGTGTGAACTGTGCAGACAAAGAAGAACACGAAGATTCCATCAACATTTAGTGAGTCAGTGTGTCAGTGTCAGCTAGTCATTCAGTCAGTCAGTCAGTCAGTCTGTCAGCCATTCCTTAAACAAGTCACTCTCTCTGACTATCACTCAGTCGGTCAGTCTCACAGTCACCTGACCTGACTGCTGCTCTCTAAACATTCTCTTTCTGTGTCTCTCTCTCTCTCTCTCTCTTTCGGTCACAATCACTCTCAATGTCTATCTCTCTCTTTATCTCTTAATCTCTCTCCCTATCTCTCCAAATATCTCCCTCTCTCTCCCCCACCCACTCTCTCTCTCCCGCTCTGTGTCCCCATCTCTCTCTGTCTCTCTGTCTTTCAGGTTGCTCATGATTCTCTATGTCCCTCTGTCACTGAGTCACTCAATCACTCAATCACCTACCTACTTACTCATTCATCCAATCTCTATTTCACCATGTTGAATTGCACTTTCACCTCAACTAATTTAAATACCATTCTCACTCACTCACAATTCAAACACTCACATTCATCATTCGTTCACATCGATCACACAGACTAAAACACAATACTGCCTCACAATACATAGAGCATTTCTACAAATAATCGAACATACAAATCACACACACACACACACACACTCACAATCAAACAAATACAGAGACAACTAAAACAACGAAAATTAACACCGAGTTGTCAAAACACAAAACATCCAATTTCATCAAATCTGATGCATTACCATGACATCCCATCGAATACCATTCGATCCATTAAAAGAACATCCAATCCCAGCTCATGAAACGCCATCACGCATCATGTCTACACACACTTGAACAACTAACACATCAACACCTCAATGCATCACCCTCCACCACCATCACTCACATCAACAACACAATCAAACAATAAAACACTCACTTATTCGCGTTCTCACTCAATCACTCAAAGACTCAATCATACAATCACTCACTCACTCATTCCTTCATTCAGTCAGTCAGTTACTCACTAATTCACACACAGACAAGCAAGAGTGAACCAACTCCCATACCACAACCGAAAACACAGCATCATCATGGAAACCAACACGAACACCAGCATCAAGTGGGAAGACAAAGACAACGGCAACATGAATGAATATGAAGTGAATATTGAATGAGTTAATAGGCAGGCAGGTGAATACACGAGTAGGTGTCGTTGGGAGAAGGAACAACACCTACACAAGCCCAACTGACAGACATGAATGATATTGTTGCATGAACAGTGTGAAGGGTAGTGTCAGATTGCATGGAATGGGAAACTCACCTGTCGTGCTCTCTGACAGTGTATGTGTATGTGTCTGTGCCTGTGTCTGTGTCTGTGTCTCTGTCTCTGTCTCTGTCTGGATCTCCATCTCCATCTCCGTCTGTGTTGGCGTTGGCGTTGTCGTTGGCGTTTGCGTTTGCGTGTGTGTCTGCGTCTGCGTCTGCGTCTGCGTCTCCGAGACAATCTCTGTCTCTGTCTCTGTCTCCGTCTCCGTCTCCGTCTCCGTCGCGATCTCCTTCTCCATCTCACTTTCAGTCTCCGTCTCCCTCTCCGTTTCCCTCTGCGTCTGCGTCTGCGTCTGCGTCTGCGTCCCTGCACTCTCAGTCTCAGTCTCAGTCTCAGTCTCCACTGTCGTCACTTCGCTTGTCACCTCAGTGTGAACTGTGCAGACAAAGAAGAACACGAAGATTCCATCAACATTCAGTGAGTCAGTGTGTCAGTGTCAGCTAGTCATTCAGTCAGTCAGTAAGTCAGTCAGTCAGTCAGTCAGTCAGTCAGTCAGTCGAACCAGGCAGTCAGCTAGTCATTCAGTCAGTCAGTCGAACCTGGTAGACAGCTAGTCAGTCAGTCAGTCAGTCAGTCAGCCATTCCGTAAACCAGTCACTCTGTCTGACTATCACTCAGTCGGTCAGTCTCACAGTCACCTCACCTCACTATTTCTGCCTCTACCTTCCGTTTCCCTGTCTCTCTCTCTCACTCTCTCTCTCTCTCTCTCTCTCTCCCTCCCACTGTATCCCCATCTCTCTCTGTCTCTCTGTCTTTCAGGTTGCTCATGATTCTCTATGTCCCTCTGTCACTGAGTCACTCAATCACTCAATCACCTACCTACTTACTCATTCATCCAATCTCTATTTCACCATGTTGAATTGCACTTTCACCTCAACTAATTTAAATACCATTCTCACTCACCCACAATTCAAACACTCACATTCATCATTCGTTCACCTCGATCACACAGACTAAAACACAATACTGCCTCACAATACATAGAGCATTTCTACAAATAATCGAACATACAAATCACACACACACACACACACACTCACAATCAAACAAATATAGAGACAACTAAAACAACGAAAATTAACACCGAGTTGTCAAAACACAAAACATCCAATTTCATCAAATCTGATGCATTACCATGACATCCCATCGAATACCATTCGATCCATTAAAAGAACATCCAATCCCAGCTCATGAAACGCCATCACGCATCATGTCTACACACACTTGAACAACTAACACATCAACACCTCAATGCATCACCCTCCACCACCATCACTCACATCAACAACACAATCAAACAATAAAACACTCACTCATACAATCACTCATATATTCACTCCTTCATTCAATGACTCACTCGCTCAATCAATCACTCAATCGGCCAAACAGTCAAACACTGATTCATTCAATCACTCAGTTACTCACTAATTCACACACACACACACACACACAGACAAGCAAGAGTGAACCAACTCCCATACCACAACCGAAAACACAGCATCATCATGGAAACCAACACGAACACCAGCATCAAGTGGGAAGACAAAGACAACGGCAACATGAATGAATATGAAGTGAATATTGAATGAGTTAATAGGCAGGCAGGTGAATACACGAGTAGGTGTCGTTGGGAGAAGGAACAACACCTACACAAGCCCAACTGACAGACATGAATGATATTGTTGCATGAACAGTGTGAAGGGTAGTGTCAGATTGCATGGAATGGGAAACTCACCTGTCGTGCTCTCTGACAGTGTATGTGTATGTGTCTGTGCCTGTGTCTGTGTCTGTGTCTCTGTCTCTGTCTCTGTCTGGATCTCCATCTCCATCTCCGTCTGTGTTGGCGTTGGCGTTGTCGTTGGCGTTTGCGTTTGCGTGTGTGTCTGCGTCTGCGTCTGCGTCTGCGTCTCCGAGACAATCTCTGTCTCTGTCTCTGTCTCCGTCTCCGTCTCCGTCTCCGTCGCGATCTCCTTCTCCATCTCACTTTCAGTCTCCGTCTCCCTCTCCGTTTCCCTCTGCGTCTGCGTCTGCGTCTGCGTCTGCGTCCCTGCACTCTCAGTCTCAGTCTCAGTCTCAGTCTCCACTGTCGTCACTTCGCTTGTCACCTCAGTGTGAACTGTGCAGACAAAGAAGAACACGAAGATTCCATCAACATTCAGTGAGTCAGTGTGTCAGTGTCAGCTAGTCATTTATTCATTCATTCAGTCAGTAAGTCAGTCAGTCAGTCAGTCAGTCAGTCAGTCAGTCGAACCAGGCAGTCAGCTAGTCATTCAGTCAGTCAGTCGAACCTGGTAGACAGCTAGTCAGTCAGTCAGTCAGTCAGTCAGCCATTCCGTAAACCAGTCACTCTGTCTGACTATCACTCAGTCGGTCAGTCTCACAGTCACCTCACCTCACTATTTCTGCCTCTACCTTCCGTTTCCCTGTCTCTCTCTCTCACTCTCTCTCTCTCTCTCTCTCTCTCTCCCTCCCACTGTATCCCCATCTCTCTCTGTCTCTCTGTCTTTCAGGTTGCTCATGATTCTCTATGTCCCTCTGTCACTGAGTCACTCAATCACTCAATCACCTACCTACTTACTCATTCATCCAATCTCTATTTCACCATGTTGAATTGCACTTTCACCTCAACTAATTTAAATACCATTCTCACTCACCCACAATTCAAACACTCACATTCATCATTCGTTCACCTCGATCACACAGACTAAAACACAATACTGCCTCACAATACATAGAGCATTTCTACAAATAATCGAACATACAAATACACACACACACACACACACACTCACAATCAAACAAATATAGAGACAACTAAAACAACGAAAATTAACACCGAGTTGTCAAAACACAAAACATCCAATTTCATCAAATCTGATGCATTACCATGACATCCCATCGAATACCATTCGATCCATTAAAAGAACATCCAATCCCAGCTCATGAAACGCCATCACGCATCATGTCTACACACACTTGAACAACTAACACATCAACACCTCAATGCATCACCCTCCACCACCATCACTCACATCAACAACACAATCAAACAATAAAACACTCACTCATACAATCACTCATATATTCACTCCTTCATTCAATGACTCACTCGCTCAATCAATCACTCAATCGGCCAAACAGTCAAACACTGATTCATTCAATCACTCAGTTACTCACTAATTCACACACACACACACACACAGACAAGCAAGAGTGAACCAACTCCCATACCACAACCGAAAACACAGCATCATCATGGAAACCAACACGAACACCAGCATCAAGTGGGAAGACAAAGACAACGGCAACATGAATGAATATGAAGTGAATATTGAATGAGTTAATAGGCAGGCAGGTGAATACACGAGTAGGTGTCGTTGGGAGAAGGAACAACACCTACACAAGCCCAACTGACAGACATGAATGATATTGTTGCATGAACAGTGTGAAGGGTAGTGTCAGATTGCATGGAATGGGAAACTCACCTGTCGTGCTCTCTGACAGTGTATGTGTATGTGTCTGTGCCTGTGTCTGTGTCTGTGTCTGTGTCTCTGTCTCTGTCTCTGTCTGGATCTCCATCTCCATCTCCGTCTGTGTTGGCGTTGGCGTTGTCGTTGGCGTTTGCGTTTGCGTGTGTGTCTGCGTCTGCGTCTGCGTCTGCGTCTCCGAGACAATCTCTGTCTCTGTCTCTGTCTCTGTCTCCGTCTCCGTCTCCGTCTCCGTCGCGATCTCCTTCTCCATCTCACTTTCAGTCTCCGTCTCCCTCTCCGTTTCCCTCTGCGTCTGCGTCTGCGTCTGCGTCTGCGTCTGCGTCTGCGTCCCTGCACTCTCAGTCTCAGTCTCAGTCTCCACTGTCGTCACTTCGCTTGTCACCTCAGTGTCTACTGTGCAGACAAAGAAGAACACGAAGATTCCATCAACATTCAGTGAGTCAGTGTGTCAGTGTCAGCTAGTCATTCAGTCAGTCAGTTAGTCAGTCAGTCAGTAAGTCAGTCTGTCGGTCAGTCAGTCGAATCAGGCAGTCAGCTAGTCAGTCAGTCAATCAGTCGAACCACGCAGTCAGTCAGTCGGTCAGCCTTTCCGTAAACCTGTCACTCTCTCTGACTATCACTCAGTCGGTCAGTCTCACAGTCACCTCACCTCACTATTTCTGCTCTACCTTCCCTTTCCCTGTCTCTCTCTCTCTCTCTCTCTCTGCATCTCCCACTCTCTCTCTGCCTCTCTGTGTCCCCATCTCTCTCTGTCTCTCTGTCTTTCAGGTTGCTCATGATTCTCTATGTCCCTCTGTCACTGAGTCACTCAATCACTCAATCACCTACCTACTTACTCATTCATCCAATCTCTATTTCACCATGTTGAATTGCACTTTCACCTCAACTAATTTAAATACCATTCTCACTCACTCACAATTCAAACACTCACATTCATCATTCGTTCACCTCGATCACACAGACTAAAACACAATACTGCCTCACAATTCACGAAGCATGGCAACAAAACATCGAGCATAGTAGTCACGCTCTCTCTCTCACACACACACACAGATACATACATACACTCTCTCAAACACGCATTCACGCATAAATTGAGACAACTCGTGCAAAAGATAACTACTCACTCGGGCACAAGCACAATGAAACACACGAACACACACACTGAATCCCACATGAAAAACAGAGGCGCTGAGAAGCACAAACAAACATGGTTGACCTCTATTACACAGCACGCTTCTGCCCCCCGTAATTTACTTAGGGTGGATGAAAGAAATTTTAAATGAAAAATGATTGACTGATTCCTCTGTTTAAAATCAGTGTGTTTGTGTAGCCAAGGTACTTTCCTATTGGACTAGGATACTTACTCGTAGGAATCTGATTACTTGAGTTTGGATAAGCTATCTGTATTTGGATTGGCTTATAAAACCATTACTTGTCACATGAATTCTGTCTTCTGGTTGTATTGTGTTCTCTGAGCTGGGTTGTTTCATCGATTAAACAAGCCAATACAATACAACCAAGACCATCCACCTGAGCTACAAATATTCTCCATCATTTCAACATAAATTCTGTTTTAAGAAATTAATCCCCATCAGGTAAGGAATAAATTTAAAATGGATTTCAGATTTGTAGAGAATGTAATTCTGTAGTGACAATGTTGTGTAATATTTCAGGGAGCCTGTTTCAAAATGTATTGAGTGTAGTTGTTACCATGATAGTTGTAATTTCGTGTTGTTATACAGGACTGAATTGCTCGACCTCTGTTGGTAGATGGGCTTCTATGCGGTTACCTTGATACTACTGCTGATTCATGATCCAACGTTGATCTCGGTGACTAACAGAGGACTCCAGGACTGGTGTTCTGTTCTATTCGGTACTCGGCTCAGTGGATAACGCTCTGTCAGTTTAAGCGATGGGTATTGAGTTCGATCCACAGTGGGAACCACATCACTGACTGGGGTCCTGCTACATCCAGCCGACGAGTACCAAGTAGGACGAGACGCGCGTCCCGGTAGTCGCCGAGATCAATATGCATCGAGTGTAATTTATGACTGTAACTGAGGTTTGCAGAAAAATCTACATCTTAAATGTATTGGTCGAAAGTTTGCACATAATGATAAGTTCTTATTTTGGTAATAACTAGAAAAAAGTTACTACCCGTGATCACACCAACAGCCATAATACTTTCTTGATATTTCTTTAAACAACCATCTCTCTCTATATATTTGAATATTCGGATTAGTACTTCTAACTAATATGCATCAAGATTGAAGTCTACTCATGAGGATATTGCAAATAATTGAAGCAGCTAAGTGACCGAAATGTTTGAGTTATACAGTGGTGAGTGATGTTAACTAAGGTGTCAACATTCGAAAAAATCAAGCTTCATTTGATTACTTATTTAGTCACCGTGGCATATTTGCGATAAAACGATGTTCTAATACAGTTCCTAAGATTTGTGAGCGTCGTTCAACAAAGCATAGAAACTAAATGAATATGATCAATTTGAAATAATTTGCTTCCCTAGATTAGTTTCGACTAAACGAAAAGAAGACGTAACCTGTCTGAATAATGAGTTGAGTAACATGTCGAAATGTTGATGAGTGAGTACGTGGTAGTAGTATTTGATAATATTTAGAAAATGAATGGAAATAAACAGTTGGTGAGAGTGGGAGACGTCTAAAATAATCGTTGCTAAGACTGCTGAGCGTCGCTCAAGATACCATAGAGTCTCGACTGAACGAACAGATAACGGTGGTCGCCTACTACAACTGTGCTCAGATAAATACAATGGGACGTGACATTATCTTTCACCTGTTAAAAGAGCTTTGATGGGTATATACGCATCGACGTTTCGATTACCCGAACTATAACTACACATTTGTCAGCTATCATTCTCCGTTCTACACTTTCTAACGATCTAATATTCTGTGATGCATTCATTCGGTCGATACGTGAAGCATTTAAGTATGAATAATCCCTTCTTATTTATTTAGAAGAAAGAAAGAAGTCAGTGAGATCGCATTTTGGATGGCCCTTAGAAGGGCCTTCGTTCGTTCACTTCCCGTCATGAAGAACTTGGCATAATGCAGACGAAATTGCAGGACGGTCATCTGTTATGAAAGCACTCACTCTGCAGCTTCCAATAATAATCTTTAAAAACCTCAGAAATGCACCAATCAGATCTAATGTCTTACTGATTATGAAAGCAAAATCTATGGGAATAGCCATGAAGTTGATGTCGATGACTACAAACTCATGGAGAAAAATCTTCTCATTACTGGTCTTGTGAGTGCCATCGAGACCCAGTAGATCAAGACAGTTTTCAGCTAATTTCGGCTGTGGCGAAAGAAAGGATTTCAGATCTCCACCCTCTGTGACAGAGAAGGATGCTGATCCACCTTGACTGATTATATGCTCCTGCAACTTTTCATAACTGCCTACAACAACATCATTTCACTGGAAAATTTAATTACCGGTCAAATTACGCTGAGCGAATAGGCGATAACGCATATTGAACACATCTTGACTATTCAGTCGTTTATCATAATGTGCATAAGCGAAGTAAAAAACATTAAATGCAGCCGTCCTGGATATTAGCAATGGCCTTACGCTCTCCAATTCAACTTCGGCGCTCAAGAACTATTGTCATGAAGATGAGAGTTGCAGGGATGATTGTGAGTTAACAGTAACCAAGTTACTGTCCAGAAACCTTCTAAAATCTTCGCGAGCACGAACGCCCGACAAGAACACTTCAGGGATATTCTACGAAATATATAATCAAAACAAACAGGACTGACATTCTTGTCACTACACCACCTAGCGACCGGAGTTCACTAGCCTTCAAGCAAACAAACTTGACGTAGGCTCTCTGGTCACCTTACAAATACGAATCTGACACAACGTAGTGTGTATACGTCTGTTTCTCATACTCCTGTAGGGCGACCTTCAAAGACTCTAAGGACGGAAACGCAGCGAGACAGAAACGCTCAATATAAAGACTGATTCGTTTTCAGTCACAACACTTTGGACGGTACTATCGCTCATCATGAAAAGGAAGCAACCCTTCCTCAATTCGCTTTGTTTCACAGTACTTTTCGATTTCGTGCAACCAATATCATTGGGTGTTTCCTCATCCATTTTGACTGGATAACAAATGACACAAGGAGTGGGGGAGAAGGGGTAGGAAATAACAGTTAACAAAATAATAACCTAGACTAAATGTATTTTAACAAGCATGCGAGACACCAAAACAACATTTCAAAACGAGTCATCACAATACACGCCGTCCCATCACATCCAGTCCGATCACATCACATCACATCTCATCACGTCCAATCCCATGCCATACCATCATTAGGCAGGAAACGCCATCACGCATCATGTCTACACACACTTGAACAACTAACACATCAACACCTCAATGCATCACCCTCCACCACCATCACTCACATCAACAACACAATCAAACAATAAAACACTCACTCATACAATCACTCATATATTCACTCCTTCATTCAATGACTCACTCGCTCAATCAATCACTCAACCAGCCAAACAGTCAAACACTGATTCATTCAATCACTCAGTTACTCACTAATTCACACACACACACACACACAGACAAGCAAGAGTGAACCAACTCCCATACCACAACCGAAAACACAGCATCATCATGGAAACCAACACGAACACCAGCATCAAGTGGGAAGACAAAGACAACGGCAACATGAATGAATATGAAGTGAATATTGAATGAGTTAATAGGCAGGCAGGTGAATACACGAGTAGGTGTCGTTGGGAGAAGGAACAACACCTAGACAAGCCCAACTGACAGACATGAATGATATTGTTGCATGAACAGTGTGAAGGGTAGTGTCAGATTGCATGGAATGGGAAACTCACCTGTCGTGCTCTCTGACAGTGTATGTGTATGTGTCTGTGCCTGTGTCTGTGTCTGTGTCTGCGTCTCTATCCGTGCCTCCGTTTCCCTCTGCGTCTGCGTCTGCGTCTGCGTCTGCGTCTGCGTCTGCGTCTGCGTCCCTGCACTCTCAGTCTCAGTCTCAGTCTCAGTCTCCACTGTCGTCACTTCGCTTGTCACCTCAGTGTGAACTGTGCAGACAAAGAAGAACACGAAGATTCCATCAACAGTCAGTCAGTGAGTGTTTGAAACAGTGAAGAATCAGTCCGTGTGTCAGTGTGTCAGTGAGCTAGTCAGTCGTTCAATCTGTTAAGCAGTCCGTCACTCAGTCAGCCTGACAGTCAGTCAGTAGTCAGTCAGTGAGTCAGTCAGTCAGTTCAACTGACTGTTTTTCTCTCTGTATTTCAGGTTGTTTATGATTCTGTAGTGCCGTCTGTCACTCAGTCTCTTATTCCCTTGATCAGTCAACCACTCAATCACAAACTCACTCACGCATTCACTGATTCACAAAATCACTCATTCACCATTCCACTCCACTCCACACCACTCCACTCACTTGCTCACTCAATCAATCAACTTATGTCTGGCTCACTATTATTTACTGCGCTCTCACCTAAACTAATCTACCTCACCTTCCCAAACACAATTCAAACATCCACATTCACCCGCCATTTACATCGATCACGCTGACTAAAACACAATACTCCCTCACAATACATGACGCACGTCTACAAATAATCGAACACAGAAATCACACACACACACACACACACACACACAAACGCACATCCACCACACGCTGACAAACACGTTGATAAACACACATTCACGCATAAATTCACACAAAAACACTCACAACGTCACCACTCACTAAACCACAAACACACCGACACACACGCAGAACACATCACAACAACATTTCACACCGACTCCTCTCAATACACACCGTCTTATCCCATCCAACACAATCCAATGACATCCATTCCCTTCGAATCACAACAAATCCCATTCCAACGAATCGGAAGCCATCACGCATCATGTCTACACACACTTGAACAACTAACACATCACCACCTCAATGCTTCACTCTCTTATTTAATTTGGTAGACGTTCATTCTAATATACCTCAACTTTTATTAATCTTGACACTAGTAAGTTACTTTAACAAGTATCTGAGTTGATCACATGGTTTTAGTATTTTGCAAAATTTGATGGGATTATAAATCTGTTGACCGAAAAAAAATAACAGCACAACTATCAATGTGTGTCTAGGAATTCAGTTCTATTCAAACATCATGTTCACCATTATTATCTGGTCTCGAAGATACCTACACTAAGCAAGAACTGTTTCAATGCCTGTCCATTTATCAGACACTTCTAGGTAGTACAGTAATGTCAAACGAAAAACAAACAGAAATCAGAAATCAACTAAATACTGACTCAGAAATTACTCACGGAACAAATATATCGGTTGATGAGATCATATTCGGGCGTACAGTTGGGCTTGACTTCCACAGTCTTCAAGTTTCAGGAAGAAATATGTAGACAAACAGAAGGAGTAGCGATGGACTCGCCAATACCGCTAATCGTAGTAAGTGAATTTATGGATAGTTGGGAAGCCATCTCTTCACAAACTTATAGTCCTGTACCTCAGGTATGGTGGTGATATGTAGATGACACATTTGGTCTGTTGAAATCGGAATATGTCGATAGTGTCTTCATACATATAAACTTAGTAGTGGATGCAGTCCGATTCACACAAGAAACGGAAAGATAACAGTAACATGAATACGAATAATAACGACAACACAAGTAGAAAGGAGTTTACGGCCTCCATTGTGTTAACCCATAAGGAAGGTACGTCAGACACGTTACATGGGATCCTCAACAGGGCTGGAATTAGGGTGGTATTTAAACCTACAAACTCAGTGTGTGAATTATTCAGTCAGTCAATCAATCTGTCTGCAAATCATCTGTGCTCATTACTTAACACATTCATCTACATCACTGAAATTCCAGTTGCTTCACAGGATTCAAATATCCGCCTTCCTCCCTCATTTGCATGGATCAGGCAGTCAAACAGAACACTACTCCCTCAAAATACATGACAAACACCTATAACTAATCGAAGACAAGTGGCACATACGCTGGGAAACGTAGACATCTACACACACACACACACACAAACATTATTCCTCTCTTAGTATTTCTTTCCTGTTGCTGTTTCGCTGCCTTATAGCAACATCTTTGGTCTTCTGTCTAGTTTTCCTTTTATAGGAGTCTTCTTCTTACGAGAATTTCCGCTTCGCATCTTCTCTATTTATCGTCTCCCTTTTCTCGTCTTCCCTTGGTATAACTGTGTGTTATTTTATTTATTCGGATATTCCTTGTCGATCTCTGTGAATATGTCGAACACACGTTTCGTGTGAATTTTTTCCCGAATTTAACTGGAATGATTTGTCCTCACTGTTCGTTTTATTCATATCGTGATTCATCATCTTTAACTGTGACATCTTTCAATACAGTCATGCGCATTCGGCATGATTCTACCATTCATCGTTGCATTCGTGTCATCACATATGCACTCATACATGCAATCACTCATCGGTTCTCGACGCATGGAATCCTTAGGGATGGCTTCTCACTTATATCTTGTCATCGTGTTCATGCATACCATTATTTGTCATCATCCTTCTTTTCGTATCACAATAGCCTCAGACTAGGCATTATTTCCACTAAAGTGTATTTCAAGTTGTTATTCATCGTAAACTAACATCACTTGGAGGAAACAGCTGTCCAGTGCTCCCAGGTTTCCTTTGTTCCTCCAACTGATGTTAGTTCACGATGAATAACAACTTGAAATATTTCCAAGTCTCCACAACTCCCTCAAAAATTCCACTAAACTGTATGGAAATTAAATCGGATCGCTTTTCGTATGTATTGGCTGCATGATCCTGTCACTGTTGTAAGAACTGCACTGGTTCACCCAGCACATCCTTCCACTCTAATGCAAAATACCTGTTTGTCCTTCCTCACCGTTTCCACTCTCAACGCCATTGCAATTTCCTACTTCCCACCATGTCATATGCAGGATGGATGATGGAGTTTCGCCATTCCTCCGTCATAGGATTTCACCAATTCTGTTTCTCGTGATTTCTACTTTGAGCTCGAGCGGTCATCGAATCATACAGTGCCTGCAATGATTAGCACTTGGCTAGTTTGATCTGGTTCGTTGAGTAACTTCAAATGGTGTACACACCAACAGACAACTAGTTCGTGTGTCTGTGAAAGCTTCAGACTGAGATACTACAATCATCATTTGCACACTATGGGAGAACACATATGCACTCGTATCTTCTCGAAAGTGCAGTGATTACAGCTGCAACGAGTGTACAAGTGCATACTGCAGACACCGTCTTACCAGTCAATGTGCGTTGACCAGTTTTATCAGACAATCAAAGTGCCCACTGAATCAACCACTTACTTGGCATCCTGTGTGTTTCCGTAGTCTGAATCTCCGTAGACATTTCCGTCATTGTGCTTTCACTAATAGCTGAAAAATAGTTAACAGTGATCCATGTAAATATTCGAATGTCAGGAAACCAATGGGTAGTGAGTTGTGCGCACTATCATCTGATCAACTTATTCTACTAGCGCTTGCTTGACAATACTCAATATGCCACAAGAAATTCTATCAATCCTATATCCTACACACCCTTCCTCATGTCAGATAAACCCACGAGACGAATACAAACACCATAGCAAAGTGGAACTCATCCAGCCGATTCTCGACAACAACGTCAGAATATACACTATGAATAAAACCAGTGCATTGGAAAACCAAACATAATGTGCATTCCGTTGTAACAGCTACTAGCCACAAAATTAAACGACCAACTGAACACCAAACACACTCTCCTACTTCGTCAAAATCAACACTTCTCCATCACACACACATTGCACAAAAATTAACACAGTCATTCCACTCACCTTCTATCGTTATTTCATTCGATGTGCCAAAGTACACGTTATCAGATCCATTGGCAACTAATTCTGTTGTATATTGCACGATAGCGTTGCGAACAGTGCTTCCTATCGCAGCGGTCGTTGCGAAACTCTCACTGGAAATGTCGTGCTCAATGGTCAGTGTTGCATTTCCAATGACTGATCCACGTGAGAAGCCAACAACTGTGCAGGTGACCGTGATGAGTCCACTGACCTTGGCTGACTTCATGCTGTTCACGAGCTTAGGAGGGAAGAGGGGAGGCAACGAGAGTGTCAGTGGGAGACAAAATTGATTGGATGTGTCATTCGGTGAGAGTGTGGTGCGAAACAGTCAATAATCGGTGTCGTGTCCCAGGTCTCAAGGGCCAACATTCGCGATAGTTGGTGAGACTATCAGAGAGTGTTGGTCGTGGTTTGACATACTCATAGTTGTGATGTGTGGTGGTGACTGAATGTGAAAGGAAAAGGTGAATCACAGCAAGATTCTATCCAGCGGTACTCTACAATTCTGTGGTGCGATGAAATCACATTGTGTGAAATGCGGATTGTCAATGACTGTGATACTTCGAGTGGAGTAGTTTGGTGCAGTGAACTACATGCAACGACTGCCAGATCAAACACATCGGCTACAAATGCCCACTGTGTTGAATTGAACTGACGGTTGATGGGAACTACACCTCCTCTAAAATAACAGACACTGTACACATCAGACATCAAGTGGACAACTCAGTCATCCTCACACATGCAGTAGCTCACAGTTCCGTGTCACCCAGTCTACTGCTTGATGATGGACACATCGGTTAACTGATTACTTGATTGATGCCGGTGTACCTTCCATCACGAAGAGATATCACCTAGAATGCTGTTGTCAACACGACTTTAGTAGACAACTGTGTTGTCGTCGATTCACTAATTGGAAAGTAACTGTTTTGCTCTTCAACGTTGACAGTCGTCAGTCGTCGTCCAATGAAGTAGAATGGAGATGCATGGAACGCATGAAATGAAATGCAAGTGTGTGCAGAGTGTTTGTCTTCCGAAGCACACAAATTGTCGGCACGCTAACATAGAATCAACCTGTTAATCGATAAGAATAATACTCTTAAGACTAATAATGAGATTTAAGCAGATAATACAAGTGAGTTTGGAAAGAGATCATGGATATCAACAGTGACATTTTCCTATAGTAAAGGTACCTCGGAAGAGAAGTGAATAATTTGTCCTAGGTGTGGTATCAGAGTCTACTTGAAATCTCCAAATTCTTTAGAAAATGCCTTAGTTTATTTAACTCAGAGATATAATTCGAAAGATGTCAAAAAAACGACTCTGTATATAAGATAAAATGTATGGATCATGAGGCCAATTATATTGGTGAAAGCTGTAGACAGCTGAAAATTAGATTCAATGAGCTTAAGTTATGTGGCAAACACTCACCAAAGAATGAAGTGGAATTGAAAAGTTTGGAAAAGAGATCGCGATAGCAATTCTTGCCAGTGAAGTTGGACACAAGATTGATTTTGACAATTTTGTCACACCAGGGAATGGTTTTCATTGACCTAAAGAAAGATTCAGCCCTGAAGCCCTACACATTTTAACGTTAACAAATGCTTAAACGGAAAAGAAGGAATCCGTCTGTCACCTATCTGGCAGACTCGAATTCGGCAAAAACATTTAAAAGTCAGCATTTCAAATACAACTTTAACAAAACAAACATTCAATATCAATCAATTATTGTCCATGAATAAAACATGCTTTTCACATTTTCATTCAATAAACAACAAACGACACATGGATTTTTCACAACACATACACACATACTTACTGACACTGTGGTTATTGAATTGCCTTCGATGACAAATGACATGGACCGCATGAATTTATGATGACTAGTTAGCAACAATCAGTCTAAACAACAAATCGGCTAACCAGTGGCGTAAACACAGAAATCGCAAAGTGTACTATTTGACAGTATATATTTTGGTGTTTAATAAAGATTCGAAAATTCTCCTGTGTCATACACAGTGAAACATCCAGGTTGGTAAAACATTTGGGTTTGTCAACACACTGATTTGGATGGTAATACTTGTCAACTTCATATACATGCCTTGATCACACTTTAAAATTTCACCTGACCATTTGACACGATTAAGGAACGAAACTAGACAATCAACATGAAGTGAAGCAAATTAGGCTTGATGTGATATACAGGATGGTAAGATTCGATATTTAACAGGTTCAAGCAGACCACCGAAGTCATGTGATCGAAATGATGCGTAAACAATTCTGCACACACAGAGGTTGTGAGGTCACCAGCATATGACTGTGAATTTCAAGTTATACTAACAATCTCAATCGTTGGAAAACAACCGTTCATTGTGACGCATCGAATCAACAATCCACCATTAAGTGGTACTCTCCAACAGCGTTCACGTTCTAATTTCATACTTCCCTACAGTGTCTGAGTGAAGTTGATCAGAGAGAGAGAGAGAGAGAGAGAGAGAGAGAGGGAGAGAGGAGACACGGGCTCATTACACAGTCACGTGATCCATATGGCATCATGAAAATCACCATCGGTGCTTCATAACACCAGCACACCACTTCAGAACAAAACTGAGTCCACCAGACCCACAATGTCAATGTCTCCTAAGCTGAATACCATCAGGTCACAACACCAATTCACACACCACCCAGTAAGGTCAAACTGCTCACGTAACAATCACCCATTCACGTGCACCAATGCATATGATAAAAAAAACAAACAGAAAGTCATCTTACCAGATCACACAATTCTGAAGCATATTCCTGATATAAGGCCGTGGATGGGTCCAACAGACTGTCGTTCCACTGCACGGATTGATTCGATTTCGTCAGGGGTGATGAGATCACTAGAAGAGAATGAAACCACTGCTTATCACATTGTCTATACATTGAAGCATGTCAGTTTTAGAAAGGCAGTCTTGACCTGATTGCTATGTAGAGTGTGTTTATGCAATGCATCCTGCGTGTCAGGTGTGAAGTATGTATACGGCTCACCTGTTCCTAGACACTACAACACCTCACCTACACCCAAATTGACGTCACAGTACAACCGGTGAGTCATTACCTATGAGGATGACATCCATCTGTTCTCCTTCAGAGTCCTGTGTGCCTCTGTGGAGTTAACAACGTCGTCATAAGTAGGAGTCATTCCCCGTGTGGAATTCACAAATCCGAATCCTGTGAACATGGAGGGAGATGGGATGTCTATCAGACAAATTGGAATGAAGCAGTGAGATTTTGACTGACACATACTGAATTGTCGAAGGACAGTGACTTTTCCATTCTTGATGATGAACTATGCGTCAGATAAACTGGATCAACACTAGCCAATGTGGAGTGAGCTGATAAAATACACATGTAAATATCAATGGAAATACAAATAGTGTCCTATTTGAACTCACCTAAGGATACTGTCTTCACCATCACACCTTGCATTTCGCATTGATTCAGTCGATTGTGTGGTGACGGAATTGCACGTTGGATTCGTTCACGGTTTGTAGACATGTGAAAAGTGAGTAGAGAGAGAAGAGAGTGGTGAGATAACGAAATGTTCACCTCGGATCACGCTGAGAATAGTGAGTCATGTGAATGTGTGTGTGTGTGTGTGTGTGTGTGTGTGTGTCAACGGAATTGTCTTCGATCGGCCATTTCCAGCTTGTACGAAGTAAGTGAGCATGAGACACTACTTAGTAGAACAGAGCAGTTTGGAATGTAACGCATGTTAGGCGTGATATAATAGGGCTTAGCACAACTTACCTAATGTGACAGATGAAGCGAAGTAATAGGTCACAAAATCTGGGCGTCACATGAAAAAACCGAAAAAGGTTAACAGAGAGAATACACCAGAAAACCGGTCCCCAATGCAAAGGAATAGCACCAAACGCCGAATCCATAAAAAGAGAGATAGTAAATAAAACTGCAAGTCAACAACACAGTGATTCATAAAATTATTAACACAGAAGATTAGACGAAAAATTCAGCTGATGCAAATACACAAAATAAACGAAAGTTATCCAAAAAAACAAAGAAATACAAAAGCCCTAAACAAATTAAAGGAAAAAATGGAGAAGAGTAGAAAAAAAACAAAAATATAAAATCCAGCCCTCAAGATACACAACACAACAAAACTCCCAAAAACAAGGTATCCCAGAACACCGATCCGAGTACATCCCAACCTAACACATTAAACGTCATCATGCATCATATCTCCTCACACACAATTCAAACACTCACATTCATCATTCGTTCACATCGATCACACAGACTAAAACACAATACTGCCTCACAATACATAGAGCATTTCTACAAATAATCGAACATACAAATCACACACACACACACACACTCACAATCAAACAAATATAGAGACAACTAAAACAACGAAAATTAACACCGAGTTGTCAAAACACAAAACATCCAATTTCATCAAATCTGATGCATTACCATGACATCCCATCGAATACCATTCGATCCATTAAAAGAACATCCAATCCCAGCTCATGAAACGCCATCACGCATCATGTCTACACACACTTGAACAACTAACACATCAACACCTCAATGCATCACCCTCCACCACCATGACTCACATCAACAAAACAATCAAACAATAAAAAACACCCAATCTTACACTCACACATCCACTCACCGGCTCGATCAATCACTCAATCAATCAATCACTCAGTTACTCACTAATTCACACACACACACACACACAGACAAGCAAGAGTGAACCAACTCCCATACCACAACCGAAAACACAGCATCATCATGGAAACCAACACGAACACCAGCATCAAGTGGGAAGACAAAGACAACGGCAACATGAATGAATATGAAGTGAATATTGAATGAGTTAATAGGCAGGCAGGTGAATACACGAGTAGGTGTCGTTGGGAGAAGGAACAACACCTACACAAGCCCAACTGACAGACATGAATGATATTGTTGCATGAACAGTGTGAAGGGTAGTGTCAGATTGCATGGAATGGGAAACTCACCTGTCGTGCTCTCTGACAGTGTATGTGTGTGTGTCTGTGCCTGTGTCTCTGTCTCTGTCTCTGTCTCTGTCTCTGTCTGGATCTCCATCTCCATCTCCGTCTGTGTTGGCGTTGGCGTTGTCGTTGGCGTTTGCGTTTGCGTGTGTGTCTGCGTCTGCATCTGCGTCCCTGCACTCTCAGTCTCAGTCTCAGTCTCAGTCTCCACTGTCGTCACTTCGCTTGTCACCTCAGTGTGAACTGTGCAGACAAAGAAGAACACGAAGATTCCATCAACATTCAGTGAGTCAGTGTGTCGGTGTCAGCTAGTCATTCAGTCAGTCAGCCAGTCAGTCAGTCAGTCAGTCATACAGACAGTCAGTCAGACAGTCAGTCATTCATTCAGTCAGTCAGTCAGTCAGTCATTCGAACCATGCGGCCAGATTGTCAGTCAGTCAGTCAGTCAGTCAGCCATTCCGTAAACCATTCACTCTCTCTGACTATCACTCAGTCGGTCAGTCGGACAGTCAACTCAACTGACTGCTTCTCTCTCTATCCTTCTCCTTCTCTCTATCTCTCTCTCTGTCTCCCTCTCTCTCTGTCCCTGTCTCTCTCTATCTCTCTCTCTCTCTCTCTTCATCTTTGTCCCCATCTCTCTCTGTCTCTCTGTCTTTCAGGTTGCTCATGATTCTCTATGTCCCTCTGTCACTGAGTCACTCAATCACTCAATCACCTACCTACTTACTCATTCATCCAATCTCTATTTCACCATGTTGAATTGCACTTTCACCTCAACTAATTTAAATACCATTCTCACTCACTCACAATTCAAACACTCACATTCATCATTCGTTCACATCGATCACACAGACTAAAACACAATACTGCCTCACAATACATAGAGCATTTCTACAAATAATCGAACATACAAATCACACACACACACACACAAATATAGAGACAACTAAAACAACGAAAATTAACACCGAGTTGTCAAAACACAAAACATCCAATTTCATCAAATCTGATGCATTACCATGACATCTCATCGAATACCATTCGATCCATTAAAAGAACATCCAATCCCAGCTCATGAAACGCCATCACGCATCATGTCTACACACACTTGAACAACTAACACATCAACACCTCAATGCATCACCCTCCACCACCATGACTCACATCAACAAAACAATCAAACAATAAAAAACACCCAATCTTACACTCACACATCCACTCACCGGCTCGATCAATCACTCAATCAATCACTCAGTTACTCACTAATTCACACACACACACACACACACACAGACAAGCAAGAGTGAACCAACTCCCATACCACAACCGAAAACACAGCATCATCATGGAAACCAACACGAACACCAGCATCAAGTCGGAAGACAAAGACAACGGCAACATGAATGAATATGAAGTGAATATTGAATGAGTTAATAGGCAGGCAGGTGAATACACGAGTAGGTGTCGTTGGGAGAAGGAACAACACCTACACAAGCCCAACTGACAGACATGAATGATATTGTTGCATGAACAGTGTGAAGGGTAGTGTCAGATTGCATGGAATGGGAAACTCACCTGTCGTGCTCTCTGACAGTGTATGTGTGTGTGTCTGTGCCTGTGTCTGTGTCTGTGTCTGTGTCTCTGTCTCTGTCTCTGTCTGGATCTCCATCTCCATCTCCGTCTGTGTTGGCGTTGGCGTTGTCGTTGGCGTTTGCGTTTGCGTGTGTGTCTGCGTCTGCATCTGCGTCCCTGCACTCTCAGTCTCAGTCTCAGTCTCAGTCTCCACTGTCGTCACTTCGCTTGTCACCTCAGTGTGAACTGTGCAGACAAAGAAGAACACGAAGATTCCATCAACATTCAGTGAGTCAGTGTGTCGGTGTCAGCTAGTCATTCAGTCAGTCAGCCAGTCAGTCAGTCAGTCAGTCATACAGACAGTCAGTCAGACAGTCAGTCATTCATTCAGTCAGTCAGTCAGTCAGTCATTCGAACCATGCGGCCAGATTGTCAGTCAGTCAGTCAGTCAGTCAGCCATTCCGTAAACCATTCACTCTCTCTGACTATCACTCAGTCGGTCAGTCGGACAGTCAACTCAACTGACTGCTTCTCTCTCTATCCTTCTCCTTCTCTCTATCTCTCTCTCTGTCTCCCTCTCTCTCTGTCCCTGTCTCTCTCTATCTCTCTCTCTCTCTCTCTTCATCTTTGTCCCCATCTCTCTCTGTCTCTCTGTCTTTCAGGTTGCTCATGATTCTCTATGTCCCTCTGTCACTGAGTCACTCAATCACTCAATCACCTACCTACTTACTCATTCATCCAATCTCTATTTCACCATGTTGAATTGCACTTTCACCTCAACTAATTTAAATACCATTCTCACTCACTCACAATTCAAACACTCACATTCATCATTCGTTCACATCGATCACACAGACTAAAACACAATACTGCCTCACAATACATAGAGCATTTCTACAAATAATCGAACATACAAATCACACACACACACACACACACTCACAATCAAACAAATATAGAGACAACTAAAACAACGAAAATTAACACCGAGTTGTCAAAACACAAAACATCCAATTTCATCAAATCTGATGCATTACCATGACATCTCATCGAATACCATTCGATCCATTAAAAGAACATCCAATCCCAGCTCATGAAACGCCATCACGCATCATGTCTACACACACTTGAACAACTAACACATCAACACCTCAATGCATCACCCTCCACCACCATCACTCACATCAACAACACACTCAAACACTCACACACTCACTCATACAATCACTCATATATTCACTCCTTCATTCAATGACTCACTCGCTCAATCAATCACTCAATCAGCCAAACAGTCAAACACTGATTCATTCAATCACTCAGTTACTCACTAATTCACACACACACACACACACAGACAAGCAAGAGTGAACCAACTCCCATACCACAACCGAAAACACAGCATCATCATGGAAACCAACACGAACACCAGCATCAAGTGGGAAGACAAAGACAACGGCAACATGAATGAATATGAAGTGAATATTGAATGAGTTAATAGGCAGGCAGGTGAATACACGAGTAGGTGTCGTTGGGAGAAGGAACAACACCTACACAAGCCCAACTGACAGACATGAATGATATTGTTGCATGAACAGTGTGAAGGGTAGTGTCAGATTGCATGGAATGGGAAACTCACCTGTCGTGCTCTCTGACAGTGTATGTGTATGTGTCTGTGCTTTTCTGTGTCTGTGTCTCTGTCTCTGTCTCTGTCTGGATCTCCATCTCCATCTCCGTCTGTGTTGGCGTTGGCGTTGTCGTTGGCGTTTGCGTGTGTGTCTGCGTCTGCGTCTGCGTCTGCATCTGCGTCCCTGCACTCTCAGTCTCAGTCTCAGTCTCAGTCTCCACTGTCGTCACTTCGCTTGTCACCTCAGTGTGAACTGTGCAGACAAAGAAGAACACGAAGATTCCATCAACATTCAGTGAGTCAGTGTGTCAGTGTCAACTAGTCATTCAGTCAGTCAGTTAGTCAGTCAGTCAGTCAGTCATACAGACAGTCAATCAGACAGTCAGTCATTCAGTCAGTCAGCCAGTCAGTCAGTCGAACCATGCGGCCAGATTGTCAGTCAGTCAGTCAGTCAGTCAGCCATTCCGTAAACCATTCACTCTCTCTGACTATCACTCAGTCGGTCAGTCTCACAGTCAACTCACCTCACTGCTTCTCTATCTATCCTTCTCCTTCTCTCTATCTCTCTCTCTGTCTCCCTCTCTCTCTGTCCCTGTCTCTCTCTATCTCTCTCTCTCTCTCTCTTCATCTTTGTCCCCATCTCTCTCTGTCTCTCTGTCTTTCAGGTTGCTCATGATTCTCTATGTCCCTCTGTCACTGAGTCACTCAATCACTCAATCACCTACCTACTTACTCATTCATCCAATCTCTATTTCACCATGTTGAATTGCACTTTCACCTCAACTAATTTAAATACCATTCTCACTCACTCACAATTCAAACACTCACATTCATCATTCGTTCACATCGATCACACAGACTAAAACACAATACTGCCTCACAATACATAGAGCATTTCTACAAATAATCGAACATACAAATCACACACACACACACACACAAATATAGAGACAACTAAAACAACGAAAATTAACACCGAGTTGTCAAAACACAAAACATCCAATTTCATCAAATCTGATGCATTACCATGACATCCCATCGAATACCATTCGATCCATTAAAAGAACATCCAATCCCAGCTCATGAAACGCCATCACGCATCATGTCTACACACACTTGAACAACTAACACATCAACACCTCAATGCATCACCCTCCACCACCATCACTCACATCAACAACACAATCAAACAATAAAACACTCACTCATACAATCACTCATATATTCACTCCTTCATTCAATGACTCACTCGCTCAATCAATAACTCAATCAGCCAAACAGTCAAACACTGATTCATTCAATCACTCAGTTACTCACTAATTCACACACACACACACACACAGACAAGCAAGAGTGAACCAACTCCCATACCACAACCGAAAACACAGCATCATCATGGAAACCAACACGAACACCAGCATCAAGTCGGAAGACAAAGACAACGGCAACATGAATGAATATGAAGTGAATATTGAATGAGTTAATAGGCAGGCAGGTGAATACACGAGTAGGTGTCGTTGGGAGAAGGAACAACACCTACACAAGCCCAACTGACAGACATGAATGATATTGTTGCATGAACAGTGTGAAGGGTAGTGTCAGATTGCATGGAATGGGAAACTCACCTGTCGTGCTCTCTGACAGTGTATGTGTATGTGTCTGTGCCTGTGTCTGTGTCTGTGTCTCTGTCTCTGTCTCTGTCTGGATCTCCATCTCCATCTCCGTCTGTGTTGGCGTTGGCGTTGTCGTTGGCGTTTGCGTTTGCGTGTGTGTCTGCGTCTGCGTCTGCGTCTGCATCTGCGTCCCTGCACTCTCAGTCTCAGTCTCAGTCTCAGTCTCCACTGTCGTCACTTCGCTTGTCACCTCAGTGTGAACTGTGCAGACAAAGAAGAACACGAAGATTCCATCAACATTCAGTGAGTCAGTGTGTCAGTGTCAACTAGTCATTCAGTCAGTCAGTTAGTCAGTCAGTCAGTCAGTCATACAGACAGTCAATCAGACAGTCAGTCATTCAGTCAGTCAGCCAGTCAGTCAGTCGAACCATGCGGCCAGATTGTCAGTCAGTCAGTCAGTCAGTCAGCCATTCCGTAAACCATTCACTCTCTCTGACTATCACTCAGTCGGTCAGTCTCACAGTCAACTCACCTCACTGCTTCTCTATCTATCCTTCTCCTTCTCTCTATCTCTCTCTCTGTCTCCCTCTCTCTCTGTCCCTGTCTCTCTCTATCTCTCTCTCTCTCTCTCTTCATCTTTGTCCCCATCTCTCTCTGTCTCTCTGTCTTTCAGGTTGCTCATGATTCTCTATGTCCCTCTGTCACTGAGTCACTCAATCACTCAATCACCTACCTACTTACTCATTCATCCAATCTCTATTTCACCATGTTGAATTGCACTTTCACCTCAACTAATTTAAATACCATTCTCACTCACTCACAATTCAAACACTCACATTCATCATTCGTTCACATCGATCACACAGACTAAAACACAATACTGCCTCACAATACATAGAGCATTTCTACAAATAATCGAACATACAAATCACACACACACACACACAAATATAGAGACAACTAAAACAACGAAAATTAACACCGAGTTGTCAAAACACAAAACATCCAATTTCATCAAATCTGATGCATTACCATGACATCCCATCGAATACCATTCGATCCATTTAAAGAACATCCAATCCCAGCTCATGAAACGCCATCACGCATCATGTCTACACACACTTGAACAACTAACACATCAACACCTCAATGCATCACCCTCCACCACCATCACTCACATCAACAACACAATCAAACAATAAAACACTCACTCATACAATCACTCATATATTCACTCCTTCATTCAATGACTCACTCGCTCAATCAATAACTCAATCAGCCAAACAGTCAAACACTGATTCATTCAATCACTCAGTTACTCACTAATTCACACACACACACACACACAGACAAGCAAGAGTGAACCAACTCCCATACCACAACCGAAAACACAGCATCATCATGGAAACCAACACGAACACCAGCATCAAGTCGGAAGACAAAGACAACGGCAACATGAATGAATATGAAGTGAATATTGAATGAGTTAATAGGCAGGCAGGTGAATACACGAGTAGGTGTCGTTGGGAGAAGGAACAACACCTACACAAGCCCAACTGACAGACATGAATGATATTGTTGCATGAACAGTGTGAAGGGTAGTGTCAGATTGCATGGAATGGGAAACTCACCTGTCGTGCTCTCTGACAGTGTATGTGTATGTGTCTGTGCCTGTGTCTGTGTCTGTGTCTCTGTCTCTGTCTCTGTCTGGATCTCCATCTCCATCTCCGTCTGTGTTGGCGTTGGCGTTGTCGTTGGCGTTTGCGTTTGCGTGTGTGTCTGCGTCTGCGTCTGCGTCTGCATCTGCGTCCCTGCACTCTCAGTCTCAGTCTCAGTCTCAGTCTCCACTGTCGTCACTTCGCTTGTCACCTCAGTGTGAACTGTGCAGACAAAGAAGAACACGAAGATTCCATCAACATTCAGTGAGTCAGTGTGTCAGTGTCAACTAGTCATTCAGTCAGTCAGTTAGTCAGTCAGTCAGTCAGTCATACAGACAGTCAATCAGACAGTCAGTCATTCAGTCAGTCAGCCAGTCAGTCAGTCGAACCATGCGGCCAGATTGTCAGTCAGTCAGTCAGTCAGTCAGCCATTCCGTAAACCATTCACTCTCTCTGACTATCACTCAGTCGGTCAGTCTCACAGTCAACTCACCTCACTGCTTCTCTATCTATCCTTCTCCTTCTCTCTATCTCTCTCTCTGTCTCCCTCTCTCTCTGTCCCTGTCTCTCTCTATCTCTCTCTCTCTCTCTCTTCATCTTTGTCCCCATCTCTCTCTGTCTCTCTGTCTTTCAGGTTGCTCATGATTCTCTATGTCCCTCTGTCACTGAGTCACTCAATCACTCAATCACCTACCTACTTACTCATTCATCCAATCTCTATTTCACCATGTTGAATTGCACTTTCACCTCAACTAATTTAAATACCATTCTCACTCACTCACAATTCAAACACTCACATTCATCATTCGTTCACATCGATCACACAGACTAAAACACAATACTGCCTCACAATACATAGAGCATTTCTACAAATAATCGAACATACAAATCACACACACACACACACACAAATATAGAGACAACTAAAACAACGAAAATTAACACCGAGTTGTCAAAACACAAAACATCCAATTTCATCAAATCTGATGCATTACCATGACATCCCATCGAATACCATTCGATCCATTAAAAGAACATCCAATCCCAGCTCATGAAACGCCATCACGCATCATGTCTACACACACTTGAACAACTAACACATCAACACCTCAATGCATCACCCTCCACCACCATCACTCACATCAACAACACAATCAAACAATAAAACACTCACTCATACAATCACTCATATATTCACTCCTTCATTCAATGACTCACTCGCTCAATCAATCACTCAATCAGCCAAACAGTCAAACACTGATTCATTCAATCACTCAGTTACTCACTAATTCACACACACACACACAAACAGACAAACAAGTGTGAACCAACTCCCATACCACAACCGAAAACACAGCATCATCATGGAAACCAACACGAACACCAGCATCAAGTGGGAAGACAAAGACAACGGCAACATGAATGAATATGAAGTGAATATTGAATGAGTTAATAGGCAGGCAGGTGAATACACGAGTAGGTGTCGTTGGGAGAAGGAACAATACCTACACAAGCCCAACTGACAGACATGAATGATATTGTTGCATGAACAGTGTGAAGGGTAGTGTCAGATTGCATGGAATGGGAAACTCACCTGTCGTGCTCTCTGACAGTGTATGTGTATGTGTCTGTGCCTGTGTCTGTGTCTGTGTCTCTGTCTCTGTCTCTGTCTGGATCTCCATCTCCATCTCCGTCTGTGTTGGCGTTGGCGTTGTCGTTGGCGTTTGCGTTTGCGTGTGTGTCTGCGTCTGCGTCTGCGTCTGCGTCTCCGTGACAATCTCTGTCTCTGTCTCTGTCTCTGTCTCCGTCTCCGTCTCCGTCTCCGTCGCGGTCTCCTTCTCCATCTCACTTTCAGTCTCCGTCTCCCTCTCCGTTTCCCTCTGCCTGCGTCTGCGTCTGCGTCTGCGTCTGCGTCTGCGTCTGCGTCTGCGTCTGCGTCCCTGCACTCTCAGTCTCAGTCTCAGTCTCAGTCTCCACTGTCGTCACTTCGCTTGTCACCTCAGTGTGAACTGTGCAGACAAAGAAGAACACGAAGATTCCATCAACATTCAGTGAGTCAGTGTGTCAGTGTCAGCTAGTCATTCATTCATTCATTCAGTCAGTCAGTCAGTCAGTCAGTCAGTCAGTCAGTCAGTCAGTGGAAACAGGCAGTCAGCTAGTCAGTCAGCCATTCCGAATACCAGTCACTCTGTCTGACTATCACTCAGTCGGTCAGTCTCACAGTCAACTCACCTCACTGCTTCTCTATCTATCCTTCTCCTTCTCTCTATCTCTCTCTCTGTCTCCCTCTCTCTCTGTCCCTGTCTCTCTCTATCTCTCTCTCTCTCTCTCTTCATCTTTGTCCCCATCTCTCTCTGTCTCTCTGTCTTTCAGGTTGCTCATGATTCTCTATGTCCCTCTGTCACTGAGTCACTCAATCACTCAATCACCTACCTACTTACTCATTCATCCAATCTCTATTTCACCATGTTGAATTGCACTTTCACCTCAACTAATTTAAATACCATTCTCACTCACTCACAATTCAAACACTCACATTCATCATTCGTTCACATCGATCACACAGACTAAAACACAATACTGCCTCACAATACATAGAGCATTTCTACAAATAATCGAACATACAAATCACACACACACACACACAAATATAGAGACAACTAAAACAACGAAAATTAACACCGAGTTGTCAAAACACAAAACATCCAATTTCATCAAATCTGATGCATTACCATGACATCCCATCGAATACCATTCGATCCATTTAAAGAACATCCAATCCCAGCTCATGAAACGCCATCACGCATCATGTCTACACACACTTGAACAACTAACACATCAACACCTCAATGCATCACCCTCCACCACCATCACTCACATCAACAACACAATCAAACAATAAAACACTCACTCATACAATCACTCATATATTCACTCCTTCATTCAATGACTCACTCGCTCAATCAATAACTCAATCAGCCAAACAGTCAAACACTGATTCATTCAATCACTCAGTTACTCACTAATTCACACACACACACACACACAGACAAGCAAGAGTGAACCAACTCCCATACCACAACCGAAAACACAGCATCATCATGGAAACCAACACGAACACCAGCATCAAGTCGGAAGACAAAGACAACGGCAACATGAATGAATATGAAGTGAATATTGAATGAGTTAATAGGCAGGCAGGTGAATACACGAGTAGGTGTCGTTGGGAGAAGGAACAACACCTACACAAGCCCAACTGACAGACATGAATGATATTGTTGCATGAACAGTGTGAAGGGTAGTGTCAGATTGCATGGAATGGGAAACTCACCTGTCGTGCTCTCTGACAGTGTATGTGTATGTGTCTGTGCCTGTGTCTGTGTCTGTGTCTCTGTCTCTGTCTCTGTCTGGATCTCCATCTCCATCTCCGTCTGTGTTGGCGTTGGCGTTGTCGTTGGCGTTTGCGTTTGCGTGTGTGTCTGCGTCTGCGTCTGCGTCTGCATCTGCGTCCCTGCACTCTCAGTCTCAGTCTCAGTCTCAGTCTCCACTGTCGTCACTTCGCTTGTCACCTCAGTGTGAACTGTGCAGACAAAGAAGAACACGAAGATTCCATCAACATTCAGTGAGTCAGTGTGTCAGTGTCAACTAGTCATTCAGTCAGTCAGTTAGTCAGTCAGTCAGTCAGTCATACAGACAGTCAATCAGACAGTCAGTCATTCAGTCAGTCAGCCAGTCAGTCAGTCGAACCATGCGGCCAGATTGTCAGTCAGTCAGTCAGTCAGTCAGCCATTCCGTAAACCATTCACTCTCTCTGACTATCACTCAGTCGGTCAGTCTCACAGTCAACTCACCTCACTGCTTCTCTATCTATCCTTCTCCTTCTCTCTATCTCTCTCTCTGTCTCCCTCTCTCTCTGTCCCTGTCTCTCTCTATCTCTCTCTCTCTCTCTCTTCATCTTTGTCCCCATCTCTCTCTGTCTCTCTGTCTTTCAGGTTGCTCATGATTCTCTATGTCCCTCTGTCACTGAGTCACTCAATCACTCAATCACCTACCTACTTACTCATTCATCCAATCTCTATTTCACCATGTTGAATTGCACTTTCACCTCAACTAATTTAAATACCATTCTCACTCACTCACAATTCAAACACTCACATTCATCATTCGTTCACATCGATCACACAGACTAAAACACAATACTGCCTCACAATACATAGAGCATTTCTACAAATAATCGAACATACAAATCACACACACACACACACAAATATAGAGACAACTAAAACAACGAAAATTAACACCGAGTTGTCAAAACACAAAACATCCAATTTCATCAAATCTGATGCATTACCATGACATCCCATCGAATACCATTCGATCCATTTAAAGAACATCCAATCCCAGCTCATGAAACGCCATCACGCATCATGTCTACACACACTTGAACAACTAACACATCAACACCTCAATGCATCACCCTCCACCACCATCACTCACATCAACAACACAATCAAACAATAAAACACTCACTCATACAATCACTCATATATTCACTCCTTCATTCAATGACTCACTCGCTCAATCAATAACTCAATCAGCCAAACAGTCAAACACTGATTCATTCAATCACTCAGTTACTCACTAATTCACACACACACACACACACAGACAAGCAAGAGTGAACCAACTCCCATACCACAACCGAAAACACAGCATCATCATGGAAACCAACACGAACACCAGCATCAAGTCGGAAGACAAAGACAACGGCAACATGAATGAATATGAAGTGAATATTGAATGAGTTAATAGGCAGGCAGGTGAATACACGAGTAGGTGTCGTTGGGAGAAGGAACAACACCTACACAAGCCCAACTGACAGACATGAATGATATTGTTGCATGAACAGTGTGAAGGGTAGTGTCAGATTGCATGGAATGGGAAACTCACCTGTCGTGCTCTCTGACAGTGTATGTGTATGTGTCTGTGCCTGTGTCTGTGTCTGTGTCTCTGTCTCTGTCTCTGTCTGGATCTCCATCTCCATCTCCGTCTGTGTTGGCGTTGGCGTTGTCGTTGGCGTTTGCGTTTGCGTGTGTGTCTGCGTCTGCGTCTGCGTCTGCATCTGCGTCCCTGCACTCTCAGTCTCAGTCTCAGTCTCAGTCTCCACTGTCGTCACTTCGCTTGTCACCTCAGTGTGAACTGTGCAGACAAAGAAGAACACGAAGATTCCATCAACATTCAGTGAGTCAGTGTGTCAGTGTCAACTAGTCATTCAGTCAGTCAGTTAGTCAGTCAGTCAGTCAGTCATACAGACAGTCAATCAGACAGTCAGTCATTCAGTCAGTCAGCCAGTCAGTCAGTCGAACCATGCGGCCAGATTGTCAGTCAGTCAGTCAGTCAGTCAGCCATTCCGTAAACCATTCACTCTCTCTGACTATCACTCAGTCGGTCAGTCTCACAGTCAACTCACCTCACTGCTTCTCTATCTATCCTTCTCCTTCTCTCTATCTCTCTCTCTGTCTCCCTCTCTCTCTGTCCCTGTCTCTCTCTCTCTCTCTCTCTCTCTCTCTTCATCTTTGTCCCCATCTCTCTCTGTCTCTCTGTCTTTCAGGTTGCTCATGATTCTCTATGTCCCTCTGTCACTGAGTCACTCAATCACTCAATCACCTACCTACTTACTCATTCATCCAATCTCTATTTCACCATGTTGAATTGCACTTTCACCTCAACTAATTTAAATACCATTCTCACTCACTCACAATTCAAACACTCACATTCATCATTCGTTCACATCGATCACACAGACTAAAACACAATACTGCCTCACAATACATAGAGCATTTCTACAAATAATCGAACATACAAATCACACACACACACACACACAAATATAGAGACAACTAAAACAACGAAAATTAACACCGAGTTGTCAAAACACAAAACATCCAATTTCATCAAATCTGATGCATTACCATGACATCCCATCGAATACCATTCGATCCATTAAAAGAACATCCAATCCCAGCTCATGAAACGCCATCACGCATCATGTCTACACACACTTGAACAACTAACACATCAACACCTCAATGCATCACCCTCCACCACCATCACTCACATCAACAACACAATCAAACAATAAAACACTCACTCATACAATCACTCATATATTCACTCCTTCATTCAATGACTCACTCGCTCAATCAATAACTCAATCAGCCAAACAGTCAAACACTGATTCATTCAATCACTCAGTTACTCACTAATTCACACACACACACACAAACAGACAAACAAGTGTGAACCAACTCCCATACCACAACCGAAAACACAGCATCATCATGGAAACCAACACGAACACCAGCATCAAGTGGGAAGACAAAGACAACGGCAACATGAATGAATATGAAGTGAATATTGAATGAGTTAATAGGCAGGCAGGTGAATACACGAGTAGGTGTCGTTGGGAGAAGGAACAATACCTACACAAGCCCAACTGACAGACATGAATGATATTGTTGCATGAACAGTGTGAAGGGTAGTGTCAGATTGCATGGAATGGGAAACTCACCTGTCGTGCTCTCTGACAGTGTATGTGTATGTGTCTGTGCCTGTGTCTGTGTCTGTGTCTCTGTCTCTGTCTCTGTCTGGATCTCCATCTCCATCTCCGTCTGTGTTGGCGTTGGCGTTGTCGTTGGCGTTTGCGTTTGCGTGTGTGTCTGCGTCTGCGTCTGCGTCTGCGTCTCCGTGACAATCTCTGTCTCTGTCTCTGTCTCTGTCTCCGTCTCCGTCTCCGTCTCCGTCGCGGTCTCCTTCTCCATCTCACTTTCAGTCTCCGTCTCCCTCTCCGTTTCCCTCTGCGTCTGCGTCTGCGTCTGCGTCTGCGTCTGCGTCTGCGTCTGCGTCTGCGTCTGCGTCCCTGCACTCTCAGTCTCAGTCTCAGTCTCAGTCTCCACTGTCGTCACTTCGCTTGTCACCTCAGTGTGAACTGTGCAGACAAAGAAGAACACGAAGATTCCATCAACATTCAGTGAGTCAGTGTGTCAGTGTCAGCTAGTCATTCATTCATTCATTCAGTCAGTCAGTCAGTCAGTCAGTCAGTCAGTCAGTGGAAACAGGCAGTCAGCTAGTCAGTCAGCCATTCCGAATACCAGTCACTCTGTCTGACTATCACTCAGTCGGTCAGTCTCACAGTCACCTGACCTGACTGTTGCTCTCTATACCTTCTCTTTCTCTGTCTGTCTCTTTGTCTCTCTGAATGTCTCTCTCTGTCTCTCTGAATTTCTCTCTCTCTGTGTCTCTCTCTATTTCTGCTTCAAACTGTCACTATCTCTCCCACAGTCTCTCTCTCCCTCCCTCTCTCTCTGTGTGTGTGTGTGTCCCCATCTCTCTCTGTCTCTCTGTCTTTCAGGTTGCTCATGATTCTCTATGTCCCTCTGTCACTGAGTCACTCAATCACTCAATCACCTACCTACTTACTCATTCATCCAATCTCCATTTCACCATGTTGAATTGCACTTTCACCTCAACTAATTTAAATACCATTCTCACTCACTCACAATTCAAACACTCACATTCATCATTCGTTCACATCGATCACACAGACTAAAACACAATACTGCCTCACAATACATAGAGCATTTCTACAAATAATCGAACACACAAATCACACACACACACACACACAAATATAGAGACAACTAAAACAACGAAAATTAACACCGAGTTGTCAAAACACAAAACATCCAATTTCATCAAATCTGATGCATTACCATGACATCCCATCGAATACCATTCGATCCATTAAAAGAACATCCAATCCCAGCTCATGAAACGCCATCACGCATCATGTCTACACACACTTGAACAACTAACACATCAACACCTCAATGCATCACCCTCCACCACCATCACTCACATCAACAACACAATCAAACAATAAAACACTCACTCATACAATCACTCATATATTCACTCCTTGATTCAGTGACTCACTCGCTCAATCAATCACTCAATCAGCCAAAAAGTCAAACACTGATACACTCAATTACCCAACACTCACTCCTTCATTCAACCACTCAGTTACTCACTAATTCACACACACATACACAGAGACAAGCAAGAGTGAACCAACTCCCATACCACAACCGAAAACACAGCATCATCATGGAAACCAACACGAACACCAGCATCAAGTCGGAAGACAAAGACAACGGCAACATGAATGAATATGAAGTGAATATTGAATGAGTTAATAGGCAGGCAGGTGAATACACGAGTAGGTGTCGTTGGGAGAAGGAACAACACCTACACAAGCCCAACTGACAGACATGAATGATATTGTTGCATGAACAGTGTGAAGGGTAGTGTCAGATTGCATGGAATGGGAAACTCACCTGTCGTGCTCTCTGAGAGTGTATGTGTGTGTGTCTGTGCCTGTGTCTGTGTCTGTGTCTGTGTCTCTGTCTCTGTCTCTGTCTGGATCTCCATCTCCATCTCCGTCTGTGTTGGCGTTGGCGTTGTCGTTGGCGTTTGCGTTTGCGTGTGTGTCTGCGTCTGCGTCTGCGTCTGCGTCTCCGTGACAATCTCTGTCTCTGTCTCTGTCTCTGTCTCCGTCTCCGTCTCCGTCTCCGTCGCGGTCTCCTTCTCCATCTCACTTTCAGTCTCCGTCTCCCTCTCCGTTTCCCTCTGCGTCTGCGTCTGCGTCTGCGTCTGCGTCTGCGTCCCTGCACTCTCAGTCTCAGTCTCAGTCTCAGTCTCCACTGTCGTCACTTCGCTTGTCACCTCAGTGTGAACTGTGCAGACAAAGAAGAACACGAAGATTCCATCAACATTCAGTGAGTCAGTGTGTCAGTGTCAGCTAGTCATTCATTCAGTCTGTCAGCCAGTCAGTCAGTCAGTCAGTCATTCAGACAGTCAGTCAGACAGTCAGTCAGTCAGTCAGTCAATCAGTCAGTCGAACCATGCGGCCAGATTGTCAGTCAGTCAGTCAGTCAGTCAGCCATTCCGTAAACCATTCACTCTCTCTGACTATCACTCAGTCGGTCAGTCTCACAGTCAACTCACCTGACTGCTTCTCTATCTATCCTTCTCCTTCTCTCTATCTCTCTCTCTGTCTCCCTCTCTCTCTGTCCCTGTCTCTCTCTATCTCTCTCTCTCTCTCTCTTCATCTTTGTCCCCATCTCTCTCTGTCTCTCTGTCTTTCAGGTTGCTCATGATTCTCTATGTCCCTCTGTCACTGAGTCACTCAATCACTCAATCACCTACCTACTTACTCATTCATCCAATCTCTATTTCACCATGTTGAATTGCACTTTCACCTCAACTAATTTAAATACCATTCTCACTCACTCACAATTCAAACACTCACATTCATCATTCGTTCACATCGATCACACAGACTAAAACACAATACTGCCTCACAATACATAGAGCATTTCTACAAATAATCGAACATACAAATCACACACACACACACACTCACAATCAAACAAATATAGAGACAACTAAAACAACGAAAATTAACACCGAGTTGTCAAAACACAAAACATCCAATTTCATCAAATCTGATGCATTACCATGACATCCCATCGAATACCATTCGATCCATTAAAAGAACATCCAATCCCAGCTCATGAAACGCCATCACGCATCATGTCTACACACACTTGAACAACTAACACATCAACACCTCAATGCATCACCCTCCACTACCATCACTCACATCAACAACACACTCCAACACTCACACACTCACTCACTCAATCACTCAATCAATCAATCCCTCAGTTACTCACTAATTCACACACACACACACACACACACAGACAAACAAGTGTGAACCAACTCCCATACCACAACCGAAAACACAGCATCATCATGGAAACCAACACGAACACCAGCATCAAGTGGGAAGACAAAGACAACGGCAACATGAATGAATATGAAGTGAATATTGAATGAGTTAATAGGCAGGCAGGTGAATACACGAGTAGGTGTCGTTGGGAGAAGGAACAACACCTACACAAGCCCAACTGACAGACATGAATGATATTGTTGCATGAACAGTGTGAAGGGTAGTGTCAGATTGCATGGAATGGGAAACTCACCTGTCGTGCTCTCTGACAGTGTATGTGTATGTGTCTGTGCCTGTGTCTGTGTCTGTGTCTCTGTCTCTGTCTCTGTCTGGATCTCCATCTCCATCTCCGTCTGTGTTGGCGTTGGCGTTGTCGTTGGCGTTTGCGTTTGCGTGTGTGTCTGCGTCTGCGTCTGCGTCTGCGTCTCCGTGACAATCTCTGTCTCTGTCTCTGTCTCTGTCTCCGTCTCCGTCTCCGTCTCCGTCGCGGTCTCCTTCTCCATCTCACTTTCAGTCTCCGTCTCCCTCTCCGTTTCCCTCTGCGTCTGCGTCTGCGTCTGCGTCCCTGCACTCTCAGTCTCAGTCTCAGTCTCAGTCTCAGTCTCCACTGTCGTCACTTCGCTTGTCACCTCAGTGTGAACTGTGCAGACAAAGAAGAACACGAAGATTCCATCAACATTCAGTGAGTCAGTGTGTCAGTGTCATCTAGTCATACATTCATTCATTCAGTCAGTCAGTCAGTCAGTCATACAGTCAGTCAGTCAGTCAGTCAGTCAGTCAGTCGAACCAGGCACTCAGCTAGTCATTCTGTCAGTCCGTCAGTCAGTCAGTCGGTCAGCCTTTCCGTAAACCTGTCTCTCTGTCTGACTATCACTCAGTCAGTCAGTCTCACAGTCACCACACCTCCCTCTTTCTCTCTCTACCTTCACTTTCCCTCTCTCTCTCTCTCTCACTCTCTCTCTCTCTCTCTCTCTCTCTCCCTCTGCATCCCCATCTCACTCTGTCTGTCTGTCTTTCAGGTTGCTCATGATTCTCTATGTCCCTCTGTCACTGAGTCACTCAATCACTCAATCACCTACCTACTTACTCATTCATCCAATCTCTATTTCACCATGTTGAATTGCACTTTCACCTCAACTAATTTAAATACCATTCTCACTCACTCACAATTCAAACACTCACATTCATCATTCGTTCACCTCGATCACACAGACTAAAACACAATACTGCCTCACAATACATAGAGCATTTCTACAAATAATCGAACATACAAATCACACACACACACACACACACAAATATAGAGACAACTAAAACAACGAAAATTAACACCGAGTTGTCAAAACACAAAACATCCAATTTCATCAAATCTGATGCATTACCATGACATCCCATCGAATACCATTCGATCCATTAAAAGAACATCCAATCCCAGCTCATGAAACGCCATCACGCATCATGTCTACACACACTTGAACAACTAACACATCAACACCTCAATGCATCACCCTCCACTACCATCACTCACATCAACAACACACTCCAACACTCACACACTCACTCACTCAATCACTCAATCAATCAATCCCTCAGTTACTCACTAATTCACACACACACACACACACACAAACAGACAAACAAGTGTGAACCAACTCCCATACCACAACCGAAAACACAGCATCATCATGGAAACCAACACGAACACCAGCATCAAGTGGGAAGACAAAGACAACGGCAACATGAATGAATATGAAGTGAATATTGAATGAGTTAATAGGCAGGCAGGTGAATACACGAGTAGGTGTCGTTGGGAGAAGGAACAACACCTAGACAAGCCCAACTGACAGACATGAATGATATTGTTGCATGAACAGTGTGAAGGGTAGTGTCAGATTGCATGGAATGGGAAACTCACCTGTCGTGCTCTCTGACAGTGTATGTGTATGTGTCTGTGCCTGTGTCTGTGTCTGTGTCTGTGTCTCTGTCTCTGTCTCTGTCTGGATCTCCATCTCCATCTCCGTCTGTGTTGGCGTTGGCGTTGGGTTTTGCGTGTGTGTCTGCGTCTGCGTCTGCGTCTCCGTGACAATCTCTGTCTCAGTCTCAGTCTCAGTCTCCACTGTCGTCACTTCGCTTGTCACCTCAGTGTGAACTGTGCAGACAAAGAAGAACACGAAGATTCCATCAACAGTCAGTCAGTGAGTGGTTGAAACAGTGAAGAATCAGTCCGTGTGTCAGTGTGTCAGTGAGCTAGTCAGTCGTTCAATCTGTTAAGCAGTCCGTCACTCAGTCAGCCTGACAGTCAGTCAGTAGTCAGTCAGTGAGTCAGTCAGTCAGTTCAACTGACTGTTTTTCTCTCTGTATTTCAGGTTGTTTATGATTCTGTAGTGCCGTCTGTCACTCAGTCTCTTATTCCCTTGATCAGTCAACCACTCAATCACAAACTCACTCACGCATTCACTGATTCACAAAATCACTCATTCACCATTCCACTCCACTCCACACCACTCCACTCACTTGCTCACTCAATCAATCAACTTATGTCTGGCTCACTATTATTTACTGCGCTCTCACCTAAACTAATCTACCTCACCTTCCCAAACACAATTCAAACATCCACATTCACCCGCCATTTACATCGATCACGCTGACTAAAACACAATACTCCCTCACAATACATGACGCACGTCTACAAATAATCGAACACAGAAATCACACACACACACACACACACACACAAACGCACATCCACCACACGCTGACAAACACGTTGATAAACACACATTCACGCATAAATTCACACAAAAACACTCACAACGTCACCACTCACTAAACCACAAACACACCGACACACACGCAGAACACATCACAACAACATTTCACACCGACTCCTCTCAATACACACCGTCTTATCCCATCCAACACAATCCAATGACATCCATTTCCTTCGAATCACAACAAATCCCATTCCAACGAATCGGAAGCCATCACGCATCATGTCTACACACACTTGAACAACTAACACATCACCACCTCAATGCTTCACTCTCTTATTTAATTTGGTAGACGTTCATTCTAATATACCTCAACTTTTATTAATCTTGACACTAGTAAGTTGCTTTAACAAGTATCTGAGTTGATCACATGGTTTTAGTATTTTGCAAAATTTGATGGGATTATAAATCTGTTGACCGAAAAAAAAATAACAGCACAACTATCAATGTGTGTCTAGGAATTCAATTCTATTCAAACATCATGTTCACCATTATTATCTGGTCTCGAAGATACCTACACTAAGCAAGAACTGTTTCTGTTTCTCCACTGTCGTCACTTCGCTTGTCACCTCAGTGTCTACTGTGCAGATAAAGTACAACACGAAGATTCCATCAACAGTCATTCAGCGAGTGATTGAAACGGTCAAAAATCATTCAGTGAGTCAGTGAGTCAGTGTGCTAGTCATTCAGTCAGTCGGTCGATCCAGGCGGTCAGTCAGTTAACCAGTCACTCTGTCTGACCTTCTTACTGTCACTTTGTCGGTCATTCTGACAGTCACCTCAGTCAATCACTCACTCAATCACTCAATCGCCTGCTTGCTTACTCATTCATCCAATCTTTAATTCATTATGTTTAATTGCACCTTCACCTTAGTCGCACACACACACACTGACAAACACGCATTCACGCATAAATTGAGAGAACTCATGCAAAAGATAACTACTCACTCGGGCACAAGCACAATGAAACACACGCAGACACTCAGATAGTAACACGCACACAGATCTCACGTCATCAACATTTAATGCTGTATCGTCAAAATTCTCTGCATCCCATCCCATCCGACTCCATGGTATCTCGACTCATTCCATCTCGTGTGATATGTGTCTGTGTGTGCGTATTTTTCTCGCTCTCCGTATTCGCCTCTTTCTCCATCTGCGTCTGACACTCCACTCTGTCACATTATATCTCTCACCTTCTTCCTCTCTGCACTCACTGGCTCCACTCTCATCACTTCGCTCGTCACGTAAGTGTCAACTGTGCAGACGAATTAGTGCACGATAATTCGATCAACGGTCAGTTTATCTGTGAATTATCTTTTATTTAATAGGTTGGACTTGCTGTCTTGCACGCAGTGAACTGACTCACTCACTCGTTCGCTCTCTATTTTACTCACGGTCACGCTTTTCGTTCACCAGGCTATTCACTCATTCTCTGAACTCCTCTTGCGTTCACTTGCTTGCTTACTCACTCAACCACTCACTCACTCAATCAATCAGTCAATCACTCTCTCAATCAAACACTCACTCACTCACTCAATGAATCAATCAATCAATCAATCAATCAACCACTCACTCGCTCATTATCTGTCCCACCTTACCAATCGCTCTACCACTCAGTCACTCAATCAATCACTCTTTCCCCTCCCCTCCCCTCCACTCCCTCAATCACTCTGTGACACTCTAAAACACCGTTTCTCTCATTCACTCACACACACACACACACTGTCTCACTCTATCACTTACTCACTCAGTCCCTGTCTGTCACCCAATCTCTATCTCACAGTATATTGCCCCTTCACCTACAGTAATGGATTTCGTGCTGCTGCACACATTTCATACATCCACATTACTCTTTCGCTTGCATCGATCACGGAAATTAATACGCAATAGTTCTTCTGGATAATGAAATTGCTGCTACTTATAATAATAATTATATTAATATCAATATTTCACTTCATCCAAACTGTTCGTCATTTAATTTGTAATTCTCAGTATGATACATTGCAACAACAACACAAGATATTCATATACATACTCCTTCACAATATTTCGAGTTGTGTTATTACAAAAATTTCTGTAAAGTAAATATCATAGTAAAGGAGGAAATTTCACATTGTTATTTAAGTTGTGGAAATGAGATTTTCTGTTGTTACAAAATTGATGTGGGATTTCTCTTCTAACACTTTTTTCCTCACATATTTGGTCCTAGGTGAGGTACAGTCGAATTCGTATACTTAGCTGTACGAGCGTACAGTCTTATGTTAGCTTCTTCTTGTTCTCCCTGAGGAGATACATGGAGAGAGCTGTGAATAAAGTGGATGCTCAGTGTCAATTAAAACTTGTGTAGTCAGTTGCTCGCCAGAATCTAAGTGCCTATCATCTACAATGGTAATCAGTTGGGCTAGAGGCACACCACTCACCCTGCTGACGGCTTTTAAAGCCCTACACAACATAACATAGTGCTTTTTTAGAAGACCGGGAAAGATCAGTGGGGAACTATATAGAAGAACAGGTAAAATGCAGGAGTTAACAAATTGTAAAAGAAGAGGTCGAGTTATATCAGAGAGCCTCAGTTTCCCTACGTATGAAGTTAAACGAAAGATTTTTCTACAAGTCAACGAGACATGAGACGACCAACATAGGTCAGAAGTAAAACTCAACCCAAGATAGTTAACACTCGATTTACTTTCTGCACAAATACCATCAATGCAGCAACAGGCTTCATGACAAAAATGAAGCAGCTCACAAAAGTCTTCTTTACGTCTGAGGCTAAAACAATTTTGTCGAGACTAGAAACGATACTGTGATGCAAGACAGTGGAGGTAAACAACGTACTTCTCCTAATGATCGTAAGCAAACTGTTCTTGATCTCAGAAAACACTCAATGACGGCTGAATCACATGGAGGAGTAATTTCTGCATTGTCTTCAGAAGGTGGGAAGTGATGGCAATGGGTCGAGAAGTCAAATCTGATCGCGAAGAGGACTCAGCTACAGGTACTATTTCGAAATCCTTCCAAAAACCAACACACACACAAACATACATACGAAAACACACCTGCACACAGAGACAAGCAAGAGTGAACCAACTCCCATACCACAACCGAAAACACAGCATCATCATGGAAACCAACACGAACACCAGCATCAAGTGGGAAGACAAAGACAACGGCAACATGAATGAATATGAAGTGAATATTGAATGAGTTAATAGGCAGGCAGGTGAATACACGAGTAGGTGTCGTTGGGAGAAGGAACAACACCTACACAAGCCCAACTGACAGACATGAATGATATTGTTGCATGAACAGTGTGAAGGGTAGTGTCAGATTGCATGGAATGGGAAACTCACCTGTCGTGCTCTCTGACAGTGTATGTATATGTGTCTGTGCCTGTGTCTGTGTCTGTGTCTCTGTCTCTGTCTGGATCTCCACCTCCATCTCCGTCTGTGTTGGCGTTGGCGTTGTCGTTGGCGTTTGCGTGTGTGTCTGCGTCTGCGTCTGCGTCTCCGTCTCCGTGACAATCTCTGTCTCTGTCTCTGTCTCTGTCTCCGTCTCCGTCTCCGTCGCGGTCTCCTTCTCCATCTCACTTTCAGTCTCCGTCTCCCTCTCCGTTTCCCTCTGCGTCTGCGTCTGCGTCTGCGTCTGCATCTGCGTCCCTGCACTCTCAGTCTCAGTCTCAGTCTCAGTCTCCACTGTCGTCACTTCGCTTGTCGCCTCAGTGTCTACTGTGCAGACAAAGAAGAACACGAAGATTCCATCAACATTCAGTGAGTCAGTGTGTCAGTGTCAGCTAGTCATTCAGTAGGTCAGTTAGTCAGTCAGTCAGTAAGTCAGTCATTCGAAACAGGCAGTCAGCTAGTCAGTCAGTCAGTCAGTCAGTCTGTCAGCCATTCCGAAAACCAGTCACTCTGTCTGGCTATCACTCAGTCGATCAGTCTCACAGTCGCCTGACCTGACTGTTGCTCTCTAAACATTCTCTTTCTCTGTCTCTCTCTCTCTCTCTCTCTCTCTCTCTCTCTCTCTGCATCTCCCACTCTCTCTCTGCCTCTCTGTGTCCGCATCTCTCTCTGTCTCTCTGTCTTTCAGGTTGCTCATGATTCTCTATGTCCCTCTGTCACTGAGTCACTCAATCACTCAATCACCTACCTACTTACTCATTCATCCAATCTCTATTTCACCATGTTGAATTGCACTTTCACCTCAACTAATTTAAATACCATTCTCACTCACTCACAATTCAAACACTCACATTCATCATTCGTTCACCTCGATCACACAGACTAAAACACAATACTGCCTCACAATTCACGAAGCATGGCAACAAAACATCGAGCATAGTAGTCACGCTCTCTCTCTCTCTCACACACACACACACAGATACATACATACACTCTCTCAAACACGCATTCACGCATAAATTGAGACAACTCGTGCAAAAGATGACTACTCACTCGGGCACAAGCACAATGAAACACACGAACACACACACTGAATCCCACATGAAAAAGAGAGGCGCTGAGAAGCACAAACAAACATGGTTGACCTCTATTACACAGCACGCTTCTGCCCCCCGTAATTTACTTAGGGTGGATGAAAGAAATTTTAAATGAAAAATGATTGACTGATTCCTCTGTTTAAAATCAGTGTGTTTGTGTAGCCAAGGTACTTTCCTATTGGACTAGGATACTTACTCGTAGGAATCTGATTACTTGAGTTTGGATAAGCTATCTGTATTTGGATTGGCTTATAAAACCATTACTTGTCACATGAATTCTGTCTTCTGGTTGTATTGTGTTCTCTGAGCTGGGTTGTTTCATCGATTAAACAAGCCAATACAATACAACCAAGACCATCCACCTGAGCTACAAATATTCTCCATCATTTCAACATAAATTCTGTTTTAAGAAATTAATCCCCATCAGGTAAGGAATAAATTTAAAATGGATTTCAGATTTGTAGAGAATGTAATTCTGTAGTGACAATGTTGTGTAATATTTCAGGGAGCCTGTTTCAAAATGTATTGAGTGTAGTTGTTACCATGATAGTTGTAATTTCGTGTTGTTATACAGGACTGAATTGCTCGACCTCTGTTGGTAGATGGGCTTCTATGCGGTTACCTTGATACTACTGCTGATTCATGATCCAACGTTGATCTCGGTGACTAACAGAGGACTCCAGGACTGGTGTTCTGTTCTATTCGGTACTCGGCTCAGTGGATAACGCTCTGTCAGTTTAAGCGATGGGTATTGAGTTCGATCCACAGTGGGAACCACATCACTGACTGGGGTCCTGCTACATCCAGCCGACGAGTACCAAGTAGGACGAGACGCGCGTCCCGGTAGTCGCCGAGATCAATATGCATCGAGTGTAATTTATGACTGTAACTGAGGTTTGCAGAAAAATCTACATCTTAAATGTATTGGTCGAAAGTTTGCACATAATGATAAGTTCTTATTTTGGTAATAACTAGAAAAAAGTTACTACCCGTGATCACACCAACAGCCATAATACTTTCTTGATATTTCTTTAAACAACCATCTCTCTATATATATTTGAATATTCGGATTAGTACTTCTAACTAATATGCATCAAGATTGAAGTCTACTCATGAGGATATTGCAAATAATTGAAGCAGCTAAGTGACCGAAATGTTTGAGTTATACAGTGGTGAGTGATGTTAACTAAGGTGTCAACATTCGAAAAAATCAAGCTTCATTTGATTACTTATTTAGTCACCGTGGCATATTTGCGATAAAACGATGTTCTAATACAGTTCCTAAGATTTGTGAGCGTCGTTCAACAAAGCATAGAAACTAAATGAATATGATCAATTTGAAATAATTTGCTTCCCTAGATTAGTTTCGACTAAACGAAAAGAAGACGTAACCTGTCTGAATAATGAGTTGAGTAACATGTCGAAATGTTGATGAGTGAGTACGTGGTAGTAGTATTTGATAATATTTAGAAAATGAATGGAAATAAACAGTTGGTGAGAGTGGGAGACGTCTAAAATAATCGTTGCTAAGACTGCTGAGCGTCGCTCAAGATACCATAGAGTCTCGACTGAACGAACAGATAACGGTGGTCGCCTACTACAACTGTGCTCAGATAAATACAATGGGACGTGACATTATCTTTCACCTGTTAAAAGAGCTTTGATGGGTATATACGCATCGACGTTTCGATTACCCGAACTATAACTACACATTTGGCAGCTATCATTCTCCGTTCTACACTTTCTAACGATCTAATATTCTGTGATGCATTCATTCGGTCGATACGTGAAGCATTTAAGTATGAATAATCCCTTCTTATTTATTTAGAAGAAAGAAAGAAGTCAGTGAGATCGCATTTTGGATGGCCCTTAGAAGGGCCTTCGTTCGTTCACTTCCCGTCATGAAGAACTTGGCATAATGCAGACGAAATTGCAGGACGGTCATCTGTTATGAAAGCACTCACTCTGCAGCTTCCAATAATAATCTTTAAAAACCTCAGAAATGCACCAATCAGATCTAATGTCTTACTGATTATGAAAGCAAAATCTATGGGAATAGCCATGAAGTTGATGTCGATGACTACAAACTCATGGAGAAAAATCTTCTCATTACTGGTCTTGTGAGTGCCATCGAGACCCAGTAGATCAAGACAGTTTTCAGCTAATTTCGGCTGTGGCGAAAGAAAGGATTTCAGATCTCCACCCTCTGTGACAGAGAAGGATGCTGATCCACCTTGACTGATTATATGCTCCTGCAACTTTTCATAACTGCCTACAACAACATCATTTCACTGGAAAATTTAATTACCGGTCAAATTACGCTGAGCGAATAGGCGATAACGCATATTGAACACATCTTGACTATTCAGTCGTTTATCATAATGTGCATAAGCGAAGTAAAAAACATTAAATGCAGCCGTCCTGGATATTAGCAATGGCCTTACGCTCTCCAATTCAACTTCGGCGCTCAAGAACTATTGTCATGAAGATGAGAGTTGCAGGGATGATTGTGAGTTAACAGTAACCAAGTTACTGTCCAGAAACCTTCTAAAATCTTCGCGAGCACGAACGCCCGACAAGAACACTTCAGGGATATTCTACGAAATATATAATCAAAACAAACAGGACTGACATTCTTGTCACTACACCACCTAGCGACCGGAGTTCACTAGCCTTCAAGCAAACAAACTTGACGTAGGCTCTCTGGTCACCTTACAAATACGAATCTGACACAACGTAGTGTGTATACGTCTGTTTCTCATACTCCTGTAGGGCGACCTTCAAAGACTCTAAGGACGGAAACGCAGCGAGACAGAAACGCTCAATATAAAGACTGATTCGTTTTCAGTCACAACACTTTGGACGGTACTATCGCTCATCATGAAAAGGAAGCAACCCTTCCTCAATTCGCTTTGTTTCACAGTACTTTTCGATTTCGTGCAACCAATATCATTGGGTGTTTCCTCATCCATTTTGACTGGATAACAAATGACACAAGGAGTGGGGGAGAAGGGGTAGGAAATAACAGTTAACAAAATAATAACCTAGACTAAATGTATTTTAACAAGCATGCGAGACACCACCACAACATTTCAAAACGAGTCATCACAATACACGCCGTCCCATCACATCCAGTCCGATCACATCACATCACATCTCATCACGTCCAATCCCATGCCATACCATCATTAGGCAGGAAACGCCATCACGCATCATGTCTACACACACTTGAACAACTAACACATCAACACCTCAATGCATCACCCTCCACCACCATCACCCATATCAACAAAACACTCCAACACTCACACACTCACTCACTCAATCACTCAATCAATCAATCACTCAGTTACTCACTAATTCACACACACACAGACAAGCAAGAGTGAACCAACTCCCATACCACAACCGAAAACACAGCATCATCATGGAAACCAACACGAACACCAGCATCAAGTGGGAAGACAAAGACAACGGCAACATGAATGAATATGAAGTGAATATTGAATGAGTTAATAGGCAGGCAGGTGAATACACGAGTAGGTGTCGTTGGGAGAAGGAACAACACCTACACAAGCCCAACTGACAGACATGAATGATATTGTTGCATGAACAGTGTGAAGGGTAGTGTCAGATTGCATGGAATGGGAAACTCACCTGTCGTGCTCTCTGACAGTGTATGTGTGTGTGTCTGTGCCTGTGTCTGTGTCTGTGTCTGCGTCTCTATCCGTGCCTCCGTTTCCCTCTGCGTCTGCGTCTGCGTCTGCGTCTGCGTCTGCGTCTGCGTCCCTGCACTCTCAGTCTCAGTCTCAGTCTCAGTCTCCACTGTCGTCGCTTCGCTTGTCACCTCAGTGTGAACTGTGCAGACAAAGAAGAACACGAAGATTCCATCAACAGTCAGTCAGTGAGTGGTTGAAACAGTGAAGAATCAGTCCGTGTGTCAGTGTGTCAGTGAGCTAGTCAGTCGTTCAATCTGTTAAGCAGTCCGTCACTCAGTCAGCCTGACAGTCAGTCAGTAGTCAGTCAGTGAGTCAGTCAGTCAGTTCAACTGACTGTTTTTCTCTCTGTATTTCAGGTTGTTTATGATTCTGTAGTGCCGTCTGTCACTCAGTCTCTTATTCCCTTGATCAGTCAACCACTCAATCACAAACTCACTCACGCATTCACTGATTCACAAAATCACTCATTCACCATTCCACTCCACTCCACACCACTCCACTCACTTGCTCACTCAATCAATCAACTTATGTCTGGCTCACTATTATTTACTGCGCTCTCACCTAAACTAATCTACCTCACCTTCCCAAACACAATTCAAACATCCACATTCACCCGCCATTTACATCGATCACGCTGACTAAAACACAATACTCCCTCACAATACATGACGCACGTCTACAAATAATCGAACACAGAAATCACACACACACACACACACAAACGCACATCCACCACACGCTGACAAACACGTTGATAAACACACATTCACGCATAAATTCACACAAAAACACTCACAACGTCACCACTCACTAAACCACAAACACACCGACACACACGCAGAACACATCACAACAACATTTCACACCGACTCCTCTCAATACACACCGTCTTATCCCATCCAACACAATCCAATGACATCCATTCCCTTCGAATCACAACAAATCCCATTCCAACGAATCGGAAGCCATCACGCATCATGTCTACACACACTTGAACAACTAACACATCACCACCTCAATGCTTCACTCTCTTATTTAATTTGGTAGACGTTCATTCTAATATACCTCAACTTTTATTAATCTTGACACTAGTAAGTTACTTTAACAAGTATCTGAGTTGATCACATGGTTTTAGTATTTTGCAAAATTTGATGGGATTATAAATCTGTGTGTCTAGGAATTCAATTCTATTCAAACATCATGTTCACCATTATTATCTGGTCTCGAAGATACCTACACTAAGCAAGAACTGTTTCTGTTTCTCCACTGTCGTCACTTCGCTTGTCACCTCAGTGTCTACTGTGCAGATAAAGTACAACACGAAGATTCCATCAACAGTCATTCAGCGAGTGATTGAAACGGTCAAAAATCATTCAGTGAGTCAGTGAGTCAGTGTGCTAGTCATTCAGTCAGTCGGTCGATCCAGGCGGTCAGTCAGTTAACCAGTCACTCTGTCTGACCTTCTTACTGTCACTTTGTCGGTCATTCTGACAGTCACCTCAGTCAATCACTCACTCAATCACTCAATCGCCTGCTTGCTTACTCATTCATCCAATCTTTAATTCATTATGTTTAATTGCACCTTCACCTTAGTCGCACACACACACACTGACAAACACGCATTCACGCATAAATTGAGAGAACTCATGCAAAAGATAACTACTCACTCGGGCACAAGCACAATGAAACACACGCAGACACTCAGATAGTAACACGCACACAGATCTCACGTCATCAACATTTAATGCTGTATCGTCAAAATTCTCTGCATCCCATCCCATCCGACTCCATGGTATCTCGACTCATTCCATCTCGTGTGATATGTGTCTGTGTGTGCGTATTTTTCTCGCTCTCCGTATTCGCCTCTTTCTCCATCTGCGTCTGACACTCCACTCTGTCACATTATATCTCTCACCTTCTTCCTCTCTGCACTCACTGGCTCCACTCTCATCACTTCGCTCGTCACGTAAGTGTCAACTGTGCAGACGAATTAGTGCACGATAATTCGATCAACTGTCAGTTTATCTGTGAATTATCTTTTATTTAATAGGTTGGACTTGCTGTCTTGCACGCAGTGAACTGACTCACTCACTCGTTCGCTCTCTATTTTACTCACGGTCACGCTTTTCGTTCACCAGGCTATTCACTCATTCTCTGAACTCCTCTTGCGTTCACTTGCTTGCTTACTCACTCAACCACTCACTCACTCAATCAATCAGTCAATCACTCTCTCAATCAAACACTCACTCACTCACTCAATGAATCAATCAATCAATCAATCAATCAACCACTCACTCGCTCATTATCTGTCCCACCTTACCAATCGCTCTACCACTCAGTCACTCAATCAATCACTCTTTCCCCTCCCCTCCCCTCCACTCCCTCAATCACTCTGTGACACTCTAAAACACCGTTTCTCTCATTCACTCACACACACACACACACTGTCTCACTCTATCACTTACTCACTCAGTCCCTGTCTGTCACCCAATCTCTATCTCACAGTATATTGCCCCTTCACCTACAGTAATGGATTTCGTGCTGCTGCACACATTTCATACATCCACATTACTCTTTCGCTTGCATCGATCACGGAAATTAATACGCAATAGTTCTTCTGGATAATGAAATTGCTGCTACTTATAATAATAATTATATTAATATCAATATTTCACTTCATCCAAACTGTTCGTCATTTAATTTGTAATTCTCAGTATGATACATTGCAACAACAACACAAGATATTCATATACATACTCCTTCACAATATTTCGAGTTGTGTTATTACAAAAATTTCTGTAAAGTAAATATCATAGTAAAGGAGGAAATTTCACATTGTTATTTAAGTTGTGGAAATGAGATTTTCTGTTGTTACAAAATTGATGTGGGATTTCTCTTCTAACACTTTTTTCCTCACATATTTGGTCCTAGGTGAGGTACAGTCGAATTCGTATACTTAGCTGTACGAGCGTACAGTCTTATGTTAGCTTCTTCTTGTTCTCCCTGAGGAGATACATGGAGAGAGCTGTGAATAAAGTGGATGCTCAGTGTCAATTAAAACTTGTGTAGTCAGTTGCTCGCCAGAATCTAAGTGCCTATCATCTACAATGGTAATCAGTTGGGCTAGAGGCACACCACTCACCCTGCTGACGGCTTTTAAAGCCCTACACAACATAACATAGTGCTTTTTTAGAAGACCGGGAAAGATCAGTGGGGAACTATATAGAAGAACAGGTAAAATGCAGGAGTTAACAAATTGTAAAAGAAGAGGTCGAGTTATATCAGAGAGCCTCAGTTTCCCTACGTATGAAGTTAAACGAAAGATTTTTCTACAAGTCAACGAGACATGAGACGACCAACATAGGTCAGAAGTAAAACTCAACCCAAGATAGTTAACACTCGATTTACTTTCTGCACAAATACCATCAATGCAGCAACAGGCTTCATGACAAAAATGAAGCAGCTCACAAAAGTCTTCTTTACGTCTGAGGCTAAAACAATTTTGTCGAGACTAGAAACGATACTGTGATGCAAGACAGTGGAGGTAAACAACGTACTTCTCCTAATGATCGTAAGCAAACTGTTCTTGATCTCAGAAAACACTCAATGACGGCTGAATCACATGGAGGAGTAATTTCTGCATTGTCTTCAGAAGGTGGGAAGTGATGGCAATGGGTCGAGAAGTCAAATCTGATCGCGAAGAGGACTCAGCTACAGGTACTATTTCGAAATCCAACCAAACACCAACACACACACAAACATACATACGAAAACACACCTGCACACAGAGACAAGCAAGAGTGAACCAACTCCCATACCACAACCGAAAACACAGCATCATCATGGAAACCAACAAGAACACCAGCATCAAGTGGGAAGACAAAGACAACGGCAACATGAATGAATATGAAGTGAATATTGAATGAGTTAATAGGCAGGCAGGTGAATACACGAGTAGGTGTCGTTGGGAGAAGGAACAACACCTACACAAGCCCAACTGACAGACATGAATGATATTGTTGCATGAACAGTGTGAAGGGTAGTGTCAGATTGCATGGAATGGGAAACTCACCTGTCGTGCTCTCTGACAGTGTATGTGTATGTGTCTGTGCCTGTGTCTGTGTCTGTGTCTCTGTCTCTGTCTCTGTCTGGATCTCCATCTCCATCTCCGTCTGTGTTGGCGTTGGCGTTGTCGTTGGCGTTTGCGTTTGCGTGTGTGTCTGCGTCTGCGTCTGCGTCTCCGTCTCCGTGACAATCTCTGTCTCTGTCTCTGTCTCTGTCTCCGTCTCCGTCTCCGTCTCCGTCGCGGTCTCCTTCTCCATCTCACTTTCAGTCTCCATCTCCCTCTCCGTTTCCCTCTGCGTCTGCGTCTGCGTCTGCATCTGCGTCCCTGCACTCTCAGTCTCAGTCTCAGTCTCAGTCTCCACTGTCGTCACTTCGCTTGTCACCTCAGTGTGAACTGTGCAGACAAAGAAGAACACGAAGATTCCATCAACATTTAGTGAGTCAGTGTGTCAGTGTCAGCTAGTCATTCAGTCAGTCAGTCAGTCATTCGAAACAGGCAGTCAGCTAGTCAGTCAGTCAGTCAGTCAGTCTGTCAACCATTCCGAAAACCAGTCACTCTGTCTGGCTATCACTCAGTCGATCAGTCTCACAGTCGCCTGACCTGACTGTTGCTCTCTAAACATTCTCTTGATCTGTCTCTGTCTCTCTCTCTCTCTCTCTCTCTCTCTCTCTCTCTCTCTCTCTCTCTCTGCATCTCCCACTCTCTCTCTGCCTCTCTGTGTCCGCATCTCTCTCTGTCTCTCTGTCTTTCAGGTTGCTCATGATTCTCTATGTCCCTCTGTCACTGAGTCACTCAATCACTCAATCACCTACCTACTTACTCATTCATCCAATCTCTATTTCACCATGTTGAATTGCACTTTCACCTCAACTAATTTAAATACCATTCTCACTCACTCACAATTCAAACACTCACATTCATCATTCGTTCACCTCGATCACACAGACTAAAACACAATACTGCCTCACAATTCACGAAGCATGGCAACAAAACATCGAGCATAGTAGTCACGCTCTCTCTCTCTCTCACACACACACACACAGATACATAAATACACTCTCTCAAACTCGCATTCACGCATAAATTGAGACAACTCGTGCAAAAGATGACTACTCACTCGGGCACAAGCACAATGAAACACACGAACACACACACTGAATCCCACATGAAAAAGAGAGGCGCTGAGAAGCACAAACAAACATGGTTGACCTCTATTACACAGCACGCTTCTGCCCCCCGTAATTTACTTAGGGTGGATGAAAGAAATTTTAAATGAAAAATGATTGACTGATTCCTCTGTTTAAAATCAGTGTGTTTGTGTAGCCAAGGTACTTTCCTATTGGACTAGGATACTTACTCGTAGGAATCTGATTACTTGAGTTTGGATAAGCTATCTGTATTTGGATTGGCTTATAAAACCATTACTTGTCACATGAATTCTGTCTTCTGGTTGTATTGTGTTCTCTGAGCTGGGTTGTTTCATCGATTAAACAAGCCAATACAATACAACCAAGACCATCCACCTGAGCTACAAATATTCTCCATCATTTCAACATAAATTCTGTTTTAAGAAATTAATCCCCATCAGGTAAGGAATAAATTTAAAATGGATTTCAGATTTGTAGAGAATGTAATTCTGTAGTGACAATGTTGTGTAATATTTCAGGGAGCCTGTTTCAAAATGTATTGAGTGTAGTTGTTACCATGATAGTTGTAATTTCGTGTTGTTATACAGGACTGAATTGCTCGACCTCTGTTGGTAGATGGGCTTCTATGCGGTTACCTTGATACTACTGCTGATTCATGATCCAACGTTGATCTCGGTGACTAACAGAGGACTCCAGGACTGGTGTTCTGTTCTATTCGGTACTCGGCTCAGTGGATAACGCTCTGTCAGTTTAAGCGATGGGTATTGAGTTCGATCCACAGTGGGAACCACATCACTGACTGGGGTCCTGCTACATCCAGCCGACGAGTACCAAGTAGGACGAGACGCGCGTCCCGGTAGTCGCCGAGATCAATATGCATCGAGTGTAATTTATGACTGTAACTGAGGTTTGCAGAAAAATCTACATCTTAAATGTATTGGTCGAAAGTTTGCACATAATGATAAGTTCTTATTTTGGTAATAACTAGAAAAAAGTTACTACCCGTGATCACACCAACAGCCATAATACTTTCTTGATATTTCTTTAAACAACCATCTCTCTATATATATTTGAATATTCGGATTAGTACTTCTAACTAATATGCATCAAGATTGAAGTCTACTCATGAGGATATTGCAAATAATTGAAGCAGCTAAGTGACCGAAATGTTTGAGTTATACAGTGGTGAGTGATGTTAACTAAGGTGTCAACATTCGAAAAAATCAAGCTTCATTTGATTACTTATTTAGTCACCGTGGCATATTTGCGATAAAACGATGTTCTAATACAGTTCCTAAGATTTGTGAGCGTCGTTCAACAAAGCATAGAAACTAAATGAATATGATCAATTTGAAATAATTTGCTTCCCTAGATTAGTTTCGACTAAACGAAAAGAAGACGTAACCTGTCTGAATAATGAGTTGAGTAACATGTCGAAATGTTGATGAGTGAGTACGTGGTAGTAGTATTTGATAATATTTAGAAAATGAATGGAAATAAACAGTTGGTGAGAGTGGGAGACGTCTAAAATAATCGTTGCTAAGACTGCTGAGCGTCGCTCAAGATACCATAGAGTCTCGACTGAACGAACAGATAACGGTGGTCGCCTACTACAACTGTGCTCAGATAAATACAATGGGACGTGACATTATCTTTCACCTGTTAAAAGAGCTTTGATGGGTATATACGCATCGACGTTTCGATTACCCGAACTATAACTACACATTTGTCAGCTATCATTCTCCGTTCTACACTTTCTAACGATCTAATATTCTGTGATGCATTCATTCGGTCGATACGTGAAGCATTTAAGTATGAATAATCCCTTCTTATTTATTTAGAAGAAAGAAAGAAGTCAGTGAGATCGCATTTTGGATGGCCCTTAGAAGGGCCTTCGTTCGTTCACTTCCCGTCATGAAGAACTTGGCATAATGCAGACGAAATTGCAGGACGGTCATCTGTTATGAAAGCACTCACTCTGCAGCTTCCAATAATAATCTTTAAAAACCTCAGAAATGCACCAATCAGATCTAATGTCTTACTGATTATGAAAGCAAAATCTATGGGAATAGCCATGAAGTTGATGTCGATGACTACAAACTCATGGAGAAAAATCTTCTCATTACTGGTCTTGTGAGTGCCATCGAGACCCAGTAGATCAAGACAGTTTTCAGCTAATTTCGGCTGTGGCGAAAGAAAGGATTTCAGATCTCCACCCTCTGTGACAGAGAAGGATGCTGATCCACCTTGACTGATTATATGCTCCTGCAACTTTTCATAACTGCCTACAACAACATCATTTCACTGGAAAATTTAATTACCGGTCAAATTACGCTGAGCGAATAGGCGATAACGCATATTGAACACATCTTGACTATTCAGTCGTTTATCATAATGTGCATAAGCGAAGTAAAAAACATTAAATGCAGCCGTCCTGGATATTAGCAATGGCCTTACGCTCTCCAATTCAACTTCGGCGCTCAAGAACTATTGTCATGAAGATGAGAGTTGCAGGGATGATTGTGAGTTAACAGTAACCAAGTTACTGTCCAGAAACCTTCTAAAATCTTCGCGAGCACGAACGCCCGACAAGAACACTTCAGGGATATTCTACGAAATATATAATCAAAACAAACAGGACTGACATTCTTGTCACTACACCACCTAGCGACCGGAGTTCACTAGCCTTCAAGCAAACAAACTTGACGTAGGCTCTCTGGTCACCTTACAAATACGAATCTGACACAACGTAGTGTGTATACGTCTGTTTCTCATACTCCTGTAGGGCGACCTTCAAAGACTCTAAGGACGGAAACGCAGCGAGACAGAAACGCTCAATATAAAGACTGATTCGTTTTCAGTCACAACACTTTGGACGGTACTATCGCTCATCATGAAAAGGAAGCAACCCTTCCTCAATTCGCTTTGTTTCACAGTACTTTTCGATTTCGTGCAACCAATATCATTGGGTGTTTCCTCATCCATTTTGACTGGATAACAAATGACACAAGGAGTGGGGGAGAAGGGGTAGGAAATAACAGTTAACAAAATAATAACCTAGACTAAATGTATTTTAACAAGCATGCGAGACACCACCACAACATTTCAAAACGAGTCATCACAATACACGCCGTCCCATCACATCCAGTCCGATCACATCACATCACATCTCATCACGTCCAATCCCATGCCATACCATCATTAGGCAGGAAACGCCATCACGCATCATGTCTACACACACTTGAACAACTAACACATCAACACCTCAATGCATCACCCTCCACCACCATCACTCACATCAACAACACAATCAAACAATAAAACACTCACTCATACAATCACTCACACTGATTCATTCAATCACTCAGTTACTCACTAATTCACACACACACACACACACAGACAAGCAAGAGTGAACCAACTCCCATACCACAACCGAAAACACAGCATCATCATGGAAACCAACACGAACACCAGCATCAAGTGGGAAGACAAAGACAACGGCAACATGAATGAATATGAAGTGAATATTGAATGAGTTAATAGGCAGGCAGGTGAATACACGAGTAGGTGTCGTTGGGAGAAGGAACAACACCTACACAAGCCCAACTGACAGACATGAATGATATTGTTGCATGAACAGTGTGAAGGGTAGTGTCAGATTGCATGGAATGGGAAACTCACCTGTCGTGCTCTCTGACAGTGTATGTGTATGTGTCTGTGCCTGTGTCTGTGTCTGTGTCTGCGTCTCTATCCGTGCCTCCGTTTCCCTCTGCGTCTGCGTCTGCGTCTGCGTCTGCGTCTGCGTCTGCGTCCCTGCACTCTCAGTCTCAGTCTCAGTCTCAGTCTCCACTGTCGTCACTTCGCTTGTCACCTCAGTGTGAACTGTGCAGACAAAGAAGAACACGAAGATTCCATCAACAGTCAGTCAGTGAGTGGTTGAAACAGTGAAGAATCAGTCCGTGTGTCAGTGTGTCAGTGAGCTAGTCAGTCGTTCAATCTGTTAAGCAGTCCGTCACTCAGTCAGCCTGACAGTCAGTCAGTAGTCAGTCAGTGAGTCAGTCAGTCAGTTCAACTGACTGTTTTTCTCTCTGTATTTCAGGTTGTTTATGATTCTGTAGTGCCGTCTGTCACTCAGTCTCTTATTCCCTTGATCAGTCAACCACTCAATCACAAACTCACTCACGCATTCACTGATTCACAAAATCACTCATTCACCATTCCACTCCACTCCACACCACTCCACTCACTTGCTCACTCAATCAATCAACTTATGTCTGGCTCACTATTATTTACTGCGCTCTCACCTAAACTAATCTACCTCACCTTCCCAAACACAATTCAAACATCCACATTCACCCGCCATTTACATCGATCACGCTGACTAAAACACAATACTCCCTCACAATACATGACGCACGTCTACAAATAATCGAACACAGAAATCACACACACACACACACACACACAAACGCACATCCACCACACGCTGACAAACACGTTGATAAACACACATTCACGCATAAATTCACACAAAAACACTCACAACGTCACCACTCACTAAACCACAAACACACCGACACACACGCAGAACACATCACAACAACATTTCACACCGACTCCTCTCAATACACACCGTCTTATCCCATCCAACACAATCCAATGACATCCATTCCCTTCGAATCACAACAAATCCCATTCCAACGAATCGGAAGCCATCACGCATCATGTCTACACACACTTGAACAACTAACACATCACCACCTCAATGCTTCACTCTCTTATTTAATTTGGTAGACGTTCATTCTAATATACCTCAACTTTTATTAATCTTGACACTAGTAAGTTGCTTTAACAAGTATCTGAGTTGATCACATGGTTTTAGTATTTTGCAAAATTTGATGGGATTATAAATCTGTTGACCGAAAAAAAAATAACAGCACAACTATCAATGTGTGTCTAGGAATTCAATTCTATTCAAACATCATGTTCACCATTATTATCTGGTCTCGAAGATACCTACACTAAGCAAGAACTGTTTCTGTTTCTCCACTGTCGTCACTTCGCTTGTCACCTCAGTGTCTACTGTGCAGATAAAGTACAACACGAAGATTCCATCAACAGTCATTCAGCGAGTGATTGAAACGGTCAAAAATCATTCAGTGAGTCAGTGAGTCAGTGTGCTAGTCATTCAGTCAGTCGGTCGATCCAGGCGGTCAGTCAGTTAACCAGTCACTCTGTCTGACCTTCTTACTGTCACTTTGTCGGTCATTCTGACAGTCACCTCAGTCAATCACTCACTCAATCACTCAATCGCCTGCTTGCTTACTCATTCATCCAATCTTTAATTCATTATGTTTAATTGCACCTTCACCTTAGTCGCACACACACACACTGACAAACACGCATTCACGCATAAATTGAGAGAACTCATGCAAAAGATAACTACTCACTCGGGCACAAGCACAATGAAACACACGCAGACACTCAGATAGTAACACGCACACAGATCTCACGTCATCAACATTTAATGCTGTATCGTCAAAATTCTCTGCATCCCATCCCATCCGACTCCATGGTATCTCGACTCATTCCATCTCGTGTGATATGTGTCTGTGTGTGCGTATTTTTCTCGCTCTCCGTATTCGCCTCTTTCTCCATCTGCGTCTGACACTCCACTCTGTCACATTATATCTCTCACCTTCTTCCTCTCTGCACTCACTGGCTCCACTCTCATCACTTCGCTCGTCACGTAAGTGTCAACTGTGCAGACGAATTAGTGCACGATAATTCGATCAACGGTCAGTTTATCTGTGAATTATCTTTTATTTAATAGGTTGGACTTGCTGTCTTGCACGCAGTGAACTGACTCACTCACTCGTTCGCTCTCTATTTTACTCACGGTCACGCTTTTCGTTCACCAGGCTATTCACTCATTCTCTGAACTCCTCTTGCGTTCACTTGCTTGCTTACTCACTCAACCACTCACTCACTCAATCAATCAGTCAATCACTCTCTCAATCAAACACTCACTCACTCACTCAATGAATCAATCAATCAATCAATCAATCAACCACTCACTCGCTCATTATCTGTCCCACCTTACCAATCGCTCTACCACTCAGTCACTCAATCAATCACTCTTTCCCCTCCCCTCCCCTCCACTCCCTCAATCACTCTGTGACACTCTAAAACACCGTTTCTCTCATTCACTCACACACACACACACACTGTCTCACTCTATCACTTACTCACTCAGTCCCTGTCTGTCACCCAATCTCTATCTCACAGTATATTGCCCCTTCACCTACAGTAATGGATTTCGTGCTGCTGCACACATTTCATACATCCACATTACTCTTTCGCTTGCATCGATCACGGAAATTAATACGCAATAGTTCTTCTGGATAATGAAATTGCTGCTACTTATAATAATAATTATATTAATATCAATATTTCACTTCATCCAAACTGTTCGTCATTTAATTTGTAATTCTCAGTATGATACATTGCAACAACAACACAAGATATTCATATACATACTCCTTCACAATATTTCGAGTTGTGTTATTACAAAAATTTCTGTAAAGTAAATATCATAGTAAAGGAGGAAATTTCACATTGTTATTTAAGTTGTGGAAATGAGATTTTCTGTTGTTACAAAATTGATGTGGGATTTCTCTTCTAACACTTTTTTCCTCACATATTTGGTCCTAGGTGAGGTACAGTCGAATTCGTATACTTAGCTGTACGAGCGTACAGTCTTATGTTAGCTTCTTCTTGTTCTCCCTGAGGAGATACATGGAGAGAGCTGTGAATAAAGTGGATGCTCAGTGTCAATTAAAACTTGTGTAGTCAGTTGCTCGCCAGAATCTAAGTGCCTATCATCTACAATGGTAATCAGTTGGGCTAGAGGCACACCACTCACCCTGCTGACGGCTTTTAAAGCCCTACACAACATAACATAGTGCTTTTTTAGAAGACCGGGAAAGATCAGTGGGGAACTATATAGAAGAACAGGTAAAATGCAGGAGTTAACAAATTGTAAAAGAAGAGGTCGAGTTATATCAGAGAGCCTCAGTTTCCCTACGTATGAAGTTAAACGAAAGATTTTTCTACAAGTCAACGAGACATGAGACGACCAACATAGGTCAGAAGTAAAACTCAACCCAAGATAGTTAACACTCGATTTACTTTCTGCACAAATACCATCAATGCAGCAACAGGCTTCATGACAAAAATGAAGCAGCTCACAAAAGTCTTCTTTACGTCTGAGGCTAAAACAATTTTGTCGAGACTAGAAACGATACTGTGATGCAAGACAGTGGAGGTAAACAACGTACTTCTCCTAATGATCGTAAGCAAACTGTTCTTGATCTCAGAAAACACTCAATGACGGCTGAATCACATGGAGGAGTAATTTCTGCATTGTCTTCAGAAGGTGGGAAGTGATGGCAATGGGTCGAGAAGTCAAATCTGATCGCGAAGAGGACTCAGCTACAGGTACTATTTCGAAATCCAACCAAACACCAACACACACACAAACATACATACGAAAACACACCTGCACACAGAGACAAGCAAGAGTGAACCAACTCCCATACCACAACCGAAAACACAGCATCATCATGGAAACCAACACGAACACCAGCATCAAGTGGGAAGACAAAGACAACGGCAACATGAATGAATATGAAGTGAATATTGAATGAGTTAATAGGCAGGCAGGTGAATACACGAGTAGGTGTCGTTGGGAGAAGGAACAACACCTACACAAGCCCAACTGACAGACATGAATGATATTGTTGCATGAACAGTGTGAAGGGTAGTGTCAGATTGCATGGAATGGGAAACTCACCTGTCGTGCTCTCTGACAGTGTATGTGTATGTGTCTGTGCCTGTGTCTGTGTCTGTGTCTGTGTCTCTGTCTCTGTCTCTGTCTGGATCTCCATCTCCATCTCCGTCTGTGTTGTCTTTGGCGTTGGCTTTTCCGTGTGTGTCTGCGTCTGCGTCTGCGTCTCCGTGACAATCTCTGTCTCTGTCTCTGTCTCTGTCTCCGTCTCCGTCTCCGTCTCCGTCGCGGTCTCCTTCTCCATCTCACTTTCAGTCTCCGTCTCCCTCTCCGTTTCCCTCTGCGTCTGCGTCTGCGTCTGCATCTGCGTCTGCGTCTGCGTCTGCGTCTGCGTCCCTGCACTCTCAGTCTCAGTCTCAGTCTCAGTCTCCACTGTCGTCACTTCGCTTGTCACCTCAGTGTGAACTGTGCAGACAAAGAAGAACACGAAGATTCCATCAACATTTAGTGAGTCAGTGTGTCAGTGTCAGCTAGTCATTCAGTCAGTCAGTCAGTCAGTCAGTCTGTCAACCATTCCGAAAACCAGTCACTCTGTCTGACTATCACTCAGTCGGTCAGTCTTACAGTCGCCTGACCTGACTGTTGCTCTCTATATATTCTCCTTCTCTGTCTCTCTCTCTCTCTCTCTCTCGGTCACAATCACTCTCACTGTCTATCTCTCTCTGTATCTCTTAATCTCTCTCCCTATCTCTCCAAATATCTCCCTCTCTCTCCCCCACCCACTCTCTCCCTCCCTCTCTGTGTCCCCATCTCTCTCTGTCTCTCTGTCTTTCAGGTTGCTCATGATTCTCTATGTCCCTCTGTCACTGAGTCACTCAATCACTCAATCACCTACCTACTTACTCATTCATCCAATCTCTATTTCACCATGTTGAATTGCACTTTCACCTCAACTAATTTAAATACCATTCTCACTCACTCACAATTCAAACACTCACATTCATCATTCGTTCACCTCGATCACACAGACTAAAACACAATACTGCCTCACAATACATAGAGCATTTCTACAAATAATCGAACATACAAATCACACACACACACACACACTCACAATCAAACAAATATAGAGACAACTAAAACAACGAAAATTAACACCGAGTTGTCAAAACACAAAACATCCAATTTCATCAAATCTGATGCATTACCATGACATCCCATCGAATACCATTCGATCCATTAAAAGAACATCCAATCCCAGCTCATGAAACGCCATCACGCATCATGTCTACACACACTTGAACAACTAACACATCAACACCTCAATGCATCACCCTCCACCACCATCACTCACATCAACAACACAATCAAACAATAAAACACTCACTCATACAATCACTCATATATTCACTCCTTCATTCAATGACTCACTCGCTCAATCAATCACTCAATCAGCCAAACAGTCAAACACTGATTCATTCAATCACTCAGTTACTCACTAATTCACACACACACACACACACACAGACAAGCAAGAGTGAACCAACTCCCATACCACAACCGAAAACACAGCATCATCATGGAAACCAACACGAACACCAGCATCAAGTGGGAAGACAAAGACAACGGCAACATGAATGAATATGAAGTGAATATTGAATGAGTTAATAGGCAGGCAGGTGAATACACGAGTAGGTGTCGTTGGGAGAAGGAACAACACCTACACAAGCCCAACTGACAGACATGAATGATATTGTTGCATGAACAGTGTGAAGGGTAGTGTCAGATTGCATGGAATGGGAAACTCACCTGTCGTGCTCTCTGACAGTGTATGTGTATGTGTCTGTGCCTGTGTCTGTGTCTGTGTCTGTGCCTCTGTCTCTGTCTCTGTCTGGATCTCCATCTCCATCTCCGTCTGTGTTGGCGTTGGCGTTGTCGTTGGCGTTTGCGTTTGCGTGTGTATCTGCGTCTGCGTCTGCGTCTCCGTGACAATCTCTGTCTCTGTCTCTGTCTCTGTCTCCGTCTCCGTCTCCGTCTCCGTCGCGGTCTCCTTCTCCATCTCACTTTCAGTCTCCGTCTCCCTCTCCGTTTCCCTCTGCGTCTGCGTCTGCGTCTGCATCTGCGTCTGCGTCTGCGTCTGCGTCTGCGTCCCTGCACTCTCAGTCTCAGTCTCAGTCTCAGTCTCCACTGTCGTCACTTCGCTTGTCACCTCAGTGTGAACTGTGCAGACAAAGAAGAACACGAAGATTCCATCAACATTTAGTGAGTCAGTGTGTCAGTGTCAGCTAGTCATTCAGTCAGTCAGTCAGTCAGTCAGTCAGTCAGTCAGTCAGTCAGTCGAACCAGGCAGTCAGCTAGTCATTCAGTCAGTCAGTCGAACCACGCAGTCAGTCAGTCAGTCAGTCTGTCAACCATTCCGAAAACCAGTCACTCTGTCTGACTATCACTCAGTCGGTCAGTCTTACAGTCGCCTGACCTGACTGTTGCTCTCTATATATTCTCCTTCTCTGTCTCTCTCTCTCTCTCTCTCTCTCTCGGTCACAATCACTCTCACTGTCTATCTCTCTCTGTATCTCTTAATCTCTCTCCCTATCTCTCCAAATATCTCCCTCTCTCTCCCCCACCCACTCTCTCCCTCCCTCTCTGTGTCCCCATCTCTCTCTGTCTCTCTGTCTTTCAGGTTGCTCATGATTCTCTATGTCCCTCTGTCACTGAGTCACTCAATCACTCAATCACCTACCTACTTACTCATTCATCCAATCTCTATTTCACCATGTTGAATTGCACTTTCACCTCAACTAATTTAAATACCATTCTCACTCACTCACAATTCAAACACTCACATTCATCATTCGTTCACATCGATCACACAGACTAAAACACAATACTGCCTCACAATACATAGAGCATTTCTACAAATAATCGAACATACAAATCACACACACACACACACACACTCACAATCAAACAAATATAGAGACAACTAAAACAACGAAAATTAACACCGAGTTGTCAAAACACAAAACATCCAATTTCATCAAATCTGATGCATTACCATGACATCTCATCGAATACCATTCGATCCATTAAAAGAACATCCAATCCCAGCTCATGAAACGCCATCACGCATCATGTCTACACACACTTGAACAACTAACACATCAACACCTCAATGCATCACCCTCCACCACCATCACTCACATCAACAACACACTCAAACACTCACACAATAACTCATACAATCACTCATATATTCACTCCTTCATTCAATGACTCACTCGCTCAATCAATCACTCAATCAGCCAAACAGTCAAACACTGATTCATTCAATCACTCAGTTACTCACTAATTCACACACACACACACACACACAGACAAGCAAGAGTGAACCAACTCCCATACCACAACCGAAAACACAGCATCATCATGGAAACCAACACGAACACCAGCATCAAGTGGGAAGACAAAGACAACGGCAACATGAATGAATATGAAGTGAATATTGAATGAGTTAATAGGCAGGCAGGTGAATACACGAGTAGGTGTCGTTGGGAGAAGGAACAACACCTAGACAAGCCCAACTGACAGACATGAATGATATTGTTGCATGAACAGTGTGAAGGGTAGTGTCAGATTGCATGGAATGGGAAACTCACCTGTCGTGCTCTCTGACAGTGTATGTGTATGTGTCTGTGCCTGTGTCTGTGTCTGTGTCTGTGCCTCTGTCTCTGTCTCTGTCTGGATCTCCATCTCCATCTCCGTCTGTGTTGGCGTTGGCGTTGTCGTTGGTGTTTGCGTCTGCGTCTGCGTCTGCGTCCCTGCACTCTCAGTCTCAGTCTCAGTCTCAGTCTCCACTGTCGTCACTTCGCTTGTCACCTCAGTGTGAACTGTGCAGACAAAGAAGAACACGAAGATTCCATCAACATTTAGTGAGTCAGTGTGTCAGTGTCAGCTAGTCATTCAGTCAGTCAGTCAGTCAGTCAGTCAGTCAGTCAGTCAGTCAGTCAGTCAGCCAGTCAGTCGAACCAGGCAGTCAGCTAGTCATTCAGTCAGTCAGTCGAACCACGCAGTCAGTCAGTCAGTCAGTCTGTCAACCATTCCGAAAACCAGTCACTCTGTCTGACTATCACTCAGTCGGTCAGTCTTACAGTCGCCTGACCTGACTGTTGCTCTCTATATATTCTCCTTCTCTGTTTCTCTCTCTCTCTCTCTCTCTCGGTCACAATCACTCTCACTGTCTATCTCTCTCTGTATCTCTTAATCTCTCTCCCTATCTCTCCAAATATCTCCCTCTCTCTCCCCCACCCACTCTCTCCCTCCCTCTCTGTGTCCCCATCTCTCTCTGTCTCTCTGTCTTTCAGGTTGCTCATGATTCTCTATGTCCCTCTGTCACTGAGTCACTCAATCACTCAATCACCTACCTACTTACTCATTCATCCAATCTCTATTTCACCATGTTGAATTGCACTTTCACCTCAACTAATTTAAATACCATTCTCACTCACTCACAATTCAAACACTCACATTCATCATTCGTTCACATCGATCACACAGACTAAAACACAATACTGCCTCACAATACATAGAGCATTTCTACAAATAATCGAACATACAAATCACACACACACACACACACACTCACAATCAAACAAATATAGAGACAACTAAAACAACGAAAATTAACACCGAGTTGTCAAAACACAAAACATCCAATTTCATCAAATCTGATGCATTACCATGACATCTCATCGAATACCATTCGATCCATTAAAAGAACATCCAATCCCAGCTCATGAAACGCCATCACGCATCATGTCTACACACACTTGAACAACTAACACATCAACACCTCAATGCATCACCCTCCACCACCATCACTCACATCAACAACACACTCAAACACTCACACAATAACTCATACAATCACTCATATATTCACTCCTTCATTCAATGACTCACTCGCTCAATCAATCACTCAATCAGCCAAACAGTCAAACACTGATTCATTCAATCACTCAGTTACTCACTAATTCACACACACACACACACACACAGACAAGCAAGAGTGAACCAACTTCCATACCACAACCGAAAACACAGCATCATCATGGAAACCAACACGAACACCAGCATCAAGTGGGAAGACAAAGACAACGGCAACATGAATGAATATGAAGTGAATATTGAATGAGTTAATAGGCAGGCAGGTGAATACACGAGTAGGTGTCGTTGGGAGAAGGAACAACACCTACACAAGCCCAACTGACAGACATGAATGATATTGTTGCATGAACAGTGTGAAGGGTAGTGTCAGATTGCATGGAATGGGAAACTCACCTGTCGTGCTCTCTGACAGTGTATGTGTATGTGTCTGTGCCTGTGTCTGTGTCTGTGTCTGTGTCTCTGTCTCTGTCTCTGTCTGGATCTCCATCTCCATCTCCGTCTGTGTTGGCGTTGGCGTTGTCGTTGGTGTTTGCGTCTGCGTCTGCGTCTGCGTCCCTGCACTCTCAGTCTCAGTCTCAGTCTCAGTCTCCACTGTCGTCACTTCGCTTGTCACCTCAGTGTGAACTGTGCAGACAAAGAAGAACACGAAGATTCCATCAACATTTAGTGAGTCAGTGTGTCAGTGTCAGCTAGTCAGTCAGTCAGTCAGTCAGTCAGTCAGTCAGTCAGTCAGTCAGTCAGTCAGTCAGTCAGTCAGTCAGTCGAACCAGGCAGTCAGCTAGTCATTCAGTCAGTCAGTCGAACCACGCAGTCAGTCAGTCAGTCAGTCTGTCAACCATTCCGAAAACCAGTCACTCTGTCTGACTATCACTCAGTCGGTCAGTCTCACAGTCGCCTGACCTGACTGTTGCTCTCTATATATTCTCCTTCTCTGTCTCTCTCTCTCTCTCTCTCTCTCTCGGTCACAATCACTCTCACTGTCTATCTCTCTCTGTATCTCTTAATCTCTCTCCCTATCTCTCCAAATATCTCCCTCTCTCTCCCCCACCCACTCTCTCTCTCCCTCTCTGTGTCCCCATCTCTCTCTGTCTCTCTGTCTTTCAGGTTGCTCATGATTCTCTATGTCCCTCTGTCACTGAGTCACTCAATCACTCAATCACCTACCTACTTACTCATTCATCCAATCTCTATTTCACCATGTTGAATTGCACTTTCACCTCAACTAATTTAAATACCATTCTCACTCACTCACAATTCAAACACTCACATTCATCATTCGTTCACATCGATCACACAGACTAAAACACAATACTGCCTCACAATACATAGAGCATTTCTACAAATAATCGAACATACAAATCACACACACACACACACACACACAAATATAGAGACAACTAAAACAACGAAAATTAACACCGAGTTGTCAAAACACAAAACATCCAATTTCATCAAATCTGATGCATTACCATGACATCTCATCGAATACCATTCGATCCATTTAAAGAACATCCAATCCCAGCTCATGAAACGCCATCACGCATCATGTCTACACACACTTGAACAACTAACACATCAACACCTCAATGCATCACCCTCCACCACCATCACTCACATCAACAACACACTCAAACACTCACACAATAACTCATACAATCACTCATATATTCACTCCTTCATTCAATGACTCACTCGCTCAATCAATCACTCAATCAGCCAAACAGTCAAACACTGATTCATTCAATCACTCAGTTACTCACTAATTCACACACACACACACACAGACAAGCAAGAGTGAACCAACTCCCATACCACAACCGAAAACACAGCATCATCATGGAAACCAACACGAACACCAGCATCAAGTGGGAAGACAAAGACAACGGCAACATGAATGAATATGAAGTGAATATTGAATGAGTTAATAGGCAGGCAGGTGAATACACGAGTAGGTGTCGTTGGGAGAAGGAACAACACCTACACAAGCCCAACTGACAGACATGAATGATATTGTTGCATGAACAGTGTGAAGGGTAGTGTCAGATTGCATGGAATGGGAAACTCACCTGTCGTGCTCTCTGACAGTGTATGTGTATGTGTCTGTGCCTGTGTCTGTGTCTGTGTCTGTGTCTCTGTCTCTGTCTCTGTCTGGATCTCCATCTCCATCTCCGTCTGTGTTGGCGTTGGCGTTGTCGTTGGCGTTTGCGTTTGCGTGTGTATCTGCGTCTGCGTCTGCGTCTCCGTGACAATCTCTGTCTCTGTCTCTGTCTCTTTCTCCGTCTCCGTCTCCGTCTCCGTCTCCGTCGCGGTCTCCTTCTCCATCTCACTTTCAGTCTCCGTCTCCCTCTCCGTTTCCCTCTGCGTCTGCGTCTGCGTCTGCGTCTGCGTCTGCGTCCCTGCACTCTCAGTCTCAGTCTCAGTCTCAGTCTCCACTGTCGTCACTTCGCTTGTCACCTCAGTGTGAACTGTGCAGACAAAGAAGAACACGAAGATTCCATCAACATTTAGTGAGTCAGTGTGTCAGTGTCAGCTAGTCATTCAGTCAGTCAGTCAGTCAGTCAGTCAGTCAGTCAGTCAGTCGAACCAGGCAGTCAGCTAGTCATTCAGTCAGTCAGTCGAACCACGCAGTCAGTCAGTCAGTCTGTCAACCATTCCGAAAACCAGTCACTCTGTCTGACTATCACTCAGTCGGTCAGTCTTACAGTCGCCTGACCTGACTGTTGCTCTCTATATATTCTCCTTCTCTGTTTTTTTTTCTCTCTCTCTCTCTCTCGGTCACAATCACTCTCACTGTCTATCTCTCTCTGTATCTCTTAATCTCTCTCCCTATCTCTCCAAATATCTCCCTCTCTCTCCCCCACCCACTCTCTCCCTCCCTCTCTGTGTCCCCATCTCTCTCTGTCTCTCTGTCTTTCAGGTTGCTCATGATTCTCTATGTCCCTCTGTCACTGAGTCACTCAATCACTCAATCACCTACCTACTTACTCATTCATCCAATCTCTATTTCACCATGTTGAATTGCACTTTCACCTCAACTAATTTAAATACCATTCTCACTCACTCACAATTCAAACACTCACATTCATCATTCGTTCACATCGATCACACAGACTAAAACACAATACTGCCTCACAATACATAGAGCATTTCTACAAATAATCGAACATACAAATCACACACACACACACACACACTCACAATCAAACAAATATAGAGACAACTAAAACAACGAAAATTAACACCGAGTTGTCAAAACACAAAACATCCAATTTCATCAAATCTGATGCATTACCATGACATCTCATCGAATACCATTCGATCCATTTAAAGAACATCCAATCCCAGCTCATGAAACGCCATCACGCATCATGTCTACACACACTTGAACAACTAACACATCAACACCTCAATGCATCACCCTCCACCACCATCACTCACATCAACAACACAATCAAACAATAAAACACTCACTCATACAATCACTCATATATTCACTCCTTCATTCAATGACTCACTCGCTCAATCAATCACTCAATCAGCCAAACAGTCAAACACTGATTCATTCAATCACTCAGTTACTCACTAATTCACACACACACACACACACACACAGAGACAAGCAAGAGTGAACCAACTCCCATACCACAACCGAAAACACAGCATCATCATGGAAACCAACACGAACACCAGCATCAAGTGGGAAGACAAAGACAACGGCAACATGAATGAATATGAAGTGAATATTGAATGAGTTA